>QXEO01000964.1:1657113-2857113 GCA_007115705.1 Dactylis glomerata | reverse complement strand
CATGAATGATCTCAACCATGCACAGCCAACAACGACAACCACCGCGAAACCACACGCCTCTGCGCAGCACCTTCAACTCCCGCTAAGCAAAGAGCAAAGAAAATGACAAAAATGCAATAACAGGACAACTAAGCCAGGAAAATCGAAGAACAATCAACACACCAGACCAGCAGTAAATAGCAAAAATACACACACACCAGGAGCAGAACACACTTAAGCAAGATACCTTCCAGCGGCAACCAAGCAAACAAAGGAAACAAAAGACACCGCCTAACAATGACAACCTACAACCAGGAACGCGCCACAGAGAACCAACGGGACCTCACATAGCACCGACAAACAACGAATCAAATTAAATTAAATGACAGTGGAAAAACAACCCAACCCCAGACATAACAACACAACAACTCTACAATCCTCTCGTTGATATACGGCGGGCCAAGTCTTATCAAGTTCTTAGAATATGAAAGCAGTAAAAGGCAGACAGGTCTACTCAGAAATGACAGCAAAAGAACTGCACATCTTCCATACGGGAAAAATGCAGTTCACATATATATCCATAAAACATCCTATGACTACCTCTCTCCGTTATCTACATTCAACACTAAACGGGCAAGGCAGTGACAAAAGAAACCAATCGGGAGCATGATTTAGAAAAACAAAATGCGGTCGACAATCATCTCTGAACAACAAATACACATATCCTTACCACGTCTTTGTCAATAAGGCATTTCCTTTCATTAAACTTGGTGAACCTTTCAGCTTGAGTGACTGAGATATTCTTGAAATGTCAAAGGTATTGGACCAATCACGACTATTTATGCAAAATGGAAATTGGAGTATCTCCTAATCTGAAAGTTGTGTTTATGATCAAATCAAAACAGCTGAAGTGATCTAACTGTACTTTTAATAGGGTGATATCTATTTAGAAGGCAGTATGCTTTAAAAACATAACCTGTTAATGAAGAAAACCTAGCCAGGTAATTAGTTCAAAGGTTAATCCAACCCGTTTCCTACTCATCAAACCCAGAAATGCCGAGACCATAAGTCTAACAAAGACCAGAAGAGCTGGACTGGGAGGAGGTCGGACCTCGAGCTGGAACTCCCTCGCTTCCTGCCAACGATAAAGACCCCGGCGAGCAACTGAGTGAGGGAGTTAACACATACCAGCTGGATGGCGGATGAGCCGGACGGCGGCGTCCTGCCAGCTGGGCATCCGCAAGTTGGCGTTGTCGTAGTCGACGCAGCTCCGGCGGAATCGCGGAGGCCGCCTTCTCACCGTTGTCGTCTGCCTGCTGTTTCCGTGCCGCCAGCTCTCACCTTTCCCCACCGGCCATCACCATTGTACTAATAGAGAAAGGGGAGGAGGAGGACGGCCCGACGGAGGAGACGCCACTGGCCAGGGGGAGCTCACCGCGCCCAAGATCGACACCCTGAGCAGTCCCCCTCGCCATCCTGAGCCTCCACAGCACGCAACAGTCGCGGCCCTCTGGGCCCAGATCGGGCCCAGATTCCCTATTTATGCTTTTAACAAAACCACCCCAATGACTTTCAGTAGTCCAAACCTCTGTAACATGTTTAGTAAAGAGAATTGACATAAGGGCACCATTCAGAAATCTCTCTAACAGAAAAAGATGAATGGCATTTCTAAAATTTATACTCCCTCAGATCGGAAATAAATGTCGGTGATTTTGTACTAACATGGTATAAAGTTTGTACTAAGTTGCCAGCACTTATTTCCGATTGGAGGGAGTATTAAAATAAACTCTGAAGTGTAATGTTGACAGACATAAATAGAAGGTGGAACCATAAAGTAAAATCTTTCTCTGAAAAGTGAGGAAGTATCATGCACAAGAGATACATTATCTTGCAGGTGTTATGGGCAAACAAAATTTGGAGCAATCTCTATCTAGACTAAGCTAACGTTCAGAGAAAAATCAATGGCCCAATGAATGGCTACAAACAAACCAATAGAGCATGAACGACACATGAATTTAGAAATCGGAACCAATCAATCAAATATTAGTAGATGAATCAAAAATCATTCGCTATGGTGCACAAGAGTAGATCGCTAATTGATGCACTGAAAGACAATATGCGCCAAAGAAAAACATATTAGGAAAAAGAAATTAGTTCGGAACTTGAGGAAGAGAAAGACAACACATTTTATTTTTGACTGGCGTTTTTTGAGCTATGCATCACACACCTCATGTGGATCTAGCTTTCAACAGCGTAGACGTAAGCCATGAAGCAGGACCGGATCTTGTGCTGCTTCTTCCTACGGTTCACCATGCTTGAGAACTAATAATAAAAAGGCAATTCATGTGACATAGATTAAATATAAGCATGCTTGAGCACTGAAAAAGAAGAAAACTCCTACTACAGAAACTTGAGGAAGAGGTTGCTATGGCACTATAAAATCAACTTGAGGAAGATAAATAGTAAATCAAGAAACTGGTGAGTCAGAAGGCTTTCAACTATAAACCTAAAATAAATCAAGTAATCGGTGATTGATTTAGAAGGGCAAGGGCTGCAAGTATATACTGAATGGTAATTCATTGCATTATCAAGTTCATATTGACATATACAATCCTTATTAACAAAACAAAATGCATACAGCTCTTACTCTTAGATTCACTCAGCTGACAGAGGACACCGTCCCATTCTTACTCAAGTGCACTTCTACGCATGTGACTCTCTTCCACTTTGAAACACACCATATCAAACACCAGAAAATACAATAAAATAAAATAAAGGACACTAAACAAGAGTTCCACACAACAGGCTGCCTGCAAAGGAATGGGGTAAATAATCCAATGATGCCTAGCAAAAAAGCAAAGCGGCAAGAAATTAATTAAAAGAGAGCATAGCAGTTCAAAAGAAGGAGCACTTGATGCCTTGATGGGTTCCCTCCCACGTCCCTCTGCCGAAGCGCTTGGCCTCCGCCTTCTGCCAGCCACGGCCACCTGATTATGTGCCTTCTCCATTATCTAGCACGGGTCTCCTGCTAGCTTCCTATGCACGCACGTGCGAGTCCAGAAAATCAACATGGCCAAAGTTAGTTCAGAAATGCCATGCACAAATTGGGGATGAAAATGATTAAACGGAAGGATACAAACACCTTAACTGGTGCTATTCATCTCCCGCACATCTCCTGCATCGCCAAGCCGCTTGCACCTTCTTCCTCTGTTCCTGCCGACGCTGAACCGGGGTGACGACAACGTGTAGCAACTGCGACCGTCCAGGCCAAGCAGACCCGTCCTGCCGCCTCCCGGACGACACTGCACCAGAGGGGAGCTCACGGTGCCTGAGATCGACGCCCTGGGAGGCTGGAGCAGTCCCCCTCGCCATCCCGAGCACAGAACAATCGTAACCCTCTGGGCCCAAATCAGGCCCAGATCGGGCCCGTGCGCCGCCCAGCTCGTCCCTGCCCGTCGCCGCCGCCCAGCTCGTCCCTGCCCGTCGTCGCCGCCCAGCTCGTCCCTGCCCGTCGCCGCCGCCGGCTCCACCAGCATCGCCACCATGCCTTGCTCCTCCTCTGTGCTGCCCCTCTACGCCTCCATGACTGGCCGATGTGCGCCGCCGCGCCGCGCTGGACCGAGATGAGGCCGCTTCCGCTCGCAGAAACCACGCCGCGGTGCGCCCACACTGCCCCTGGCTTCGATGGGCCAGGCGCCGCCACCGCCGTCGGCGCCAGCGGCAGAGCTGGAGCGGCCCGGGAAGAGCGCTTCTTTGGAACTGGAAAGAGAGAATGAGGCGGGGTTGGGCCTGCGGGGTCGGGTCTGGGGGTGCAACCGTCCAAGTGAGAGCGGTAACAATTATTTCCTTTTTACACTCTAAAAGTTACCCATCCATCACTGTAAATTGTGGCATAGTAGTAAACGGGGCCAATCTCATATACAAAAGAGACGCTGGGCAAGTATAAAAACTCTCACCGATGAGACCAAACGGAGGGCCCAGATCGGTTGAATGGAAAAATCGAATGGTGAAAAACACTTTGTGCAGGAGGCTTTCACCACGCGGGTACATGACCAAGCTTAAAGCTTGAAGTAATGGTGGAGAAGACAACTAACTAGCTACTGCTATGGACCCATAGTCCAAGGTAGACTACTCACTCATCGCGCCGGAGGCAAGCATGGTGATGAAGAAGACCTCTGGTGGCGATTCCCCTCTCCGGCAGGGTGCCGGGAAGAGCTTCTGGACCCTCCCGATCTCGGGTCGACGACGGCGGCGGATCGCGATGTGTTTCTGGAAAAGTGATCAGGTGTTTAGGTTTTTCCCGTCGGGGGGTCTTTATAGGCGAAGGGGCAGTATCAGATGTGGACCAGGGGGCCCTCACCATAGGTGGGCGCGGGCCAGGGGCAGGCTACGCCCCCTGGTGGTGTGGCCGCCCTATGGCTCCTTTCCGTCTCCTCTTCGGTTCTCTAGAAGCTTCAGTAAATATCTGGATGTTCGGCTTTTGTTTTGTCCAATTCCGAGAATATTTCCTGTATAACTTTTCTGAAACACAAAAACAGCAGAAAACAGGGAACTGGCACTGTGGCATCTCGTTAATAGGTTAGTTCCAGAAAATGCATAAAAACACGACGAAGTGTAACGAAACACTAAGCAAATGGTGTAAAAACAAGCATGGAGCATCAAAAATTATGGATATGTTTGAGACGTATCAGCGCACCAAGCCGCCATAATAGGCCTCGGATTGATTGGAGACAAACTACATCAGGAGGAAATACCACGACAGGATAGATCACCGCACTGACGGAACATCCCCCATGAGAGCAGGAGAAGCCAAAGGTCTCGATCTCCACACGATGAAGCACCACAACCATGTCGGTCCAGGTCACCCAGGCAGGCAAATCGCAGTTCACGGGATGGAGACGCAAGAAACATCATCACGCATGCAAGGGTAAATAAATCTCGCTACGAGTGGGATGAAGGAAACTATGAGGACGAAGAAACAGAGATGGGGGCGTCGTGCTTTACCCATAGGATTTGCAAAATGCAAGTACCCAAGGGATTTAAATTACCTCCCGACCAGCAAAAATATGATGGATTGCAGGAACCCAAATCATGGTTATCCGACTATCTCCAAGCTGTCAAAATACTTGGGGCTCCAAAGCAACAGCGATGCAAAGCTTGCAGCTACACCTCACTGGCGCAGCACGGTCTTGGTTGAGTAAGTTACCCGAAGAGTCCATTGGAAGCTGGAACTAGCTAGAAAAGCAGTTCACGAGCAACTTTCGATCAACCTATACACGACCAGCGTCAATTGAAGAACTCAAATCTTGCATGCAGAAAATTGGCGAATCACTTCGCTCATATATACAGCGCTGGAGCATAATAAAAAAATTAGCAGAAGACATCTCTGACGAGCAAGCAATCGACGCCTTTGTACTCGGGCTCCGTTATTTGGATTTTGTCGAGCAGATGGGCAGAACCAAGCCGAAGACAATATCATAACTCATGGACGTCGCCAATAAATTTGCATATGGAGAAGGCGTGTATCATAATAAAAGAACGCGATCACCCAAAGATGACAGATCCCACCGGTATTGCAACCAAAGGCGCAGATCTCGCAACTATGACAACTACAATTCTCATAGCCAAGTAGTCGTAGGATATAAGGGAAACAAAAATGAAGGAGAAGAGTGTCAAAATAGCGGGTACCGCAACGACAATAGAGACGACTCGGGCAACAACAGGCAGTTCAGACCAAGAACCCATCACCCGAGGATATCATGAACGGACCATGTCATATGCATTAAGCCTACGTCGACAGAAAAAGAGTTTCAAATCATCTAATGCGAGACTGCAGAACATTCTTGAAATTTTAGGAAGCCATTGGATCCAAGAAAGTAGGAACGCCCAGATCAATAGCGTAAGGTGCACCACCACCACCGCCGCCGCCGTTGCCCAGCTACAGCGATGCAACAACCAAAGGACAATTAAATTCGAGTAACCAAAGCAATGGGGGATACATCCAATCAAAAGGACACATAGATGCGATGATCCAGCCAGTACCAAAGTCGAAGAAAGAGCAGAAAAGTATATCCAGACAAGTAAATTTAGCCATAACATCGCCTCCAGCTACTACGAAATACCTTAATTGGTTGGATCAAACAGTTGGGTTCAGCAGAGAAAACCACCCGATAAAAGTACCTCGCCCAGGGCATGCACCCATGGTACTGAAAGCACAAATTGGAGGATACGATGTCGGAAGAGTCTTCATGGATGCAGGAAATGGCATAAATCTAATATACGCAAGAACTTTAAGGGTAATGAATATTTCCCTCAAGTTTCTGCAACTAACAGACTATTCTTTTCATGGAATAGTACTAGGAAGCGCCAACTATCCATGGGGAAAAATTGAACTCGATGTTTGCTTCGGCGATCGGCACAACTTCCGGCGAGATAAGTTAGTGTTTAAAGTTATGGATTAGCCATCACAATATCACGCAATCCTGGGGCGGCCAGCATTTACATGGTTTATGGCAGTTCCTCACTACACATTTCTTGTGTTAAATATCCCAGGGCCAAACGGGATCATCACAGTTAAGGGAAGCTTCGAAGTTTCAGACACATATGACAAAGAGTTCCATAAAATGGCACAAACCTTCAGCATGACGACAGAATATGCAAGACTCAAAGGTGATACTGACCACAATGTGCTATCCGATGTAGGTTGATCCCTGCCAGATCACGCTTTTGATTCTTCTCGAGATTCCAAGAAAGTTCAGGTTCACCCGACGGACCCAGAAAAGGCTACGTCTATCGCAGTTGATTTGGACCCCGCATAGGAAAGCGCACTCATCGAGTTCCTCCGTGAGCGCTGGGAAATCTTCGCCTGGTGTCCTTATGACATGCTAGGGTTCCCAAGGAACTTGTCGAGAATGCATTAAATGTGGATCCAAAGGCACGGCCATTAAAGCAACCTCTTCGATGATTTGATGAACCAAAGCGCAAAGCAATAGCAGCCGAAGTACTACCGCATGTATGGCCGATACTACCGCTTGTGCAGATTTTGCACGGGCTGAACGCTGTCTGGAAGTACTATTGCGCCAGTACCGCTCAACCTTGAGGAGTGGTACTACCGCCCTAAAGTATCGGGCTACTACCGCTTAGCAAGTTCCACTCGCAGTAATGCATCTTGGGCTAAGCGGTAATGGACTGGTAGAGCTCCGGTAGTTCCGCCCAGCGCTTGTGAAGTGGCAAAACCAAGGCGACCGGTAGTACCACGTAGGTGGTCGGTACTACTGCTCTAGGAGATTCTGCACGAGACAAAGGCCCACTCGTAGTTCTGCTGTGGCAGTACCACTGCCCCTATAGGAGCGGTGCTACTGCTGGGAAGTGTCGAGCTACTATCGGTTCGAGATTTTCTGCTCTCTGTATTCGCTTAAAACTAAGCGGTACTGGACCAGTACTATCAATGGACCCACTACGGCTGGCGATGAAGACATGGCCGGTACTATCATTGGGCTTAGAGGTACTACCAGCCTCCTGAAGTTTCTACGATAAGACTCAAGTCAAAGCGTCAAGACGGCGACCGGTACTACCGCCCCAGGGCGGTAGTACCTCTCGGGGCGTAGCAACGGTCATAATTGCGCCCCACCTATAAAAAGGAGAGGGCTTCTTCCCCAAGAGATCACCTCAATTTTTCTCTCTCCTCCATGTATTCAAGTGCTTCAAGCTTCATAGATCTCTCTCTCTCTCTCTAGCCAACCAAATCCCCCAAGATTTGGTAGATTGGGAGAGCAGCCCTAGATCTATAATCCTACCCAAGTGATTTGATTTTCTCCCACCCATCCTCCGTGGAACTTGCCTTGGGAAAGAGAGATCACCTCGAAGCTTTCTCCGTGTAAAAGCTTTGTGGTTCTTGTTGGGAGCCTCCAATTGAGTTGTGGAGTTGTGCCCCAACCTCAGTGTAAGGGTTTCGGTCGATGCCCTCAATAGCACCGCTTAGTGGAACCGAGCTAGCCTCTGTGGCTTGCTCACCGGAGAACAAGGTGAGCCTCCATGGCGTTGGTCGACTCCGTGTCACCACTGTTGGGGTTCGAAGCAGAAAACAAAATTTTCCTACAAACCTTTTTCCCATGATCTATCTACATAGTTGTACAGCAATGGAGTAGCGGTGGTGTTCATACCTTTGAAGACCGAAAGCGGGTTTACATTCTCGCACGAATGTTGTCGATGAAGACCGACAAAGCCGACCTCAAGGTCATGTAGTCATGCAGCTCGATGAAGACAAGAACCACAAGGCAGCGCCTCCAAGGGATTACACATGTACGGTGTATATACATTGTCCGGGCTCTGGTCTAGTGAAGCAGCAAAAGAAGAAGGACTCGGACCGAAAATCCAGCAGCGCGATGGGTTCTGGCACATGGATTTTCCTCTAACTCGCGGGCACGGCTCCAAATGTGGGCGCTAAGCCAGGGAGAAGAGAGGATGGGAGATGGATGAATGAGCCAAGGGGGCCTAGGGGGTTTACATAGGCAGAGGGGTAGGTGGCCACCGGCCGTAGGAAACCCTGGGCACCGGGCGCCAAAGCCAGGCCGCCGCCCCCCTCCCCAGATGGGCTGCCACTTGGTGGCCCATTTAGGGGTTAGCCTTTATTATTATTAATTAATTAATTCTCTTTTAATATTTAATTACTTTAATTAAATACTAAACCCATTAATTAATCAACTTCTTGGCATAATTCTTTCACCGAAACCTTTCGAATGTCTCCGGAACCCTTCTAATATTACTCGGAACATTTCCAGTTGACTCCATATGATTTCCATTAATTCTGAATCAATCCCTAAACGTCGTATACCCTTAAGTGTGACACCCTACGGGTTGGGGAATACTCCAAACATGATCGAGACACCTCTCCAATCAATGATCAACAATCAGCTCTGGAAAGCCATGTGATACGTCTCAAACGTATCTATAATTTTTTATGCTCCATGCTTGTTTTTACACCATTTGCCTATTGTTTCGTTACACTTCGTGGCACTTTTATGCATTTTTCGGAACTAACCTATTGTGACGCCCCACCTTTGGATTAAGGCGGAACACCTGTGTTATGTGCTATTCCCTGGATCAATGATAGCACCACAGAACAAAATATAGTATTCATCACATAGTATCGAGATTACACGTAGATCCAGATACATAAGTCTCACGATTATTACAAGTTCCTTGGTCACATAGACCGGCAAGGGTAAACAGAGTTCAACTTAAGCACAACGGAATTATAATAGTAGCGAGCCTCCATCTTCAGCATGCGCGACAGGCAGTCATGTTGGTATGTAGACTCGAGATCCTAACACTTCACTCCTCATCGGAAGAACCTGCACATTTGATTATGCAGCCCCAAGTATGGGGGTCAGTACGATGATGTACTGGCAAATGACACTTTTTGGTGGCAGATGTGAAAGATCTAGCTACATGCTATTTGGCTGGTGGATCTCTGGGCTAGATTTGCATAAGGCCAATTTTATCCTATTCAAGTCAAGATTTTAGTTCAAAGATTTTAATTTTGAAGGGTTGAAATAACCCCCAAATACTACATAGTTGCAAGTTATGTAGCACTGGGCGCAATTCAACAAAGTTGGAACCTCAGGCACCACCACCCCTTGGAGTGTATGGTCCTTAGTTCCTATCTAGGGTTTCTAGACAAGATTTTAATAATTCAGAAACGGTGGTGAGATTATTCCGTACATTCCATGTCTAGAGACTCAATTGTCCATAACCGAGGACACGGCTAATCGATTAGTTTAAAACACCTTGCAAGGGTTGTGCACTTTCACCTTACGATTCATTTTATGCCCATACATAAAATGAAACGAGACCTTTTAGAGGAGAGGGCAACTAACTGGCAAGATCCGCTCCCAACCTATAATTATTCTACCACCAACTTCTTGCACAAAGTTACACTCCCACATCTAACCAGTCAAGACAGAGCCCATAATGTCATAAGGCTGCACTGGAAGTACACTAAGCATGGAAGACATAGCCATCTCTTTGTTCCTGGGTGGCCAACCACAAGTGTACGCCCAGGCAGCAACTACACAAAGTGTAGCCCCAGGTCGCCACTCAACATCACCTCCTTCAACAAACCAATCCACCCAGGTGTTTCATTTTAGTTGAAGTTCTTAATTGTTCACAAAACACTTTTCAAGTGATCTTAGCATGGCATCAATATTAACAGAGTATTTAGCATCCTATCAGGTGGGGTTTGAGGGATAGCTACTCACTACTAGGATCTAAGCATTTGACAAAACAGTTGAGTAAAACACCTATCATGCATACTACAAGAGGTGAACGACTAATGCATAAGTAAAATGGGTGAGGGAAACATGTGTGTCACTTGCCTTGGTAGCAGCTTGCACACTCACAACAGTTACAATAGTAGCCTTGCTCCTCTTCACAATCTATTCAATCCAAACAATCAAGCAATCAATATTCTACTTCTAATGACAATCATAGACATGTATGCATGTGTGCATGTATGCAAATGACATTTTAATTTCACACACTATGTGAGTGTGTAAAAGGCTGTAAGGGCGGAACAAGAGGCTTTTGAAAACAAGTGTGATGTTAGAAAGGATTTTAATAATTGAATAACAAGGTATTAACAAAAGGGTATTTGATGCATCAGGATAGTACTTTAGAAAATTTAGTTCTGGTTGGTACTGTCCTGCAAAAATAAGTCTGAGCTACCACTGGTTGGGTGACAGTAACATGAAGCTACTGCAAGTGGTTTCACTCAAAAATAGTTTTTAGAAAACATTTGGTGAAGAAAAAGGTGATTTGAACATTTTTAACAGTAGCAAGTTTGTGCACGTCTTAACTTTGAAAACTTTTGCTTCTGGTGTGTTCTAAATGTTCCAAGGATTCCATAGACTACAAATTTGTAGCATTTGGACTCACAGAACAAAAGTTATGAATTTATTTTGAATCCAAGGGTTTGATTCAGATCTGACAATGGATTCAAAATGAACCCATAAAATAACAGGTTTTATTGGACCATTGGATTCTACACATCCTAAGGATTCCAACGGTATCTCGTTTGTTATTTTTGGACCTACAGAACATTAGATATGAATTTTCAAAGACTTGGATCAAATCTGATTCGAAAAAACCTATTTGAATTCTATTCTGATTCAGATAGGGCCACGTGGCGTTACGGTATTCGTTGGTACCGCTTCGTTCGGATCAGCTCTGTGGTGCGTTGGATTAAAATGAAATCGGACGAATCATATTGATCGATACCTCTTCGGTAAGTGACTCTATCAGATCCACTGGATCTTGATCTGACGGACGGGGAGAGATTGGG
This sequence comes from Dactylis glomerata, assembly GCA_007115705.1. Taxonomy (NCBI): domain Eukaryota; kingdom Viridiplantae; phylum Streptophyta; class Magnoliopsida; order Poales; family Poaceae; genus Dactylis; species Dactylis glomerata. The sequence goes on along the minus strand of QXEO01000964.1, from coordinate 2,845,793 downwards.
AGGAGGGCTCACCGTGGTGGCTAGGTCTCTGGCGAGGTACGGCCAGGGAGTGGTCGACGGCGAGCTTCCGTTGAACGGCGACGGCGAGGAAGTGGCTGACGGGATGTAGAAGAGGACGGCGAGCTCGGGGATGTGAACGGAGGCGTCGATTGCTTCCTGCTGCGAGGTGTAGGCGCGGCTGGAGCGGCTTCGGGCGACGAAGTGCTTCAGGTGAGCTCCGGGGAGCTTGATTGGCTGCAGAACAAGGCACGAAAAGGGGTCAGGGGATGCGCCAAGTCGAGGGGAGACGTCTGGAAGAATGAGGGGCGCTCGAGGTCACCGGCGGCAGCGAAATCAGCCGGAGGAGCCTGCAGCAATGGCGGACTCCGGCGAGGAAATTGGGCAGCCTGGCGGCTTCTTCTTCGGAGAGAAGAGGGAGGGGCGAGAGAGGGGAGTAGGGGCTTTATAGGGGCAGGCATTGGTGGCCAGTTTATGGCGCCAGTAACGCCGGGGTGTAACGCCGGCGAGCGTTACTGGGAGGGAGAGAGAGAGGGAGTAACGGGGGTGATGACAGGTGGGGTAGGGCGGTCGGTGAGAGAGAGAGGGGGAGTTGGGTCGGTTCAGTCCGGGGGCGAGCTGGGCCGGCTGGCTCCCGGGGTCGGCCCAGTTGGGCTTCAGGCCTCTTCTTTTATTTTTTTTCTTCTGCTTTCCTTTTCTCTTTTTATTCTGATTTCTGTTTTGAGTTTTGAAAGAGTTCTTCCATTCAAAAATGAATGAATTTAAAGCTTACCACTTATGGTCCTTTAAAAGTGTGTTTAGAAGCTAAACCAGAGGTTTTTGGTAGTAAGATGGAAGAAGAAATAATTTGTGAGAAATTTGAATAAGAACTTTGAATTATAGAAACTAAATAAATTGGGAGGTTAAGGTTATCCTCTTCCCACTATTTGGTTTTCAAAGGAAGTTTACTAAAGGAAAACATAAGATAGCTCCATAACAATGGAGCTCATTTTAAAAATACTTTCTTTCTGAAATCCCTTTTGTTTCTAAAATTGGGGTAAAAGGCATTTGAAACAATATTCTTTGAAGGATAAGGTTCAAAATTTTGGAAAAGACTTTGAAATGCAATATGCCATGAATGCATGATGAAATTTTAAATCTTGAAAAATCTGGGTCGTGACAGACTAACCCCCTTAAGATGAAGCTCGCCCTCGAGCTTCGGAAAGGCTAGCAAATAGGTGTGGGTGTTCTTCTCGAAGGGTATCTTCACGTTCCCAAGTGGCTTCCTCTTCCGTGTGGTGACTCCACTGTACCTTGCAAAACTTGATGGTTTTGGTGCGTGTAGTTCTTTCTGCTGTCTTGAGGATCTTGATGGGTTTCTCCTCATAGGTCAAGTCATTTTCTAGTTGAACTTCTTCGAGGGGTACCGTATCGTTCAACAGTGTTTCTGACATCTCTGGATGGCATTTCTTTAGCTGGCTCACATGGAACACGTTATGCACGGCCGAAAGAATTTCGGGTAGTTCCAGTTCATAGGCTACTTCTCCTTTGCGGGATAGGACTTTGAATGGTCCTATAAATCTAGGTGCTAGCTTACCCTTGATACCAAATCTCTTAACACCACGAAGGGGTGACACTCTGAGATAAGCTCTGTCTCCAATTTCATAGATGATTTCTCTACGCTTGCTATCCGAGTAGCTCTTCTGACGGGATTGGGCGATCTTCAGCCTATCCTTGATCAATTTAACCTTTTCTTCAGCTTCTTGAATGATATCGGGTCCGAAGAAACTTCGCTCTCCTACACCACTCCATAGTAGGGGTGTAGTACATTTCTTGCCGTACAAGGCTTCAAATGGTGCCATCTCAATACTGGCTTGATAGCTGTTGTTGTAGGAAAACTCTGCGTAAGGCAGGTTGTCGTCCCAACTAGACCCATAGTCCAGGGCACACGCTCTCAGCATATCTTCCAAAATTTGGTTTACTCTCTCCGTTTGTCCATCTGTTTGCGGATGGAACGCTATGCTGAATTCTAGCCTAGTTCCAAGTGATTCATGAAGTTGTTTCCAAAAGTGAGAGGTAAATTGGGTTCCTCTATCAGACACGATGCTTTTGGGAACACCATGGAGACTTACTATCCTCTTCATGTAGATATCAGCTAACTTTGCACTTGTGTAAGTGGTCTTTACTGGTATGAAATGAGCTACCTTGGTCAAACGATCGACTATAACCCAAATTGAGTCATATCCCGACTTCGTGCGGGGTAACCCTGTGATAAAGTCCATACCAATTTGATCCCATTTCCAATCCGGCACCTTTAGTGGTTGAAGTAGTCCGGCGGGTTTTTGATGTTCAGCTTTCACTCTACTGCACACATCACATTTGGCTGTATATTCGGCTATGTCTCCCTTCATATTGCTCCACCAAAATCTTTCTTTCAAGTCTATGTACATCTTGGTATTACCAGGATGAATCGAGTATGGGGTTTCATGGGCTTCTTGGAATATCAATCTTCTAATATCGGGGTCATCAGGTACACAGATACGTTTCTCAAACCAGATTATTCCTTGCTCATCTTCGCTAAAGCTTTTAGCTTTGTCTTTCCTCATGTTTTCTTTGATCTTCTCAATCTCTTTATCTCCTTTCTGGGCTTGGCGTATTCTGTCCATCAGGGTCGGTTGCACTACTAGCGATGCTACGTGACCTTGCGGCACTACCTCCAGGCTGAGGTCTCTCAAATCTCTACACAGATCTTCTGGTAATACTTCTGTTGATAGACAGTTCACATAAGCCTTACGGCTCAAGGCATCGGCTACCACGTTCGCTTTACCAGGATGGTATTGCAAACTCAAGTCGTAATCTTTGATGAGTTCTAACCATCTTCTTTGTCTCATGTTGAGATCCTTCTGAGTAAAGATGTACTTCAAACTTTTGTGGTCGGTGAATACTTCACATCTCTTTCCCAGTAAATAATGTCTCCAAATCTTCAAGGCGTGAACAACTGAAGCTAACTCAAGGTCATGAGTTGGATAGTTGAGCTCATGTTTCTTGAGTTGTCTAGAGGCATAGGCTGCTACTCTGCCATCTTGCATCAACACGCTTCCTAAACCTTGACGAGAAGCGTCGCAATACACCTGAAATTCCTTTTCTATATCTGGTAAGCACAGAACAGGTGCAGACACTAATCTCCTTTTCAACTCTTGAAAACTGTTTTCACAAGCTTCAGTCCATTCGAACTTCTTTTCTTTCTTCAACAACTCAGTCATTGGTTTAGCTATTTTTGAAAAGTTCTCAATGAATCTCCGGTAGTATCCGGCCAATCCCAAGAAACTACGAATTTCCCCAACACTCTTGGGTGGTTCCCATTCAGTTACTGCTATCACTTTGGCTGGGTCGACTGCAATCCCCTCCTTGGATATAATGTGTCCAAGGAATCCTACTTCATTGAGCCAAAACTCACATTTGTTGAATTTAGCATATAACTTGTGTTCTCTAAGTTTCTCCAATATTGCATGTAGGTGCTTTTCATGATCCTCCTTGCTTTTTGAGTAGACCAGTATGTCGTCAATGAAGACAACGACAAACTTATCTAGAAATTCCATGAACACTTTGTTCATCATGTTCATGAAGTACGACGGTGCATTGGTTAAACCAAAGGGCATCACCGTATATTCATACGAGCCATATCTAGTGACGAAGGCTGTCTTGGGAATGTCATGTTCTCTAATCTTGAGCTGAAAGTATCCAGATCTAAGGTCGATCTTAGAGAATATGCTAGCTCCTTCCAACTGATCAAACAAATCATTGATTCTTGGTAGTGGGTATTTGTTCTTGATGGTCACTTCGTTCAACGAACGATAGTCCATTACTAAACGCTGACTCTTATCTTTCTTCTCAACAAACAGAACTGGTGCTCCCCAAGACGATGAACTCTCTCTAATGAATCCTTTTCCTAACTGTCCTGCTAGTTGTTTCTTGAGTTCTTTCAACTCATCTGTGGACATAGGGTAAGGTCTCTTTGCTATTGGCCCTGTGCCAGGCAGTAGATCAATGAGAAACTCTACATCTCTGTCAGGTGGCATTCCTGGTAACTCCTCCGGGAACACATCGGGGTACTCATTCACTATGTGCACTGCATCTAGGCTAACCCCCTTAAGATGGTTTAGCCTAATATCATTAAAATCCAGTTGGGATTTGTATCTAATTCTTCTCCCTTCCGGGGTGGTAAGTGTAATTGCTCTGTTCACACAGTCTATGACTCCTCCATAGGTAGTCATCCAATCCATGCCCAAGATTACATCTAAACCCTGGGAGTCTAGAATTACCAAATGGGTTGGAAACTTATATTTACCAATTTCCATAATCAGATCCCTGCAACCAGCGTTGACTATCAATTCCCCACCAGGGGAACTTACTTTAATGGTTTTTCCTATGTTTGTAGTAGGGAACCCATTTTTGTTTGCAAAAGTCCTTGATATGAATGAATGTGATGCTCCAGTATCAAATAGAACTAATGCTGTAAATGAGTTGAGAGGAAACATACCCATCACTGCATCAGGTTCATTTATCACCTCCTCCACATTGAGGTGGTTCACTTGGCCCTTCTGGAATGGATTGGGCTTGGCAGGTTCAACGGTCTTGATCTCCGGGCAGCTGGAGGAATAGTGACCATTCTTCTTGCACTTGAAGCAAGTGATGTTAGAGAGATCCTTCTTAGGTTCAGTGTTGTGGCGATGCTGACCATTGTGTCCGCTGTGATGTCCACTGGAGCTATTTCCCTTAAATCCTCCGTTGAGCTTATGACCGCTGAAGTGATTACCGTTTCCTTTGTTGAAACGATTCCCATGCTTGTGGAAGTTGCCATGACCACTGCTCTCGAATGGGTGGTGCTTCTTGTGGAATGGTTCCACATGGTTCTTGTTGTTACTGAACTTCCTTTTACGGTTCTCCTCTTTCTTGATGTTGTTGTCCAGAGTGATGGCCTGATCAAGTAGAGATTGATAGTTTGGGGCATAGGCCACAGACAGGGGTATTTTGAGTTCTCCCTTAAGCCCGCTGAGGAATTTTTCCTTCCTCTTTGCATCAGTATCAATATCTTCAGGTGCATACCTGGACAGAGCACAGAAGTCATCCATGTATTCTTTCAGAGTTCTTCCACCCTGACGCAGACCACGGAATTCTTCCTTCTTCACGGTTATAGTGCCTGAGGATATGTGGGCAGTGCGAAAGCCTTCTCTGAATGTATTCCAGTCCAGATCTTCTATTGGATGGGTAACCTGATATGTCTCCCACCACATTGCCGCGGGTCCTTCCAGTAAGTGAGCTGTGAAGCGCACCTTTTCAGCATCAGTGCACTCGCAGGTGGCCAGATCCTTGTTGACCGAACGCAGCCAGTCATCAGCTACTATTGGCTCCGTAGCAGATGAGAACTTGTTGGGTCTCAGCCTCAGAAACCTTGCCAATCTATCCACCTGGGGTGGGGGTGGCGGTGGTGGTGGCGGAGGGTTATTATTGTTGTTGGTATTGTTGTTTGCATTCGTCTGGAAGAACTGGGTCATCATTTGCATCAGCTGGGCCTGAGCTGCCACTAGTTGCTGAATTGCCGTATTGGTGTCATTGTTGTTGTTTCCATCGTTGTCATTGCTGTTTGGTGCACGTCGTGGCGGCATCTGGGGTAAGGTATAGCATAGATAAGTATTAGACAGATAAAGCTAAAGAAGTAAAGATCCTACCCATGCACAATACAACAAGCCAACCACAAACAATAAACAAGCAATGCAACCATTGATTTTTAAAAGCTTTAAACTTTGAAGCGTACGATTTGACAAGTTTAGAAGTAAGTACTAAGAGTTTGATAAAGTAAACAATCGGCGGTACTGTCATACCAACACGGTAAGACAATACAAACGTGATATCGTAAATGATACAAAAGACGATGGTGGTCAATCAGCCTCTCTTAACCCTCTTGAGGCATGAGAGGGGTAGAGGGTCTCGACGTTCTGTCTTCTTGAGCTCTCTCAGTGCATTGGCTTCCCATTCCTCATAGGATAGACCGTCACTGGGGGAATACACGAGTCTCTCCTCGGGATCCTCTTCTTCCTCGGATTCTTCTTCCTTCTTCCTTGCTTCTAACTCTGCAAGTTTCATCTTTAGCTTCTCATTCTCAGACTTCAGCTCATTGTTAGCTTCCTCAATCTGCTTCTTCTCATCTCCCAATTTCTGCAAGTTGTCATACTGTAGCAGTAAGGTCTTCTCCAGAAGATGGGACCAGATGTCATCTTGGAGAATTTTCCCGCCTAACTGCAAGGGTCCTTCAACAATCTTGAGCTTGTTCTCCAGCTAGATCTTCTTCTCATCCAGCATTATGAGAGCTGATTCAGTTTCCATGATCTTCTTGGTGGCATGATCCATGAGATCTCCGAACTGGTCCTGGTTGATAATCTGCTTCTTCAGCATGTCTTCTAGATTGACTGAGCAGCGCTCCCTCTCAGTGAGGTAGCCTCTCAGAAGGGAGTGGAACTCCTGGCCTCGGCGATCCACAACATGTCCTCCAACAGATCGCTCTCCAATCATCCCATAAGCTGAGGGACGTGGGATGTGAGCTCTGTACTTGTGGCGGATGCGGGCGATGGCGCCCTGCATGGCAATCTCCACCGAATACCTCCAGTCCACATATGCTTCGGTGTACTCCATCGTGGACTCTCCTTCTTCATCAAGTCTTCCTTGGATAGTAGTTTGGATTAACCACTTCTCCATACCATACTCCTTGTACTGCATCTTCCCACAGAAAACTGGCGGCGGTATCTGAAGCTGGGTGGCGAGGTCTAGTAGCACCTCCGAGAAAAGGTAATCTCCTTCACCAGCTACCACTCTCTCATCGTAGGTGTCCATCTACAACATTTTGAAAAGAAAAGGGAACGATCAGAACAAGAGGAGGAATACAAGTAAGAATGAAATGGTTAAGACAATAAGATCATGATTATTTGTTTAATATTTTGAAATAAAACTTGGGTCCTAAGGTTTTCCAATCCTAGGGTCTTGATCCTACAGGCAACACTATGCTCTGATACCATTTTGTGACGCCCCACCTTTGGATTAAGGCGGAACACCTGTGTTATGTGCTATTCCCTGGATCAATGATAGCACCACAGAACAAAATATAGTATTCATCACATAGTATCGAGATTACACGTAGATCCAGATACATAAGTCTCACGATTATTACAAGTTCCTTGGTCACATAGACCGGCAAGGGTAAACAGAGTTCAACTTAAGCACAACGGAATTATAATAGTAGCGAGCCTCCATCTTCAGCATGCGCGACATGCAGTCATGTTGGTATGTAGACTCGAGATCCTAACACTTCACTCCTCATCGGAAGAACCTGCACATTTGATTATGCAGCCCCAAGTATGGGGGTCAGTACGATGATGTACTGGCAAATGACACTTTTTGGTGGCAGTTGTGAAAGATCTAGCTACATGCTATTTGGCTGGTGGATCTCTGGGCTAGATTTGCATAAGGCCAATTTTATCCTATTCAAGTCAAGATTTTAGTTCAAAGATTTTAATTTTGAAGGGTTGAAATAACCCCCAAATACTACATAGTTGCAAGTTATGTAGCACTGGGCGCAATTCAACAAAGTTGGAACCTCAGGCACCACCACCCCTTGGAGTGTATGGTCCTTAGTTCCTATCTAGGGTTTCTAGACAAGATTTTAATAATTCAGAAACGGTGGTGAGATTATTCCGTACATTCCATGTCTAGAGACTCAATTGTCCATAACCGAGGACACGGCTAATCGATTAGTTTAAAACACCTTGCAAGGGTTGTGCACTTTCACCTTACGATTCATTTTATGCCCATACATAAAATGAAACGAGACCTTTTAGAGGAGAGGGCAACTAACTGGCAAGATCCGCTCCCAACCTATAATTATTCTACCACCAACTTCTTGCACAAAGTTACACTCCCACATCTAATCAGTCAAGACAGAGCCCATAATGTCATAAGGCTGCACTGGAAGTACACTAAGCATGGAAGACATAGCCATCTCTTTGTTCCTGGGTGGCCAACCACAAGTGTACGCCCAGGCAGCAACTACACAAAGTGTAGCCCCAGGTCGCCACTCAACATCACCTCCTTCAACAAACCAATCCACCCAGGTGTTTCATTTTAGTTGAAGTTCTTAATTGTTCACAAAACACTTTTCAAGTGATCTTAGCATGGCATCAATATTAACAGAGTATTTAGCATCCTATCAGGTGGGGTTTGAGGGATAGCTACTCACTACTAGGATCTAAGCATTTGACAAAACAGTTGAGTAAAACACCTATCATGCATACTACAAGAGGTGAACGACTAATGCATAAGTAAAATGGGTGAGGGAAACATGTGTGTCACTTGCCTTGGTAGCAGCTTGCACACTCACAACAGTTACAATAGTAGCCTTGCTCCTCTTCACAATCTATTCAATCCAAACAATCAAGCAATCAATATTCTACTTCTAATGACAATCATAGACATGTATGCATGTGTGCATGTATGCAAATGACATTTTAATTTCACACACTATGTGAGTGTGTAAAAGGCTGTAAGGGCGGAACAAGAGGCTTTTGAAAACAAGTGTGATGTTAGAAAGGATTTTAATAATTGAATAACAAGGTATTAACAAAAGGGTATTTGATGCATCAGGATAGTACTTTAGAAAATTTAGTTCTGGTTGGTACTGTCCTGCAAAAATAAGTCTGAGCTACCACTGGTTGGGTGACAGTAACATGAAGCTACTGCAAGTGGTTTCACTCAAAAATAGTTTTTAGAAAACATTTGGTGAAGAAAAAGGTGATTTGAACATTTTTTACAGTAGCAAGTTTGTGCACGTCTTAACTTTGAAAACTTTTGCTTCTGGTGTGTTCTAAATGTTCCAAGGATTCCATAGACTACAAATTTGTAGCATTTGGACTCACAGAACAAAAGTTATGAATTTATTTTGAATCCAAGGGTTTGATTCAGATCTGACAATGGATTCAAAATGAACCCATAAAATAACAGGTTTTATTGGACCATTGGATTCTACACATCCTAAGGATTCCAACGGTATCTCGTTTGTTATTTTTGGACCTACAGAACATTAGATATGAATTTTCAAAGAATTGGATCAAATCTGATTCAAAAAAACCTATTTGAATTCTATTCTGATTCAGATAGGGCCACGTGGCGTTACGGTATTCGTTGGTACCGCTTCGTTCGGATCAGCTCTGTGGTGCGTTGGATTAAAATGAAATCGGACGAATCATATTGATCGATACCTCTTCGGTAAGTGACTCTATCAGATCCACTGGATCTTGATCTGACGGACAGGGAGAGATTGGGAGGAGGGCTCACCGTGGTGGCTAGGTCTCCGGCGAGGTACGGCCAGGGAGTGGTCGACGGCGAGCTTCCGTTGAACGGTGACGGCGAGGAAGTGGCTGACGGGATGTAGAAGAGGACGGCGAGCTCGGGGATGTGAACGGAGGCGTCGATTGCTTCCTGCTGCGAGGTGTAGGCGCGGCTGGAGCGGCTTCGGGCGACGAAGTGCTTCGGGTGAGCTCCGGGGAGCTTGATTGGCTGCAGAACAAGGCACGAAAAGGGGTCAGGGGATGCGCCAAGTCGAGGGGAGACGTCTGGAAGAATGAGGGGCGCTCGAGGTCACCGGCGGCAGCGAAATCAGCCGGAGGAGCCTGCAGCAATGGCGGACTCCGGCGAGGAAATTGGGCAGCCTGGCGGCTTCTTCTTCGGAGAGAAGAGGGAGGGGCGAGAGAGGGGAGTAGGGGCTTTATAGGGGCAGGCATTGGTGGCCAGTTTATGGCGCCAGTAACGCCGGGGTGTAACGCCGGCGAGCGTTACTGGGAGGGAGAGAGAGAGGGAGTAACGGGGGTGATGACAGGTGGGGTAGGGCGGTCGGTGAGAGAGAGAGGGGGAGTTGGGTCGGTTCGGTCCGGGGGCGAGCTGGGCCGGCTGGCTCCCGGGGTCGGCCCAGTTGGGCTTCAGGCCTCTTCTTTTATTTTTTTTCTTCTGCTTTCCTTTTCTCTTTTTATTCTGATTTCTGTTTTGAGTTTTGAAAGAGTTCTTCCATTCAAAAATGAATGAATTTAAAGCTGACCACTTATGGTCCTTTAAAAGTGTGTTTAGAAGCTAAACCAGAGGTTTTTGGTAGTAAGATGGAAGAAGAAATAATTTGTGAGAAATTTGAATAAGAACTTTGAATTATAGAAACTAAATAAATTGGGAGGTTAAGGTTATCCTCTTCCCACTATTTGGTTTTCAAAGGAAGTTTACTAAAGGAAAACATAAGATAGCTCCATAACAATGGAGCTCATTTTAAAAATACTTTCTTTCTGAAATCCCTTTTGTTTCTAAAATTGGGGTAAAAGGCATTTGAAACAATATTCTTTGAAGGATAAGGTTCAAAATTTTGGAAAAGACTTTGAAATGCAATATGCCATGAATGCATGATGAAATTTTAAATCTTGAAAAATCTGGGTCGTGACACCTATTAACAAGTTGCCATAGTGCCAGTTTCCTGTTTTCTGCTGTTTTTGTGTTTCAGAAGTGATACACAGGAAATATTCTCGAAATTGGACGAAACAAGTTCCTGAAGTCTTATTTTACCCGGAAGCTTCCAGAGATCTGAAGACGAGTAGGAGGGGTGCCACCAGGGCCCCACACACAGGGGTGGCGCGGCCAGCCCCCTGGCCGCGCGGGCCCCGCGTGAGGGCGCCTGGCTCCTCCTCTGACATCGCCCCTTCGCCTATAAAGACCCCCCGACGGAAAAAACCTAAGTACCCGATCAGTTTTCTAGAACACATCGCGATCCGCCGCCGCCGTCGACCCGAAGATTGGGAGGGTCCAGAAGCTCTTCCTGGCACCCTGTCGGAGAGGGGAATCGCCACCGGAGGTCTTCTTCATCGCCATGCTTGCCTCCGGAGCGATGAGTGAGTAGTCTACCTTGGACTATGGGTCCATAGCAGTAGCTAGATGGTTGTCTTCTCCACCATGTGCTTCATGTTTAGATCTCATGAGCTGCCCTACATGATTGAGATCACCGTTATGTAATTCTACATGTTTGGTTTGTTGGGATCCGATGAATATTGGTGTTTATGATTAAGTTGCTGTACTGAATATTATCTTTTGTTATCTCTATGTTGTTTATGATCTTGCATGCTCTCCGTTGTTAGTAGCTATCTTGGCTGAGTAGTTGCTAGTGACTCCAAGAGGGGGTATTTATGCTCGATAGTGGGTTCATGTCTCTATTTCACCTGGGGGAGTGACAGAAACCTCTAAGGTGGTAGATGTGCTGTTGCTACTAGGGAGAAAACAACATTCATATGCTCAAGGGCATATTCTTTGTTTACATTACACACTTTGCTTAATGCAATTATCTGTTGTTCGCAACTTAATACTACTGGGGTGTTCGGATTGATATCCCCGTGAGTGGATTATTAGTCATAGATGCAGTTGGATGGTGGTCTATGTATTTTGTTGTAATGCCCAGAGTAAATCTCATAGTGACCTTCTTGACATATCACGTTTATCTTTATTCTATCAATTGCCCAACTGTAATTTGTTTACCCAGCATGTGTTATTTTATCTATGGAGAAACACCACTAGTGAACTGTGGATCCCGGTCCTATTTCCATCATATTGCTATTACCTGTTTACTTTACTTGCACTGTTTACTTTACTCGCATACTATATTGTTTTCCACTCGATACACTCATAACCTTTGTTTCAAGCAAACCGGTGAGATTGACAACCTCATTGTAAGTTGGGAGCAAAGTATTTGTTTGTGTGTGTGCAGGTTCCGCGTTGCTAGTGGCCGAAGACGAGTCGACAAGTGCGCCCTTGTTGGAGTGTTATTAAGCTAGTCTGCATCACCTTCAGTCATTTGTCTCTCCTCTCCAAGAATGATAAACCTTGGTTTCTTAACTGAGGGAAAATCTTGCTGCTGTATTCATCACACCTTCCTCTTGGGGTTCCCAACGGGCTGGACATTCAACTAGGCACCATCTCTTTTCTGGTGCAATCATCCCAGCAATCACCATGTTGATCCCCTGTGCATTCCGTGAAACTCTTCATTGATATGTAAACATCATATCCCATTCCCTTCGTCTTGTGATACTAGATCTTGTCCGAGGTTAGATCACCGATATCTCTATATCGTGTTCACCCTCGTTACCAACAAGTCTATTTACTCGTTCTCATGACATTGTATCCTCCATGACCTAGTCACACGCTTGCAAGCTTCGTAGATGCAACTGTCACTAAGTGGGCCCAGAGTATCAATCTGTCACGCGGATCGGACAAATCCCGCTCTTGGTGCACACGCCTCAAGATACCCCATTGGCATACCCAAAAGACACCTTTTCAGTCACCCGATCAAGGTCATGATGATTGATGCAATCAAAGCAGCCTCTGGATGTAGTGATTAGATGTAACCTCATAGTCTAAGGATTAGGTTACTTTGTTTCTTAGTTAATTGCAATGCTGGAACTTAAATGACTAATCTCATTGCAATACTTGTATTTGGGTGTATGTCCATCATGTCAATACATGACCTCATTGTCATTGGCGTAATTGCCCATGATGATCAGGAAACCTTATCATCAGATGACATATGATCTAGTTCAAATAGAGGCAACTAGGGATCTATTTGTTATATGCCACACGTGTATGAATGTTTCCGCTTAATATAGTTATAGCATGACATATAATATATTATGAACAAATGAGATATGACAATAAAATACACTTTATTATTTGCCTCTAGGGCATATCTCCTTCAACCACACCTCTCCAACATAGACATACTTTCCCTCAAAAGGAAGAAACTATGAGAATACATCCTTGTGTCTCCGGTCTCCACTTCTCGGTTATCTCATTCCCTTACTTGTATCTTGTTTATTTACCTACTACTTTCTTGCTTGCCACTAGTAGGAAATTCACTTAGTTGCACATCTAGTGAATTTACTTTTGTGTCAAGCCTTAAAATTGAAAAGGACTAAAATTGTATTAGCGCCTATGCACCCCCCTCTAGTCACCCCATAAGATCCTTTCAATTGGTATCAGAGCAAGGGCTCTTTGATTGGGCTTTACCGCCTAAGAGATTATGGGCGACGAGGATGGTCCCATCACTAAGGCGGATTTTAGTAGCCTCATGACCCAAATGGAGGCCATGATGCAAGAAATACAAAGTCACAAAACTAAGCTCGAAACCCTCTCTAGTGCTACTTATAGCACCACCCCTCCTACTCTGGTTGACACCTCGGACAAAGGCGATGCCTTGAACAAGGATAAGTCCCCCGAGGAGGATCCGGAGAAGGTGAGTGAAGGTGAGGGTGACTAGGACACCGCCAAGAAGGGCACCACGCCTAGGGGACAACACTCGGAGGTGCCACACCCTACGAGCTATGTCTCCGGGAGGCACATCCAAATGCCACACTTAGCCTCTTGTGGTCCTCCGCCACCACTTTATGCTTCTAGCTTTGCCAATTGGCAAGATAACATGTGCTCTCACATTAAATTTGTCTGTATTGAGCTACGGAGGATCATTGAGCAGGGCTTTAACCCAACTTCCAAGGACTTGAACAATTTGCTTGCATGGGAGCTTATTGACAAGCAACTCAACGCTTCCGCTTTGCACCTCATCCACATGTCTCTCTCCGAGAAGGACAAGGCATTTGTTCGATCCATATCCTCCACCAAAGAAGCTTGGGATGATCTCCCGGATTTATTCATTGGGAATGCAAGCATTCAAGAGTCCAAGTTTGATGAAGCAAACAATGAGGCGGATAACTTGTCCATGCTTGATGGTGAAGACCCTCAAGAACTCCATAGGCGTCTCTCGGCTCTTCAAGTGAAGTTGATTGACCTTGGAGCTACTCAATGTGATTGGAGATGGATGAAGAGGAAGTTCGTTCAAGCCATCTTGCCTTTCATGAAGGATATAATGAACTAAATCAAGGGAAATGTGGGCTATAGGAAAATGACCGCACATACATCTTGCAAGAGATTGTTGCTATAAGGATTGCCGAGAAGAATGCGGATGATGCTATTGCCCGTGCTCGTGGTGTTCGTGCTCCAAATCTTGCATTGAAGGCCAAGGTATCTCATCATGAAGAAGCAAGTGTGGAGATGGTAGAAGAAATGATTGAAGGAAGTCCTGAGGATATGAAGTATGCTCAACCGAGCACATGGCTCTAGCTCAAAGGGAATTCATGAAGAAGTGGAAGTAAACTAGTCCCTCCAAGCCAAAGGTCACAAGTAGAGTGAGAACTTGCTATAATTGTGGAAACCAAAACCACTTTATTGCCGAGTGCCCATATGAGAGAGTGGAGGATCATAGTCTGCTAGGAGATGAAGCCCAAGTCCTATCCTCCAAGGAACTCCGACAAGAAGAGAGCCATTCCAAATAGAGCCTTGGTGACTCAAGAAGAATATCCCTCCGGCGATGATGCTAGTGATGGTGAAGAAGTAGGGATGGCCGCCATCGCCATTGCCAAACCTACCTCTTACTCATCTCTCTTTGCTTCCGCAAATGAATCCAAGCGCACCAACCACAATGCAACTTGTCTCATGGCTCACGCTACAAAGGTATCACCTCCTCTCACACCCATCATACCAAAAAGCCTATCTTTGATGGATTGTGTTGAAAAATGTGGTGATAATTAGGAGCTAAATGAAATGGACATTTTCATGTCAACATTGCATGGTGATGACACTAAGCAAGTGGGCCATGTTGGGACTCCAAGTGCAGAGTGTTGTAGCAAGAGTAAATTTTCCCCATGAGGGAAACTCGGTAACAAGGGTACAGCTATTATGGCCCGTTATCTTAGTACTCCTGGGGCCCGAGAGTTAGGCCCAAGGGTAGATGTAATTGAAATACAAGATGATATCGTATACAGACATTGTAAATTGTATTGAACCCGACCGGATCCTCAAGACCTGGCCACCTATATATAGGGGCCAGGAGAGGCTGGCCAGGGACAGATTGAGATTGAGACAATTGATTACTAGCTTATTCTCACCACGCATCACGTTTCGCCTAGTTTGTCTGATCTTTTACCTCCGAGTTCATCCAACGCCCTCTTCCCCCGATCCTAAGTCCTTCATCTAGGACATTTGCCGAGTTAAACCTCGTCAATTGGCACCGACCATGGGGACCGCGGGCGTTGGAATCATGAATTTGAAGGCTTTTTCGCCTTCAGCCAGCAGCAACTCGAAAGTCGATAGAAATTAGGAGATGGATTTGACGATCAGAAGCCTCAACTTTCGCGTTGGATCTCTGGGAACAACTCGCCTCTCAGATCCGATGAAATCGGGTTCGTCGGCAGAGAAAACTGCATCCGTAGCGATGTTAGAATCATCGGTTGTCTCTTCCAGCAAGGTAAACTCGTCGGTCAGCTTCACACCGACGGAGAATATAGGAGACGCAACTGAAGAACTCGATGAAATCATGGATAACCTCGACTTAGGAGAGCCATTGGGAGAATTCATGATCTGCCATAGCAGCACCTCAGACAAGTCCACAGATACGTGGAAAACAGGATTAGAACTTCATGAAGATGACCAAACAATCTTCTCAAGTTTCAGCAGCAAAATCAACCACCAGTACCAGGTGTTCGCAATCATAGGAGACAACTCAGAAGAGTTCGATGACAACAACAATCCAGTACTCAACCCAACAAATATAACTAGAGGAGCAAACCACTTGGCAGAAGGAGATACCGCGGATTCCTTGGCAACCAGAGTAAAAGTTTGACTATCACCTGATGAGTGGAACATAATCAAAGCAGCAATCAACAATGGCGCAGCCATCCCAGTAGATGCAAGCAAAGATGTACTTTCAGGTTACCACTACGCCTTACATTGATAAGCAAGACAGTTGGCAAAAGAGAAAAACAAAATAAGGAAAAGGAGGGAATCAGTAAGCGCAGCAAGCAAAGCTATGCACGAAGCATGCAGCAACACGTCATATACAAACAGCAGAAGACATAACAGGCATGGCTTGAGTCCTTCGTACAGATCGGCTGGATGCGCTGTGCTGAACGAGTCTCCCAAGGATCATGCGGTATACCCGTGATAGTTTTTAGCCTGGGCAAATCAATGACGACAAGTTTAAAGGAAAAAAATTGGAGATTGGCTCAGCTTGGTGAAACTACTACTTTACGTGAAGATAATCAAAAGAAAAAGGAGATCAAGCATGATGATGTAGCCATATATCGTGCTGGCGATTTGCTTGGACAACTCAGAGAAAAAAATATTTTGACAACTTCATCTTCAACATCATCGACTGCGGCTTGCCATGCTCGGGGGCTCGTCATCGTGCACTCGTGCAAACTATCGGCAATGCTCGGGGGCTCGAGATCAACTCGCCTCAGAGTGCGGAAAAATCACCCTCAAGACCTACGATTTCGTCGGCATCAGCAACATGATGATCCCAACAACGCTCGGGGGCTCAACAACAGCTTCGCCTCCGATCATGATTGTGATTCTATGACAACAACTCGACTACGTCATCGTCGACTATGCCGCGCCGACCACGCCGCACCCGATAAAAGCTAAGTTTTCCTCTTCCAAGAGTCGATTATTATTTACTTTTTCCGTACCCGACACTCGGGGGCTCCGCCATGAAAAATCATCTTGCATATCATTGACTTCGAAAAATTGCGAAAGCCCTAGTAGCTGGCGTTCCTTGTTGAATCCTTGACAATTCTGTTTACGGTCGTAGAAGCTCGACTAACAGGTTGGCAAGGCATAAACCTTGGGCGTCAGGCTAACGAAAAGGCTTAGCAAGTAAACTACATCTTGAAATTCAAATGCGGCAAACGCATCAAATTACATCTTGACCTGAGTAGCTGATCGAGCCACGAGTGAATCAGGCTAACGAAAGGGTCTCACGTATGATCAATAAATTATACAAAAAACTCTGATTTACATTTTACATATTGCATCCTCATTGCAATCTGCAAGCACAATGTTTCTTAAATTTACAAAGTATTTCACAACTCTTCATATTTTCTGCAGGAGTAGACAAATTCATCCAAATCATTAACAGGAGTCAAACTTCTTCGAGTAGTATAACTTGGGTCTATGCCCGGCTACAAGTATCTGAACATAGACTTGGGGGCTACTCCCATCGGGAGCGCTGGCCGCGCACCCGATAGAAAATCAATTTCGAGAAAGAATTCGACAAGAAGAGAAGAACAAGAAAATTGGAGCCTATGATCGACTACAAGTACCCGACCATAGCCTCGGGGGCTACTCCCATCGGGAGCGCTGGTCGCGCACCCGATGAAGAATTATTTCGAGAAGGTCATCAATGAAGAACAAGGAAGAAAATTTCGAGTTCATTATCGGTGGCAAGCACCAGAAACATTGACTAAAAAATTTACTCTCATCGGGAGCGGGAGTTCAAGAACTTGACGATTCCGGCCATTGCATTAAGTCGAAGATTGAAGAAATCAAAGTTTGAAGAAATCAAAGATTGAAGTTGAATATANTTTGCCAAGTACAGTGCATACTTCGGAGAGGCTGTGTGGATCACTCGCAAGCTTGGGCTCCATCCACTCATGAAGATTCAAGAGTCCTACAACATCACATTGGTCCAACAGTTCTTTGCTACCTTGGTGTTTGGAGATGGTGAGGAGATCCCCATGACTTGGATGACCGGAGAAGAGGTTTGTCACTCCAACTTCATGGACTTTGCTGCTCTCCTTGGGTATGAGTTCCGTGGTGCTACTACTCCTAGTGGCATGAGGATGCATGTGGATGGGGAGTACTATGAGAAGAAGAAGCTTGCTCCTCTCTACATCGGGGATGACAAGAAGATCATCATTGGGGGCACTCTTGGGCTGTCCAAACGGTCCAACATCTTGCTCCGCATATTCCGGGCCTCCATTGCCCCTCAAGCCGGCAACTTTGATGCTATTCGCAAGGCCTTGGTGAATCTCTTGGCCTACTCTCATGAAGTCTATTGCCAAGGAGAGACCGCACATGTTGAGCCGCTTGATGTGATGGATTTCATTCACAAGGAAATCAATGATTGCATTCTCAGCAAGAAGACTCCTCTCTATGCCCCATTTATCATGAGGCTCATCCGTGCTCAAGGACTCAACCTTCCTTTTCTCGATGCAAACCTTGTGGATCACAAGGTTGTGAAGCTTCAACGCAAAGAACCCACCGGTCACTCCAAGGAACCTTTTGCTCCAATGAGAGGTGAAGATGATGATGCCTTTGTCGCGGGAGTGTCCACTAGAAGGGGCACAAGGATGAAGCATGCTAGCAATGCCGGCTCCAGCTCCAACAATGAGTTTGCTCAAGAGTACAAGAAGCTCAATTGGTTCCAAAGGAATGTGCTTTGCATGAATGTGGACATCCGTCACAAGCAATATGAGAGCTACATCTCTCAAAAGCACATCAATGACAATCAAGCTGTTCTTCACAAGGCATTTAGAAAGTCTCAACCGGGCTATGTGGAATCACCTCCTTCCTCTTCTTCATCCGGTACTCACAACTATGGCAAGTGGAGCAAGGGTCTAACTGACTGGCAGGCATTTGAGGAGGTCACCTCTGGCACCTCCAATGTGCGTCATGGCAAGAAGCCCATGGCTTCTGATGATATTGAAGAAGGAGATGAGGACTTCAATGCCGGTTCCGAGGACGAGCCCCAGGATGAAGACGATGAGTGATCTCATGGGCGTGTAGCATCGCTCTTTTCCCTTTTTGGTGTCTCGATGCCAAAGGGGGAGAAGTAGATCTACTAGGTTGTCTTCGTTGGGATTTGCATGGGGTGGTTATTTGGATTTGCACTTCGTTTGCCTTGCTTTGGTCGAGACACAACTTCATGGACTTTCATGTTGTGTCTCATCTATCTTAGTGTTGAACCTTTTAAATGTGTGTGGTATGTTATGTGTGTGAGACTTAAGTTCATATGTTGCTTAGTAAGACTATTAAATTTGTGCTATCTTGTTAGTCTTACTTATATGCTTATTGGTTAGTCTCATATACTATTACTTGCACTTGGTATAATTGTGAAATATATAGGGGGAGTGATGATTCTTACTTGTGGTGCTCATGTTCAAATGCAAATGGTGTTGTGCACACAAGTAGGGGGAGCTTTTGCTATATATTTCATTTTATTGTGTTTATATCTTGCAAATCCGTATGTTGTCATCAAACACCAAAAAGGGGGAGATTGAAAGAGCATTTCCCTAATAAATGTATTTTGGTGTTTGTTAACAACATTTGGTGAATTAACCATTCTATTTAAGTTCTGCAGATTTTCTAGGTTAATTCAGAATCTCGCGAAGGTTCACCCCAAAAAGGAAGAAAAGATCGAAGCCCGTAGTCCAGTAGTGGAGTTAGGGCTTAGTGGTCTTATAGGGTGCTTCGCGTAGGTGGAATTGGTGGAGAGGGGATCCTCGAAGTACTGCTGTTGCTACTTCTAGGGCGGAGACTCCGGCCCTGGTGGCCGGAGACTCCGGCCTAGGAGTGTCGCCCTAGCAATCCTCCCAGTTGGTCTAAGCAGTGACCAGCCCGGAGTTGGGCCGGAGACTTTCTGTCTCTGGCCGGAGACTCCGGGTGGGGCGGAGACTCCGGTCCCAGCGGCCGGAGACTCCGGTCTGGCCAGCCAGGTAAGGGTGGGCTAGTGAGTTGGTCTAAGCAGTGACCAGGCCGGAGTTGGGCCGGAGACTTCTGTCTCTGGCCGGAGACTCCGGCCGTGGAGTCACTTAGGGCGGAGACTGTGACTACCTCAAATTTGATAACAAATTCGAAGTGCCCGTTATGTATTCCACCGCAATCCCAGAACCATTGTTGCGATATACATAACGTAGTTGGTAACCAGTTCCATAGACATTACAATACGATAGTTCAAATACAATGGTCATATAGACCAAGTCATATTACAACACAATATAGCAGCGGAAAATAACGTCTTCGGCCCATGCCTTCACCTACAGGCAATGGCGACTCACGGAGATGATCTTAGTTCTGGTACTCTTCCTCATACCCTTCCTCCTGGTATTCCTCCCCATAGTCTGGCCAAGTTGATAGCCAGGGACACAGCCGTGAGTACATTGGATGCACTCGCAAACCATCTTATAAATGAAAAGATGAAGTAGATATGCAAGGTTGGGTATAGTGGACTAAGCACTAAGTTGGTTTGCAAAAGCTAGTTTTATTTCCCAAGAATGCTCATTGGTAGAAAAGAGGTTTAGTTCTCTAAGTTCATTCTAAAGAGGAACTTCAATGTGTCAAGATCACGGTCAAGTCATGTCAATTCAAATTCATGTCATTCACCAAGTTTACCCTTGTTATTTTTAGTCTTGACAAAAGCCAGGTAGAGTTTGCCAACCGTCCATGACCGAGGACTCGGCTATTCGAATAGTTTGAAAACCTCTGCAGAGGGGTACACTTTACCCACAAGATTCGATACATCTGCCGGGAGAAATCCACGGTTCGCCATACACAAAGGTATGCGGATTTCAGATAATCAAACAAAACCTTTCACTTGCTCATCCTAGTATAGGATCCTTCCCTAGAGCCCGGAATACGGAATCCCGCTCCGGCGCCTCTAGTTATGCCCATCCCGGAGACCGGGTTAGTGGAATCCACCTGGTCAAGAAATATCCGCCCGTGGAGTCCTTCCATGAAGATTTGATGCAAGACCTCCCATACTAAGATAAACAAGCTACGGATTAAGCCCCTTCCCATATAGGGGTAACGTGGTTGTACGTTATAATTGGCACCCATGTACATCACTCGTTGTCAATTGAGAAATACATTTCATAGTTCTTAGTCAAGATTATTTTCTTTCATAAAGCCATCATGTAGGAGCAATCTCCCATTTCAAGTTTCAATGTCAAGTCACCACCTCTCAAATGGGGTTCCTCCAGAGATAGCCTCAACTTTTATTAGCGACTAAGCAACTACATTGAGTGATAGTACTACTACTAGGGTTGGATAAACTCAGCTTGATGCTCTTGATAATCAAGACATCAATATGCTTCTATCATTCTACTCTAGCAATTCAATCATGCAATTTACTTAAAACAAGTAGAATGCAATATTAAAACTAGGTAGTGGGAGTATGAATCAAAAGATGGCTTGCCTTGGTTGGCAAGGTGTCCGGGGTTTTCTTCTTCTTCTTGATAATAATAATCCCCTCCAATATCCTCCTCGGCAACACTAGCGTCTAATAACGAATAAACACAAAGCACACCATCACTTCACCAAGCTAACAACACACCAAGCACACATCTTTGTTTGCTAACCAAAGCATTCATGTTGCATTTTTATAGTGTTGGATGGTAAGTTTTTCTTCAAGTGTGCAAGCTAGTTACTCTACTAGGTGGCATAGGTAGTGCACCTGTGCAGCATTGGTGTTGATTTAGGGGTACTAAGACAAGTTTAAGTGGGATGGGTTCACTAAGTGAATTGGTAATGAGGGCAATTAATTCTAAGGGTGCACTAGTGATCTATCATTTCATGCTACCAAATAGGTTTGGGTTAGGGTCTAAGTGATCACACTAATAGGGTTTGGGATAGATTAGTGTTGACTAACAGTGAGAGGGGTTATTAGTGAGTTCACATTTTAATTTTTATAATTTTTGATGGCTTAAATAATTTCCTAGAAATCTTTCATTGTTTAACAAGCTATGGTCACACTATTCATATCCAATTTTATTCTTAACTGATTTTGAAATCTAACCAGTACTATTGGATAGAGTATTTTATAAGCTTTCCAATGAATATTTATTTGCTAAATTTGGATTTATAAAACTCTAGGAATTTGAATTTGAAAATACCATCTGAAACATATTTGAAATAAATAAAACAGGCGGGAATTAATTTAAAAACGAATCGGACCGATTTCTCGCCAAACGGGCCCAGCCTGAGCAGACCCCGAACGGGCCGGCCCAGAAAACGCTTCGCGCGGGGCGGGAGAAATAAAAATGGATGCTGACAGGTGGGTTCGCGCTGTCAGATCTAATTACGAACCCGAATCGGTATGCTATCGTCCGATCGGGATCCAACGGCTCAGGGTCATCTTCTTCCTCAGCACGGGCGGGATCTCACCTGCGAGCAGCGACGGCGTTCGACGACGACGGCGAGGCGTAGAGGAAGCGAAACTCGACGGCGATGATCGGGATCGGCTGCGGTGCTCCTCCTCCTCCGATTCCCTGCAGAAGTTCGCTCCCCGGTGCTTGAACGCGGCGGCGCTCCTCCTGTCCAGTACTGCGCCGGCGAGGTTGGCTACGGCGAAGCAGAGCGAGAGGGAAGAAGCGGTGATGTCTGGGAGGTAGCTGGTGGCTGGGTGAGTATCTCCGTTTGATCGGAGGGGGTTTATATAGGCCGAGGCGACGAGGAACCAGGCGACCAAAAGCTTCACTGCACGGGGGTCCTGGCGGCGTGCGACGGCCTCTCCGGCCACGGCGGCCATGCTCGCGTGCTGGGGGGTTGCTGGGTCGGCCGCGGGGTCCTGTGGGTCTCCTCTGGCGAGGGCAGGGTGGTCGTCGACGTGCAGGCTGCTGGGAAGAAGAGCGGGGGTCCGGGGGTGCTGGCTTCTCTTCTCCTCCTTCTTCCAGGGCTTGGGTCGGGGCAGAGGGGACTGGGTTCGACCAGGGCACCGTCCAGAGGCATGGCAACAGGGCTGCAGCGAGCTAGCACAGTGCAGCACAGTGAAGTTTGATTTGATTTGATTTCCTGCTGCCAGTGTTCGATGAAATGCCTGCAAGAACTCAAAATTCGAATTTTTCAAATTTGCCACTTTGGGTGCTCATCATATTGGATAAGGTACCCAGGCATATTTTTGTTCTGGAGAAATAATGAGTTTTGCAAAAATTTATATTTCAAATTTGAGTATAGTTGTTGTTTCAGATTCAAACTTTGGCTCAAGTTTGAGTGATGTTCCAACTTGGATTTTTGGTAGCTCTTTGTTGGTTGAGTTAGTCCATAACTTGGTTAAGCTCAACTAGTTGGCAAAATACTGATTTGATTTACAGAATTCTTAATCTAATGGCTCAAAGTGGTGCAGTCAATAACAATTTCTAGATCCTATTAACTTTATCTCTTTCTTACCTATTTTGATTTCTTGTTTCTTTGCTTCTTAATTATCTTCTCAATTGATTCTGCTGGTTCACTTAGGATTATCTAACCAATGCTCAAAAAAAAAATAACCCACATAAAATCATAGAATACATAGAGTAGAAAATACATGTATGCATAGAATAATGAATAAAAAGTTTTATTTGGGTCCAAAATTTGGCACTTTATTTAATAAGAGTTGGATTACAAATTCTGAGTTGTTACAGAGACTCCGGCCCTCCTGGCCGGAGACTCCGGCCCTAGTCGACCAGCAACGGCTACATTTCGAGGAGGAGTATATAAAGCCTTCTTCTTCCTCAAGAGAAGGCTGCGGCTTCCACTCTCTCTCCTCCATTGTTCCAAAGCTTCAAAGCTCAAGATCTCTCTCCCTAGCCAATAGAACTCAAAGCCCTTTTGGGATTTGAGGGAGAAGACCTAGATCTACACTTCCACCAAGGTGTTTTGATTTCCCCCCTCTCTTTGTTGAGGGGCTTGTTACTTGTGTGATTCATCGGATTCCTAGCCGGAAGAAGCCGTCCCCCAAGCTTGACTTTGTGTGTAAAAGCTTGGTGGACCTATTGGGAGCCTCCAATTGAGTTGTGGAGCTTGCCCCAATACTTTGTGTAAAGGTGTCGTGCCGCCTTCAAGGGCATCGCTTAGTGGAGCGTGGACTCGCCTTTGTGGCTTGTTCACCGGAGAATAGGGTGAGCCTTTGTGGCGTTGGTGGCCTTTGTGGCACCACACCTCTCCAACGTAGACGTACTTCCCGTAACAAGGAAGGAACTACGGGAATACATCCTCGTGTCTTCGTGTCTCCATTGCGGTGACCTCTATCCTTTACTTGTACCTTTACTTATATTGTTATTGCTAGCTTGCTTGTCACTCTAGGTAAATTCACTTAGTATCACATCTAGAGAATTTACCTTCTTGTCTAGCCTTAACTTGAAAAGAATTAAAATTATTGGGTAGCTCCTATTCACCCCCCTCTAGTCGCTCATACGATCCTTTCACAGGTCCACCCTACAGATCCAAACAAGACGACATCAATTGCGGTGAACCTGGATCCCGCATAGGAAAGCGCGCTCGCCGAGTTCCTCCGTGAGCGCTGGGAAATCTTCGCCTGGTGTCCGTCGGACATGCCAGGGGTTCCCAGGGAACTCGTCGAGCACGCATTAAATGTAGATCCCAAGGCAAAGCCAGTCAAGCAACCATTACGACAATTTGATGAACCTAAAAGGAAGGCGATAGCATCAGAATTGCACAGGTTGGAAAATGCCGGATTTATTAGAGAAATAAAAACTTTGAGTTGGGTATCGAACCCAGTTATCGTACCCAAGAAGAACACAGATGTACAAAGAGTATGTGTCGACTACACATCTCTCAATAGGCACTGTCCAAAGGATCCCTTCCCTCTACCCCGCATCGATCAGATAATTGATTCAACAGCGGGATGCGCAAGGCTTTCCTTTTTGGACGCATATTCTGGTTACAATCAGATCAAATTGAAGAAGGAAGACGAAGAAAAGACGGCCTTCATCACACCGTACGGAGTGTTTTGCTACCAGGTAATGCCGTTCGGCCTAAAAAATGCAGAAGCAACTTATCAACGGATGATGCAAAATTGCCTCGGGAGCCAAATAGGACGCAACATCCAAGTCTACATTGATGATGTGGTCATCACTACAAGAGAGGAGCAATCTTTAATCAGCGACTTGGCAGAAACTTTTGACAACCTGAGCAGGTACAAGCTTAAGCTCAACCCGACAAAATGTTCCTTCAGCGTATCAGCAGGACAACTTTTGGGGTTCCTGGTATCAGCACGAGGAATAGAGGCGAACCCAGAGAAGATTCAAGCAATTTTAACAATGGGAAAACCCACGAAACTACACGACGTCCAGAAACTTGCAGGACGCGTCGCGGCATTAAGTCGTTTCGTTGCTCGATTGGGAGAAACGACGCTTCCTTTCTATGCACTTATGAAAAAATCAGATGATAAATTTGAATGGACAGAAGAAGCAGACGCGGCTTTTGCACAGCTGAAAAAAGTGCTTTCCACGCCACCAGTGCTGGTCGCACCAAAAGAAAAAGGACCACTACTACTCTACATCGCCGCAACTCATCAGGTGGTGAGCACAGTATTGGTAGTTGAAAGAAGCGAAGAAGGAAAAGCCCACGACGTCCAGAGGCCGGTATATTTTATCAGTGAAGTGCTATCTCCGACAAAACAGAGGTACCCGCATTATCAAAAGCTCGCATATAGTGTTTTCACAATTGCACGAAAATTGCGACAGTACTTTGCGGTGCACCCAATTATAGTGGTCAATAAGGCGCCACTATCGAACATATTGAACAATCCTTCAGCAACAGGACGTGTCTCTTTGTGGGGAATCGAATTATCTCCCATGGACATCACGTATGAAAAAAGGAAGGCAATCAAGTCGCAAATTTTGCCAGATTTCACAGCAGAATGGTTGGAGCTGCAGAGCACGGGACCGCCAGATCTATCGAGTGTCTGGACAATGTACTTCGACGGTTCCAAGAGAGTACAAGGCGCAGGCGTGGGAGTAATCTTGATATCGCCGCATGTCGACAAACTAAAGTACATCTTAAGGATGAGTTTTCCGCAGTCTTCTAACAACGAAGCAGAGTACGAGGCTCTGCTACATGGAATGAAGATGGCCAAAGCTTGTGGAGCAACTCGACTAAAAATATTTGGGGATTCAAACCTTGTTGTCCAGCAAGTTATGAATAGATGCGACATAATTAATGACAACATGATGGCCTACAAGAACTTATATCACTATCTCGAAGGAACATTTGATGGATGCGAAGTCTCGCACATCAGTAGAAACACCAATGAAGAAGCCGACAACTTAGCAAATATCGGGTCCCAGTGTTTACCAGTGCCATCTGGAGTATTCTGGGAGGAAATAGTGGAAAGGTCAATAAAAAGTGTCAAAGGTTCGACTACTGCAGCAGGCTCGGGGGCTACGTCGGAACCAGAGGAGGTCACGATGATAGAAGAAACTTGGATGCAGCCATATCTTGCATACATGATAAGTAAACAATTACCAGAAGATGCAGTGGAAGCCAAGAGAATAACTCGACGATTGAAAGCGTTTGTCATGTTGCAGGGGAAATTATACAAGAAGAGTATTACCGGCGTTTTGCAGCATTGTGTAACGCCTCAGGAAGGACAAGTAATACTAAAAGATATACATGGAGGAGTGTGTGGCCATCATGCAAGCAGCAGGGCAATAGCTGCAAAAGCGTTCCGTGCAGGATTCTATTGGTTAACAGCCATCGAAGACGCAAAAGATATAGTCCGGAAGTGTGAAGCATGTCAAAGATTCGCATCTCGACCACATGCACCAGCAGCAGAGCTACATCCAATACCATTGTCCTGGCCCTTTGCACAATGGGGCCTCGATATGGTAGGAAAGTTGCACAAGTCCTGGCCAGGAGGACATGTTTACATGCTAGTGGCAGTCGATAAATTTACCAAGTGGGTGGAAGCAGCCCCGGTAACAACTCAAGATTCAACAGCAGCGATCAACTTCATCAAGTCAATAGTGTTTCGTTTCGGCGTACCATATAGCATCATCACGGACAATGGGACAAATTCACTTCAAAGGAATTCAAGAGTTACTGCGAAGGACTAGGAATCAAACTCAAATTTGCATCTGTGGCGCACCCGAAGACAAATGGACAAGTCGAAAAAGCCAATGGCCTGATATGTAGTGGGATAAAAAAGAGGCTGTTAGAACCTCTCGAGAAAGCCAAGAGCGCTTGGGTAGATGAATTGCCCTCCGTTCTTTGGAGTCTAAGAACCACGCCCAATGCAGCAACTCAAGAAACTCCTTTCTTCCTGGTCCATGGCGCAGAAGCCGTGCTTCCAGTCGAAGTTACACACGAGGCTCCAAGGGTGACGGCATACGACGAAACAACATCAACAGAAGAATTGCAAGACGATGTCGATGCACTAGATGAAGCAAGAGATAAAGCATTAGAAAGGGCCACACAGTATCAACAGAGTCTACGAAACTACCACAGTAGTCGAGTTCGACCACGATCCTTCGTGGTGGGAGATCTAGTTTTGCGACTCAGGCAAGACAGCCACGGGAAACTAGAGTCCCCTTGGGTGGGACCTTACATCGTTACAGAAGTAATACCAGGAGGAGCTTATCGACTACAAGACAAGAAGACGGGAAAAGACGAGGGCAACCCGTGGAATGCGGAGCAGCTACGGCGTTTTTACGCGTAGAGTGAATTTAGTGGTATCATTAAACTCGAGTTAACCTTCTGAACCCAGAACATGAGGCCATCGGTCGGGTTCCTTGGGTTGAACTCGACAAAATTGTACAAGTATTTCTACTTCTCCGCTCGGGGGCTTCAACCCTCGGGTCATACGAAAGAAATTTTTATCGCGACATGGAGATCTTTTTTCACTATAAGGTTGTGAAGACAACCCGATAATATTCAAACAAACTGGTTCACAAAAGAACCCGATATTCTTCATACCAATTGGTTCGCAAAGAACCCGATATATAGAAAGGATACCTCAGAACAGTGATTTGTTTTTATGGTACTAATGGAAACATCAGAACAAAGTACGAATATTCATTACATATAGCACGGCAGCAAGGATATTATCAAAAGAAACTACATATAAAGCATATCTTAATGAAAGTGGACTTCAGCTTCATACTTCTTCTGGCACTGAGTGCCGTCATAGATCTTCACGTTGAACTTTGACGTGCCGATATGGAAGTCAAAGGTCATGAAGAAGCCTTGGTGGATGTCGTGGTCTTCTGCAAACTGCGACCAGCCACCCTTAAAGTACTGCTCACCGTTGCCATCATACCAAACCTCCACTTCGTATGGAGCCCCACTGCCAGATTGTTCGTGGAGAACCGCTTCTCGCAGTTCTCGCTCATCCATAAACTTGGTGAAATTCAGCGGCAGACGCTGAATCTCGCGGCACTGCGCCATGGCAATGCAGAAGAAAGAAAAGACTCTGGGAGGAGCAGCAGGAGCAGCGGGAGCAGCAGGAGGAGGAGCGCTTGGACCCGGGGCAGCGCCAGTCGCCTTGGGTTTGTTTTTGCTACCAGGTGGGCGGCCGGGACGACGCTTACCCGGAGCGGCCGATGACGATCCTGCGGTGGCCGAAGTTGTGTTGTTCTTGTTCTTGCTTCCACGAGGGCGACCCCGACCTCGCGGCGCCACCGGAGAGCCAACGTTCAGACGAGAACCATCTGCGTCAGCCATGTGGACAAGAGAAAAGGCTAGAAAACCCTAGATGGAGAGAGAAGATAATGCGGCAGAGGAGGAATCTGATTAGGGTTTTTACCCTTGCCAGAAGGTGATTTATTTATAAGCACGTATTATCGGGCCCCCGTGATAAGCAAGGCCCATAAACGTATTCTACAAAAGAGTTAAATTATGCACATAGCAGACGATAAATACCAAAGGAGGAAAAATAAGAAGGAGAGAGTGTGGTTGCACGATATAAAAGACCTCGCCTTGGGCTTGGGGGCTTCTAAACAGGAGACATTACGAGAAAGAAGACGAAGCAAATTTTGAGCCTATGCTTGACTACAAGTATTCAAACATAGCCTCGGGGGCTACTCCCATCGGGAGCGCTGAGCACGCACCCGATAGAAGATGAGATAGTCAATATCAAGGATGAAGAAAGTATATCATACAAACTTTGGCTGTATAGTCAACAAAATGCAAAGAGACTACTCCCATCGGGAGGGAATTGGAGGAAGTTACTTTAAGTTCGAAATTCTTTGATTTTATCAGTCAAAACTTGGCTGCGATATAAGATTCTCGAGTTGCGTTATCGCAACGAAACTCGAATGCCGTGATTTATCATGAAGGTAAGACCCCGGGATCCATCCTGTGTGGCCTGGTATACGCACATGGATGCGCTCTGCTGGTATGTATCCGTGTCTACGACGCGAAGAAAATCCTGGTGGACGCACTGGGTACCCTGAGAATCACTGGGATTCATTCTTTGTAAGTCCTAAATGCGGCAAAAGAATGGGTTTGACCGGTATCCCGAATTCAAGTCCAAGGGGATTGAATTTGAAGTAGGTGACAAGTATCTGTTCCGGCAGTTAACCGAACTCTTGATCCGTCAGAGTTGTCACGCTTATTCATCAAAACCCCTTGCGAAAAAATATCATGAAAGTAAGTTGAAAGACCAAGTCAAAGATTTGAAGATATGAAGAAGTCGAGGAATTGATCAAGTCAAAGATTTAAAGATTAGAGATTCAACCCGAATCTGCAATTCTGGTAGAATCTCAGGGGCTACTGACAAGGGTATAGTTAATAGAGCCCGTTAGTTGAGTACCCCTAAGGCCCGTTAAGCTAGGCCTGATTGTAATGATAGTCGAGATACGAGTTCTTACCGTATGTCGATATTGTAATCTGTATCGGACCCTACCCGATCCTCGAGACCTGGCCACCTATATATAGGGGCCAGGAGGGGACGGTGTAGGCGAGATTGAAAGCAAGCCAGGTTAAACACCCAAGTTTACTTTCGATATACACTTATTTCGACTAACCTTTACCTTCGAGTTCATCCGACGCCCTATTCCCCCGATCCTAAGTCCTTCATCTAGGACATTTGTCGAGTTAACCCTCGTCACCTATAAAGACCCCCCGACGGAAAAAACCTAAGTACCCGATCACTTTTCCAGAACACATCGCGATCCGCCGCCGCCGTCGACCCGAAGATCGGGAGGGTCCAGAAGCTCTTCCCGGCACCCTACCGGAGAGGGGAATCGCCACCGGAGGTCTCCTTCATCGCCATGCTTGCCTCCGGAGCGATGAGTGAGTAGTCTACCTTGGACTATGGGTCCATAGCAGTAGCTAGATGGTTGTCTTCTCCACCATGTGATTCATGTTTAGATCTCATGAGCTGCCCTACATGATTGAGATCACCGTTATGTAATTCTACATGTTTGGTTTGTTGGGATCCGATGAATATTGGTGTTATGATTGAGTTGCTATACTGAAATATATCTTTTGTTATCTCTATGTTGTTTATGATCTTGCATGCTCTCCGTTGTTAGTAGCTATCTTGGCCGAGTAGTTGCTAGTGACTCCAAGAGGGGGTATTTATGCTCGATAGTGGGTTCATGCCTCTATTTAACCTGGGGGAGTGACAGAAACCTCTAAGGTTGTAGATGTGCTGTTGCTACTAGGGAGAAAACAACATTCATATGCTCAAGGGCATATGCTTTGTTTAAATTACACACTTTGCTTAATGCAATTATCTGTTGTTCGCAACTTAATACTCATGGGGTGTTCGGACGATATCCCCGTGAGTGGATTATTAGTCATAGATGCAGTTGGATGGCGGTCTATGTATTTTGTTGTAATGCCCAGAGTAAATCTCATAGTGATCTTCTTGACATATCACGTTTATCTTTATTCTATCAATTGCCCAACTGTAATTTGTTTACCCAGCATGTGTTATTTATCTTATGGAGAGACACCACTAGTGAACTGTGGACCCCGGTCTTATTTCCATCATATTGCTATCACATGTTTACTTTACTTGCACTGTTTACTTTACTCGCATACTTCTACTGTTTTCCACTCGATACGCTCATAACCTTTGTTTCAAGCAAACCGGTGAGATTGACAACCTCATCGCAAGTTGGGAACAAAGTACTTGGTTGTGTTGTGTGCAGGTTCCACGTTGCTGCTAGCAAAGCAAAGCTTGGACGAGGCGCCATATATAAATTATCTGAAGCTGTCGCGAAGCTTGCAAGCATCACCTTCAGTCGTTTGTCTCTCCTCTCCAAGATCGACATACCTTGGTTTCTTAACTGAGGGAAAACCAGCTGCTATACTCATCACACCTTCCTCTTGGGGTTCCCAACGGGCTGGTCATTCACCACGCACAAGGACCATCAGCTGTTTTTCTGGCGCCGTTGCCAGGGAGGAAGTAGAAGACCTCTGCAAGGGGAGTTTTTCGCACGCACATCCTTTACTTTGTTATTGTTTTGCTTTACTTTATTTATTTTACCTGCATCGTTTTATATTAAAAACCCAAAAAAATTAGAATCCTTGGTAGTTGCTATTTCTTTACTTTAGTTTATTATGTGTAGTTCAGTTGCTACTACTATGTCGCCCGAGGATATGATTTTCACTTTTAAACAAAAGGATGAGGAAAGTTTTAAAGAAGCTTGGTCTAGAATTTATGATTGGCATGGAAAAACTGAACCTAAAATGACCTTGAGTTTGCTTCTTAGTAGCTTTTACTTTAGACTTGCTCTTCATTATAGATATGCTTTGGATGCTACTGCAGAAGGAGATTTCCTTCATTGTGATGGAGATCAAGCCTTCAATATTATAAAAAAGTTGATTACAATTTATAGCATGCCAACCTATTTTGATTCCTCTCTGGTGTGCATTTTTAATAGACTTGATACTCTTGAGACTCGCACTGCTAGTTTGAATTCTTGCTACAATACTTTGCGCCAGCATTTTGATTATGTGCCAACAAATTCTGAACCTTTGAGTTGGTCTCCTACGGTAAAAATCACCATTAGTGGTGAAACTTTTTATGCTCGTTGTGATATTATGTCTGAATTTTGTCTTATGCCAAAGGATGTTTATGAATCTTTGAGCCTTTGGAAGCTTTCTGAGGGGGGAGAAGGAATTTCTCTTACTAACAATGCCACTATATTTCCCATTGGAATAGCTGAAGGAGTTTTTACAAAAGTCCTAGGAAGAATGATATCTACCGATTATCTTGTTATTGAATGTGTAGGAAAAGGACAAATCACACTTGGAAGATCCCTCCTGAAGCTCCTGGGCGCCGTTATTGATGTGGGAAAAGGCAATATAAGATTTATCTCTCCACCTTGCAATAGCCACGTCTTTCCTAGAGTAAAGAACAAAGGTAAGAAAGGAAGACGTAAGGCACGCGCTGATCCTAGCACTTCATCTCTTGATATTACTTGATTCGCAATTTTCTGCGCCTAGCTCGAAGGCGTTAAAGAAAAGCACTCTTGGGAGATAACCCAATATTTTTATTTTCAGAAATTTTTCTTTTATTTGAGTCTTAGAAGTCATTACTACTGTAATGACCGCTCCTTATCTTGTTTATTTCGTTTTTGTGCCAAGAGAAGCCTCTAATTCGAGTGAGGTAAAGATTTGGGGATGTTGTTGTCCTGAAACTATTTTCGGTGCTGCACCGTAAAAATTCGTATAAATTCTCTGTATATATTTTGGACCTGCGATTTCTTCTGCATATGCCCCAGGTTATATCCAAACTTTCGTTAGTTCAACACTTTTTGATTTGAGCAACAGAAAACCCCTCAAAAATTCGGCCTTTGTCAGCTGTTCTGTTTTGACAGATTTCTGCCAATATTTGTGTTTGCCGCTTTATCGCTTTCTTTTGAGTTCTTTTGATCACGGAACTTTTGGGGAAGTTGCTACAGTAGTATTTGCTATATATATGGTGGTTTTGGATTGAAACCTGAAGCAAAAAGAGGTTGATTATATGTTATGCTACACTAATGTTGCTAATAGAATTGTGTTTAGTTTTGTATGAAGGAAGTTTTCAAGTGTAGGGATTGGAGAATGATGAGATGAGTTGAAGAATGGACAAAAGCTCAAGCTTGGGGATGCCCATGCATCACCCCAAGAAATATCTAAGAAGTACAAGCGTCAAAGCTTGGGGATGCCCCCGAGGCACCCCTTCTTCATCGGCAAAAATCAGGTCACCTTTCGAAACACTATATTTTTATTGCTTCATGCACTATGTGTTTTTCTTGGAGCGTCAGTTATTTTAGTTTTCTTAGTTAGTCTAGTTTTGTTTGCTGCAATAAATGGTTGGACCCCAACAAATTTCCTTTGGAGGAGATGTACTCGTTTTCATTTGCCAAGAACGCTCTAGTTTTCATTCTTATCAAAAATCGAGTGTTCTTCTTTTTCTGCTACAGCTTTTGGTTTTCGTTTTCGCCTTGATTTGCGTTCAGACCTTGTCATATCTTTTCATCAAGGTGTATTTTTGCCTCTGATCTTTATTGGTTTTCATCAAAAGAGGTGTCTCTAAAAATTTCAAATGGTGTTGGAAATGAGAAAAAGCTTTGTGCAAAATAGTGGTACAAGAAGGAGCTTGTGTAGACTGCGGCTTAGGCTTTTTCATGTCATGCTTGATGTCTTTTTGATAGTATGCTTAGTGGTTTTGCTGTAGCATGACTTGTCTCAAATAACTGAGATTGCTTAATGAGCCTTTGAAAAAATCATGCGTTGTTTTTATTGTATGGAAGCATTATTTTGGTTTTCTCCTTGATGTTTTATTTGGGTTGACTTGGCGCATGCTCACACATGTTAGACTCTTACAAAGTCGCCAATAGCCTTCATGATCATTTAGTTTTTGACTTTTGATGCCATCTTATGCTTCTTTTAATGTCGCTTTGTCGCTTTGCATGATTATGGCCATTATTGCTCTCTTAGTTGGTCGCTCCCAGTCTTTTGCTAGCCCTCGCCTTGTACTGAGTATGAGCTCTACTCGTGCATCCAACTCCTAAAAGCCAAAGTTTTCCAAAGTGTCCACCAAACATACCTACTAGCAATTTGCTATTCCAAGTAAATTTGACTTGCTTTTATTTTCTCTTCAAATTAAACTCTTACCAGTGTTATGCGAAATTCGGTCAGTAAAGCTCTCACGAACCGGAAGGCATACTTTACTTTTTCCTGTTCTTAAAAATTTGACATTGTGGTCTCTTATGTTGAGTTATTATGCTTGCAAGTTGTAAGTTGGAGACTAGCCCAGCCATGCAGTCATGGGCAAGCTTTCAACATTGCACTTCTTATTTGAGTTGATATCGCGATCTTTTGTTTATGGATGCCCGCGGTGTGAAATGAATTGGGAATCTTGTGGGGATTATGGAGTTTGTATATGTGTTAGGGAAACGCCGGGCCGCTAATCTAAGCCATGCATAATTCATGGTGGAAATTTGCAGCATACCCATGGTGAACATTCGACGACGCATCTCACAATAAAAAGCTAAACAAATGGCAAATAAAAGAGATGTCGAGGTGTTCATTGTCTGCTTGTCCTGTCATTTTGATGTGGGCTTGTTCCATGTCATCGGGCACGGAGGTACCCCATTGGCGGTTCTCAATGATATGCATATACTTACAATGACAAGAGCCTTGCTTGGGACTCTAAGTAAAGTAGCATGAGGTTTGGGTACTCGTATTCACGGGACACGAGGTTTTCAACTTATGATTTGTCAAGCATATGCATCATAATTGTTCTCGCATTAACTTTAACCATTCAAGATGCTTATGATGGGGGCAATGAGAGCTCAAAGCCGGTAAGTACCATAATTTTTGAAGGTTATAAAACTTGCAATCACTGCTTCCCTCTGCGAAGAGCCTTTCTTCTACTTTTATGTTGAGTCACCACCTTCTATCTTTATGCACCATTAAGAGAGCATAGTTGTCATTCTTAGTATAATGTGCATTGTCCCAAAGTTTTCATTGATTGATTCATATTGTTGGTTTCACTTGTTCTTAAATTATTTGTATCTAGTCGCCCTCTTAAACTTGAAGGTGTCCTATGCATTTATGTTTTGCTTTCTTTGAAGGACAAGCTGAAAACCATTTGTATGTTTTTCCTTATGATTTGAACACACGTTTGACTTTCATTGTTTCATTTTCATGATCTTTTGTTTGTGTTCATTTTCATGTTTACAACATGGTTGCTAAGTTCTTATTGTCAAGATTATATCTTCATGCCCATGTTTTAAGTTCTTATGATCCCAGCTCACAAATGCTTACATATATGATCAAGATTGTGTAGGTGCATGTCACCTCAAAAATTATTCTTTTGTTATCACTTACCTTCTCGAGGACGAGCAGGAGTTAAGCTTGGGGATGCTTGATACGTCTCCAACATATCTATAATTTTTGATGCTCCATGTTTGTTTTTACACCATTTGCCTACTGTTTCGTTACACTTAGTGGCACTTTTATGCATTTTCCAGAACTAACCTACTAACAAGTCGCCACAGTGCCAGTTCCCTGTTTTCTGCTGTTTTTGTGTTTCAGAAGTGATACACAGGAAATATTCTCGGAATTGGACGAAACAAGTTCCCGAAGTCTTATTTTACCCGGAAGCTTCCAGAGATCCGAAGAGGAGTAGGAGAGGGGCCACCAGGGAGGTTGACATCCGGCCACGGCACGGTCCGGTTGTGCGCGTAGAGCCTCCATGCCATGCGCACGGGCACATACACTCTATCGCACGGACGTGGATGTGCTTGACGCGGAGGTGCTTGGCACGCCGGTGCTTGACGCGCCGGAGCTGGAGGCGCTGGTGCTGGCCGTGGCATGGCCGGGCAGTGGCGGGCTGGAGGAGCCCTGTCATACAGCGTCGGTGGTGAACGCCGGCTGCGCGACCCCGACGCCTCATCGTCGTTGTTGCCCTTGCGCCCGAACGGCTATTTTCCTCCGTCCATTGTTCTAGTCTATGTTGCTGGCGATGTGGATGTCGACTCGCTGCCAGTCCTATTTGTAGACAGGCTCGGGGTGCCTGCCGCCCTGCGTGGTCGCCGAGGCATCGACATTGATCACCGGCGAGGACTACCACGCGCAAACGGCATCAGTGCTCGAGGCGCGAGGCGCGAACCGTCAGAGACATTTGAGTTTTTGGTCGTCTCACTACCAGGTGGGTCAGGGGAGGACATGAGGAGGCGTGCGGACGCCCGCGGATGTCCGGGCTGACCCATCTCTCTCCCACATTTGGGCCGGGAATGGGTCGATCGGACCACGTCTGTCCGGTTGCGTCGGCCCGCTGGGGTGCGTTTTCCCCATTTTCCTGTCCGTGCGGACGCGTTCGGATGCGCGCTGGTTGAATGAGTCGGCCCGCTGGAGATGCCCTAATGCGACCCGACGTATTTGGACCGTGGTCGTCCATTTCAATTTAAAATTGACCAAATGTTGGAAAAATTTAGCATAACGGCCCGACCTATAATAATAGAGCGGCATCGCAAACCTGACTCGAATTTAAACGCGGGATGCATCGGACCGGACAGAACGCGACGTCCACGCGCGTCCTCCTTTTCCCAACTCGAGCCTACCTACAAGTGGCACATAGGCTGTGACGACCTCAAATTTGATACAAATTCGAAGTGCCCGTTATGTATTCCACCGCAATCCCAGAACCATTGTTGCGATATACATAACGTAGTTGGTACTCAGTTCCATAGTCATTACAATACGATGATTCAAATACAATGGTCATATAGACCAAGTCATATTACAACACAATATAGCAGCGGAAATAACGTCTTCGGCCCATGCCTTCACCCTACAGGCAATGGCGACTCACGGAGACGAGCTTAGTTCTGGTACTCTTCTTCATACCCTTCCTCCTGGTATTCCTCCCCATAGTCTGGCCAAGTTGATAGCCAGGGACACAGCCGTGAGTACATTGGATGCACTCGCAAACCATCTTATAAATGAAATGATGGAGTAGAAATGCAAGGTTGATATTGTGGACTAAGCACTAAGTTGTTTTGCAAAAGCTAGTTTTATTTCCCAAGAATGTTCATTTATAGGGAAGAGATTTAGTTCTCTAAGTTCCATCTAAAGAGGACTTCAAGTGTGTCAACAACATTGTCAAGTCAAGTCATTCACCAAGTCACCATTGTCACTTTTAATCCTGACAAAAGTCAAGTACAGCTTGCCAACCGTCCATGACCGCGGACGCGGCTATTCGAATAGTTTCAAAACCTCTGCAGAGGGGTACACTTTACCCACAAGATTCGATACATTTGCCGGGGGAAATCCACGGTTCGACATACACAAAGTATGCGAGGTTCAGATAATCAAACAAACTCTTTCACTTGCTCATCCTAGTATAGGATCCTTCCCTAGAGCCTGGGATACGGAACCCCGCTCCGGCGCCTCTAGTTCTGCCCATCCCGGAGGCCGGGTTAGTGGAACCCACCTGGTCCAGAAGTAACCGTTTCACGGTGTCCTTCCATGAAGATTTGATACAAGGCCTCCCATACTAAGATAAACAAGCTACGGATTAAGCCCCTTCCCATATAGGGGTAATGTGGTCGTACGGTATAATTGGCTCCCATAGTACATCACTCGTTGCCATTTGAGAAATATATTTCATAGTTCTTAGTCAAGATTAATTTTTTTTATAAGGCCATCATGTAAGAGTAATCTCCCATTTCAAGTTTCAAGTTCAAGTCACCCTCTTTCAAATGAGGTTCCTCCAGAGATAGCATCAACTTTTATTAGCGACTAAGCAACTACATTGAGTGATAGTACTACTAAATAGGGTTGGATAAACTCAGCGTGATGCTCTTGGTAATCAAGACATCAATACACTTCTATCATTCTACTCTAGCAATTCAATCATGCAATTTACTTAAAACAAGTAGAATGCAATATTAAAACTAGGTAGTGGGAGTATGAATCAAAAGATGGCTTGCCTTGGTTGGCAAAGTGTCCGGGGTTTTCTTCTTCTTCTTGATAATAATAATCCCCTCCAATATCCTCCTCGGCAACACTAGCGTCTAATAACGAATAAACACAAAGCACACCATCACTTCACCAAGCTAACAACACACCAAGCACACATCTTTGTTTGCTAACCAAAGCATTCATGTTGCATTTTTAGGGGTTGGATTGTAAGTCTTTCTTCTAAGTTTTTCTTCAAGTGTGCAAGCTAGATTCTTTACTAAGTGGCATAGGTGGTTCACTTGTGCAGCATTGGTATTGATTTAGGGTTACTAAGACAAGTTTAAGTGGGAGGGATTAACTAAGTGAGTTGGTAGGG
Source organism: Dactylis glomerata (assembly GCA_007115705.1). Lineage (NCBI taxonomy): Eukaryota > Viridiplantae > Streptophyta > Magnoliopsida > Poales > Poaceae > Dactylis > Dactylis glomerata. Next base: position 2,807,860 of record QXEO01000964.1, on the reverse strand, counting down.
ATGGCAATTTAATTCTAAGTGTGCAAGTAGGGATCTATCATTTTATGCTACAAAATAGGATTGGGTTAGGGTCTAATGGATCACACTAATAGGGTTTGGGGTAGATTAGTGTTGCCTAACAGTAAGAGGGGTCATTAGTGAGTTCACATTTTAATTTTCATGATTTTTGATGGCTTAAATAATTTTCTAGAAAATCTTTCATTATTAAACAAGCTATGGTCACACTATTCATAACTGAATTATTTCTTAACTTATTTTGAATTCTAACCAGTTCTATTGGGTAGATTATTTTATAAGCTTTCCAATGCATATTTATTTGCTAGATTTGGATTTGTAAAACTCTAGGAATTAAAGTTTGAAAATAGCATCTGAAAGTTATTTGAAATAAATAAAACGGGCGGGAAATTAATTAAAAACAAAACGGACCGAATTCGAAACGAGCCGGGCCCTATTCAGAACAAACCCGAACGGGCCGGCCCAATACCGTTTCGCGCGGGGGAAAAGAAATAAAATGGGAGCTGACAGGTGGGGTCGCGATGTCAGCTCACTTAACGATTCCCGAATCGGTAAGCTATCGTTGGATTAGAATCGGACGGCTCGCGATCATCGTCTTCCTCAGCACGGGCGGGAGCTCACCTGCAAGCAGTGAAGATCGTTCGACGGCGAGGGCGAGGCGTAGGGGATGCAGAACTCGTCGGCGACGTGCGGGATCGGTGGCGGTTCGTCTCCTCCTCCGATTCCCAGCAGCAGCTTGCCTCCAGGTGGTCGAACGCGGCGGCGCTCCGCTTGTCCAGTACCACTCCGGCGAGGCTGGCGACGGCGAGCTAGGGCAAACGAGGCTAAGCGAGTATGTCTGGGAGATAGCTGGGGACTGGGTGCGTTGCTTCGTTTGATCTGCGGGGCTTTTTATAGGCCGGAGCGACGAGGGCAAGCGCGGCCAGAAGCTCGTCTGCACGGGGCCCTGGCGGCGTTTGAAGCTCGCTCCGGTCACGGCGGTCACGGGGGCGTGCTGGGAGGGTGCTGGTTCGGCCGCGGGGTGCTGTGGGTCTCCTCTGGCGCCTCCAAGCTGGTCGGTATCCTGCAGGGAAGAGGGTTGCTGGGAGGGGGCCCTGGGCGCGTTTCTCCTCCTTCCTCCTCTTCTCACAGCTTGGGTCGGGGCTGGGGAAGCTGGAATCGATCGAGGCACCGTCCAGCAGCATGGCAGCAGTGCCTGGGCGAGCTCGAATAGTGCAGCACCAGTGATCTTGATCTCATTTGATTTGCTTCTGCCAGTGTTCGACGAAATGCCCGCAAGAACTCAAAATTTGAATTTTCAAAATTTTCCACTTTGGGTGCTCATCATATTGGATAAGGTACCCAGTCATATTTTTGTTATGAAGAAAGGTTGAGTTTTGCAGAAATTTATATTTCAAATTTGGTATAGTACCTGTTTCAGATTCAAACTTTGGCTCAAGTTTGTGTGATGTTCCAGTTTGAAATTTGTGTAAATGATTGTTGGTTGAGTTTGTCCATAACTTGGTTAAGCTCAACTAATAGGTCAAACATGAAGGTGAGCTGTAGATTGCTTAATCTAAGAGCTCAAAGTGGTGTAGTCAATAACATTTTCTAGATCATATTAACTTTATCTCTTTCTTTCTTATTTTTACTTCTGGTTTCTTTGCTTCCTAAAAATCTTCTCAATTGATTCTGTTGGTTCTCTTAGAATTATCTAACCAATGCTCAATCAAAAATCACACACAAAAAATCATAGAATACAAATAAAAGAAAATGCATGTATGCATACAATAATAGATAAAAAGTTTTATTTGGGTCCAAAATTTGGCACTTTATTTATTAAGAAGTGGATTACAATTTCTGAGTTGTTACATAGGCCAAAACAACCATAAATTGCTTTCCTCTCTCGACCGCAGCCCTATCGCCACGCCGCTGCCTACCCCGGCCGCCGCCATTTCCACCCCCGGTTGACTGCCCCTCGACACGTCAGTTGTTCTGCCCTGCCGCCGGCGGCCTTGCGCGTCCTTCCTGGCAGCTAGGCAACCATAGCTCATCAACAAAGGCCTCGTCCTAGGCTACCTGATGCGTCGACCATGACCTGTTCGACCATTTGTGTGGCCGGCTTTCAGATGAGGTCTTGGCCCTCTCCGCCCATTTAAGCCATCATATGTAGTACCTAGAAATGTAATATATATATATGACATTATGCCTATATTTTCCATAGACAGACCTAAGCAAGTCGATATAATGTTTTACAAAAACTTCATCGAGTCCTCGTCGAACGAGGAGTCTGATCATGATTTTGAGCTCATTAGAGCCGCGGCAATGCTCCTCCATAAGCACAGCTCGAGGACACTACATAGGGGCTCGGTCAAGGGTCGCAAGGCCAATGTCAAGCGCAACCATGAGAATGGTCACTACCAACTGTATCGAGACTATTTCCATCCTACCAAGCCTACTTTGATGCGTAAACATTCCCGCGCCTCTACCGAATGTCAAGGAAGTTGGTCATGACAATTTTGAACAGAGTGAGGACATACGATGATTACTTCACCGCCAAGCCCGATGCCACCGGTAAGCTTGGCTTCACTTCCTACAAAAAATGTTCTGCAGCTATCACATGCTTGCATATGGGGTTGTCGGTGATCTCATTGATGAGTACTTGCAAATGAGTGATGATGCTTGCTACAGTAACTACTCGTACTAGGTTGAGACTCCAAGAGCAGAGTGTTGAACACAGGGAAGCTTGCTTTTTCCCCACGAGGGTGACTCGAGGGTTATATCGAACTCTCGGGGAACTGTGTGTAAATGGATTATCTTCCTATCCTTTTTCTAGCAACCTGCAAAATAAAATAAATTTGCTTTGTGCCCTCAACCTCACCAAGTGGTTGTCAAGCACAAGGTATGTGTAAGTATACAAAACTAAAATGAAATATGCAATACGAATAAGTAAATATGCAATGGCAACGGCGCCACAAAAAGTCTTGTGCCACGGGAATATACAATACAATGATAAACAGTAAAAGATGGCGGTGTAGTGTTTTGGTTTGCAAGTGTAGTAAATAATTTTTTATTTTCGAATTTAATAAGTATTGAAAATGAAAACAATGATAAAGTGGTTGGAAAGTTATTTCTTGTGATTAAAAGTTGACCGGGGTTCATGGGTTCGCTTATGCACTCTCTCATAAAAGATATGGCAGAAACAGGATCATACAATTGACATAAAGAATTGCAATAATGTTCAAACACAGATAATATTCATATGGGCATCACGTCCTAACATAGAGTTGTTTTGGTTATTCATCTCTCTCATACTCCACTGAGATGGGAATTAAATCTAATCACCTCAGTATTAAGAAATAACTCAGGGTATAGCATTAAGCTCAATGACATGAAGTTAAAATAAGAACATACTAGATCAAGTCATGGATACTTGGTAAGGTCACACCAAAGATACCCGGTAGCATGGTATTTTCTTTATCCCTAGTGAGGCAACAAATTAAGGTAAACAACCAAGTGAAACCCGAGGACTAACCTCCCCGTAGAATTCACCCCCATTACTCCAACTAATACACATGTTCCCCACATACGCCCTTATAAACATGCTTGATCAAAACAAGTAAATAAGAACGGGGTACATAATATGCATCTACTCATATACTGAAATAAAGAACAATTGCAATCTCAAAATTCAACTCATAGAAAGATCCACCACAAAGGTAATACAAATATGGCCATAATCATGTTATGCAGCTCATATGGCGCTGATACAATGAAGAACAAGAGAGAGATACAATAGCTACTGCCACAAACCCATAGTCCAGAGGTGGACTACTCCCTCTTCATCATGGTGATGAAGGTAGAGTCATTGGAGAGGGTGGAGATCACGCCGGCAGCACCCCGCCGGAGTTTTCCCCCTCCGATCTTCATCTCCCAGGCTCCTATTTTGTGGTTTTGTGTTTTGGCGGCGCTCTCTTTTGTGACCCGTCGGGGGACCCTTTATATAGTCAGTTTTAGGTCAAGATGAATGCATCGGGACGAAGATCGACGACATCAGAGCAACGAGGGGGGAACGGGTAGGCCCCACGTGGCCAAGGAATCTGGCTGTGTGGGCCATGCTCGCTTGGCCCTCGTGCCTTCTCTGTTGCACTTCCTTTGCTCCTAAGTCTTGGTCCGTCAAAAAATTAGCCCCCACAAAGTTTTAGGTCCTTTTGACTCCGTTTGGGTCCGTGAAAGTTAAAAACATAAAAATAGAGGTTTTCTGGTTTTCCCACATTAATCCAATAAAATTTGGGAACTTGTGAATTATTCCCAATAATCATCAAAAAGCATGAATATAACCAATATATGATGCAAATAAGATGGAATATCAAGTGGTAAAGTGCAAAGATCATGTATGCATTTTACATGCATCAATGAGCGAGACCACATGCCGTGAGTCAATGTACAAATTCTGCAAAGCGGTGATTGTGGTGTTTGGCACCGTCTATCTTAGAGTGCCCACTGTTGAAGACACTACTTGACTGTTGTCGATCAATGAGGCAAGAGGGTTTCCTGGGATGATAGGAAGTATTGATTTCATGCATTGGGAGTGGAAGAACTTCCTGTTTGCATTGGAACTCTTTTTGTGGCATGGCTGGCTCCCACAATGACATCAACGTGCTCCAGCGATCTTCGGTCTTTGCTAGGCTTGCGAAAGGCAATGCTCTGTTGGTTCACTATGAGATCAATGGCTATCCATACAACAAGTGCTACTATCTTGCCGATGGCATCTATCCTGAATGATCTACTTTTGTGAAGACAATTCGCGAACCAACGCTTGAGAAAAATAGGAGGTCTGCCAAACGACATGAGACATGTAGGAAGGATGTGGAGCATGCATTTGGTATGCTCCAATCTAGGTGGTCTATTGTTCGATACCCTGCTAGGACATGGAGCACAGAGGTGATGTGGGAGGTGATGACTGCTTGTGTGATCATGCACAACATGATCGTCGAGGATGAGCGCGATGAAAGCATCCATGACCAAGGGTGGGAATTTTAGAGTGAGTTGGTTGCCCCGTATCCAAGGGCAGATACATTGAGGAGTTCCTCCATGTGCACCAAAAGGTTCGTGATTGCACTACTAAGGATATGATTGAACATCAGTCGGCATTGGCATGAATGGAAGAAGACATAGAGTATTTTTTTTATCTCATCTTGCTTTCATATGTTTCCTTTCGAACTATGTTGTTAATTTGAAATTTGTTGTATTATTTTCTATATCTACAATTTTTTTTAACATTGATACTCCCTCCGATCCATATTACCTTTCACAAATATGGATATATCTAGACACATTTTAGTGCTAGATACATCTGTACTTGTGAAAGGTATTATGGACCAGAGGGAATATTAATTTGGTACATTTTTTGTTTGATTTTATCGTATTGTTTTAGATCATATCACAAAAAACTATACAAATTGAAAAAGGATGTGGTAAGCTGCCCAAATGCGTCGGGCCGTGATAACCCCCAAGTTTAGGGGATCGATGTAACACCTCTTAATGTGGAAGTATTGGGTATCAAACCACATGAGCAAGAAGGTAAAGCAATATATTCTCTCAAACTAGAGTGTCACAATTCTAGTTGTATATGCACTTTACAAAACAAAGAAACAAGTGGGATTGATTTGATGATTGAAAGCAACAAAGAAATAAAAGTAAACTCAGAGATGTCCCAGTCCTCAACAATGGAGAGGACAAGACTAAGGTTGTGCTCTTGTGGTAACAAAGGACCCTGAGTTCATGGGTTCTTTTGATCTTCCTCGATAGTGGTAATCATAGATAAATAAGTACACATAATTGTTATGCTATTATGGTAACTTTCATATGGACAACATATCCAAAGACATGAAGTTGAGAACGATGCACCTTAAAAGGTGCTTTGTCATCTAGCATGCCATTATTGTCACTTGGCCCTAAGTACATGTTTCCCTTAACCCCTAGATGTGAAGATACAAAAGGATGCATGTCTCACTATTGTCACACTAGCTGCTTCATTTCTATCACTCGGATACATGAAGCACCACATATATTTGCATACATCATACTTCTTTATATAAAAACATAAACAAAAAACAAAAACATGCATGCAAAGGTATATAATTTGTGTGCATGATAAACCAGGGGCGGAGCTCTTTGGGCTCACCCTGATGCACATGCATCAGGGTCAAATAATTTTTTTAGGTGTAATTATGGGCATAATATGCTATGTGCATCAGGTTAGGCTAGAAGAAGTGCATCAGGGAGACCATAATTCCAGCTCGCAAGGGATCATGTCTAAGAATACATCAGGGAAATTTTAGGTCTAGCTCCGCCACTGTATAAACACATCTCTCTCATCTACTTATACTTAGTATTGTTAGCACCTCGTGATATGGGCAAACAAGGCATTAGATAAAACAATCTAGCCAAAGCAACGGACATCGTAATATGATTCCAAAGTACGACAAGATATAAAAGGTTCCAACATAATGATAAATGCATTACAAGATTCATCTCATACCACAATAGTCAAAACAGTTATAATGTAATTGTGTAGGGCAGCTCATATGGATATAAATAATCGTACACCGTGTCCTCAAAAAAGCTCGAGACGAGGGTGGCTCTGGGAAAACGCTTGATTCTGGCCCGGAGGTGTGCTTTGTGCGGACCATAACGTGAGCTTCGACAAAGCATCCGATCGGGCCGAAAATTGCTCCTCATGGCCTGTTTCAAGGGAATGCGACCTAACAATCACGCCCTATGAAATTGCTGATCATGGCCAAGATTAAAAACAAAGCAAGAATTAGGGCAATTGCAGATGCTATGGGTTTTATACCAGCAGGGTAATCCCTTGCTAGTGTTGGCCTCTTCTATTTTCGATAAACCTTGTTACCCTCCTTAATGAGACGAAACAAATCTGTTGCCTCCATTTAAAAGAAAGAACTTTGTTCTTGTCTGAACAGGGAGCAGAAACAGTGTGTGTCTAGCGTCTGCATAGCATACCGTCAAATTTTGAGTTTTCATTCAATAGACCAGAGCATTTTGTGTGATGTTCGTTTTATCCCTTCCAAGAATCAGTCCTATCAGCCATCCACAAATGATTTGCTTATCGTGCCCATTTGTTGCAAAAGCAAACATAATCCGAGAATGTACATGCATTAAGTTAGAAAACTTGAGTTAGTGCAGTCCAAGACTTGAACACAAACAGTATCCACAAACAATCAGTTCTGGCTATTCAAGACCTCATAGTTGGTGGACATATTTCTCTATAGATAGATTTACGACTTCAGCAAGCTCTGGGTCCATCAAGGTCAAAGGTCATGAGTCAACCCTCCAGCAAAACAAAGTTTTTTAATCACCTCAAGAGTTATAGACCCTAAGCATGTATTTGATGTCTTGCCTACACACAGGGCACAATGCTTCATCCTTGAGTTGGACCCTTTTTCCGCAGTTGCAGCAGCAGACGAGATGACCACAAGGAACAAAGGCTGTGTTCCTTCTTTCCCTTAAGCATATGACACATAATTGCCCGTCTTCCATTTCGCCAGGCTTGTCGTCGCCACTGCCATTTTCTACAGTATCATCTTTATTGTCATCCTGGCCAAACCTTTGTTGAGCGCCCATTCTCCCCTTGACAGAAGGTGTTTCTGTTCAAAATACTGAATTTCAGCAAAGCTATGAAAGGAAACATTCTGAAGGTGATAAGTGGTCCATTACCCAGCTCACCTGGGGTATATCTAAGCACATCATTCATAACAAAATAGCCCCCGCTTTGCTGTGGAGCAAGGAAGATTGACTGAGCAAATCTAAACTTCACCGTATTAGGCAAAGTAAAAGATCCATTAAACACAACAAACACACCATCACTTTGCGATGGCTGAGCATCAACATTATTTATCTCCGTAGAACATCCCTTGAGTTCTGTAGATAAATAGTATTCCTTGATAGCCTGGTTAATAAGAACATAAAATAAATCTGTTAGAACCAATCAGATGACTAGGCATGTTGCATGGACATATCCATACCTCAACTAATTACATGTTAGACAAATAACCTGAGTAGTACATGATTGTGTATAGATGCTCCATAATAAGATTTCCTAAATTAAGGTTATAGTAGCATACACGTCCTTTAGCTAATCAATGTTTATCAATCACATTTCATCAGCAGGTATGGCCTATAGGTTGGATTAATAGCGCAATCCAAAGCAGGCTAACCTCAACATGCTAGCAAAAACCTATAACTGATGCAGAATATTTGCCCTTATATGTCCTCAAGCTACTGTAATTAACCAATAGTGGAAGTGAAGTCTACAGCATGGATGGAAATCAAGCTCTTAAAGTTTGAAATCAGTGAACAGGTCTGCCAACCTAATAACGTTTAAGTATAGTAAATCTCATATTATGGAGACATGGATAATGGTAAGATCCGACAGTACTGCTGCCATGCTACAGAGAACTTACACGTGTAGTGGTTATAGATGTCATTTCACCATTAAAACCTGGTCGAGCAAGAATACTTTCATCATGATAGAACATATGGGCTACCTCTGGTGTCGCACTCAGAATTTTGTAATACTGTCCAGCAAATGCATTTGCAACCTGTAAGCAAATCCAATCATGTTCGACAGTACTCTTTTATTTGTAGATTAATCATAACTAATATGGAAAAAAACACTACCAAATGTGGATCATGATAACGACCCATGGAGTTCCCAGCTTGGGTAGCCACTGCTGCATAAGGAATAGCACTAGTTAGTATCATTTCAGGTGAATGAACATTGTGTGACCAGCACCAAGCATAAAAATAAAGCTAGCATATCTCAAAATAAAAAGGTAGCACTTCAAAAAGTTATAGTTACTAAGGAAGGTTCATAATAAAATGTAAAATGTGTTGCAGGAAAACAATTTGTTCTACAACGGAACATACAGTAATTCGCCGAGCCACTGTCTATAAGTCCCTCATTTTCCAAAAAAAAAACAAATCATTGGTAAAATCAACGAGTAAGTCAGGTTGACAATATGCGGATACAGATATGATACTTCAAGTCGTATTTTTTTCTTTCAATTCCTCCCAATATTGTACACAAAGGTAACAATTTTTTTCATTTTTTTCAGCTGACTCAAACCTAACACAAGTTTTTTTTAACATGACAGCTATCCATAATCTCTTTCTGCAAAGGAAAAGTGACCACAAAAAAACATCCATATGGAAAAACAACCCAAAATAAATGTTTAAAATTTCAGAACCGAAACATTAATCTAGTCTATTGCGCTGCAAAATGCTTGTGCCCCACGAGGCAAAAGCATAGTCTGTAACAAAGCGCCAAGTAAAACACTCCCACCAAAATTCTGAAACCACACACGAGTTAAGCTTGCTACAACGGAGACAGTGAAAAACTGTTTTACAATGGTAGCGCTAGGCCGTAATTGTACTCCAAAACATAAGTTTAATAAAGAACTAAGAATTCAGACAACTGAAGATCACAGCTTAGCACGAAAGAAAAAACACTTTCAAGTGCGGCCTATCAAGAAACTCATGAAGCAACTCACACGACATGTCGAATTTGCGATGAAAAAAGAAGCCTTTCTAGTCAGTAATCACATAAAAACATAAACTTTGTTAATGCCACACCCAGGCCATGGCCACACCGAAGCTCTTACGATGCCCCATGAGACCACTCTATCCAACAAATTAACCACACCCGGAACAAAATGAATCTGCAAGTCCACATCATTATTACCCCGTACCGAACCCAATCCGCTAGGTAAACCAATGAAAGCCTACAGAGGCCACGAACTGCGCCAACTAAAACACTCCCACCAAAATTCTGAAACCACACACGAGTCATAAGCTTGCTACAACGGGGCGTCCACAGTGAAAAACCGTCTTACATTGGTAGTGCTAGGCTGTAATCGTAATCCAAAACATAGGTTTAATAAAGAACTGAGAATTCAGACAAATGAAGATCACAGCTTATCACGAAAGAAAAAAAACGCCTTCAAGTGCAGCCTATCAAGAAACTCATCAAGCAACTCACACGACATGTCGAATTTGCGATGAAAAAAGAAGCCTTTCTAGTCAGTAACCACATAAACACATAAAAAAGAAGGCTTTCTAGTCAGTAATCGCATCAAGCTCGTACGATGCCCCATGAGACCACTGTATTCAAGAAATTAAACACACCCAGGAAAAAATGAATCTGCAAGTTACCCCGTACCGAACTCCATCCGCCAGGTAAACCAATGAAAGCCTACAGAGGTCACGAACTGCGCCGCACAACACAACGAGCAAACGAATTCGACCGCCAGGAGGCACCAAGTTAAGCCTAGAAGAGGATGCGCATGGGGACGTACCTTCCGAAGAGAGTGCCGGCGGACGGCCCCGCGGGAGGGGACGCCGCCCTCGCGGAGGCATCCGGCGACGCGGCGCTAGCAAGCAATCGCGGGACGGAGGAAAGGCGGAGCGGGAGGGGAGTTCGGGAGGTGGGGGAGGTGGCGCCGGACGGAACGGGGTGGGAGTTCGGAAGGGTTTGGAGGTGGGCGGTAGAACGGCAGCGTGTGACAGGTTTCTGGGCCCTCTCACTCAGCGGCTCACGGACTTTATGGGGTCTCACTAGTTGCCTGGGCTTAATTTGCAGCTCCTGGGGGCCTTTTTTTTGGACATCTCCAACAGGCCGGCCCATTTCGGACACCAATTTGTTTGGTTCTTTGGGTCGGTCTTCATTTAGGTCGCGGACTACCGCCACAACAACGCACGGATGTGAGGACAATGATGATGTATAGTGAAAACTGTGTCCTTACATGTCAATGCCGGTGATCACCGCGGTAGACACGACTCTTACCATGCATCAGCGTATGTTAATGTCGGCCACTGAATAATCTACAGCACTAGCGACTACCCTAAGCTCTAATCCACGGGTCAGGGAAAAATTGCGCGGATCTAATAGAACTCTAACCGCCCAAAAAATCTCGATCGCCCAAATTGGCATAGATTACTTCCATCGAGGTCAAGATTGGAGGGAGGTGCCGGTGTTGCTGAGGATGGAGGAGCCGGTGCAGGAGCACGAGGAGCCGGAGCAGCCGTTGGTGGATGAGCCGGTGCATGAGGAAAGTACGAGGGCAGGGGATACTCCATCCCCTCGATGCCAGCTTCCGACACGATCGAGAACCGCGACATTGGGGCGTACCCTGGGGGATGCGACATCTCCCGCCAGCCACCCTCGCATTGATCTCTGCCAGCCGCCGATCGATACCTCATTGGGATCAAATCAGGGCATCTGCGGCCACGCAGATTCAACCCAGCAGGAGCCAGTGCTGCCATGGCCGTCCTCATGCTCGCGTGCGGCCACGTCACAACAAACGGTGAGGGCCGATTGGGAGCTGGCATCACTGTCGGGTCAATATGCGCTGACGAGCTCTACCGGGTGCGGGCCTCATACTCCTGCAAGGCTCGAGAGCTAGGGCAAACCGCCGGGGCAAGAGCTTGGTCGCCAGAACTGCCAGGGAACGAGGCAGAGGCGACGATGCGTCCATGGAGGAGAACGGTTGCCTTGATGAGACGTGAAGGGGGAGGAGTGTGCCAATGGAGCGGTGATTGGAGTGAGTGGAGCGGGGCAGGGAATTAAGCGGCGTCTCTAGTGTTTCTTCACATGTGCAACAAGTGGAGACTTCAATGCTACGAGATTGTGCCCTATGTGTTTTGTGTTTTGGGCCAACATCCCATAAAGTCTTGGATGGATGCGTCGAGCTCCATTATTATCTTCCTAATCTAGGACTCTTAATCTGATGACAACACTATTGTTATCCAAGATTACACTTGGTTGATGTGTATAAAGCCACCTAGGAACATAGACATGGCCCAAGGTAAATTATCACAACTTTTCAAAATATATATACTACATTTTAGACTTGAGGTAACGTCTAACAAGCGACGGGACTCAATTCTATCACACGTACTCAGATCAAGCTGCCCTGGAAGGGACTGCCCTCGGGCATTGGTAACATAGCAGAGTATGCGTCACCGAAAGGATTGGCCTGAGACTAAGAAGAAGAAGCAGCATACGACTGTGGCTGCTGATATGGCATCCCAAACATCTCTTGCTGCTGATGTGCCATCATTGACATCTGAACATCGGTCGACGCGGCAAAGAACATTGGGTTGCCTGCTGCTACTGCCTCATCGTCGTGTCCTCGTATAAGCTGTCGAGCAGAAGCCCGTTGAACCCCCGGGCCTGAAAAATGAACATTGGGTTGTAAAGCAAATCCAGAATGAGATGATATATATATGGTGCTATGGTGACCCAGCATACCACTGCATGTTGTAGTATACAAGTCGTTGACATAACACTCGTGAAGTACCAATTCACAAATATTACATCCCTCAGAGTGGTACAACAGAAACATAGCGGTCTTTATTCAAGCACTGAATATTACAAGCCATAATGTTACAAAGGACTCCAGTTCCTCCTCGGTCCAAAGAGGAATACTAGATGGTTCTAATTTGATACTACAAACCTTAGCTGCAAATGAAAGTAGTAAACTAAACATGATGCTCAACTCTAGTCGCTTATTCTAGGTGTTCGATGCGACCAAAGCTTCTATCCTACGACTCCAGTTGTCGGTCTCTTCCTTGAGTCCTTCGTCGGGACCATTGGAGATGGTGTAGTCAATGCCTTCGACTCCTCCTGTTAAATCCAGTTCTTCGTAGTAGACTTCCTCGTAGTCCTCCGGGCTTCCTTCAGTCTCCTCAAACTGGCCCTCCGAGTCTAAGCAAGGGTTAAAAGGGAGTGGGGTGAGTAACGAGCGTTACCCAGCAAGTTCATTTAATAGCATAGAGGTGTTTGATGCACTAGCTACGACCGTAGACTAGAAAGTCTTAGGCCAAATGCAGTTTTTATAATCATTTCTTCAAAGATTGATTTTATTCAAAGAGCTATGTCCGTCAGTCTTCACAGGTTGATTAGAGCTTTGATAGGCTCCTTTCCTGCCGTGTTCGTAGCTCCTTCCCGGAACAGGGAGTATCTTGATACTTTTGTACACTCTGCAGAGGTGGTCACTTGTACCCATAGGAGATCAACGCCTTGCTGCATGACCGGGCGTACTTTCCCGTCCATACTTCCTTGGTATGTGGCCCAGCCGTTAATCCGAGCCAATCACTGTTCCTTCCCGCGACATTGCATACCCACCCTTTTGCGGCTCCAACTTCGGTTTGCTACCCTCGCTGGACTACGTCTTTGGTAGTTGCCAACCTCGGCATACTTGTCCTTCCTGACAATGAGTTACCCCCACCGGTTTGGTTACGCCCTGTGGTAACACCGGCCTCGGCACTCTACCCCAGTCGTTGCCGCAATCCATCATAGACCGCCAGGACCGTGGAATCTTGACGGGGATTCCACCCTCCCGAAGCTTCGTGCAGGGAGACAACTGCTACGGAACGACGCGTCTGTTGATATGCAAGAGGGAAAAGATACAGCTGACTCTTTCGTCCCATTCCAGACCCTATGGTTGACCGTATTTTATGGCACAAGAATCACTGGCGACATTGGTTATTAATCCTAGGTAAACATTCCAGTTACAGTGGGACCTCCACCTTACTCGTACCATGGTCCCACTGCCCACCTTCTTAGGTCGACAACCACTGTGGTTGCTAACCACTAGTCATATTCATTTAAGAAAAGCAGAACCTTTGCTTTTAAATGCAATCATAATGATAATACCACTGGTATATTTGCAAGTAATTTGCTAAAGATAAACAAGAGGTATGAGCAAGAGTGAACTTGCCTGTAAACTGCAAGGTAGTGCAGTTGGATTTGTTGAAGTGACCCGGAACCTTGGGTTCTGGAAAACAGCATCATTGTCCGATAAGGGCAATGGTTAAAGATTCAAATAATGCATGCCTTTAAGGTGTGTGTGTTCCCTTTATACCGCCCAGAAGTGTTTTATTCTTATCCTAGAATTTATATACTCCTTTTATGATTTTAAGGAGTATATGTTATCAATTACTTCATTCAAGAATATTCTTCAATATTCTGGAATGGAGTTCAATTTTGATAATGAGTCCTATTCTAATTAGATTTTTCTTAGATATCTCACAACTATAGAAAAAGTCTTTTAAAGTTCTCTTTCCTATTTATCTTTATAGGGTGATTTATTAAAAGTGTATATACCCTAGTTATGAATTTACCAGAGTATATATTATGTGAAATTCATTCAAGAATGCTAAGGATAAATTCTTGAATGGATTTACTTTATTTCAAGAATGTTATTGTCCTTTTTCTTTCTCATTTAAATCATTTCCAGAGGTTTTTCCTTTAAAAGAAAACCCCAAGAACAATTTCTTCATATTCACTAAGTCATTAATTATGTGATAAAAAGCTCAAAAAATCAATTAGGGTTATTTTTGCAAAGTCCAAATTAATTTTCTGCTTTTTATTAAGTGTTAAAAGGTTTTTCTAGAAAAAACCCCTTTATTTTCCTTTTAATTCTGTTTTTAAATTTGGTTTAACAAAACCCTCTCTTACTCCACTGCCAGGCCTGGCCCACCTGTCGGGCCGGGCCCACCTGTCAGCGCCGGCCTACCTGGTCGAACCCGACCAGGTGGCTTCGGCCAGACCGACCGGCCGCACCCCCTCGCGCACCTTGTCCTTTTCCTCTCGCCCGCTCTGGCGACTGCATCGCCCCGCCGCCGCCGCGCTCGATTTCGACGAGCTCCGCCGGAGTCCACCGTCGAGATGGGTCACAATCGATAGATCCTGCGATGGTGCTCCCGCCTGTCCATGAGATCTAATCGATTACCCCCTGGTGCTCTTGTCTCCTTCACCTCCGATGCTCTGGACCTCGGCCATGGCGACTTCGAGCTTGATCTCGAGTTGCTTGGCCTTCTCCTCGGCGAGATCTCGTGCTTGGCGAGTTAGGTGATTTGCCGATGTGTCATCAGCGCCTTCCCCTGGCTTGATGCCGTCGTGGCCACGCGAGCACTGCCTCGCCATGCCACGGTGGTATCTCCTAGGCATCGAGTAAGTCCTTC
Source organism: Dactylis glomerata (assembly GCA_007115705.1). Taxonomy (NCBI): domain Eukaryota; kingdom Viridiplantae; phylum Streptophyta; class Magnoliopsida; order Poales; family Poaceae; genus Dactylis; species Dactylis glomerata. The sequence goes on along the minus strand of QXEO01000964.1, from coordinate 2,792,815 downwards.
TCCTCCACTACTCCCCTCTGTTCTTCTCTGTGCTTCCCTGGAGCTTGATCTGGTCATGGTTCAACCTCCAGAGGAATTAGGGTTTCTACCCTAAGCTTGCTCTCGTGCCGATGAACTAGGGTTTGTGGTGAGGTGTGAGATTCATGCTCTATGATCATTCTTGGTCCAGTACTCTTGTAGCTCGAGCTTGATCATGTGTAGGCTTGCTGCTACTGTCAGTTTTAGACATAGCTTCAGTTAACACTGTTAACTGAAGCTTGTTGGTTTCAGTTAACTGAATGCTATGGTGATCTTTTACTGCTTAATTATTCAGTTACTGTTGTTGCTTGATTAGCTAAGAGCTTGCTAGTGGCTGGTCTTGATTAATTTCATCAAGTGCATGGATAACTATGTGTTAGTTATCTCTGAACATTCTTATATTTACTAATTGGAGGCACCATACGAGGCTCCACATTAACTCTCAGGCAGTAAAGAAAACCATCCGTATGATCAACTAATGAGTTATCTCTAACCATTAGATTGAAAATGAGTTGTCGCACGTACGGACTCCAGCAGGCCGCACGACATTGCCAAAAAATTACAATCTTACTCTCCGTCCCATGCCCTAGACCTTCTAGAGTCCCAAATAATATCACCGATCCGCCGCTGCCTGCACTAAGAGTCACCTCCCACGGTGGCCGTCAATGCCCTAGCTGCAAGCTTCCTTCTCCAATTTTCCGTCGTTCCACGCATCCGCCTAGACGTCGTCAGCAAACAATTGCTCATGCCATGTCTTTCCTCAAGACGCTTGGACGCACGTTCTTTCCAGTCCAGTTCCTGACGACCAACAGTCTGATTGATGAGGCAGCGGAGGTAACAAAGAGCACGGTGATGATTCACAACGATGGTAGTAGTAAGGTGCGACTGACGCTCATTCATGATAGCTACATGCAATATTCTGATCTGCCCCGCAGGCTAGGCTTATCTGATTTCTTCTGTCCCACCATCGCCTGTGTATTAGCTCACTTTAGCCCCTTTGATGGTTTGCCGTTTCTACATTGATGTTTCCTCAAAGTATCATATGAAGTCCTCCCCAATTTCTGTACATGCATAAGAATTATTTCCCTCACCCCTTTTAATTTAATTATTCCCGAGTTTATAAAATTCTTCTGAACATCAACGATTTCATCTGAGCTGAGTGAACTTAGTTTGTTCTTCCTCTGACCAGCAATGATTGCACATAAATCCCAAAACAACACTGCCTTCTAACTATATTTTTTCTCGGTTCACTTTTTATTTTCTGCCAAGCAGCGATTCCACACGTCCCTGTAGCAAACAGGTAGATGTAAATGTCCATTAGTTAATATAACATTCAGTTTTACTCAATTAGTTTTGTTGTTCATGGCATATAGCTGAACTACAGGACATGATTATTCTTCCGACAGGAAAGGGAATAAAGGCAATATTGCATAAGTTGCACAAACAGAAGTGTCTTAAGTTTAATGCTTTTACACAGTACAATATTATCTCTACTTCTTCAGGCATTAGGCGTTCTGCATATATCTAGCAAAGTTTTTCTTTGAAAGGGAAGCGACGGTCTCAGAAAAAGTGTTGTATGTAATGATTATATTTCCAGCGTTACATTTATATACCTTTTACTGCAGTTTTGCCGCATTGATTGATATTTACTATGTACATTTGTAATGTCACATTTAAGAATCATACGTCAATCTCTATGTGGGGTTTAGATTAATACTTGGTAGCAATAGTCATAGTTTTCCCACCCTATTTCTTAGCTAAAGCATGTTAATTAAACTATTAATAGGTTATATATAGGCCGTGTCGCGGATACCTCTTATGCAAACCCATGAAGCTGTCTTGCAAGTGCATTGCGTTAAAGAATAGTGGTTGTAACTATCTGATTTTTTCCGTAATTGTTATCAACTTTGACAGATAAAAAGCCCTCATTCTACCAGGTGTTCTTCTGTAATTGTTATTAACTTTGACAGATACAAAGCCCTAATTCTACCAGGTGTTCTTCCGTAATTGTTATCAACTTTGACAGATAAAAAGCCCTCATTCTACCAGGTGCGCAATCTAGAAACTCAAAAGTGTGATGACAATATGGTGACAATGATAGATACTTAAATGTATACGCACTTTTCCCTATTGAGCATATTATACAAGTCATCGGATTTGGGAAATCTAATTTGGTAGCAATAACTAAGTAATCAGATATGGGCAATAATAATTGGTCAGCCCTTATGCTGCATTATTGAAGGACCATGTTTTCCATAACTGGGCAATAATAAACTACTATTGAGTTTCAGTCTAATAATCTTGAGCACCTGATACATGGGGAGATATATGAAGAAGAAAATATGCAATTTATTTAGGCTATGACACAACACTAATGAAAATGATCAACTATGCATGAACCAAAGTTTAATCATCCTTAGATCACCCCATCAGTGTCGCGATTTATTCGTTTTTACATTAATAACACAATAAGATTGGTTGCAAGTGAACATCCTCTCACTAACCACTAATGTGTTGTGCTAACCATATTATTCTTTTTGTTTGATCCTGATCTATGAAGCAACCTTGCAAAGCATTTTCTCTTTTGTCTGAGTAAAATGAACATCCAATACAAAGCATTGATAGTGCAGCCTAATATGAATGTTAGTGCGCCCTGTTTCTGTGAATTTCAAAATGATCTGATTTTCACTATGATACTATACAAATTCATAAACGATTCAATAATTAACCCATAAGCTTACAGGAATACTATGTATAATTTTTATCTATCGATCGCCTTTAATAACATGATAAATAAATTCGGCATGAAACATGCAAGCGCTAAAGTTTTCAAGCATTCAATTGTACCTACAATTTACACATGAATAAGAAGTTAAGTACTTAACTTTTATAATCATCACTAGCCCGTGCAGGTGCACGGGTTAATGACTAGTACTATTAATTGAGCTGTGATGTTAACAGCCCCACTGCACTTTCTTGCAGTGCTTCTGTTGTGCTGACCTAGTGATGCAAACTAATCCTGTTGAGCTTGGTTAATCCTAGCTGTGATGCTAAGTTAGTGGGTGTTGTTGTGGTTCTTGCAGTGGTCTTTGGCTATCTGCTTTACTGTGATACCTCCTTGAGGTGTTCATAGTGACTGTAAGGTGCTAAGCAGGTGTTTTTGAGATTAGATCACCCTGTGTGGTGATCTGCTGGTGGCTTATTTGTTTAAAAGTGTCCCTGTCCACTTTTCCCAGATGCTTACTTAAACTTGATCAATTTCTATTGACAAAGCTGATGGTTATCTAGGTTTAGGCCTTAGTCTTGTTAGCTAGGCAACCCATGTGCCACTCCTGGCATTGCTCTTATTTCTGTGAGTATTTCCTTTGAGAAATTCCCAGATAAGATTGTGTTTTGTGGAGTAGGTGATGTGGATGGCCTTGTCTTCAAGGTCATGGCCTCCTGGACATCCAAGTGATGACCAAAGCTCTTTTATCATCAAGCTTTGCTTGATTAATGTGTGGCTGTGCTCTGTGCAGTCTGCCTGGGAGAATAACTTATGAGTTTTGTCCCAGAACTTATGTGTGTTGTGGTTTAACAATAACCTGCTGCTGAAGAGTAGCTTGTTCTTCTGGATATTTCTGATTTCCTGCTTCTTGTGGCAAGCCTGCTCCTCCTAGCTACTTGACCTAGTTCCTAGTTGAACTATGTGACCATGTTGGTCTTTGGCTTTGGTGGATGGTTTGATTTGATGGTGTGCTGGTGGTGTAAATCTTCCCTGTTGCTCAACTCATGAGCAGGGTTGATTGTGTGGTGGTGATTCTGTGATGATGATGTGATCTCAGCTGTGGTGATGTTCTTGGTGTGTTGCTGTTGGTGGTGTGGTGGTGTTGTTCTTGGTCGGCTGTGTTCTTGGCCAAGCAATTTCACCACCTGTGATGCTTTTGTACTAGCCTTTGTTACCTGGGGGCTTGACACCTTAGCTCATGCACTTGGTGAATGAGCTACTATGTGCTGGCTTGCCCTGCTCGGCTGTCTTGAGATATTTCCCTTGGGAGCTTGGTGATAAGCTCAAACAGCCTGATGATTATCTACAGTGGCATAGTTTTTCTTGACTGCCACTTGGTAATTACCATTCTGGCGATTTTGCTGTTTATATTTTGGTTGCAGGTGCCAAGAAGAAGAAAAGAAAAGAAGAAAGAAAGAAAGAAGACATGTAGTTTTCTTTTTAGGATTTGTAAACTTGCAATCTTTCTATTTTCCTGTTGTAATATTCTTTTATTCATTCCAATTTGTAATTATTTTTTTATTCTTGAATTATGTAAAGACAATGTAATATGTGTTGATGATCCATAAAGTTCAAGTTTTCTCTCTCTTTATTGGTGTTTATACTTCTAAATATTCTTTCTTTATTAATATTTATCCTTTCTAAATGTGTCTTTCAATTTTAATTCAATCAATCAAGATTCAAATTCAAACCTGATTCAAATTCCATTTTAAGTTCCAAAGCTTATAACTAGGGTCTTAGTTGTTTCATATCATCAATTCCCAATAAGCAATAGATCAAAAGAGTTCATGTCCAATTCTTTCGCACTCCGAGAGTATACCATACCCCCTCGAAGAGAGAATTGATCACCCTTAAGTTTTAGTGATAAAAGCGCAAAAAAATCCCGTAATTTCAGATGCTATGCACAAAAGCCCTTTAAACTACCCCGGAGTTGTCCTACGTGCTGGGATGTTACAGACTTCCCCCCTTAATAAAAACTTCGTCCCGAAGTTTGGGGTAAGATATACCTAAAGAAATCTGGATAGGCTGTCCTTAGATCCTCTTCCTTCTCCCATGTAGCTTCTCTTTCCGAGTGATGTTTCCATTGTACTTTGCAATACTTGATGGCTCTGTTACGGAGTTGTTTCCAATTCTCTGCCAGAATCTTTGATGGTTCTTCAACATAAGTCAAATCAGCTTGCAATTCAATCTCACTGTAGGATATAGTTTCTTTCGGTGTCTTCATACACTTGCGAAGTTGTGAAGCATGAAACACATTATGGACTTTAGATAGTTCCTTTGGCAGTTCTAACTCAAAGGCTACTCCTTGACTCTGACTCAGAATCTTGAACGGTCCAGTATATCTTGGGCTAAGTTTTCCCTTGACCCCAAAATGATGTACTCCCTTCATGGGGCTAACCCTTAGATAAACCATGTCCCCAACTTGCGGTTCCCATATTCTTCTCTTGGAATCTGCATAGCTTTTCTGTCGACTTTGAGCAATCTTTAATCGGTCTCGAATAATATCAATCACATGTTGTTTCTCCTTGATGTAGTCTGGATGAAACTCCTTACTGGCTCCCTGTTCGTACCAACAAATAGGTGATCGGCACCTTCTTCCGTAGAGTGCTTCAAATGGTGCCATTTGGATACTACTTTGGTAACTATTGTTATAAGAGAACTCTGCCAGTGGTAAGTGTTCTTCCCATGATCCTCCAAAATCTAATGCACATGCTCGGAGCATATCCTCCAAAATTTGATTGGTCCTTTCAGTTTGGCCTCCCGTCTGTGGATGGTAAGCAGTACTAAAGTCCAATTTGGATCCTAAAGCTTCATGTAGTTGCATCCAAAAAGCTGAAGTGAATACGGGTCCTCGATCCGATACTATTGTCTTAGGTACTCCATGCTTGCTTACTATCTCTTGAACATACAAATTTATTAACTTCTCTCCAGAATCTTTCTGATTGACACCTAAGAAATGGGCACTTTTAGTCAGTCGGTCCACTATTACCCAGATCATGTCTTTCTTCTTTGGTGTCAGTGGTAATCCTGTGATAAAGTCCATTCCAATCTCTTCCCACTTCCACTCGGGAATACTCAATGGTTGCATAAGTCCAGCAGGACTTTGATGTTCTGCCTTCACTCTCTGACAGGTATGATATTCAGATACGAACTTAGCTATCTCCCGCTTCACATTATTCCACCAGAACAATTCCTTAAGATCCATGTACATCTTGGTGCTCCCTGGATGTATTGAATATGGTGTTTCGTGTGCCTCCTTGAGTATCAATTCCTTGATTTCTGGTATGTCTGGCACACATATTCGGTCATGAAACCAAAGTGAATTGAAATCACCTAAGCGGAACTCTGATGGTCTACCTTCTTCAATCCTGCGGATTTCTTCGGCAATAAATGCATCTTCATCTTGCCTTTGGAATATCGTATACTTGAGATCACTATGTCGTTCTTCCATCACCTTCATGGTAGATAAACTATCCAAAGATTGCACTTCAAGACATTGAATCTCTAATCTTTCCAAATCCATAAGTAATTCCTTGGGAAGTTCTCGGTTCATCGGTTGAGTGTCTGTGCTCTTTCTACTTAACGTGTCGGCTACCACATTGGCCTTCCCCGGTGTATAGTTGATGGTCAAATCATAATCCTTGATCAATTCTAACCATCTTCGTTGCCTCATATTCAATTCTTTCCGAGTGAAGAAATATTTGAGACTTTTGTGATCCACACTTGGCTCCATAAAGAAAATGCCTCCATCCTTTTAGTGCAAACACTACGGCTGCTAGCTCAAGATCATGGGTTGGATAATTAACTTCATGCGGTCGTAATTGCCTCGACCCATATACTATCACCTTTCTATCTTGCATCAATACACACCCAAGTCCGTTCTTGGATGCATCACAATATACGGTATAGTCCTTGCCAGTTTCTGGTACGGCTAACACAGGTGCTGTGGTTAGCTTCTCCTTGAGTGCTTGAAAACTTGCCTCACATTCATCTGACCAAACAAATGGTGTATTCTTCTGGAGTAACTTGGTCATTGGTCCTGCAATCTTAGAGAACCCTTCTATAAACCTTCGGTAGTATCCTGCCATTCCCAAAAATCCTCTAATCTGTTTGACATTCTTCGGTGACTCCCACTCCAAAACAGGTGCTACCTTGCTTGGATTTACTGCTATACCTTCTTTACTGATCACGTGTCCAAGGAACTCTACTTGGTCTAGCCAGAATTCACACTTATTGAACTTGGCATACAACTGATGTTCTCGTAGAATCTACAAAGCAATCCTCAAGTGCTTGGCATGTTCTTCCTTGTCCTTGGAGTTAATAAAAATATCATCTATGAATACGATCACAAATTTGTCCAAGTAGGGCATAAAGATCTTGTTCATGAGGTTCATGAAGATCGCTGGTGCATTTGTCAATCCAAAAGGTACAACTAAATACTCATGATGTTTGTACCTAGACACAAAAGCTATTTTGGAACGCCCTCCTTCTTGATCTTAATCTGGAGATACCCTGATCGAAGATCTATCTTTGAGAATACTCCGGCTCCTCTGACTTGATCAAATAAGTCTTGGATTCTTGGCAAAGGATATTTGTTCTTAATAGTAACATTGTTGAGGTTTTTGTAGTCTCCGCACATTCTATGTCCTCCATCCCGCTTATCAATGAAGATCACTGGTGTTCCCCAAGGCGAAATACTTTCTTGAATAAAGCCTTTCTACTCTAGCTCATCCAGATGTTCCTTCAACTCCACTAACTCCTTGGGTCACATCTTATATGGTGCCTGAGCTATTGGTGTTGTGCCTGGAATTAAGTCAATGGTGAACTCAATTTCCCTATATGGTGGCATTCCTGGTAGTTCCTGCGGAAACACGTCTTGGAATTCATTAACCACTAGAATATCTTCAAGTCTTGATTCCTTTAGAGCATTGAGTTGTAGTTGAGCTTCAATATGTGCATGTCGGTCACCTTGATACACTATCCTTCCTCCTCCTGGGCTTTTAAGTGACACTGTTTTCTCTCTGCAATCAATCTGAGCTCCATTCTCCTCTAACCAATCCATTCCAAGGATTATAGCCATATCCTTCATAGGGATGAGAAAAAGATCGGCTATATAAACGCAATCGCGGATCATAATGACCTGCTCTTGCCTGAGGTGAGTGACTAAGATCGTTCCCCCCGCAGATAAAATAGTAATGGTGTACTCTAGCTTATTGCAAGGAATTCCATAAAGATCAACAAACTCTTGAGAAATGAACAAAGTAGTTGCACCAGTATCAAAAAGTACTTTGCCGAGATGAGATAGGATCTGAAGCGTACCTATCACAGTTTTGTCGGACTGGTTCACCTCCTCGAGGTTGGTGCAATTTAACTTCCCATAAGTTGGCCTTTTTCCTCCTATCTTCTAGGACTTGTTTGAAATCATCTTCCATAGTGATGGCTGCATCGACAAGCTCTTGAAAATCTACTGCCTTTAACATCCTTAATTGTATCCTTGCACCTGGGTGCAATCCTCTCATGAATCATTTCTTCCGCTTATCATCGGTATTCACGTCCTCAGAAGCATAACGAGATAAAAGGGTGAATTCCTTAACATACTTCATAATAGGCTTGTCATTCTGCGCAAGATTCTCAAACTCTCTTCTCTTCAATTCCATAATACTCTCTAGCACATTTGATTCCCTGAACTTTTTCTTGAATTCCTCCCAGGTGAATACCCTTCCTGGAGGATGTATAGCCACAACATTGTCCCACCATGCTGCTGCGGGTCCACATAATAGATGTGTGGCATACCTAAGCTTCTCACTGTCATTGCAACTTACTGTGTTGAGCTTCCTTTCGGTGTCCAATAACCAGTCTTCCGCGTCCATTGGCTTCGGTGCTAATGCAAAAGGAAGTGGTCTTGTATTTAGGAAATCTGCCAATGAGACTCCATGCACTCCTTTATTTCGAACTTCACGATTACGGTCCATCACATCCTGCACCATCTTTATCTGACATTCAATAAGCATACGCTGCCTTTTATCTACCGTCCTCATGTATTGGGCAAAATCCTACTGCGTAAGGAATGGTGGTGGTGGTAATGGTTCCCTTGCTGCTGCATCAGCTGCCTCCTTAGCCTTCGCTTTAGTCTCCATCCTCTATTGTTCAGATTCTTCACCAACTACCGTCGCCATTCTATCCCCCTAACCCTGTTACATTAAGCGAAACTCATAGTTACACCATGCTCATGCTTTTTGAGCTCAACTTGATGTACAGTGTTAGTCACACAATAAAAATCCAAATAAAACATAGCCAAATCACACCAAACATATACCATGTATATACATGGGTAAAAAGAACATAGTGTTACATAACTTATCATCCCGTGAGTAACTACACTTACTTATTCAAACTGCGAAAGCAAATACTACATATTACACATATAGTACATATGTCACAAAACATGTCGCCTCCATATCTGTGGTGGTCCTCTTCGGGTAGTCGCACTCCTGATACATCCCCGGTGTCCAACCGGTAGCTCTTGATGTCCTCCTCAGTGAAGCAGGGGCATAAGATGACTCCGCCGGGAAAAAGTCATAATCGGGTGTAGTACCTAAGTTGAAGTCAGTCATCCCCAGATAACTGCTCAACGAGGGGTAAACAACATCGGTGGTTCCCATTTCCATCTTGGGCCTTGAGCATTCTCCACGCTCCATATGAGTAGGTAACTCTCCCTCTTCATTCGACTCTATCTCTATGGGCTTTCCCGCCACGTCTCCAGTGCGGTGAACAACCCTAAACTGACTCGTGACCTCATGCTCCGAATCACATGGAATCGGATCTCCGGCCGTCCCCATGTACTCACCGAAACGCCAACCCATGGAGTTTCCCCCAAAACTATCATTATGAGGCATTCCCCATGACTCCAAACCTGCCTCGTATCCGGCTCCAGTTGAGCCATGTGCAAAGTGTGCTGGTGGCATCTCTGGTTCGGCCTCGGGCTCGAACTCCCGCTCCTCGGGATCGTCTTCCTCATCTAAGTTAATAAAATCTCTAGTCGAAAAGGCTAGAGTAGGTGCCCTCGATGGTCCAGAAGTCTCCCCCGTACACCACGGAGTAGGTGTCGACTCAGTGATCTCATCCACTAGACTGTGTATCTCCCCCACTAGTGCTCCGTGGATGTGGTAGAACACGCTGAGCAGATGCTTACACTTGTCCATGTGCTCGGCTGCGGCATGTGGGTGTCTCTTCGCAAACTTGTAACTATCCCGACAAGGATCTTCTCCTTCCTCATCGTGTGGGATGTGCGTGAACTTAGTACCCAATAACTTCTCCGTTTTGTGTTCACAGATATCAGTTATGGCCTTCATCACTGCTATCTTGTAAGCTACACTAACTGTGCGTGCCTCACCGGCTGGCATGATCATGCTCATGCCCAATTTGGCAGGAAGCATGATCCCCACCTTATACTTCTGAAAGACTCTACCCTCATAATAAGCATACTACTTGACTGGAATACGGATTTCACACCCGCACTCTGTTGATCCCTTGTAGATGTGGAGCAGACTGTCCTTGTGCGTGGTGAATAACCAGCCCGTTGGGAACCCCAAGAGGAAGGTATGATGAGTGTAGCAGCAAGTTTTCCCTCAGTTTAAGAAACCAAGGTTATCGAACAGGAGAGGAGAGACAATGACGACTGAAGGTGTTGTGGAACCTGCACACACACAAACAAATACTTTGTTCCCAACTTGCGATGAGGTTGTCAATCTCACCGGTTTGCTTGAAACAAAGGTTATGAGTGTATCGAGTGGAAAACAATATAGTATGCGAGTAAAGTAAATAGTACGAGTAAAGTAAACAGGTGATAGCAATATGATGTAAATAGGACCGGGGTCCACAGTTCACTAGTGGTGTCTCTCCATAGATAAAATAACACATGCTGGGTAAACAAATTACAGTTGGGCAATTGATAGAATAAAGATAACGTGATATGTCAAGAAGATCACTATGAGATTTACTCTGGGCATTACAACAAAATATATAGACCGCCATCCAACTGCATCTATGACTAATAATCCACCCCCGGGGATATCAATCCGAACACCCCAAAAGTATTAAGTTGCGAACAACAGATAATTGCATTAAGCAAAGTGTGTAATGTAAACAAAGCATATGCCCTTGAGCATATGAATGTTGTTTTCTCCCTAGTAGCAATAGCACATCTACCACCTTAGAGGTTTCTGTCACTCCCCCAGGTGAAATAGAGACATGAACCCACTATCGAGCATAAATACCCCCTCTTGGAGTCACTAGCAACTACTCGGCCAAGATAGCTACTAACAACGGAGAGCATGCAAGATCATAAACAACATAGAGATAACAAAAGATATAATTCAGTACAGCAACTTAATCATAAACACCAATATTCATCGGATCCCAACAAACCAAACATGTAGAATTACATAACGGTGATCTCAATCATGTATGGCAGCTCATGAGATCTAAACATGAAGCACATGGTGGAGAAGACAACCATCTAGCTACTGCTATGGACCCATAGTCCAAGGTAGACTACTCACTCATCGCTCCGGAGGCAAGCATGGCGATGAAGAAGACCTCCGGTGGCGATTCCCCTCTCCGGCAGGGTGCCGGGAAGAGCTTCTGGACCCTCCCGATCTTCGGGTCGATGGCGGCGGCGGATCGCGATGTGTTCTGGAAATCTGATCGGGTCCTTAGGTTTTTCTCGTCGGGGGGTCTTTATAGGCGAAGGGGCGTTGTCAGAGGAGGGGCCAGGCGGCCACACACGGGGGTGGCGCGGGCCAGGGGCTGGCCACGCCACCTGTGCGTGTGGGCCCCTGGTCCCTCACCTCCTACTCTCCTTCGGATCTCTGGAAGCTTCCGGGTAAAATAAGACTTCAGGAACTTGTTTCGTCCAATTCCGGGAATATTTCCTGTGTATCACTTCTGAAACACAAAAATAGCAGAAAACAGGAAACTGGCACTGTGGCACTTCGTTAATAGGTTAGTTCCGGAAAATGCATAAAAATGCCACTAAGTGTAACGAAACAAAAGGCAAATGGTGTAAAAACAAGCATGGCGCATCAAAAATTATAGATACGTTTGAGACGTATCCAGCATCCCCAAGCTTAACTCTTGCTCGTCCTCGAGTAGGTAAGTGATAACAAAAGAATAATTTTTGAGGTGACATGCACCTACACAATCTTGATCATATATGTAAGCATTGGTGAGCTGGGATCAATAGAACTTAAAACATGGGCATGAAGATATAATCATGACAATAAGAACTTAGCAACCATGTTGTAAACATGCAAATGAACACAAACAAAAGATCATGAAAATGAAACAATGAAAGTCAAACGTATGTTCAAATCATAAGGAAAAACGTACAAATGGTTTTCAGCTTGTCCTTCAAAGAGAGCAAAACATAAATGCATAGGACACCTTCAAGTTTAAGAGGGCGACTAGATACAAATAATTTAAGAACAAGTGAAACCAACAATATGAATCAATCAATGAACTTTGGGACAATGCATATCACACTAAGAATGACAACTATGCTCTCTTAATGGTGCATAAAGAAAGAAGGTGGTGACTCAACATAAAAGTAAAAGAAAGACCCTTCGCAGAGGGAAGCAGTGATTGCAAGTTTTATAACCTTCAAAAATTATGGTACTTACCGGCTTTGAGCTCTCATTGCCCCCATCATAAGCATCTTGAATGGTTAAAGTTAATGTGAGAACAATTATGATGCATATGCTTGACAAATCATAAGTTGAAAACCTCGTGCCCCGTGAATACGAGTACCCAAACCTCATGCTACTTTACTTAGAGTCCAAAGCAAGGCTCTTGTCATTGTAAGTATATGCATATCATTGAGAACCGCCAATGGGGTACCTCCGTGCCCGATGACATGGAACAAGCCCACACCAAAATGACAGGACAAGCAGACAATGAACACCTCGACATCTCTTTTATTTGCCTTTTGTTTAGCTTTTTATTGTGAGATGCGTCGTCGAATGTTCACCATGGGTATGCTGCAAATTTCCACCATGAATTATGCATGGCTTAGATTGGCGGCCCGGCGTTTCCCTAACACATATACAAACTCCATGATCCCTACAAGATTCGCAATTCATTTCACACCGCGGGCATCCATAAACAAAAGATCACGATATCAACTCAAATAAGAAGTGCAATGTTGAAAGCTTGCCCATGACAGCATGGCTGAGCTAGAATCCAACTTACAACTTGCAAGCATAACAAATCAACATAAGAGACCACAATGTCAAATTTTTAAGAACAGGAAAAAGTAAAGTGTGCCTTCTGGTTCGTGAGAGCTTTACTGACCGAATTTCGCATAACACTGGTAAGAGTTTAATTTGAAGAGAAAATAAAAGCAAGTCAAATTTACTTGGAATAACAAATTTGCTAGTAGGTATGTATGGTGGACACAATGGAAAACTTTGGCTTTTAGGAGTTGGATGCACGAGTAGAGCTCATACTCAGTACAAGGCGAGGGCTAGCAAAAGACTGGGAGCGACCAACTAAGAGAGCAATAATGGCCATAATCATGCAAAGCGACAAAGCGACATTAAAAGAAGCATACGATGGCATCAAAAGTTAAAAACTAAATGATCATGAAGGCTATTGGCGACTTTGTAAGAGTCTAACATGTGTGAGCATGCGCCAAGTCAACCCAAATAAAGCATCAAGGAGAAAACCAAAATAATGCTTCCATACAATAAAAACAACGCATGATTTTTTCAAAGGCTCATTAAGCAATCTCAGTTATTTGAGACAAGTCATGCTACAGCAAAACCACTAAGCATACTATCAAAAAGACATCAAACATGACATGAAAAAGCCTAAGCCGCAGTCTACACAAGCTCCTTCTTGTACCACTATTTTGCACAAAGCTTTTTCTCTTTTCCAACACCATTTGAAATTTTTATAAACACCTCTTTTGATGAAAACCAATAAAGATCAGAGGCAAAAATACACCTTGATGAAAAGATATGACAAGGTCTGAACGCATATCAAGGCGAAAACGAAAACAAAAAATAGTAGCAGAAAAAGAAGAACGCTCGATGAACGATAAGAGTGAAAAACTGAGCGTTCTTTGCAAATGAAAACAAGCAACTTCTCCAAAGGAAATTTGTTGGGGTCCAACCATTTATTGCAGCAAACAAACAAACTAAACCAACTAATAAAACTAAAACAACTGACGCTCCAAGAAAAACACATAATGCATGAAGCAATAAAAATATAGTGTTTTGAAAGGTGACCTGATTTTTGCCGATGAAGAAGGGGTGCCTCGGGGGCATCCCCAAGCTTTGACGCTTGTACTTCTTGGATATTTCTTGGGGTGATGCATGGTCATCCCCAAGCTTGAGCTTTTGTCCATTCTTCAACTCATCTCATCATTCTCCAATCCCTACACTTGAAAACTTCCTTCATACAAAACTAAACACAAATCTATTAGCAACATTAGTGCAAGCATAACATATAATCAATCCCTTATTTGCTTCAGGTTTCAACTCAAAACCACCACATATATAGCATATAATACTGTAGCAACCTCCCCAAAATTTCCATGATCAAAAGAACTCAAAAGAAAGCGATAAAGTGGCAAACACAAATATTGGCAGAAATCTGTCAAAACTGAACAGCTGACAAAGGTCGAATTTTTGAGGGATTTTCTGTTGCTCAAATCAAAAAGTGTTCAACTAAGAAAAGTTTGGATATAACCTGGGGCATATTCACAAGAAATATCAGGTCCAAAAGATAAACATAGAATTTTCATGAATATTTACGGTGCAGCACCGAAAACAGTTTCAGGACAACAACATCCCCAAATCTTTACCTCACTCAAATTAGAGGCTTCTCTTGGCACAAAAACGAAATAAACAAGATAAGGAGCGGTCATTACAGTAGTAATGACTTCCAAGACTCAAATAAAAGAAAAAGTACTGAAAATAAAACATTGGGTTATCTCCCAAGAGTGCTTTTCTTTAACGCCTTTGAGCTGGGCGCAGAAAATTGCGAATCAAGTAATATCAAGAGAAGCATTAAGATCAACAGAAGAGGTCTTGTCAATAAGGCATTGTATTTCATCCACATAAGTTTTTGAAGACCCTTTGTGATCATGCTTTGGTACACTATTCTCATCAAAAAGATTTTCAGGACAAATCCAGTCAAAATTATTTTCGAAAGCTTCACTCAATACCAAAAGCTTGCAAGGTATAGGTATCTCGGTTCCCTCATCATTAGTATCAATAACCTTTATAGGTGAACCGAGTTTATTAAAACGTTTAAGAACTTTCCTAGCTTCAATAACGACATCCTTAAATTCTAGGCGCAAAGTTTCCAAGATAAAAACTTTCTTTTCGGGATCCTCAATTTCATGAAGCTTAAGGAACCTATATTGCATAGAAGGATTAAGACTAGCAAACCTAGTTTCCAACATGTCGATTAAATAAACAGAAGCAACTTCAATACTAGGAGCAAGCTCAACCCAAGACTTTTCCTCAACTTCCTCATGCATACTAATGTGCTTAAAGAACTCCTCAATGTTACTTTTGCCAATAATCGAACCACTACCTACTGAGAGGTCCTCCAGAACGAACTTAGGGAACAACATGATAAACTAAAGTAAAGAAATAACAACTACCAAGGATTCTAATTTTTTTGGGTTTTTGATATAAAATGATGCAGGTAAAATAAATAAAGTAAAGCAAAACAATAAAACAAAGTAAAGAATGTGTGTGCGAAGAACTCCCCTCGCAGAAGTCTTCTCTCCTCCCCGGCAACGGCACCAGAAAAAGCTTGCTGATCCCTTGTAGATGTGGAGCAGACTGTCCTTGTGCGTGGTGAATAACCAGCCCGTTGGGAACCCCAAGAGGAAGGTATGATGAGTGTAGCAGCAAGTTTTCCCTCAGTTTAAGAAACTAAGGTTATCGAACAGGAGAGGAGAGACAATGATGACTGAAGGTGTTGTGGAACCTGCACACACACAAACAAATACTTTGTTCCCAACTTGCGATGAGGTTGTCAATCTCACCGGTTTGCTTGAAACAAGAGTTATGAGTGTATCGAGTGGAAAACAATATAGTATGCGAGTAAAGTAAACAGGTGATAGCAATATGATGTAAGGGTCCACAGTTCACTAGTGGTGTCTCTCAATAGATAAAATAACACATGCTGGGTAAACAAATTACAGTTGGGCAATTGATAGAATAAAGATAACGTGATATGTCAAGAAGATCACTATGATATTTACTCTAGGCATTACAACAAAAATACATAGACCGCCATCCAACTGCATCTATGACTAATAATCCACCCCCGGGGATATCAATCCAAACACCCCAAAAGTATTAAGTTGCGAACAACAGATAATTGCATTAAGCAAAGTGTGTAATGTAAACAAAGCATATGCCCTTGAGCATATGAATGTTGTTTTCTCCCTAGTAGCAACAGCACATCTACCACCTTAGAGGTTTCTGTCACTCCCCCAGGTGAAATAGAGACATGAACCCACTATCGAGCATAAATACCCCCTCTTGGAGTCACTAGCAACTACTCGGCCAAGATAGCTACTAACAACGGAGAGCATGCAAGATCATAAACAACATAGAGATAACAAAAGATATAATTCAGTACAGCAACTTAATCATAAACACCAATATTCATCGGATCCCAACAAACCAAACATGTAGAATTACATAACGGTGATCTCAATCATGTATGGCAGCTCATGAGATCTAAACATGAAGCACATGGTGGAGAAGACAACCATCTAGCTACTGCTATGGACCCATAGTCCAAGGTAGACTACTCACTCATCGCTCCGGAGGCAAGCATGGCGATGAAGAAGACCTCCGGTGGCGATTCCCCTCACCGGCAGGGTGCCGAGAAGAGCTTCTGGACCCTCCCGATCTTCGGGTCGACGGCGGCGGCGGATCGCGATGTGTTCTGGAAATCTGATCGGGTCCTTAGGTTTTTCTCGTCGGGGGGTCTTTATAGGCGAAGGGGCGTTGTCAGAGGAGGGGCCAGGCGGCCACACACGGGGGTGGCGCGGGCCAGGGGCTGGCCGCACCACCTGTGCGTGTGGGCCCTTGGTCCCTCACCTCCTACTCTCCTTCGGATCTCTGGAAGCTTCTGGGTAAAATAAGACTTCGGGAACTTGTTTCGTCCAATTCCGAGAATATTTCATGTGTATCACTTCTGAAACACAAAAACAGCAGAAAACAGGAAACTGGCACTGTGGCACTTCGTTAATAGGTTAGTTCCGGAAAATGCATAAAAATGCCACTAAGTGTAACAAAACAAAAGGCAAATGGTGTAAAAACAAGCATGGAGCATCAAAAATTATAGATACGTTTGAGACGTATCACACTCCTGCAAGATGCCTCGTAAAATATTGGATAGGTTCCCATCATAGTCGTCCAGAGTCACGTCTCGAACTTGCACGGTCCTTGATGGATTTGTGCATGCCATCCTGGCAGTATAAAAGATAAAAATCAGTACATGATGCATCATAATAGTAACAATAAAGAATTGTAACACTAAAAAGTATGACCTTGTTATTCTCAAGTGAATAACGTCATGACAATTTTAGAGAACTCTTTACTATTCCTATTTGACTCCTACAGGTCGTTCCCATTAACTAGGCGTCCAACCTAAGGTCAAAGCTTTTGCTCTGATACCAACTGTGGTGACCCAGCATACCACTGCATGTTGTAGTATACAAGTCATTGACATAACACTCGTGAAGTACCAATTCACAAATATTACATCCCTCAGAGTGGTACAACAGAAACATAGCGGTCTTTATTCAAGCACTAAATATTACAAGCCATAATGTTACAAAGGACTCCAGTTCCTCCTCGGTCCAAAGAGGAACACTAGATGGTTCTAATTTGATACTACAAACCTTAGCTGCAAATGAAAGTAGTAAACTAAACATGATGCTCAACTCTAGTCGCTTATTCTAGGTGTTCGATGCGACCAAAGCTTCTATCCTACGACTCTAGTTGTCGGTCTCTTCCTCGAGTCCTTCGTCGGGACTATAGGAGATGGTGTAGTCGATGCCTTCGACTCCTCCTGTTAAATCCGGTTCTTCATAGTAGACTTCCTCGTAGTCCTCCGGGCTTCCTTCAGTCTCCTCAAACTGGCCCTCCGAGTCTAAGCAAGGGTTAAAAGGGAGTGTGGTGAGTAACGAGCGTTACCCAACAAGTTTATTTAATAGCATAGAGGTGTTTGATGCACTAGCTACGACCGTAGACTAGAAAGTCTTAGGCCAAATGCAGTTTTTATAATCATTTCTTCAAAGATTGATTTTATTCAAAGAGCTATGTCCGTCAGTCTTCACATGTTGATTAGAGCTTTGATGGGCTCCTTTCCTGCCGTGTTCGTAGCTCCTTCCCGGAATAGGGAGTATCTTAATACTTTTGTACACTCTGCAGAGGTGGTCACTTGTACCCATAGGAGATCAACGCTTTGCTGCATGACCGGGCGTACTTTCCCGTCCATACTTCCTTGGTATGTGATGCGTGGTGAATGACCAGCCCATTGGGAACCCCAAGAGGAAGGTATGATGAGTATAGTAGCTCGTTTTCCCTCAGTTAGAAACCAAGGTTTATCATTCTTGGAGAGGAGAGACGGTGACGACTGAAGGTGATGCTTGCTAGTTTGCGATAGCAGCGGACAATTTATATATGGCGCCTCGTCCAAGCTTTGCTTGCTAGCTGCAACGTGGAACCTGCACACACACACAAACAAATACTTTGCTCCCAACTTACGATGAGGTTGTCAATCTCACCGGTTTGCTTGAAACAAAGGTTATGAGCGTACCGAGTGGAAAACAGTAGAGAATGCACTAAAGTAAACAGTGCGAGAAAGTAAACAGGTGATAGCAATATGATGGAAATAGGACCGGGGTCCACAGTTCACTAGTGGTGTCTCTCCATAGATAAAACATGCTGGGTAAACAAATTACAGTTGGGCAATTGATAGAATAAAGATAAACGTGATATGTCAAGAAGATCACTATGAGATTTACTCTGGGCATTACAACAAAATACATAGACCGCCATCCAACTGCATCTATGACTAATAATCCACTCCCGGGGATATCAATCCGAACACCCCAGTAGTATTAAGTTGCGAACAACAGATAATTGCATTAAGCAAAGTGTGTAATGTAAACAAAGCATATGCCCTTGAGCATATGAATGTTGTTTTCTCCCTAGTAGCAATAGCACATCTACCACCTTAGAGGTTTCTGTCACTCCCCCAGGTGAAATAGAGACATGAACCCACTATCGAGCATAAATACCCCCTCTTGGAGTCACTAGCAACTACTCGGCCAAGATAGCTACTAACAACGGAGAGCATGCAAGATCATAAACAACATAGAGATAATAAAAGATATAATTCAGTACAGCAACTTAATCATAAACACCAATATTCATCGGATCCCAACAAACCAACATCATAGAATTACATAACGGTGATCTCAATCATGTAGGGCAGCTCATGAGATCTAAACATGAAGCACATGGTGGAGAAGACAACCATCTAGCTACTGCTATGGACCCATAGTCCAAGGTAGACTACTCACTCATCGCTCCGGAGGAAAGCATGGCGATGAAGAAGACCTCCGGTGGCGATTCCCCTCTCCGGCAGGGTGCCGGGAAGAGCTTCTGGACCCTCCCGATCTTCGGGTCGACGGCGGCGGCGGATCGCGATGTGTTCTGGAAATCTGATCGGGTCCTTAGGTTTTTCTCGTCGGGGGGTCTTTATAGGCGAAGGGACGATGTCAGAGGAGGGGCCAGGCGCCCTCACACGGGGCCCACGCGGCCAGGGGCCTGGCCGCGCCGCCCCTGTGTGTGGGGCCCTGGTGGCCCCCCTCCTACTTCTCTTCGGATCTCTAGAAGCTTCCGGGTAAAATAAGACTTCAGGAACTTGTTTCGTCCAATTCCGAGAATATTTCCTGTGTATCACTTCTGAAACACAAAAACAGCAGAAAAACAGGAAACTGGCACTATGGCGCTTGTTAATAGGTTAGTTCCGGAAAATGCATAAAAGTGCCACTAAGTGTAACGAAACAATAGGCAAATGGTGTAAAAACAAGCATGGAGCATCAAAAATTATAGATACGTTTGAGACGTATCAAGCATCCCCAAGCTTAACTCCTGCTCGTCCTCCAGTAGGTAAGTGATAACAAAAGAATAATTTTTGAGGTGACATGCACCTACACAATCTTGATCACATATGTAAGCATTGTGAGCTGGGATCATAAGAAGTTAAAACATGGGCATGAAGATATAATCATGACAATAAGAACTTAGCAACTATGTTGTAAACATGCAAATGAACACAAACAAAAGATCATGAAAATGAAACAATGAAAGTCAAACGTGTGTTCAAATCATAAGGAAAAACATACAAATGGTTTTCAGCTTGTCCTTCAAAGAGAGCAAAACATAAATGCATAGGACACCTCAAAGTTTAAGAGGGCGACTAGATACAAATAATTTAAGAACAAGTGAAACCAACAATATGAATCAATCAATGAACTTTGGGACAATGCATATCACACTAAGAATGACAACTGTGCTCTCTTAATGGTGCATAAATAAAGAAGGTGGTGACTCAACATAAAAGTAAAAGAAAGGCCCTTCGCAGAGGGAAGCAGTGATTGCAAGTTTTATAACCTTCAAAAATTATGGTACTTACCGGCTTTGAGCTCTCATTGCCCCCATCATAAGCATCTTGAATGGTTAAAGTTAATGCGAGAACAATTATGATGCATATGCTTGACAAATCATAAGTTGAAGACCTCGTGCCCCGTGAATACGAGTACCCAAACCTCATGCTACTTTACTTAGAGTCCCAAGCAAGGCTCTTGTCATTGTAAGTATATGCATATCATTGAGAACCGCCAATGGGGTACCTCCGTGCCCGATGACATGGAACAAGCCCACACCAAAATGACAGGACAAGCAGACAATGAACACCTCGACATCTCTTTTATTTGCCTTTTGTTTAGCTTTTTATTGTGAGATGCGTCGTCGTATGTTCACCATGGGTATGATGCAAATTTCCACCATGAATTATGCATGGCTTAGATTGGCGGCCCGGCGTTTCCCTAACACATATACAAACTCCATGATCCCTACAAGATTCCCAATTCATTTCACACCGCGGGCATCCATAAACAAAAGATCACGATATCAACTCAAATAAGAAGTGCAATGTTGAAAGCTTGCCCATGACAGCATGGCTGGGCTAGAATCCAACTTACAACTTGCAAGCATAACAACTCAACATAAGAGACCACAATGTCAAATTTTTAGAACAGGAAAAAGTAAAGTGTGCCTTCCGGTTCGTGAGAGCTTTACTGACCGAATTTCGCATAACACTGGTAAGAGTTTAATTTGAAGAGAAAATAAAAGCAAGTCAAATTTACTTGGAATAGCAAATTGCTAGTAGGTATGTATGGTGGACACTTTTGAAAACTTTGGCTTTTAGGAGTTGGATGCACGAGTAGAGCTCATACTCAGTACAAGGCAAGGGCTAGCAAAAGACTGGGAGCGACCAACTAAGAGAGCAATAATGGCCATAATCATGCAAAGCGACAAAGCGACATTAAAAGAAGCATAAGATGGCATCAAAAGTCAAAAACTAAATGATCATGAAGGCTATTGGCGACTTTGTAAGAGTCTAACATGTGTGAGCATGCGCCAAGTCAACCCAAATAAAGCATCAAGGAGAAAACCAAAATAATGCTTCCATACAATAAAAACAACGCATGATTTTTTCAAAGGCTCATTAAGCAATCTCAGTTATTTGAGACAAGTCATGATACAGCAAAACCACTAAGCATACTATCAAAAAGACATCAAGCATGACATGAAAAAGCCTAAGCCGCAGTCTACACAAGCTCCTTCTTGTACCACTATTTTGCACAAAGCTTTTTCTCTTTTCCAACACCATTTGAAATTTTTATAAACACCTCTTTTGATGAAAACCAATAAAGATCAGAGGCAAAAATACACCTTGATGAAAAGATATGACAAGATCTGAACGCAAATCAAGGCGAAAACGAAAACCAAAAGCAGCAGCAGAAAAAGTAGAACGCTCGATGAACGATAAGAGTGAAAACTAGAGCGTTCTTTGCAAATGAAAACGAGTACATCTCCTCCAAAAGAAAATTTGTTGGGGTCCAACCATTTATTGCAGCAAACAAACAAACTAAACCAACTAAGAAAACTAAAACAACTGACGCTCCAAGAAAAACACATAGTGCATGAAGCAATAAAAATATAGTGTTTTGAAAGGTGACCTGATTTTTGCCGATGAAGAAGGGGTGCCTCGGGGGCATCCCCAAGCTTTGACACTTGTACTTCTTGGATATTTCTTGGGGTGATGCATGGGCATCCCCAAGCTTGAGCTTTTGTCCATTCTTCAACTCATCTCATCATTCTCCAATCCCTACACTTGAAAACTTCCTTCATACAAAACTAAACACAATTCTATTAGCAACATTAGTGTAAGCATAAAATATATTCAACCTCTTTTAGCTTCAGGTTTCAACTCAAAACCACCACATATAAAGTAAATACTACTGTAGCAACTTCCCAAAAGGTTCCATGATCAAAAGAACTCAAAATAAAGCGATAAAGTGGCAAACACAAATATTGGCAGAAATCTGTCAAAACTGAACAGCTGACAAAGGTCGAATTTTTGAGGGATTTTCTGTTGCTCAAATCAAAAAGTGTTCAACTAACAAAAGTTTGGATAAAACCTGGGGCATATGCACAAGAAATCGCAGGTCCAAAAGATAAACAGAGAATTTATACGAATTTTTACGGTGCAGCACCAAAAACAGTTTCAGGACAGCAACATCCCCAAATCTTTACCTCGCTCAAATTAGAGGCTTCTCTTGGCACAAAAACGAAATAAACAAGATAAGGAGCGGTCATTACAGTAGTAATGACTTCCAAGACTCAAATAAAAGAAAAAGTACTGAAAAGAAAACATTGGGTTATCTCCCAAGAGTGCTTTTCTTTAGCGCCTTTGAGCTAGGCGCAGAAAATTGCGAATCAAGTATTTTCAAGAGAAGCATTAATATCAACAGCAGAGATCTTTTCAACAATGAAGGAAAATATGTTCAACTGAGTTTTTGAAACTCCTTTACGATCACGCTTTGGCACACTACTTTCCTCAAAAAGATATTCAGGGCAAATCCAACTGGAATTCTTTTCCCAAGCATCATGAATTCCTATAAGTTCATAAGGTATTGGTATTTTAAAATCATCGGGCGTACCAACAACCTTAACAGGCGAGCCAAGCTTGTTAAACTTCTTAAAAACTTTCCTAGCCTCAATTGCAACATCTCTAAATTCTGTGCGCAAGGTTTCTAAAATAAAAGCTTTCTTTTCGGGGTCCTCAATTTCATGAAGCTTAAGGAACATATATTGCATAAAAGGATTAAGACTAGCAAACCTAGTTTCCAACATGTCAATTAAATAAACAGAAGCAACTTCAATACTAGGAGCAAGCTCAACCCAAGACTTTTCCTCAACTTCCTCATGCATACTAATGTGATTAAAGAACTCCTCAATGTTACTTTTGCCAATAATCGAACCACTACCTACTGAGAGGTCCTCCAGAACGAACTTAGGGAACAGCATGATAAACTAAAGTAAAGAAATAAAAACTACCAAGGATTCTAATTTTTTTTTTGGGTTTTTGATATAAAGCAATGCAGGTAAAATAAAATAAAGTAAAGCAAAAACAATAACAAAGTAAAGGATGTGTGTGCGAAAAACTCCCCTCGCAGAAGTCTTCTCTTCCTCCCCGGCAACGGCGCCAGAAAAAGAGCTTGATGCGTGGTGAATGACCAGCCCATTGGGAACTCCAAGAGGAAGGTATGATGAGTATAGTAGCTCGTTTTCCGTCAGTTAGAAACCAAGGTTTATCGTTCTTGGAGAGGAGAGACGGTGACGACTGAAGGTGATGCTTGCTAGTTTGCGATAGCAGCGGACAATTTATATATGGCGCCTCGTCCAAGCTTTGCTTGCTAGCTGCAACGTGGAACCTGCACACACACAAACAAATACTTTGCTCCCAACTTACGATGAGGTTGTCAATCTCACCAGTTTGCTTGAAACAAAGGTTATGAGCGTACCGAGTGGAAAACAGTAGAGAATGCAATAAAGTAAATAGTGCGAGAAAGTAAACAGGTGATAGCAATATGATGGAAATAGGACCGGGGTCCACAGTTCACTAGTGGTGTCTCTCCATAGATAAAACATGCTGGGTAAACAAATTACAGTTGGGCAATTGATAGAATAAAGATAAACGTGATATGTCAAGAAGATCACTATGAGATTTACTCTGGGCATTACAACAAAATACATAGACCGCCATCCAACTGCATCTATGACTAATAATCCACTCCCGGGGATATCAATCCGAACACCCCAGTAGTATTAAGTTGCGAAGAACAGATAATTGCATTAAGCAAAGTGTGTAATGTAAACAAAGCATATGCCCTTGAGCATATGAATGTTGTTTTCTCCCTAGTAGCAACAGCACATCTACCACCTTAGAGGTTTCTGTCACTCCCCCAGGTGAAATAGAGACATGAACCCACTATCGAGCATAAATACCCCCTCTTGGAGTCACTAGCAACTACTCGGCCAAGATAGCTACTAACAACGGAGAGCATGCAAGATCATAAACAACATAGAGATAACAAAAGATATAATTCAGTACAGCAACTTAATCATAAACACCAATATTCATCGGATCCCAACAAACCAACATCATAGAATTACATAACGGTGATCTCAATCATGTAGGGCAGCTCATGAGATCTAAACATGAAGCACATGGTGGAGAAGACAACCATCTAGCTACTGCTATGGACCCATAGTCCAAGGTAGACTACTCACTCATCGCTCCGGAGGCAAGCATGGCGATGAAGAAGACCTCCGGTGGCGATTCCCCTCTCCGGCAGGGTGCCGGGAAGAGCTTCTGGATCCTCCCGATCTTTGGGTCGACGGCGGTGGCGGATCGCGATGTGTTCTGGAAATCTGATTGGGTCCTTAGGTTTTTCTCGTCGGGGGGTCTTTATAGGCGAAGGGACGATGTCAGAGGAGGGGCCAGGCGCCCTCGCACGGGGCCCGCGCGGCCAGGGGCCTGGCCGCGCCGCCCCTGTGTGTGGGGCCCTGGTGGCCCCCCTCCTACTTCTCTTCGGATCTCTGGAAGCTTCCGGGTAAAATAAGACTTCATGAACTTGTTTCGTCCAATTCCGAGAATATTTCCTGTGTATCACTTCTGAAACACAAAAACAGCAAAAAAACATGAAACTGGCACTGTGACGCTTGTTAATAGGTTAGTTCCGGAAAATGCATAAAAGTGCCACTAAGTGTAACGAAACAATAGGCAAATGGTGTAAAAACAAGCATGGAGCATCAAAAATTATAGATACATTTGAGACGTATCAGTATGTGGCCCAGCCGTTGCTCCGAGCCAATCACTGTTCCTTCCCGCGACCTTGCATACCCACCCTTTTGCGGCTCCAACTTCGGTTCGCTACCCTGGCCGGACTACGTCTTTGGTAGTTGCCGACCTCAGCATACTTGTCCTTCCTGACAATGAGTTACCCCCACCGGTTTGGTTACGCCCTGTGGTAACACCGGCCTCGGCACTCTACCCCCGTCATTGCCGCAATCCATCATAGACCGCCAGGACCGTGGAATCTTGACGGAGATTCCACCCCCCGAAGCTCCGCGCAGGGAGACAACTGCTACGGAACGACGCATCCGTTGATATGCAAGAGGGAAAAGATACAGCTGACCCTTCCGTCCCATTCCAGACCCTATGGTTGACCGTATTTTACGGCACAAGAATCACTGGCGATATTGGTTATTAATCCTAGGTAAACATTCCAGTTACAGTGGGACCTCCACCATACTCTTACCATGGTCCCACGGCCCACCTTCCTAGGTCGACAACCACCATGGTTGCTAACCACTAGTCATATTCATTTAAGAAAAGCAGAACCTTTGCTTTTAAATGCAATCATAATGATAATACCACCGGTATATCTGCAAGTAATTTGCTAAAGATAAACAAGAGGTATGAGCAAGAGTGAACTTGCCTGCAAACAACAAGGTAGTGCAGTTGGATTTGTTGAAGTGACCCGGAACCTCGGGTTCTGGAAAACAACATCATTGTCCGATAAGGGCAATGGTTAAAGATTCAAATAATGCATGCCTTCAAGGTGTGTGTGTTCCCTTTATACCCCCCAGAAGTGTTTTATTCTTATCCTAGAATTTATATACTCCTTTTATGATTTTAAGGAGTATATGTTATCAATTACTTCATTTAAGAATATTCATCAATATTTTGGAATGGAGTTCAATTTTGATAATGAGTTCTATTCTAATTAGATTTTTCTTAGATATCTCACAACTATAGAAAAAGTCTTTTAAAGTTCTCTTTCCTATTTATCTTTATAGGGTGATTTATTAAAAGTGTATATACCCTAGTTATGAATTTACCAGAGTTTATATTATGTGAAATTCATTCAAGAATGCTAAGGATAAATTCTTGAATGGATTTACTTTATTTCAAGAATGTTATTGTCCTTTTTCTTTCTAATTTAAATCATTTCCAGAGGTTTTTCCTTTAAAAGAAAACCCCAAGAACAATTTCTTCATATTCACCAAGTCATTAATTATGTGATAAAAAGCTCAAAAAATCAATTAGGGTTATTTTTGCAAAGTCCAAATTAATTTTTTGCTTTTTATTAAGTGTTAAAAGGCTTTTCTAGAAAAAACCCTTTATTTTCCTTTTAATTCTGTTTTTAAATTAGGTTTAACAAAACCCTCTCTCACTCCACTGCCAGGCCAGGCCCACCTGTTGGGCCAGGCCCACCTATCGGCGCCGGCCTACTTGGTCGAACCCGACCAGGTGGCTTCGGCCAGACCGACCGGCCGCACCCCCTCGCGCACCTCGTCCTCTTCCTCTCGCCCGCTCTGGCGACTGCATTGCCCCGCCGCCACCGCGCTCGATTCCGACGAGCTCCACCAGAGTCCGCCATCGAGATGGGTCGCAATCGATAGATACTGCGACGGTGCTCCCGCCTGTCTGTGAGATCTAATCGATTACCCCTGGTGCTCTTATCTCCTTCACCTCCGATGCTCTGGACCTCGGCCATGGCGACTTCGAGCTTGATCTCGAGTTGCTTGGCCTTCTCCTCGGCGAGATCCGGTGCTTGGCGAGTTAGGTGATTCGCCGATGTGTCGTCGGCGCCTTCCCCTGGCTTGATGCCGTCGTGGCCGCGCGAGCACTGCCTCGCCATGCCATGGTGGTATCTCCTGGGCGTCGAGTAAGTCCTTCTCCTCCACTACTCCCCTCTGTTCTTCTCTGTGCTTCCCTGGAGCTTGATCTGGTCATGGTTCAACCTCCAGAGGAATTAGGGTTTCTACCCTAAGCTTGCTCTCGTGCCGATGAACTAGGGTTTGTGGTGAGGTGTGAGATTCATGCTCTATGATCATTCTTGGTCCAGTACTCTTGTAGCTCGAGCTTGATCATGTGTAGGCTTGCTGCTACTGTCAGTTTTAGACATAGCTTCAGTTAACACTATTAACTGAAGCTTGTTGGTTTCAGTTAACTGAATGCTATGGTGATCTTTTACTGCTTAATTATTCAGTTACTGTTGTTGCTTGATTAGCTAAGATCTTGCTAGTGGCTGGTCTTGATTAATTTCATCAAGTGCATGGATAACTATGTGTTAGTTATCTCTGAACATTACTATTAATTGAGCTGTGCTGTTAACAGCCTCACTGCACTTTCTTGCAGTGCTTCTGTTGTGCTGACCTAGTGATGCAAACTAATCCTGTTGAGCTTGGTTAATCCTAGATATGATGCTAAGTTAGTGGGTGCTGTTGTGGTTCTTGCAGTGGTCTTTGGCTATCTGCTTTACTGTGATACCTCCTTGAGGTGTTCATAGTGACTGTAAGGTGCTAAGCTGGTGTTTTTGAGATTAGATCACCCTGTGTGGTGATCTACTGGTGGCTTATTTGTTTAAAAGTGTCCATGTCCACTTTTCCCAGATGCTTACTTAAACCTGATCAATTTCTATTGACAAAGCTGATGGTTATCTAGGTTTAGGCCTTAGTCTTGTTAGCTAGGCAACCCATGTGCCACTCCTGGCCTTGCTCTTATTTCTGTGAGTATTTCCTTTGAGAAATTCCCAGATAAGATTGTGTTTTGTGGAGTAGGTGCTGTGGATGGCCTTGTCTTCCAGGTCATGGCCTCCTGGACATCCAAGTGATGACCAAAGCTCTTTTATCATCAAGCTTTGCTTGATTAATGTGTGGTTGTGCTCTGTGCAGTCTGCCTGGGAGAATAACTTGTGAGTTTTCTCCCAGCACTTATGTGTGCTGTGGTTTAACAATAACCTGCTGCTGAAGAGTAGCTTGTTCTTCTGGATATTTCTGATTTCCTGCTTCTTGTGGCAAGCCTGCTCCTCCTAGCTGCTTGACCTAGTTCCTAGTTGAACTATGTGACCATGTTGGTCTTTGGCTTTGATGGATGGTTTGATTTGATGGTGTGCTGGTGGTGTAAATCTTCCCTGTTGCTCAACTCATGAGCAGGGTTGATTGTGTGGTGGTGATTCTATGATGATGATGTGATCTCAGCTGTGGTGATGTTCTTGGTGTGTTGCTGTTGGTGGTGTGGTGGTGTTGGTAGTGTTGTTCTTGGTCGGCTGTGTTCTTGGCCGAGCAATTTCACCACCTGTGATGCTTTTATACTAGCCTTTGTTACCTGGGGGCTTGACACCTTAGCTCATGCACTTGGTGAATGAGCTGCTATGGGCTGGCTTGCCCTGCTCGGCTGTCTTGAGATATTTCCCTCGGGAGCTTGGTGATAAGCTCAAACAGCCTGATGATTATCTACAGTGGCATAGTTTTTCTTGACTGCCACTTGGTAATTACCATTCTGGCGATTTTGCTGTTTATATTTTGGTTGCAGGTGCCAAGAAGAAGAAAAGAAAAGAAGAAAGAAAGAAAGAAGACATGTAGTTTTCTTTTTAGGATTTGTAAACTTGCAATCTTTCTATTCTCCTGTTGTAATATTCTTTTATTCATTCCAATTTGTAATTATTCTTTTATTCTTGAATTATGTAAAGACAATGTAATATGTGTTGATGATCAATAAAGTTCAAGTTTTCTCTCTCTTTATTGGTGTTTATACTTCTAAATATTCTTGCTTTATTAATATTTATCCTTTCTAAATGTGTCTTTCAATTTTAATTCAATCAATCAAGATTCAAATTCAAACCTGATTCAAATTCCAGTTTAAGTTCCAAAGCTTATAACTAGGGTCTTAGTTGTTTCATTTCATCAATTCCCAACAAGCAATAGATCAAAAGATTTCATGTCCAATTCTTTCGCACTCCGAGAGTATACCATACCCCCTTGAAGAGAGAATCGATCCCCCTTAAGTTTTAGTGATAAAAGCGCGAAAAAATCCCGTAATTTTAGATGCTATGCACAAAAGCCCTTTAAACTACCCCGGAGTTGTCCTACGTGCTAGGATGTTACAGGTGCACTGTATATGCATCGTGGATGGAAATGCAACACGAGGTTCTCTCACCAGTTTCATCTCTGTCAATTGGTTGCCGCTGCTGGTCGTCTGTGCTGTGACCAGCGCGAGCTCCCAACTTGATGATCTAGCCATGTCAATGGCAGCAGCAGATGCAGATGCGTTGCTACGACCACCTGACTCACGAGAAACGGTGCAGAGTTAGCGGTCTGAACAGAATCCATGGCGACAAAATCAAAAGTTCAGAGCAACTAGGAGATGGGTGCAGAGTCCAGCGGCACTGAGACATGTACCTGGTGCTACAATGGCCAGGGCCAGTGCGTTGCTTTGCTCAAGCTCAGCGGCAACATAGCTCAACTCATATAAACCCTGCACCACACCGTTCACTTATCATCGTTTGTTGCAGACAGACGGCTTATACATCATAGGCAATGTATGCACGGACGAGAATGATGACATGGGCAGCTTACCAGTAAATCTGCAGTGGTGGTGGTTGGTTCAGGATCATCGTTCAGCTCAGCTATAGGGTGGGGTTCATCTACAGGCTCTGGCACAAATTTCTCCACGGCCTCCCGGGGTGGGTGAGGTGCTGGATGTTCTTCCTGGTTTGCAACAATATCCATGTCATGCCTGATGACGCTATTGAAGACACGGAGACTGATATCAACGTGGACTAGGACGCCACGTCTGATCCAAGGGGTCCACCTGCAACGACTCGAGACCAAGCTCGACCGGCACGACAACGCCGACCCAACGTCAGGCTTGACCCGAAGGAATGGATACTTAATTAGCGTTGATCCCTAGGGGACGGGTGTCGAGATACCTGAATTCCTGGAACTTGTCTCCACCTACTCTCTCTCTCTGTTCGCTTTTCTGTTGTACTCTCTCCCTCTCCTCAGACCCTAAATTCCCCTTGTATCGTTCCAGTGATTGAATCTGAGAATAGATTGAGTGAACTGAGATCCAGAGCATAACAATCTAGCTACCTGTATTCCTGCCAATTTTTGTACAACCACTGAGTACCACACTACCACAAGGTATATTATTGCAGAGAGTTTATGATGGACTACAATAAAAATTGCTCCACATTTTTGGTCATGAGGACCAATTTGTTGGATTGATCTCATCTGGACCGAGTCCAATGACTCAATCCACCCCTTGCCTCGCGTCCTGATCGGGGGCATTCGTTCCCTTTTGGACGGTGGGCCCCTGTCGCCACGCTATATAAAGGGTGGGGAGCCGGCCTACATGCCTCACGAGGTTGATCGTGTGTAGCAGCCCCTCACCAACATCCCTACCGATCTAGGGTTTAGCTTAGGCCGACGGGAAGCTCCACCATAGCCACTGCCACTCTCACGCTGTCACCCTCCCGATGGCATCCGGTTCGAGCTCGTCGAGTTCCGGTGCAGGTATTCCCCTCTCATATCTCCTTCTCTCTCTCTCTCTCTCTCAGACACATGACAAGTTCTAGATAGTCTACCGTGATGATCTAGCCTAGAATATTAACAATGGTATCAGAGCAAGTCTAGGTTCTAGATTTTTTCAGTAGAAAGTTTTCCCCAAAGAGAACTCACCGGCAGGGCCTCGGGCTCGCCGGCAAAGAGCGCCACCATTCACGGCCACGCCTGTTCCTCTCTATCCAGATGAGTATCCTTACGAGGCATCTGGAAGAAGAACCAAGATCTCATTCAGATCAAAAGGAAAGAAAAGAAACCCTAACCCTACCCCAGATCGTACAGATGAAATCCAAAAAGAATCATATACAAAGAAGGAAAAGAAAAGGGGAGGCGGCTACCCGGTCGGCCTCCACTCACCGGACCACCCGGAAAAGGGCACTACGGCCAGACCGTTCGACGGCGGCGCGCTCACCCACAAGGGGAACGCATGCACCAGCGAATGGACCAGCAACGGCGCCACCTCTGTCCGCTCGAAGCCGCCGTCTGCTTTCACGCAGTTGTGGTAGAGGGAGGAGGCAGAAGAGGTAAAGGGGAAGGTCACCGCCGTGGCAAGCGCCACCGGTGCCAGCGGGGCGCCAGACCTGCGACCTCGCAGCCGCGCGCGCGCGTGATAGAACGAGAGGAAAAGAAATGGGGCTAGGGTTTCCATCAGGCTGGTGGAGGGATTCTTATCCCTCCCGATCGACGCGGAGAGCCGTCCGATCTCCATCGGACGGTCAAGAGCGAACAGGGCGGGCGCCAGCGGGCCATGGGCCGTGAGTGACTAGGCCGCAGAGTGAGCGGCATGTACTAAGTCTCGCATAGGAGCGGCACGCGCACAGTGGGACGTGGGCCGAAAAAGGCCGCGGGCCAGAATAGTTTGTCCTCTGTTATTTTTTCCAGAGGACTATTTTAGTCCAATTTTTGGGCAAATATTATCTAGTTTTTTCTATTCAAATTATTCCAACAAAAAATTTGTTTAGAGAATTCATAAGTGACAGAAATTTTTCTGAAGTGTTTAAGGTTAATTAATTTTATTCATGTTTCCGCTGCAAATAGTTAAAAGAAATTGCTTAAATGCAATAAAGTGATAATTAAATTTTGAAAGATGTGATAAAGTGATTTTAAAGGTATTATGATTCTGTTATTTTATGACCAACGTTGTTAATAACATGATCATGATTTATTTATTATGAAATTGAAAGGTGCACTTATCTCTATTTTACCCAACGGTGATATAGTTTTAATTGCACAAATAGTTGTATGTGTTGATTTATACCAACGTTGGATTAATGCATGCAATTGTTTTGTTATCTCACATCTTTTTTGGATTTCAGGAGGTTACAATTTGATTAGTTGCCTCAAAGATGTTCCTACGCTCAGGGGTGACAACTACACTGACTGGAGGAAGAAAGTGGACCTGGCTTTTGTCTGCGCTGAAGTCAATTGGGCTGTGGACACTCCACAGCCAGTCAAGCCGATAGATCCAGTTAGAGATGCAAAAGATGATGATGATGCATGGGACAAAAAGAAAAAGGACCATGCTCCAGTGGAGCTGGCGTATGTCCTAGAGAACCAAAAGTGGGTCAATGCTAATAAAAAGTGCATGGCCTTTATAAAGAACATGATTGAGAACACCATTCGGGCTCAATCGAAGAGTGCACTTTCGTTGGGGAGTTCCTGGAAAAGATAAAGAGCCAGTTCACTGGCTCTTCAAAGGTGTATGCTACCCAGCTGCTCAAACAGCTGGTCACAGAAAAGTACATAGGAGGTGCACATGGCATCAGGGACCACATCTTGAGGATAAGCAACATAGCTGTTGAACTAAAGCCCATGGATGCTGATCTGGAGCTAAAGCCTACTCTGCTTATTCACCTTGTCATGGCTTCATTGCCAAAAGAGTTTGAGAACTTTGTGGTCAACTACAACATGTCCCCTGATAAATGGGACATTGAAAAGACTATTGCCATGTGTGCACAAGAAGAGGATAGGCTCAAAGCCTTAAATGGTGGTTCCCTAAGTTATGTGAAGGACAACAGGAAAAGGAACTACCATAACAGCAACCAAGGTTCCCCTTCGAAGCCATATGGCAAAGGTCCCCAACAGTATCAGCATCAACCCACTCTCCCAGTGAAGATCAGTGTCTCCACTGCAAGACGACTGGGCATTTCAAGAAAGATTGCCCAGAATGGCTCAAATCAATAATGGCCAAGAAAGGTATAGATATAGTTTCTTTTGTAAATGAATCCCTGTATTTACAGTTTTTGAAATCTACTTGCCTCGTTAAAATTGATATTATTCCTCCATTAGAGTTCTCAGATATAGAACAATGCATAGTATGCATAAAAGGAAAGGATTTCTATTTTCGTGCCCTCGGGTCCTTAGTTGTGCTCAGTTTTCCCCAGCCGCTTAACTTTTTCTCAGTTTTCCCCCCCTCTAGTTTGAAACCCCTCGCAGACACTTGGACGGGAGGGTTGCCGTCTGGTCAGAGGCCTTGACCGTTACCGGTGATGGCTAGGGAGCCGCGGTGGTTGTGAAGTGACCGATGCTTTTGAATGGTGCTGACGGGTAGGGTCAGGAGACACGTCGGAGCAGCCATCCATCTATCGCTGATGTGTGGGCCGTTTTATTTCCTGATTATATACGCGGTGCTGCCAATGACAAATGGGGCCGCTCTATAGGGCTGCCGCAGCCAATAACCAGTGGGGTCGTGTATTTTTCAGGAAAAGACATATATTGCCGCTCTGTGGGGCCTCCGCTGCCAATGACCAATGGGGCCGCTCTGTGGGGCTGCCGCAGCCAATGACCAGTGGGGTCATCTATTTATTTAGAGAAAATTATATATTGCCGCTCTGTGGGGCCTCCGCAGCCAATGACCGCTGGGGTCATCTATTTATTTAGAGAAAATCATATAGAGCCGCTCTGTGGGGCCGCCTCAGCCAATGACCGTTGGGGTCCCCCTTTTTCTTAAGCTAGACCCAGCAGGTGACTATTTTTGCTAGAGAGAAGCAACAAGTTCGCTAATTAATTTTTCTTAAGCTAGACCCAGCAGGTGACTATTTTTGCAGCTTAATCTAAAGTGAATCTTATGCTAAACATGGCTGGAACCTAGTGTTGTGTATCTCATTAGTCATCGGAGAACCGCTGGCAGCTCGTTCCCCACCCTCGGATGGAGCAGCCATCGCCGGCGCCTCGTTGCGCCACCGGCTCTGTCCCCTGGCGGTTTCGGACGGACTGCGGCGCTGCACGTCAACCACGGCTCCAGCACTTGTTTCGTCCGCACGCATTGTACCCACCGTAGGAAAGTCCGCTGCAAGCAGATCCACCGCCCACGACGACCGGGATTTGTTCCGCGCACCAATTGGTAGTATAGCTTGGTAAGACCTCCGCTTCCGCCTCCCCCGCCCCCTAATCGATTCGGTTCCCATAATTTATTAGAGTTTGCAGGTGCGAAATAGTCCTCAATGTCTGGTCGTAGCGGGTACACCGACGAGGGTGGGGATTCGATCATGTCGTGGCCACGTTCTACTTCTCCTACCTCATCGGAAGTGCAGGTATCTAGCTTCTGCTCTCTATACTACCATTGAATTTGAAGTGCCGCCATGGCCTGTTGGAGTGATTTCAGTTGTTCTTTTTTCCATTATTGTTACAGTTCGCCAGGCAAGCCGATGATCCATGGTACATTGCATACCAAGATGAATCAACCCAGTGGTGTAGCCAGAGGATGGATTTGGAGGAGAAGGTGGCCAATTTAGGTGATGAATTGGCCCGTAAAAACCTGATGATATTCGAGCTGAAGCGTACTATGGAGGAAGAAAAGAAGAATTCAGAGCTTATTCACAAGGAGAAGTTGATACTTGAGACAAATCTTGCCGTATCTGATCAAGTGGTAGAAAATCTAGAACATGAACTTTAAGTGATGGGAGAGGCGAAAAGTAGATTCATCAAGGCAGTTTTATTAGGTGTCATCCCTGTCCTAGCAGTTATGTGGTTGTGGTAGATGATTTAGATAGTATAGAATTGTTATTCAGTAGATGGCTCTAACCACTGTATTTTGGTGTGGCTGTAACCACTGTATTTTGGCGTACAATTTCCTAGTTGTGCTAAGTAATGCGCGCGATAATTTTAGCATGCATGAACATCTTATAAAAGTGAAGGGATCCCAAAAGTGAATTTGGATGAGTTCCAAAAGTGAAGGGACCCCAAAAGTGAAAGCATGTACCAGCCTCTCGGATCAAATACATATCAATCTTCCTAATCAAGTTGGGATAGAATTTAAATCATACATTTGGATGTACAGGGACACATCGAGAAAGTGGAGAAGCTTTTTTTTGAGACGGAGGTAGTAGTTCGAACAATTTTATCCCAAATTGAAATTCAAAAAATACAAATTTATCATAATTTATCCCAATTTGCGGCGTCGAACATGGCCGCGCACCGATGGGCTAGAAGGGCCTGGACGACGGGCGGCTGAGGGGTGGTCATCTGCGCCATCCGCAAAATCGGACATGGAGGAGGGCTGGATCTGCGGCTTCGCAACCACTCTTGGCACCGCCGCTATCTTGGTGGCTGGATCTGCGCCATCCGCAAACTCGGACATGGAGGAGGGCTGGATCTGCGCCGTCGCAGTGATGTTGTAGGCGATGGCTTCAATCATCTTGGCATCGATGACCACTGTTGACACGGCCGCCGTCTTGGTGTCCATCAGCAATAGATCTGAGGAGGGCAACGGAAGTGAGACATCGGCAGGCTTTGACATTGAAGGCTGGATCTGCACCATCGCAGCGATGTTGTAGGCGATGGCTTCAAGACGATCGATGAGCACTGTCGACACGGCCGTCGTCTTGGTGTCCATCAGCAACAGATCTGAGGAGGGTAACGGAAGTGAGACATTGGCAGGCTCCAACATTGAAGGCCGGATCTGCGCCGTCGCAGTGATGTTGTAGGCGATGGCTTCAAGACGATCGATGAGCACTGTCGACATGGCCGCCGTCTTGGTGTCCATCAGCAACATATCTGAGGAGGGTAACAGAAGTGAGACATCGGCAGGCTCCGACATTGAAGGCTGAATCTGCGCCATCGCAGTGATGTTGTAGGCGATGGCTTCAATCATCTTGGCATCGGTGAGCACTATCGGCACGACCACCGTCTTGGTGTTCTTCATCATCAACAGATCTGAGAAGATAAACGAAAGTGAGATAGAGAGAGACATTTCAACTATTTCTGAGGGTTAGATCCTCACCGGCACTCTTAGATCCTCACCGGCACTCTTAGATCCACGCCGCCGCACGGTTAGATCCGCGCTGCCGCACGCACGGTTAGATCCGCGCGGCCGCACGCTGCAGTTCTGCGCGGCCGCACGCACGGTTAGATCTGTGCCGCCGCACGCACGGTTAGATCTGCGCCGCCGCACACACGCATGCACGCTGCAGATCCGCGCCGCCACGACCGCTAGAGTAAGAGAGGAAGATGCGACTGCTAGGGTTGGTAGGTATGTGCTCTACTCTTCTCTCCGTATGCGTCCATCGAGGTAGAGAGAGATATACAGGCCATCCGATCATAAATGATCCCACGGTGCAAGCGTACGTTGAGCTATCAACCAACCAGAATCCGTGTGACATACATCTCGACCAATCAGAGATCAGCCAGTGAGTACAAATGAGGAAAACTGAGTAGAACTAAGAGGGGGAAAAGTGAGGAAATGTTTATCGGAAGGGCAAAACTAAGTAGGACTGAGTAAAACAAGTGGACCCGAAGGGGGAAAACTGAGTAAAACTAAGTAAAATAGGGGCACCCAAATAATAAAGGGAGTAAGGAAAATTGAAGCTTTTGGCATAAAAATTGTTAGATTGTGTTATTTGAACAATATAGTACATTTTGCCCGACGTGATATTGTTTGCAATTCAAAGATACACAAGTGTGACGAATTTGGACTCATTTGGACAAAGTTTGTAAGCATAGTGGGTATTTGGGAGGTGTGTTGAGTAGAAAGCCCTGCATCTTCATAGCTAGTAGCTCATGGACTAGGAAGTGGTTTTGGGAAAAACTTCATATCTCTATATTTCCTTTTTCATTATTATTTCTCTAGGTTGTAGGTAACATAACAAGACTCCATGGGAAGGTTCCACCATGTTTTGAATTATTTTGAATTAAACTAAACCCAAAACTATATTTTTTGAGTTTAATCACTTAGAAAATGATAAATTTCCTTTTCCATTATTATTTCTCTAGGTTGTAGGTAACATAACAAGACTCCATGGGAAGGTTCCACCATGTTTTGAATTATTTTGAATTAAACTAAACCCAAAACTATATTTTTTGAGTTTAGTCACTCAGAAAATGATAAATTTCCTTTTCCATTATTATTTCTCTAGGTTGTAGGTAACATAACAAGACTCCATGGGAAGGTTCCACTATGTTTTGAATTATTTTGAATTAAACTAAACCCAAAACTATATTTTTTGAGTTTAGTCACTTAGAAAATGATAAATGTGGCTTAAGCGATGAACTTATTCGAGGTGCATGACCATAGAAAACTTGAAATAACACATACATTTAAATTAATTGTTCAAAATAAAATCTTTCTCTTGCTCCTGGTGTGACTCGCTGGGTCCACCACCTTACTCCGGGTAACCCTACCAGGGATATTACCGGTGTCTACCTTCCTTTTGCCCTCTTTCTTGTTCTTGTTCTTCTTCTCTTCGGGTTGTGCCAAGACCGAGACAACCATATC
Source organism: Dactylis glomerata (assembly GCA_007115705.1). Taxonomy (NCBI): domain Eukaryota; kingdom Viridiplantae; phylum Streptophyta; class Magnoliopsida; order Poales; family Poaceae; genus Dactylis; species Dactylis glomerata. Next base: position 2,755,224 of record QXEO01000964.1, on the reverse strand, counting down.
ATACGAAGCTTGTGATCTTTCTTCTAATGCATTTTCTTCCCTTGCTTCTACAATCTGCTCTTGATCCATCGGTTTACCCAGCTCTCGATCAATTCCTTCACTCAGCTGTCTATGCATTGCTTCAACGGCCTCTAGATCCATCTGTTCCCTCTGCTCTCGATCCATCGGTTCAAGCACCTCTCGATTCATCTGTTCAAGCAGCTCGCGATCCATCGGTTCAAGCAGCTCTCGATCCATCGGTTCAAGCAGCTCTCGATCCATCGGTTCAAGCAGCTCTCGATTCATTGCTTCAATCTCCTCATGTTGAATTGATGCTTCATTCTCCTCTGCATTTGCTGCTCCCGCCTGATCTTCCATTCCAAAAGCTGGGTCAACTGGATTTTTACAAAGCCTAGCAATGTGTCCAGGGGTTCCACAACGTTTGCACTTACGTCGTCGAATCGGTGCACCACCCTCTGCACTAGCTCTGATCTTATTCTTCCTCGGCCTACCTGCCAGTCTAGTCAAAACTGGAGAGTAAAGTTTGAAGCCTGGATCGACTTTCATCCATTGGTCTTTTCCGAACAAGGTAGGAACATTCATAGCATATGCAGCCCTAAATTTGGCAACAGAGAAATACTCTGACACATACTGATCAACTTCACCTTCTGCACCCGCTATAACACTCATGAAAAACAATGCGTGTATGCAGAGTATCCCACAGATCTGCCATCGCCTACAATGGCATGTCCTATCAACCAAACTCACTGGATACCTCCACTACCTGTTTTTACTGTCAGTGTAGGTTACCTCAGCCTCCATTCCTTTTCTGATGCATTTCATCTTCAATTGTTTTGCCCTGGCATGCAAAGACTTAATCAAAGATGGGAGCATGAGATGGCCAACATATTTTGTGGCTGCAATTCTTTGACGCAGATCGATCTTTATCATGATCATCTGCCTAATCTTATCAAATATTTGCCACAGCATAAGCCCTTTCAATGACTTGACCTTTGGATTGAAACTCTCTGTAAGGTTACTTGTTACATAGTCTACCTTGCAAATTTCATTGAATTGGCTTCTTGACCACACCCTACCATGATGTTCATCCAAGTACTCCTTCACCCCAGGTTTTTGTTTATACAACACTTCCAAATGAAACAGATGCTTCCTAATGCTACATGTGTATGCAGCTGGCCATAGGTTGTCAGTATAAACTTTACCCTTGAATTTCTTTGTAAAATTTTGTACCAAGTGTCGCATACATTCCCTATGCTCCACTGTTAGAAGTAATCAAACTTGTCCGATTTGGGTGTTTTCCCTAGAAAGAGTCCTAGAGATTTAGGAGTAATAGTTTGTGTCGGTTTAGTCCAGAAAGTTTGAGTCGGTTTCAAGTTTTCTTGTAACGTGTCAAGCAGCTGTTGTTTGCTGCTATAAATAAAAGGCAAAAAATACCGATGAAGCCCACGGGCTGAGGAAACAAATCGGTGTATACTCTCGTGTGCGTACGTTGCGAGTTCTCGTGTTCCGTCGGGTTCTATCGATACAAATACATACGGTTGACTGAATCGCTTGGGCCGGCTAGCTGGGAAGTGCATAGCTAGCTTGTACGTGTGCGACTCGCCGGATCGTCGTTCTCGTGGTCATCGGAAAGTATACAACAGCTGGAGTAAGGCTAACAATTGGTATCAGAGCCACGTTCTACGTCGTCAGAGTAACACTGTGATTGTGTTGAGAAGCGATGACCAAGATCATGGCTGCGGAAGGAGGAACCCTGTTTGGCCAGGTCCCAATGCTGACGAAGAGCAACTACTCGATTTGGGCTCTCAAGATGAAGGCGTTGATGCGCAGTGCAAAAATCTGGGATGCAGTGGAGCCGGAGGGTGCCAAGACCGTCGATGAGACGATGGATCAGAAAGCATTGACGGCAATCTACCAAGGTATCCCGAAAAATATGATTCCGTTGATCGCTGAGAAGAAGACGTCCGCCGAAGCTTGGGAGATGATCAAGACCAATCGTTTGGGAGACGATCGCATCAAGGATGTTAGGGTGCAAACCCTTAAGTCCGAGTTTGATAGGCTCCAGATGAAGGACACTGAATCAGTTGATGACTTCGCTCTCAGGATGAAGACCATCACCAATGAAATACGCTTGCTCGGAGAAAAGTTTGAGGAATCAAACGCCGCCAGAAAATTTCTTCAAGTTGTCCCATCAAAGTTTCTAGAGATTGCATCCGCTATAGAGCAATTTGTAGATCTCAAGACGATAACCATGGAGGAAGTTACTGGAAGGTTGAAAGCTCATGAGGAACGTCTACAAAGGTCTACTGATGAGAAAGATGGTGAAGAACTTCTCCTGACAAGATCACAGTGGTTAGAAAAGGAGCGAAGACACCCTCGTGATAAATCTAAGGATGAATGCTTCAGTTGTCATGAAGTTGGACATCATTTTTATGAGTGTCCTAAAAGGAAGAAGGACTGGAAGAAGAAGGACATGGCAGGATGCTATCAGGTTCAAGATGATGAACCGGCTTTGTTCTAAGTATGAAGTTTTTATATATAAAAAAGTAAAGAAAAAAAAGAAAAGAAAGTAAAAAAGAAAAAAAAAGAAAAAAGAGAAAAGTAAAATAAGTAGGATCGAGGTGTTTTGGTCTATGGTGTGCACGGTGTTCCGTGAGTTGTGTCCATGTCCTCGTGGTGCGTCCTGGTTGTGGCCAGCGTGGGTTCGGTGATCCGAAGGCGGACGGTGGTAAGAACAACTATGGTGGTAAGAACAGCTAATCAGCGAGCTACCATACGAGCTGCCATACGAGCTACCGTAAAGCGAGGAGATGTGCGACCAGTAGAAGAAGAAGCTACTGTACACAAGTACAAGAGGTATGGTGCGAACCGAGTGCGAGGATGTCAGCAATGGCGGTGGCACAAATGTGCGAACCGAGTGCGGCAGGGGCCGAGCAATGGCGGTGGCAAAACATAGTAGGACAAAGGAGGTGCACTATATGTTTCCTGTGTGGTCATACTTAATGTACGGATACAATGGTCAAATTAGAGTAGACAAGTTTAGATTAGGAGGTGATTGTTAGAAGTAATCAAACTTGTCCGGTTTGGGTGTTTTCCCTAGAAAGAGTCCTAGAGATTTAGGAGTAATAGTTTGTGTCGGTTTAGTCCAGAAAGTTTGAGTCGGTTTCAAGTTTTCTTGTAACGTGTCAAGCAGCTGTTGTTTGCTGCTATAAATAAAAGGCAAAAAATACCGATGAAGCCCACAGGCTGAGGAAACAAATCGGTGTATACTCTCGTGTGCGTACGTTGTGAGTTCTCGTGTTCCATCGGGTTCTATCGATACAAATATGTACGGCTGACTGAATCGCTTGGGCCGGCTAGCTGGGAAGTGCATAGCTAGCTTGTACGTGTGCGACTCGCCGGATCGTCGTTCTTGTGGTCGTCGGAAAGTATACAACAGCTGGAGTAAGGCTAACATCCACTCCAGGGAATACTGCTTCTACTGCACTCTCCAAACCTTTGCAAGCGTCTGTGTGGATAGCAAGTCCTGGTGGATGACCTATAAGGTCGCGCAAATTCTACAGAAACCAAGTCCAACTTTCCTCTGACTCAACCTCCAAAACTCCATAAGCAACAGGGAACATCCAATTGTGTCCATCAACTGCAGTAGTAGCAACTAGCTGTCCTTTAAACCTGCCATGAAGAGCTGTTGCATCCATGGCCAAATAAGGCCTGCAACCGTCCATAAAGCCTTTTCAGCAAGCTTTGAAACAAACAAAAGCCCTTCTAAAACATTCCTTCTGCATTATCCTCCCGCTTTTCAATTTGTAGGGAACTATATGCTTGTCTATCGCTACAACACTGCCGAGACTAGCCATCTCCACTTCGGCTTTGAAAGTGTAAAGCAACTGAAAGCTTTCATTCCATGGACCATTGATCCTGTCAAGAGCCATTTCCTTTGCATAGAACATCCTCATGTAAGGTATTTTCATATTAAACTTATCAGATATCAATTTTATGAGTGTTGTTGGACCAAGTGATGGAGTTTTTCTCAGCCAATCTATGATTGCATCTGCCAACCACCTAGTCTTCGCTAGCTTTGATTTCTCCTCTGGCGCTCCCGCTCGTGGTGGACAGGTATGGTCGATCGAGTTCTTCTTTATCCAAAACATAATTATAAGGGATGTCAATAACAGTTAACAAATTTTACACCATGATCTAAAATACACAACTGGTTGGCGTAGTACCTGAACCACGGTGCTTCTGAGCATTGTGGATGCATGCTGCTTCCACTTACACCTCTTGTATGGGCACTTAACTGTGAACCTACCTAGCTCACTTTTAATAACCTCATAATCATTCTTGGTGAGAATGCAATATGTAGTAATTGCATTACGGCAGTCCTCATAATCAATTGTTAGCAAGTCATCACCTTCGTAATCGGCTAAAATGAGGCTGTCATTGTTCTCATCCTTCTCTTCATCATCAGTGTCATCAAATCTGGCACCTTGTGCAATATCTTCCATGTATTGATCCTCCATTGCCTGCTTACTGCATCGATCTACCAATTCAGGAAACATCAACTCATCCTCATCATTTTGAGGAGATGGATCCTCAATCTCTGCATCGTTCTCCACATCGACCGCAGGAACGATCTGGCTACTACTACCACTAGCACTAGGGACAGATGGTGCTGCTGTGGACCTACAAGGAGCGGGGCGGCGCACACGATTAGCAGAGGCAGCAACACTAGAGAGACATGATGCCCGACCACCTGATGATGCCCCAACATCAGATGATGCCTAGATCCTATCCACATGGATTCGAATTTTACCGACATGGCAAGAATCATTTAAAGCAAAAAGAATTCCCAGATCGTCGTCGGAAATTAGTGGAACATATCTTCCCTCCGTGCTGTTGAAATATTGGAAATCAACTGAATCGCCAGCGCCCCATGGGTACTGAGCGCAGATGTTATCTTTTAAATCCCTCAACGAGATGGTAGTTGCAACCACCGCTGGGATGTAAAATCCGCTCACATTGCGTTCAGAATCACGCAAAAAGCTAGTATCCAGCCTAACCACCAGCCAAAAAGCCAGCGCTGGATCAATCCTATTTGAAAAGCAACGCAGTTAGTTGAGCAACAACGATTCGCGCTCAAAAACTGCCTACTGTTAATTCACATAGGCAGACGATGCTTACCCAGATGGAATCCATGCGTTAGATCCCTCCGATTCCCAATCTTCTCCACCGTTGAGGGGCATAATCGGCACACTAGACGGATGTACAAACTCTACCGTGATAGGGGTAGATCTAGTGGAGTCGGAGCCCTCTCCGCCTCCCAGGGGTGGTGGTGGGGCCAGGGGCGGCTCGGGGGCGGACGACGCCATAAGGTAGGAGGGCAGGACGGCGTGGCGGCGGAGGGGCGGTGAGATCTTCCAGTCTCGGGCAGAGGGGAAAGCTTTGGGTGAGTGACCGCCAGTCCGACGTGTCTCATTGGGTCAACAGTCAACACCATTCAAAAGCAATGGTCCATTCACAACCACCGCGGCTCCCTAGCCGTCACCGGTAACGGTCTAAGGCCTCTGACCAGACGGCAACCCCCCCGTCCGAGCGTCTACGAGAGGTTTCAAACTAGAGCAAGGGGAAAACTGAGGAAAAGTTAAGCGGCTGGGGAAAACTGAGTACAACTAACGACCCAGGGGCATGAAAATAGAAATCCCTAAAAGGAAAGTATGTAAAGCAAATTAAAAAGGGTGCAAACCAAAGCACAACGACACTAGAAATCATTCACACTAATATTTGTGGACCATTTTCTGTGAAAAGTGTGGATGGCTATGACTCATTCATAACATTCACATATGATTACTCCTGATATGGTTATATTTATCCAATTAAAGAAAGGTCTGAAGCATTGGATAAATTCAAGATATTCAAAGCAGAAGTTGAAAATCAGCATGATAAAAGAATTAAAATAGTCCATTCCGACCGTGGGGGGAGTACTATGGTCGGCACACTCCATATGGTCAAGTACCTGGACCTTTTGCAAGGTTCTTACAGGAAAATGAAATAGTCGCCCAATATTCTATGCCGGGCGAACCTCGGCAAAATGGAGTAGCTGAAAGGCGCAATGATTGCCTAGTTGACAGTCAGTCCTTGTGCGTGGTGAATGACCAGCCCGTTGGGAACCCCAAGAGGAAGGTGTGATGAGTATAGCAGCTGGTTTTCCCTCAGTTAAGAAACCAAGGTTTATCGTTCTTGGAGAGGAGAGACAAATGACTGAAGGTGATGCAGACTGGCTTAATAGCACTCCAACAAGGGCGCACTTGTTGACTCGTCTTCGGCCAATAGCAACGCGGAACCTGCACACAACACAACCAAGTACTTTATTCCCAACTTGCGATGAGGTTGTCAATCTCACCGGTTTGCTTGAAACAAAGGTTATGAGCGTATCGAGTGGAAAACAGTAAAAGTATGCTAGTAAAGTAAACAGTGCGAGTAAAGTAAACATGTGATAGCAATATGATGGAAATAGGACCGGGGTCCATAGTTCACTAGTGGTGTCTCTCCATAAGATAAATAACACATGCTGGGTAAACAAATTACAGTTGGGCAATTGATAGAATAAAGATAAATGTGATATGTCAAGAAGATCACTATGAGATTTACTCTGGGCATTACAACAAAATACATAGACCGCCATCCAACTGCATCTATGACTAATAATCCACTTGTGGCGAATCAATCCGAGAACTCCACAAGTATTAAGTTGCGAACAACAGATAATTGCATTAAGCAAAGTGTGTAATGTAAACAAAGCATATGCCCTAGAGCATATGAATGTTGTTTTCTCCCTAGTAGCAACAGCACATCTACAACCTTAGAGGTTTCTGTCACTCCCCCAGGTTAAATAGAGGCATGAACCCACTATCGAGCATAAATACCCCCTCTTGGAGTCACTAGCAACTACTCGGCCAAGATAGCTACTAACAACAGAGAGCATGCAAGATCATAAACAACATAGAGATAACAAAAGATAATATTCAGTACAACAACTCAATCATAAACACCAATATTCATCGGATCCCAACAAACCAAACATGTAGAATTACATAACGGTGATCTCAATCATGTAGGGCAGCTCATGAGATCTTAACATGAAGCACATGGTGGAGAAGACAACCATCTAGCTACTGCTATGGACCCATAGTCCAAGGTAGACTACTCACTCATCGCTCCAGAGGCAAGCATGGCGATGAAGAAGACCTCCGGTGGCGATTCCCCTCTCCGGCAGGGTGCCAGGAAGAGCTTCTGGACCCTCCTGATCTCGGGTCGACGACGGCGGTGGATCGCGATGTGTTTCTGGAAAATCGATCGGGTACTTAGGTTTTTCCCGTCGGGGGGTCTTTATAGGCGAAGGGGCGATGTCAGAGGAGTGCCCAGGCGCCCTCACACCATGGTGGCGCGGGCCAGGGGCTGGCCGCGCCAGCCAGGCGTGTGGGCCCCTGGTGGCCCCTCTCCTTCTCTCCTTCGGATCTCTGGAAGCTTCCGGGTAAAATAAGACTTCAGGAACTTGTTTCGTCCAATTCCGAGAATATTTCCTGTGTATCACTTCTGAAACACAAAAACAGCAGAAAACAGGGAACTAGCACTGTGGCAACTCGTTAGTAGGTTAGTTCCGGAAAATGCATAAAAGTGCCACGAAGTGTAATGAAACAGTAGGCAAATGGTGTAAAAACAAGCATGGAGCATCAAAAATTATAGATACGTTGGAGATGTATCAAGCATCCCCAAGCTTAACTCCTGCTCGTCCTCGAGTAGGTAAGTGATAACAAAAGAATAATTTTTGAGGTGACATGCACCTACACAATCTTGATCATATATGTAAGCATTTGTGAGCTGGGATCATAAGAACTTAAAACATGGGCATGAAAGATATAATCTTGACAATAAGAAACTTAGCAACCATGTTGTAAACATGCAAATGAACACAAACAAAAGATCATGAAAATGAAACAATGAAAGTCAAACGTGTGTTCAAATCATAAGGAAAAACATACAAATGGTTTTCAGCTTGTCCTTCAAAGAGAGCAAAACATAAATGCATAGGACACCTTCAAGTTTAAGAGGGCGACTAGATACAAATAATTTAAGAACAAGTGAAACCAACAATATGAATCAATCAATGAAAACTTTGGGACAATGCACATTATACTAAGAATGACAACTATGCTCTCTTACGGTGCATAAAGATAGAAGGTGGTGACTCAACATAAAAGTAGAAAAAAGGCCCTTTGCAGAGGGAAGCAGTGATTGCAAGTTTTATAACCTTCAAAAATTATGGTACTTACCGGCTTTGAGCTCTCATTGCCCCCATCGTAAGCATCTTGAATGGTTAAAGTTAATGCGGGAACAATTATGATGCATATGCTTGACAAATCATAAGTTGAAAACCTCGTGCCCCGTGAATACGAGTACCCAAACCTCATGCTACTTTACTTAGAGTCCCAAGCAAGGCTCTTGTCATTGTAAATATATGCATATCATTGAGAACCGCCAATGGGGTACCTCCGTGCCCGATGACATGGAACAAGCCCACACCAAAATGACAGGACAAGCAGACAATGAACACCTCGACATCTCTTTTATTTGCCATTTGTTTAGCTTTTTATTGTGAGATGCGTCGTCGAATGTTCACCATGGGTATGCTGCAAATTTCCACCATGAATTATGCATGGCTTAGATTAGCGGCCCGACATTTCCCTAACACATATAAAAACTCCATGATCCCCACAAGATTCCCAATTCATTTCAGACCGCGGGCATCCATAAACAAAAGATCACGATATCAATTCAAATAAGAAGTGCAATGTTGAAAGCTTGCCCATGACTGCATGGCTGGGCTAGTCTCCAACTTACAACTTGCAAGCATAACAACTCAACATAAGAGACCACAATGTCAAATTTTTAAGAACAGGAAAAAGTAAAGTGTGCCTTCCGGTTCGTGAGAGCTTTACTGACCGAATTTCGCATAACACTGGTAAGAGTTTAATTTGAAGAGAAAATAAAAGCAAGTCAAATTTACTTGGAATAGCAAATTGCTAGTAGGTATGTATGGTGGACACTTTGGAAAACTTTGGCTTTTAGGAGTTGGATGCATGAGTAGAGCTCATACTCAGTACAAGGCGAGGGCTAGCAAAAGACTGGGAGCGACCAACTAAGAGAGCAATAATGGCCATAATCATGCAAAGCGACAAAGCGACATTAAAAGAAGCATAAGATGGCATCAAAAGTCAAAAACTAAATGATCATAGAGGCTATTGGCGACTTTGTAAGAGTCTAACATGTGTGAGCATGCGCCAAGTCAACCCAAATAAAGCATCAAGTAGAAAACCAAAATAATGCTTCCATACAATAAAAACAACGCATGATTTTTTTCAAAGGCTCATTAAGCAATCTCAGTTATTTGAGACAAGTCATGCTACAGCAAAACCACTAAGCATACTATCAAAAATACATCAAGCATGACATGAAAAAGCCTAAGCCGCAGTCTACACAAGCTCCTTCTTGTACCACTATTTTGCACAAAGCTTTTTCTCTTTTCCAACACCATTTGAAATTTTTAAAGACACCTCTTTTGATGAAAACCAATAAAGATCAGAGGAAAAAATACACCTTGATGAAAAGATATGACAAGGTCTAAATGCAAATCAAGGCGAAAACGAAAACCAAAAGCAGTAGCAGAAAAAAAAACACTCGATGAACGATAAGAGTGAAAACGGAGTGTTCTTGGCAAATGAAAAGCAAGGCAACTTCTCCAAAAGAAATTTGTTGGGGTCCAACCATTTATTGCAGCAAACAAACTAAACCAACTAAGAAAACTAAAACAACTGACGCTCCAAGAAAAACACATAGTGCATGAAGCAATAAAAATATAGTGTTTTGAAAGGTGACCTGATTTTTGCCGATGAAGAAGGGGTGCCTCGGGGGCATCCCCAAGCTTTGACGCTTGTACTTCTTGGATATTTCTTGGGGTGATGCATGGGCATCCCCAAGCTTGAGCTTTTGTCCATTCTTCAACTCATCTCATCATTCTCCAATCCCTACACTTGAAAACTTCCTTCATACAAAACTTAACACAAATCTATTAGCAACATTAGTTTAATCATAGCATATAATCAACCTCTTTTTGCTTCAGGTTTCAACTCAAAACCACCACATTTATAGCAAATACTACTGTATCAACCTCCCACAAGAGTTCCATGATCAAAAGAACTCAAAAGAAAGCGATAAAGTGGCAAACACAAATATTGGCAGAAATCTGTGAAAACTGAACAGCTGACAAAGGTCGAATTTTTGAGGGGGTTTCTGTTGCTCAAATCAAAAAGTATTCAACTAACTAAAGTTTGGATATAACCTGGGGCATATGCACAAGAAATCGCAGGTCCAAACGATAGACAGAGAATTTATACGAATTTTTACGGTGCAGCACCGAAAACAGTTTCAGGACAGCAACATCCCCAAATCTTTACCTCACTCGAATTAGAGGCTTCTCTTGGCACAAAAACAAAATAAACAAGATAAGGATCGATCATTACAGTAGTAATGACTTCCAAGACTCAAGTAAAAGAAAAATTACTGAAAATAAAACATTGGGTTATCTCCCAAGAGTGCTTTTCTTTAACGCCTTTGTGCTAGGCGCAGAAAATTGCGAATCAAGTAATGATGAAAGGGGGATCCGGATCCACTATAGGAATAAAGAAATGAATACTATCCAATTGAGGTTTTGAATATCCCTTGTTGTCATGCTTTGGTACACTATTTTTATCAAAAAGATTTTCAGGACAAATCCAACTAGTATTAGCTACCAAGGCATTATGAATTCCTACAAGCTTACAAGGTATTGGCAATCTAGAATTTTCGTTGGGTGTACCAACAATTTCAACAGGCGAGCCAAGCTTATTAAACTTCTTAAAAACTTTTCTAGCCTCAATTGCAACATCTCTAAATTCTATGCGCAAAGTTTCCAAGATAAAAGCTTTCTTTTTGGGATCCTCAATTTCATGAAGCTTAAGGAACATGTATTGCATAAAAGGATTAAGACTAGCAAACCTAGCTTCTAACATGTGAACTAAATGAGCAGAAGCAACTTCATAACTAGGAGCTAGCTCAACCAAAGACTTTTCCTCAACTTCCTTATGCATACTAATGTGATTAAAGAACTCCTCAATATTACTTTTGCCAATAATCAAACCACTACCTACTGAGAGGTCCTCCAGAACGTACTTAGGGATCAACATGATGAACTAAAGTAAAGAAATAACAACTACCAAGGATTCTAAATTTTTTGTGTTTTTGATATAAAACAATGCAGGTAAAATAAATAAAGTAAAGCAAAACAATAAAACAAAGTAAAGGATGTGCGTGCGAAAAACTCCCCTCGCAGAAGTCTTCTACTTCCTCCCCGGCAACGGCGCCAGAAAAACAGCTGATTGCCTAGTTGACAGTCAGTCCTTGTGCGTGGTGAATGACCAGCCCGTTGGGAACCCCAAGAGGAAGGTGTGATGAGTATAGCAGCTGGTTTTCCCTCAGTTAAGAAACCAAGGTTTATCGTTCTTGGAGAGGAGAGACAAACGACTGAAGGTGATGCAGACTGGCTTAATAGCACTCCAACAAGGGCGCACTTGTTGACTCGTCTTCGGCCAGTAGCAACGCGGAACCTGCACTCAACACAACCAAGTACTTTGTTTCCAACTTGCGATGAGGTTGTCAATCTCACCGGTTTGCTTGAAACAAAGGTTATGAGCGCATCGAGTGGAAAACAGTAAAAGTATGCTAGTAAAGTAAACAGTGCGAGTAAAGTAAACAGGTGATAGCAATATGATGGAAATAGGACCGGGGTCCACAGTTCACTAGTGGTGTCTCTCCATAAGATAAATAACACATGCTGGGTAAACAAATTACAGTTGGGCAATTGATAGAATAAAGATAAACGTGATATGTCAAGAAGATCACTATGAGATTTACTCTGGGCATTACAACAAAATACATAGACCGCCATCCAACTGCATCTATGACTAATAATCCACTTGTGGCGAATCAATCCGAGAACTCCACAAGTATTAAGTTGCGAACAACAGATAATTGCATTAAGCAAAGTGTGTAATGTAAACAAAGCATATGCCCTTGAGCATATGAATGTTGTTTTCTCCCTAGTAGCAATAGCACATCTACAACCTTAGAGGTTTTTGCCACTCCCCCAGGTTAAATAGAGGCATGAACCCACTATCGAGAATAAATACCCCCTCTTGGAGTCACTAGCAACTACTCGGCCAAGATAGCTACTAACAACGGAGAGCATGCAAGATCATAAACAACATAGAGATAACAAAAGATAATATTCAGTACAACAACTCAATCATAAACACCAATATTCATCGGATCCCAACAAACCAAACATGTAGAATTACATAACGGTGATCTCAATCATGTAGGGCAGCTCATGAGATCTAAACATGAAGCACATGGTGGAGAAGACAACCATCTAGCTACTGCTATGGACCCATAGTCCAAGGTAGACTACTCACTCATCGCTCCGGAGGCAAGCATGGCGATGAAGAAGACCTCCGGTGGCGATTCCCCTCTCCGGCAGGGTGCCGGGAAGAGCTTCTGGACCCTCCCGATCTCGGGTCGACGACGGCGGCAGATCGCGATGTGTTTCTGGAAAATTGATCGGGTACTTAGGTTTTTCCCATCGGGGGGTCTTTATAGGCGAAGGGGCGATGTCAGAGGAGGGCCCAGGCGCCCTCACACCATGGTGGCGCGGGCCAGGGGCTGGCCGCGCCAGCCAGGCGTGTGGGCCCCTGGTGGCCCCTCTCCTTCTCTCCTTCGGATCTCTGGAATACTATCCAATTCCGAGAATATTTCCTGTGTATCACTTCTGAAACACAAAAACAGCAGAAAACAGGGAACTGGCACTGTGGCAACTCGTTAGTAGGTTAGTTCCGGAAAATGCATAAAAGTGCCACGAAGTGTAATGAAACAGTAGGCAAATGGTGTAAAAACAAGCATGGAGCATCAAAAATTATAGATACATTGGAGACGTATCACGCAACCGTACTCTTATGGATATGGTGTGCAGTATGATGAGTTATTTCACCCTGCCATTGGGTTTATGGATGGAGGCGCTTAAAACCGCCATTCACATTCTCAACAGAGTACCAAGCAAGTCGGTGCCCAAAACACCGTACGATTTGTGGACGGCGAGAGTTCCCTCTTTGCGCCACTTGAGGATCTGTGGGAGCCCAGCTAAGGCAAAAATATTTAATCAAAATATTGCAAAGTTAGACCCCAAAACAGTAACTTGCCACTTCAATGGCTATCCTGATAGATCAAAAGGTTATCGTTTCTACTGTCCAGACAGATACACAAAGTTTGTAGAAATGAGACATGCAGTCTTCTTGTAGGACAAATTGATGAGGGGGAGCATGGTAGCTCGGAAAATTGATCTTGAGGAGAAGAGGGTGCACACACCTAATCTGATGATTCAGGAGCCATTTTTCTCGCTACCTGTTGTACCTGCATCGACAATCCCTGAGGTTGCGGTGCAAGCACCTATTATAACTCCACCCGTGACAACAAGGTTTGAAGATTCGGAACCTATTCGTCAGGAGCCGAATGAACCCTTTGTTGAGCATGAAAGGGAGCTGCAACAACCACCTTTAATAGATGTACCGGAAGTTGAGGTACATAATGAGCCAGATAATGAGGCCCTTAGAAGTTTCAAAAGAGTTAAGAAATCAGCTATTTCTACTGATTATAAAGTTTATAACAAAGAAACAGTTCATATGGAAGGTGATCCCATTTCATATGAAGAAGCCATGGGAAGCCCTAACTCATCAAAGTGGCTGGAGGCCATGGAAGATGAAATGAGGTCGATGAGTTCCAATGATATTTGGAACTTAGAGGAAATTCCCAAAGGAGCCAAAACAGTAAGCTGTAAATGGGTCTATAAAACAAAGTATGACTCTACCGGGAATATAGAAAAGTATAAAGCGCGTCTAGTGGCAAAAGGATTTACACAAAGAGAAGGGGTAGATTACAATGAGACATTTTCTCCAGTCTCATGTAAGGATTCATTGAGAATCATAATGGCACTAGTTGCGCATTTTCTCCAATCTCCATTTAGAAATGCCATCTTTACATCCATTTGATGCAGCTAAAGAAATCCATTTATGGATTAAAGCAAGCCTCTAGACAGTGGTATCTAAAGTTTAATGATACTATTAAAAGATTTGGATTTAAAGAAAATATCGAGGACAACTGCGTTTATGCAAAGTTTAAAAGTGGGAAATATATTTTCCTAATCTTGTATGTGGATGACATCCTGCTTGCTAGCAGTGATGCTAGTCTGCTACGAGAAATAAAGAAGTTTTTGTCCTCAAACTTTGATATGAAAGATCTTGGTGAAGCTTCATATGTTTTAGGCATAAAAATTCACCGAGATAGAAAGAATGGAGTGTTAGGATTATCACAAAAGGCATATTTAGAAAAGGTTCTAATAAAGTATAATATGCATAAGAGTAATGCCATACCTGCTCCTATAGTCAAGGGCGACAGGTTTGGGGAATTTCAATGTCCCAAGAATCAATATGAGATCGATCAAATGAAAGCAGTACCATATGCTTCAGCTGTTGGAAGCTTACAGTATGCACAAGTGAGTACTCGCCCTAACTTAGCCTTAATCACCGGGGAACTCAGTAGATATCAGGCAAATCCAGGCATAGAGCACTAGAAGATGGTAAAGAAAGTATTGCATTATGTGCAAGGCACAAAAGACCTCATGCTAACATATAAAAGATCTGATTTCCTAGAGATAAAAGGGTATTCAGATGCAGATTATGAGGGAGACAAAGATGATAGAAAATCCACAAAAGGATATGTGTTCACTCTCACAGGAGGGGCTATTTCATGGAGAAGCTGCAAACAGTCCATAGTTGCATCATCCACAATGTATGCAGAATTTATAGCATGTTTTGAGGCCACGAATCAGGTGATATGGCTAAAGAAATTTATACCCGACTTGCAAGTGGTGGATTGCATTGACAAACCACTAAATATGTACTGTGACAACCAGCCCGCCGTATTCTATGCTCACAATAACAAGTCGAGTAAAGCTACCAGACCAATAGAAGTAAAGTATTATGTTGTGAAAGATAAAATCTAGGATCACACTATAAGTCTCGAGCATATAAGGACAAAGGATATGCTTGCGGATTCGCTTACGAAAGGCTTACCACCAAGGGTGTTCAAGGAACACTTAGCCGGCATGGGTTTACTGGGAAGCCTATGATTCTTGGATCATAAGAGGCCCAAAAGTAACAGAATTTGTTTCAAAATAGAAAAGTGTATCGTGGTTGTCTGATTCTATCGGCAATTAAGCTGTGACGATAAACATGCTCTATATATTGATCAGTGATGAAACAAGTAAAGTATAAAGTATAAAGTTAAAAGTAAAGTTGAGATCAAGGGGGAGAATGTTGGATTGATCTCATCTGGACCGAGTCCAATGACTCGATCCACCCCTTGCCCCGCGCCCTGATCGGGGGCGTCCGTTCCCTTCTGGATGGTGGGCCCCTGTTGCCGCGCTATATAAAGGGCGGGGGAGCTGGCCTGCACGCCTCACGAGGTTGATCGTGTGATGGTGCATAGTAGGCACCCAGTTGGGAACCCCAAGAGGAAGGTATGATGAGCACAACAACAAGTTTCCCTCAGTTGTGAAACGAAGGTTTATCGAACCAGTAGGAGAGAGAACCACACATCTGAAGGTTGATGCCCGCTAGCTTTGCGACACTCCGGACAATGGCGCCAGGAAAATGCTTGTCGGCGTGTAGCTTTTTACCAGCAGCAACGTGGAACCTGCACACAACACAACCAAGTACTTTGCCCCAACTTACGATGAGGTTGTCAATCTCACCGGTTTGCTGTAAACAAAGGATTGAGCATATTGAGTGGTAAAAGGTAATAGTATGCAAGAATGTAAATAATGCGAGTAAAAGTAAAACGGTAATAGCAATGTAAAAGGAATGGATCGGGGGTCCACAGTTCACTAGTGGTGTCTCTCCATAAGATAAATAATAACATGCTGGATAAACAAATTACAGTTGGGCAATTGATAGAATAAAGATAGTGTACATATGTCATGAGGATCACTATGAGATTCACTCTGGGCATTACGACAAAATACATAGACCGTAATCCAACTGCATCTATGACTAATAATCCACTCTCGAGGTGTCATCCGAGCACCCGTTGAGTATTAAGTTGCAAACAACGGAAAACTGCATTAAGCAAAGTGCATAATGTAAACAATGCAAATGTCCTTGAACACAAGAATGTTGTTTTCTCCCTAGTGGCAACATCACATCTACAACCTTAGAGGTTTTTGTCACTCCCCCAGATTACTAGAGGCATGAACCCAACTATCGAGCATAAATACTCTCTCTTGGAGTCACTAGCATCTTCTCGGCCAAGATATCTACTAGCAACAAAGAGCATGCAAGATCATAAACAACATAGAGATAACATAAAGATAATAATTCAGCACATCAACTTGATATAGTACCAATACTCATCGGATCCCAACAAAAACAACATGTAGAATTACTCAAAGATGATCTTGATAATGTTAGGCAGCTCACAAGATCTAAACATGAAGCACATGGTGGTGGAGACGACCATCTAGCTACTGCTATGGAGCAGTAGTCCAAGGTAGACTACTCACACATCTCTCCGGAGGCGACCATGGTGATGAAGAAGGCCTCCAGCAGGGATTCCCCTCTCCGGTAGGGTGCCGGGAAGAGCTTCTGGACCCTCCCAATCTCACGTCGACGATGGCGGTGGCTTGCAGTAGGTTTCGTGGAAAATTGATCGGGTCTTTAGGTTTTTCCCGTCGAGGGGAATATATAGGCGGAAGGGCGGCGTCAGGAGGTGGACCAGGCGGCCTCACCCTGGTGGCGTGGCGAGGGCCTAGGCCGCGCCGCCCTAGGGTGTGGCCAGCCCCTGGCCTCCCTCCGTCTCATCTTAGGACTTTGCGACGCTTCGAGAAAAATAGGAGGTTCGGCTTTTGTTTCGTCCAATTCCGAGAATATTTCTGTGTAGCTTTTCTGAAACACAAAAATAGCAGAAAACATGGAACTAGCACTGTGGCGTCTCGTTAGTAGGTTAGTTCCGGAAAATGCATAAAAATGCCACGAAGTGTAACAAAACACAAAGCAAATGGTGTATAAACAAGCATGGAGCATCGAAAATTATAGATACGTTTGAGACGTATCAAGCATCCCCAAGCTTAACTCCTGCTCGTCCTCGAGTAGGTAAGTGATAACAAAACAATAATTTTTGAGGTGACATGCACCATCACAATCTTGATCAACGATGTAAAGCATTGAGTGCTGGGATCAAAGTACTTAAAACATGGGCATAAGAGACATAATCTTGACAATAAAACTTAGCAACCATGTTATAATATGAAAAGTAACACAAACAGATCATGAATAATGAAACATTGAAAGTCAAGTATGTGTTCAAATCATATAGAAAAACATAGCAAAGTGGTTTTCAACTTGTCCTTCATGGAGTAGCAAAACATAAATGCATAGGACACCTTCAAGTTTAAGAGGGCGACTAGATACAAATAATTTAAGAGCAAGCAAAACCATAATCATAAATCAATCAGTGATAAACTTTGGGACTATGCACATTAAACTCAGAATGGCAACTATGCTCTCTTAGGCGTTGCATAAAGGTAGAAGGTGGAGACTCAACATAAAAGTAAAAGAAGGGCCCTTCGCAGAGGGAAGCAGTGATTGCAAGTTTTATAAACCTCCAAAAATTATGATACTTACTAGCTTTGAGCTCTCATTGCCCCCATCATAGGCATCTTGAATGATTAAGGTAAATGCGAATACAATTATGAAGCATATGCTTAACAAATCATAAGTTGAAAATCTCGTGTCCCGTGAAGTACGAATACCCAAACCTCATGCTACTCGACTTAGGTCCCAAGCAAGTTCTTGTCATTGTAAGCATACATGTATCATCGAGAACCGCCAATGGGGTACCTCTTGCCCAATGACATGGAACAAGCCCACATCAAAATGACAAGACAAACAGACAATGAACATCTCGGCATCTCTTTTATTTACCATGGGTATAGCTTTTTATTGTGAGATGCATCATCGAATGTCCACTATGGGCATGCTGTAAATTTCCACCATGAATGATGCATGGCTTAGATTAGCGGCCCAGGCGTTTCTCTAACACATATACAAACTCCATGAGCTCACAAGATCCCAACTTATTTCACATCGCGAGTATCCATAAACAAAAGATCGCAATATCAACTAAATGAAAGAAAGTGCAATGTTGAAAGCTTGCCCCATGACGGCATGGCTGGGCTAATTTCCAACTTACAACTTGCAAGCATAACATCAACATAAGAGAGCCACAATGTCAAAATTATTAAAAACAAGAAAAGTAAAGTGTGCCGTCAGGTTCGTGAGAGCTTTACTGACTAATTTTCACATAACACCAAAAAGTTTAATTTGAATGATAGATAAAAGCAAGTCGAATGTACTTGGAATAGCAAATTGCTAATTGGTATGTATGGTGGACACATTAGAATAACTTGGTTTTTGGGAGTTGGATGCACGAGTAGAGCTCATACTCAGTACAAAATGAAGGCTAGCAAAAGACTGGGAGCGACCAACTAAGAGAGCAATAACGGCCATAATCATGCATAGAGACAAAACATCATTAACCGAAGCATAAAGTGGTATCACAAGTCAAAAACCAAATGATCATAGAGGCTTATGGCGACTTTGTTAGAGTCAAATATGTTGTAAGCACGCGCCAAGTCAACCCAAATAAAGCATCGAAGGAGAAAACCACAATAATATGCTCCCATATAATAAAAACAACGCTTGATTTTTTTCAAAGGCTCATTAAGCAATCTCAGTCATTTGAGACAAGTCATGCTACAACAAAAACTACTAAGCATACTATCAAAATGACATCAAGCATGACATGCAAAAGTCTAAGCCGCAGTCTAAACAAGCTCCCATTTGTACCACTTTTGGCAGGAAAACTTTTTCTCTTTTCCAACACCATTCAAACCTTTTTGAAACAACTCTTTGATGAAAACTAACATAGACCAGAGGTCTAAATACACCTTGATGCAAAGATATAACAAGATCTGAACAAAAATCAAGGCGAAAAACGAAAGCTAAACGCAGTACTAGAAAATGAGAACACTCGTTGAACGATAAGAGTGAAAACTAGAGTGTTCTTGGCAATGAAAAACAGAGTGCGTATTCTCCAAAAGAAATTTGTTGGGGTTCAAACATTTATTGCAGCAAACAAAACAAAAGAAAACTGAAAGCAAAAGTAAAGACGCTCCAAGAAAAATGCATAGAATATGAAGCAATAAAAATATAGTGTGTTGAAAGGTGACCTGATTTTTGCCGATGAAGAAGGGGTGCCTCGGGGGCATCCCCAAGCTTTGATGCTTGTACCTCTTGGATATTTCTTGGGGTGACATGGGCATCCCCAAGCTTGAGCTTTTTTCCATACTTCATCTCATCTCATCACTCTCCATTCCCTACACTTGAAAACTTTCTTCATACAAAACTTCACACAATTCTATTAGCAACATGATAGTAAATCTCCCCTTTTGGATCAGTTTCAAACTCAAATATACCAACCACTGAAGCATAAGCTACTGTAGCAACTTCCTCAAAAGTTCTGTGATCAAAAGAACTCAAAAAGAAAGCGATCGAGAGGCAAACACAAATAGTGGCAGAATCTGTCAAAACAGAACAGCTGACAAAGATCGATTTTTTCGAGGACCTTCTGTTGCTCAAATCAAAAAGTACAAAACTAATGAAAGTTTGGATATAACCTGGGGCATATGAACAAGAAATGTCAGATCAAAAAGATATTCTGAGAATTTTCGCGAATTTTTACAGTGCAGCGCGGAAATCTGTTTCAGGACAACAACTTCCCCAAATCTTACCTCCCTCAAATTAGAGGTTCTTCTTGGCACAAAAACGAAATAAAAATGATAAGGAGAGGTCATTACAGTAGTAATAACTTCCAATACTCAAATAAAAGAAAAAGTACTGAAAATAAAACATTGGGTTATCTCCCAAGAGTGCCTTTCTTTAACGCCTTTGAGCTAGGTGCAGAAAGTGGAAATCAAGTATTTTCAAATGAAGCATTAAGATCAATTGCAGAAGTCTTCTCAACAATAAATTGTATTGTATCCAAATGAGTTTTTGAAGATCCTTTGTGAACACTCTTGGGTTCACTACTTTCATCAAAAGGGTTTTCAGGACAAATCCAATCAAAATTCATTTCCAAAGCTTCATGCAATCCTACAAGTTTGCAAGGTATTGGTACTTTGATGTCTTCTTTGGTTGTACCAACAACATTAACATGTGAGCCGAGCATATTAAAATGCTCAAAAACTTTCCTAGCTTCAATAGCAACATCTCTAAATTCTCTACGCAAAGTCTCCAAAATAAAGTCTTTCTTTTCGGAGTCTTTGATATCATGAAGCTTAAGAAACATTTGTTGCATAAAAGGATTAAGGTTAACAAACCTAGCCTCCAACATGTGAACTAAATAAGCAGCAGCAACTTCATAACTAGGAGCAAGCTCAGCTAAGAATTTATCCTCAACATCTTTATGCATACTAACATGATTAAAGAACTCCTCGATGTTGCCTTTCCCAATTATAGAACCACTACCTATTGTAAGGTCCTCCAAAGCATACTTAGGGAATAACATAATGAACTAAAAGTAAAGGTAACGGAATGCAAGCTATCAAAGGAACTATTTTTTTTGTATTTTTGATAAAACAATGCAAGCAAAAATAAAATAAAGCAAAACAATAACAAAGTAAAAGGTTGGAAGTGAGAGACTCCCCTTGCAGAAATATTCTTTCTCCCCGGCAACGGCGCCAGAAAAATGCTTGATGGTGCGTAGTAGGCAACCAGTTGGGAACCCCAAGAGGAAGGTATGATGAGCACAGCAGCAAGTTTCCCTCAGTTGTGAAACCAAGGTTTATCGAACCAGTAGGAGAAAGAACCACACTTCCAAAGGTTGATGCCCGCTAGCTTTACAACACTCCACACAATGGCGCTAGAAAAATGCTTGTTGGTGTGTAGCTTTTCACCAGCAGCAACGTGGAACCTGCACACAACACAACCAAGTACTTTGCCCCAACTTACGATGAGGTTGTCAGTCTCACTGGTTTGCTGTAAACAAATGATTGAGCATATCGAGTGGTAAAAGGTAATAGTATGCAAGAATGTAAATAATGCGAGTAAAAGTAAAACAGTAATAGCAATGTAAAAGGAATGGACCGGGGTCCACAGTTCACTAGTGGTGTCTCTCCATAAGATAAATAACAACATGCTGGGTAAACAAATTATAGTTGGGCAATTGATAGAATAAAGATAGCGTACATATGTCATGAGGATCACTATGAGATTCACTCTGGGCATTACGACAAAATACATAGACCGTAATCCAACTGCATCTATGACTAATAATCCACTCTCGAGGTGTCATCCGAGCACCCGTTGAGTATTAAGTTGCGAACAACGGATAACTGCATTAAGCAAAGTGTGTAATGTAAACAATGCAAATGTCCTTGAACACAAGAATGCTGTTTTCTCCCTAGTGGCAACAGCACATCTACAACCTTAGAGGTTTCCGTCACTCCCCCAGATTACTAGAGGCATAAACCCAACTATCGAGCATAAATACTCTCTCTTGGAGTCACTAGCATCTACTCGGCCAAGATATCTACTAGCAACGGAGAGCATGCAAGATCATAAACAACATAGATATAACATAAAGATAATAATTCAGCACATCAACTTGACATAGTACCAATACTCATCGGATCCCAACAAACACAACATGTAGAATTACACAAAGATGATCTTGATCATGTTAGGCAGCTCACAAGATCTAAACATGAAGCACATGGTGGAGGAGACGACCATCTAGCTACTGCTATGGACCCGTAGTCCAAGGTAGACTACTCACACATCACTCCGGAGGCGACCATGGTGATGAAGAAGGCCTCCGGCAGGGATTCCCCTCTCCGGCAGGGTGCCGGGAAGAGCTTCTAGACCCTCCCGATCTCGCGTCGACAACGGCGGCGGCTTGCAGTAGGTTTCATAGAAAATTGTTCGGGTCTTTAGGTTTTTCCCGTCGAGGGGAATATATAGGCGGAAGGGCAGTGTCAGGAGGTGGACCAGGCGGCCTCACCCCCTGGTGGCGTGGCCAGGGCCTGGGCCGCACCGCCCTAGGGTGTGGCCAGCCCCTGCCCCCTCCGTATCATCTTCGGACTTCGCGACGCTTCAGGAAAATTAGGAGGTTCGGCTTTTGTTTCGTCCAATTCCGAGAATATTTCCTATGTAGCTTTTCTGAAATACAAAAACAGCAGAAAACAGGGAACTGGCACTATGGCATCTCGTTAGTAGGTTAGTTCCGGAAAATGCATAAAAACGCCACGAAGTGTAACAAAACACAAAGCAAATGGTGTATAAACAAGCATGGAGCATCAAAAATTATAGATACGTTTGAGACGTATCATCGTGCATAGCCCCCCTCACCAACATCCCTACCGATCTAGGGTTTAGCGTAGGCCGACGGGAAGCTCCATCGTAACCACTGCCACTCTCACGCCGTTGCCCTCCCGATGGCATCCGGTTCGAGCTCGTCGAGTTTCGGTGCAGGTATTCCCCTCTCAGATCTCCTTCTCTCTCTCAGACACATGACAAGTTCTAGACAGTCTACCGTGATTATCTAGAATAGTCTACCGTGATGATCTAGCCTAGAATATTAACACAATTCTCATGCAATGATGTAGCAGTAAACTTGAATGCTCCGTACAGTTGAAGTTGAATCTGATGTTTCATTAGAGATCCTTAAAACTTTAGCAGACACATATTCATCTCGTTTTATGTCTTCAATATTGTTATTATCATCCCTATTGATTTCATCAGTCACTATTTTTGTTTCTAGTTTAATCCCCATGTGTTGGTCCAAAACAATAGTTTAATGTGCATGTGTCTCTTACTCATCTCACCCTCCACATGACAAAAAAGGGTGGGGTGAATGATGAATCTGAAGACAAATGTCAAGAAGATGGCAAGAAATAAGGAAATGCAAGGAAAAAGGAGACAAAGATAAAAAAGGCTAAGAACATTGATGAGATAGGCTCAATTGAGAGCCATTACCCATCCTGTAGTATCAACAATGATAAGGTCAACATGAAACAAGTCGAAGGAGAAATGTAAGATGAGGTGATGATCAGGAGGTTGTTCAAATCTTAGAAACGCCAAAGTCGGTGAAGAAAGATGTTGATGGCAAGGCACCAACCTT
Source organism: Dactylis glomerata (assembly GCA_007115705.1). Taxonomy (NCBI): domain Eukaryota; kingdom Viridiplantae; phylum Streptophyta; class Magnoliopsida; order Poales; family Poaceae; genus Dactylis; species Dactylis glomerata. Next base: position 2,731,785 of record QXEO01000964.1, on the reverse strand, counting down.
GTATCTCACTTACCATTACAAAGGTGCAGATTCCAGAAAATTGTGTGTCAGATAGAGCTGAAAATGAAGGAACCTTATGGTTTGCATATAATGTAGTCAAAAAAATCACCTATTTATCAGTAATCATCAATAGCAGCACAAAGAATTCCAAACGTAATAAATATAACAAATATGTACTATAATCACCTAGCGACGACTAAAAACATAGGAGCGGGTCAAAGGAAAAAAACATAGTCCACAATATTTGTATGTTCGTTAGTGATTATTAGTACAAGTCATTATTCGGTAGCAAGTCTAGAGTACTGATATATTTGTCAGGTTATTATGTAGCTTCTACGACGTATTTGACACCAACAAACAAAATCAAGCTAATGTTTCAGTTTGTACTCTAGAATTTTCCATAAAATTTATACCTAATCATACTCTACAAAACTCTATTAAGGTTTGTTTTACAAAATATACAGATACACTAAAAAATGCATCGATTGTAAAGGATTAATTCAAAGAGGCATGTATTTTTGTCCTTTTTATATCACATTAGAGGTGATTATGTCTCAATATCTTCTAAAGAGACAGTGTCTCAAAAATGAAAAGATACTAATGCAAATTTTACTACTTTTTTATTCAAATTTATGACTACTTGGATAATTTGTAATTATGTACATTTCAACTATATACAAATTACATAATGATTAATGTTTATCAACTTTGTTGCGTAGCTAACAAGACTAACTAAATAATATGCAAAAAATATATTGCTAATATCGCAATATGATAATCTTTAAAAATAAGTGCAAGAGTTTAGTGTAAATATATGTAGTTTAATTCGCCCCAAGCCCACGACCGATTCACCATTCTACCGTGTAAACGATACCTCCCCGCACTATGCCGCCGCCTCGCCGTGTAGGTTCGTCATTCAGCAGCACGAGGACTCCAACAAGGCCAGAGAAATGACAACTAACATTAAAGAACACACTGCTCTAACCAGCCAAAGGGAAGACGAAAGGAGATGAGCTAGTGATCAATGATGAATCCGTCGCTCTTCCTCCTCATTGTCGAGCGTCTCTCCTTTCTGTTCTCTATCGCTCTCCCTCTCTCTTTTACTCTTGCTCGTGAGAATCATCATTCCACCACCCATACAGTCGCCATGAAAACCTTGAGGTAATGCTTTTATGAACTTCCCTAGGTCCTAGTATTCAGATGTTTCGCTATAAAATTTGGACGTTTAGTTTAGGCAATAATATTAGGTTTTGTTCTATGCGATCTATTCTCTTAGTTGGAAGGATATGTTTGTCTCTGTCTTGCTTAGTTTACACATTCTTGTGCATTCCCCTACATGGGTTGGTTGCTAGATTTACCAATATATGCGCATGGTAAGTTTACGGGAAAGGTTGGGCTCTGTGTTATTCGTTGTAATATTTTTTTTTGGAAAGACACATATGTTAGATTGCCAATGTCCTTTATCACTTATTTTGCAATGTATCAATTTTGGTGTGGCCTGTGTATATAGGGACGGCGCATCTAGGCAAATTGGGGCAATCTTGGTTCTTGGTATTCCCTAGGAAAATGAATCTATCCATGCAACTGATTTGGCACACCAATCGTTCGTTTGATCTCACATGTGTTGGAACTTTATCCCTTCTCATTTTTTGATCTCCCTTTTCTTCTCCCCTACCACTTACTACCCCGAGCCACCTCACCTTGTTGCAAACATATATCAACAAGCTAGCAAGGTCAGCCGCCCTTTGGTGGCCATGTCGGCGCGAATACGAGAGATGGCCGAGGAACTAGTGCGCATCATCAATGTCCTACACGACACAATGCTCGACCCGCCTCACTGTCGCATCCCTCACCATGTACCTCACCGCCTCGCTGCCCTCCATTCCTTTGCCCCTTCTCCACCATGGAAGCCACGATAAAGACAACTATGACAACGCTGCCGAGTCAGAGAAGACGACTGACGAGGGGTTAACTCGACAAATGTCCTAGATGAAGGACTTAGGATCGGGGAGATAGGGCGTCGGATGAACTCGAAGGTAAAGTTAATCGAAATAGGTATGCGTTGAAAGTAAACTTGGGTGTTTTACCTAGCTTGCTTTCAATCTGGCCTACACCGTCCCCTCCTGGCCCTTTATATAGGTGGCCAGGTCTTGAGGATCGGGTAGGGTTCGATACAAATTACAATATCGACATACGGTAGGAACTCGTATTCGTCTATCATTACAATTGGGCCTAGCTATATGGGCCTTAGGGGTACTCAACTAACGGGCTCTATTAACTATACCCTTGTCAGTAGCCCCTGAGATTCTACCAGAATTGCAGATTCGGGTTGAATCTCTAATCTTTAAATCTTTGACTTGATCATTTCTTCGACTTCTTCTTATCTTCAAATCTTCGGCTTGGTCTTTCGACTTATTTTCATGATATTCTTTCGCAAGGGGTTTTGATGAACAAGCCTGACAACTCTGACGGATCAAGAGGTCAGTTAACTGCCGGAACAGATACTTGTCACCTACTTCAAATTCAATCCCCTTGGACTTGAATTCGGGATACCGGTCAAACCCACTCTTTTGCCGCATTTAGGACTTACAAAGAATGAATCCCAGTGATTCTCAGGGTACCCAGTGCGTCCACCAGGATTTTCTTCGCGTCGTAGACACGGATACATACCAGCAGAGCGCATCCATGTGCGTATACCAGGCCACACAGGACGGATCCCGGGGTCTTACCTTCGTGACAAGTCACGGCATTCGAGTTGTCTTGCGATAACGCAACTCGAGAATCTTATGTCGCAGTCAAATTTTGACTGAAAATATTCGGGTTTCTACAACCATAAAACTCGCTCCCGATGGGAGTAACACTCCTGCACTCCTCCAACTCTAATGCTTTATCAAGAAATATCGTCGGGTGCGCGCTCAGCGCTCCCGATGGGAGTAGCCCCCGAGGCTATAGTCAAAAAAGACTTTTTCGAGTATAGGCTCAAAATATATTGTAGTCCATCATACTTCAACTCGAGATACTTCAACTGGAGATACTTTTAAGAACATCTTGTCGTCGAATACTAATCCACCACTTCAGAGAAAAGTTGTATTCACCACTCTTAAAAATAGTAGCCCCCATGGCTATAATCGAAACTCCTTTGTATACAGCCTTGTGCACCTATTTTGCACTTGTCGGCGCCATCTTTCTTCTTTCTTATATTATCTTCTTTATGACATCAATGAGTACATCACTCTGTACCATTGCGAACCGTTGCGTGGGCAGTACTGTAAATTTCTTAATTTTTGACCGTTAGTGGGCTTACCGTTTCCGATCTTTGCGCCACGTCTCAGCCCACGACCCTTCTCTCAAAAGATATATAAGGGGGATCGTGGGGAATTTTACTGTTTACCAGCTCTTTCTCTCCGCCACCGCCGCCATTGTCGATCTTGCCTCCTTCTCCTTCCGTGCATAGCCCCCAGGCACAGATTTGATAGATGCGCGTAAAGCACCTAGCGAGCAAGAACGCCATGGCCAAGGGAAAATCGAACGCTGCGACCAGCTGGGTGACCTCTGCCATCACGAAGAAGGAGGTGGAGAAGGCCCGGATGGACGGCCTCATCTCCGCCCAAGATTCGATCAAGTTTCCAAGCACGGAGCGGATCCCGGAGCCCCCGAGTGGTTATCGGGTAATGTTCCTTGCTTTCCTCCTCCGTGGTCTTTCTCTTCCTGCCCACGAGTTCCTTCGTGGGCTTCTCTTTGTTTACGGTGTGCAGCTTCACCAACTCACACCGAACTCTCTTCTGCACATTGCGTGTTTCGTGACTCTTTGCGAGTCATTCTTGGGCATTGAGCCCCACTTTCTTCTCTGGAGGTCAATCTTTCGGCTCCGCCCCAATGTTGCGTTGGCTAGAAAACCCGAACTGGGCGGAGCCGTCGTTTCTGTGCGCCCTGAAGCACAATACCTTGAATTTTCCATGGCCGCATCTATCCAAGGGTGGAGGACAAAGTGGTTCTATATCAAGGACCGCAAATCCTCTCCTGAAGATGAATACGGCCTACCTCCTTTTGATGCTTCCCAGGAGGTAAAGAAATTGGCGTCGTGGGATACGCTCCCCTCAGATGCGGAAGTCGAACAAATTCTTCCTCTTCTGTCTCGCATCAAGGCTTTAAAAGGAGGTCAAGGAGGCGCTTTGTCGGGTATTCAACTCATGGCGTTTTTCATTCAACATCGAGTTCAACCCCTACAACACCGCCTTACCAAATTTTGGAGTTACTCCGGCTTGGAAGATCCTACCCGCGTCTCTGAAGATCTGATATCGAAAGAAGATGTCGACAAGCGGGTCAGGAGTCTCACCAAGCTCACCAAGGATCATGCAGTTGCTGATTTGACCGCTGATTTCTTTGACTCCGTGCACCCTCTTCCTGAGGTATATATCTGCTTTCTTCTTGGCTTCTTGTTGTCGATTTTCGTGTTTCTCAAACTATGTTTTTCTTTTCCTTACTTACTCTAGTAACGCATTCGCGTGCAGGGACACCAATTTCTCCTCTCGCGCCCCCTCTTCCAGAGGCAGGGCCCCTTCCGGCTGATCTGGCCATGTCTGTATCTGAAGCCCCCGAGGCTGATGATAATCAGGACGGAGATGATGCCAAAGAATCAGAAGAGGATACTAGTTCGTCGACATCGTCTCCTCCTGTGCGGCCTGAAGACACTGCCTTGGACAAGAAGAGGAAACGAGTCGACGAATTTGCTTCTTCGAGTTCCTCTTTGCAACAAGCAGTTGCGGAGAAATCTCCTGTCTTGACAGAAGATATGGAATTCTTCGACCTCCTGGCATCGTAAGTGTTTTATTTGAGTTCTTCAGTTGCACCATTCTTGTCTTGTTTTTGTAGTATGTCATATAACGTATTTTCTTCTTTGTAGAGATGACGAAGAGCCGCCAAAAGATGATTCAACTGCTCCTTTGATGTCGCCAATGACCGCTGCCGAGCCCCCTGAGCCAGTTGCCGCACCGAGGGTCACCAGGGCTTCTGTCAAGAAGGTTCCGGAAACTCGAAGCAACAAACGCTCAAAGAAGGCCAAAGAACCCGACGTTTCTCTTGAGGCCCATGTATCGGCGGGTTCTCCTGACGATGTGAGCGACTCCTTTTGCTTTTCCTTTTCTTGTCTTTCCTTTGCATATACTTGTGCTCTTACACGTCCTTTCTCTTAGGCACTATTGAAGAGATTTGTCGCCTTAGGCACGGAATGTGCTGGATACCTGAGGGTTGCGAAAGCGTCCGAAGGTGCACTTTTGACGTCCAGTCACAACTTTTTCCTTGTACTTATCCTTTGCTGCTTATCTGACACGCTTGCCTCTTCTTCTGTAGTTGCTCTGGCGACGGCTAACGCTCAGATTGCGTCGCTGGAAGCGGAGCTCCATGCTTCACAGAAAGCTTATGATGCTGCAGCCACTGCCAAGGCAAACGCTGAGAAGTCGCAGAAATCTGCGCTTGGTAAGGCGAAGAAAGCTGAAAAAGCTTTAGCTGATGCCAACAAGGATCATGCCCAGCGAGAGCAAGCCGCGGCGAAGCGTCTCCACACAATGTCCACTGCTGCTGAAAGTGAGTGTTTCACCTTGTCTTCTATTTTCGACTTCTGTTGCACTGTTGTACGTGCTGACATCTTCCTCCTTCTTTTCTTTTCTATCTACTTTGTGTCGCGTAGGATTTACCGGGGTATCTCCGTCGGCCCTGCAACCGGACGATGACCCTCTGATGACTGTGGTTAACCTACTCGAGGAAAACTGGATATCTATCCAGGAAACTTTCGAGTTAGTTAACCGCGTTCTATCACGACTGTTTGTCGGGTTGTGGCCGAAGAAAAGGGCAGCAGTTCCGAAGGACGACTTGAGTAATCTTGCCAAGTCCTTCGATACAACTGAAGACCCCACCCTCCAGCTTAAAGGGCTTTCTATTAAGCGTGGCGCCGAGGGTGCTATCGCACTGTCCCTTGCGCATGGTACGAACTTCGACTGGGAGAGGGTGAGCTCTCCCCATGGCCGCACCCGCGACGAGATGAAGGCTTTTTTCGAGAAGGCGAAGAAGTTGGCGCCTGCATTGGTGACACTTATTTCCCCTTCGGCATCCTCTGCGGCATCTGCTGCACCACCTCCAGCGGTGGAAGATCCAGTGCCTCCGTCGACTTATGGCGAGGAATCTGCCGTGCCCTCTTCTGCCATGGAGCAAAATGCTGAGGTGGCGTAGACTCGGCTCTTTTGTAGCTTCAAGTTTCTCCTTTTGAATGTAAAAACTTTTAGTTGCGTGCAACCCGAGAACTTTAGTCATAGGGTTGTGGTTTTATGTAAATATATCTTCTTATGAAGTCCTGTGCTGCCTTTCTGAAATGTTTCTTCTTCCTCTTCTTTCGTTTTCAGTTGACGCATGTCGATGACCCTTTGACTTGCGGGCCTGCTCCTTTCTCTGCCAATACGTTCAATTCAAGGATTCCGTCGCCTCCTAGTCGATGCGATCAATGCGCAGAATATTCTTCAAGGATTTCTGACCTTGAGATTCGCTTGACTTCAGCCAAACGCCAAGCTCAGATGGCGTTTGATAAAGCTAGCAAAACTTCTGCCCTGACGAAGCAGGTATCGATTCTTGGTGATGAAGTGTCCAGCTTGACGGCAAAGATTTTGCATCACGAAGAATGCAATTCTTTTATTCTTGGTATCGTCGAATCCGCCTGTGAAATGTTGCGATGTAAGTTTCCTCTCGACTTATTTTCTTCACTTTTTGCTCCACTGTTACTTTTATGATATCCTTTGCCCTTATAGGTACTTTCTTGGATTTCGCTGCTGAAGATCGTCGGGTTACTAAGCGAAGTGCGGCTCTGGAAAAAATGTCCGCAGGTGTTGAGAATTTATGGTCTGATCCTCGACGCCGGAGCGCTATTGTATTGCTTCAGGACCGTGCCCAACATATTGGCGAGGCAGTGGATGGCTGTAGGAGAGCTCTCGTAACTATGCACTCGGTCATGCTTCCTCGCAATCCTCTGCCTGCTACTTTTCCATTACTTCTTGATGTTTTTAGATCCAGCCAGCGAGTCCATCGGTTGATAGAACTGAACTTAGTGGCAGGTGCCAATTTTGCTCTTGGGTGGATACGCAAGTGGCAGCCAAGACTCAATTATAGTTCTATGTCGCTGAGCTATCCTCCTGGTGGGGCAAGCCTTCGAGTACACTTAGAGAGTACCTTGCAGCCTACCCGACGAATTATAGCCAGGCTGTTGCAAGAAGACTCCGCATTTTTCCGCGAGTTTCACTACTTAGACCCTTTAGGTGTAGATGATTCTGACAACCCGATGTTGTAAGGTGTATGTGGAACGTGAGAGTTTATTTATTTCGCGACTGTATGTCTGAAACTTATTCTCAGAGCGTTATTGTATGATTCATGCGTTTGCCGCATTTTCTCTTTGAAAGACTCGTAAACTCGAATATGAGGAACGTTTTGTCTTTACTATACTTGTAATGTAAGATACATGGGATGACCCAAGAGATCCGGCCCGTGACCTGTGTTCTGGATCTAGAGGGCATTGCCCCTGGTATAACTCGTGGCTTTTACAGCCTTACTGTTCTAGTCTTCTTTATTGTCTTTTGATGCTTATGCCGCCATGGCTTTCCCTTTTTCCCCTGCGTCCGTGTCTTCTCCTGATGCTCCTACTCGTGGTTTCTTCATTTCGGGCTCCGCGACGCGTCCTTCGAGTAGCTTGACGCCCTCTGTAGTTGCGCTTTTTGCCTTCTCTGCATGGTTGGCTATTACGCCAAAATTTTGCGCCATCTTGTGGAACTCCCTGTCGCAGAGATCTGAGACTTCAAAACTCCCTTTGACTGTAATTATTCCTTTTGGTCCTGGCATTTTAAGTACCAAATATGTATAGTGAGGCACTGCCATGAATCGCGAAAACGCGGGTCGTCCGAGGATCGCATGATATTGAGATGGCCAGTCCATAACTTTGAAGTCTAGCTTTTCTCTTCTGTAGTTTTGTCGGTTGCCGAAGCAAACCTTGAGTGCTATCCGACCCAGTGGGTAATTGGCACTTCCTGGCACGATCCCGTGGAAGGAACAATCTGTTGGTTCCAGGAATTCTAGTGATATCCGCATTGCCCTTAGTGTTTTTGCGTATATCAGGTTAATTCCACTTCCTGCGTCCATGAATATTCTGTCGACATCATACGTGCCGATTTGAGCTTTGAGTACCAAAGGCGCATTTCCTGGCCGAGGTACTGTTATAGGGTGGTCTTCTCTGTTGAACTCGATTGGTTGTTCTTACCAGTGCAGATACTCCGTTGCGGTTGGAGGTGAGATGACTGCTAGATTGACTTGTCGAGTTATACTCTTCTCTTCTTTGTTCGACTTGGGCACAGGTTGTATCATTGCTGTGATGTGTCCTTTTGATGGAACGTACCCTTCGTCGTCGTGTCCCTGGTTTTGCTGGTCTTGTCCTTGAGGAGCTCCGTTGTTTCCTTGCTGTTTTGCCAGAGGATTGTTGCTTCCTTCAAATCCTTGTCGCCTTGCTTCGGTTTGCTTGTTTAGCGCTGCCTCTTGTAGTTTTAAGAATGTTATACAATCTTTCATTGCGTGTCTTGATACTCGCTTCCCATCGACGAACGCTGAGTGTATATGACAGAGTCCGTTGAGCATATCTTCTGCCGACGGGTTGTACTCTCTGGGTTCTCTTGCGGGAAACTTTTTATAATCCTCCTTTCCATAGCTTTGGTATCCCGAACTTCTGCGCTCGCCTCCTTGATAACTGTTGTCTTTGTATCCTGCGGCGATTTGGCTATGGGAGCCGTAGTTGTCGTAATTTCAAGACCGTCTCCTTTGACTTCCATATTTATTTCTTCTATCATCCTCTGGGGATCGCGTTCGCTTGTTGTTGCATGCGTCTTCTCCGTCTGCGAATCTGTTTGCTACGTCCATGAGGTCTGACACTGTTTTTGGCTTGATTCTACCCATCTCTTCGACTAGGTCTCTTCGCCTTAACCCAATGATGAATGCATCTATTGCTCTTTCGTCTGAAACTTCGACTGCCGAATTTTTGATAAGGCTCCATCTTTGGATGTATGCCCGCAGTATTTCGTCGCGTTGCTGCACGCACGCTTTGACTTCTTCTATTGATGCTGGCCGCTTATATGTCGACCTGAAGTTGCCTGTAAATTGCTTTGCGAGGTCTTCCCAGCTTCCAATAGTTTCTTTCTCTAGCTTGCTCAACCATGACCTTGCTGCTCCGGTGAGGTGTAGTTGCAAACTTTGCATTGCTGTTTCTTTGGTTCCTCCTAATATTTGCACTGCTTGTAGATAATCTGATAGCCATGATTGTGGTTCCTGTGATCCGTCGTATTTTTGCTGCTCATGAGGTAACTTGAATCCCTTCGGAACTGGAGTGGTGCGAACCCTGCGGGTAAAGCACGATGCCCCCATCTCTTTTTCGTCATCTTCATAGTCACGTCTTTCATTTGGGGATCGCGATCTTCGGGTTCCACCGTGCTGTTTTGGTGATGGTGATCGAGATCGTTGCTTGTTGCTTCTGCGCCGAGGACTGTTGTGACGGCGAGGTGACCTTGCTTTGTGCACTTCCTTGTGGTGATATGCTTCTTCTCCTTTTGCTGATAGCTTGTGGCCCACCATGTTGAGTCCGTTCAATGCTGCTCTATGCATATGCTCTCTAGGATCTCTTGGACTTGGTCGAGTTGTAAGTAGATATGCTTGCGCTGCTACTAGTGCTGCTTCAGGGGTTTTCGGTAGGATGTTCCCCTGCTCGTCGACCGATAGGAAAGACGAGTCGAGGTTTTTAGAAAGACTTTGCCTGTCGGAGTACTCGAGGTTGTCGTACCTTGAACCGTGTCGACGATTTTTCCTTGCGTTACTATATGATGCGTCGCTTCGTGCTTTACGAGCAGCTTCGCTAGCTGCAATGGCTGAATCTTTTCTTCTTTGTATCTCTATTTTCTCCTTTGCTAATTGCTTTGCCTGCTGCCTTAGGGCATAATGATACCCCAAAAGCATGTCTTTGCTGGAATTTGATGGTATTGGCGTGCCGTGTTCTACGGCTTCTCTTATTACCCTCCATTCGTCGACTGATAGTCGAATTTTTTCCCTGGCTGTGAGGGATTCTGCTGTTTGCCCTTCTGCTAGGTGATTTGCTCCTCTGTCGATATTTGCTGGATTTAGCATTGGGTTGTTATTCTCATCGAATTCTTCTGAGTTGTCTCCCACAATGGCGAGCACCTGACATTGTTTGCCGATGTTACTATTGAAGCTTGAGAAGATCGAGTCGCCATCTTCAGAAAGCTCTAACCCTGTCTTCCATGTGTCTATTGATTTGTCTGAGATATCGTCGAGGCAAATCATGAGATCGTTGAGTTGGACTCCTGCGTCGAGTTTTTCCTTTGCTTTACTGTCTTCTTCAATTTCTTTTAGTACTTCTTCTAGGCTGACCGGCGAGTTTACCTCGCTGGATGAGCCGTCGGAATACTCCATCATTGCTACTGTTTCGGTCTCACTTGCCGACGGATCTTGTTTCGTCGGATCTGAAAGGCGAGATGAACCCGATGGCCCGATGAGGATGCTCAAACTTCCAATTGTCAACTCCATCTCTTGATTTTCGTCGACTTCTGTATTGCTGTTGGCTAAAAGCGAAAAAGCCGTCGAATTCATGATTCCAACGCCCAGTTCCCCACGGTCGGCGCCAATTGACGAGGGGTTAACTCGACAAATGTCCTAGATGAAGGACTTAGGATCGGGGAGATAGGGCGTCGGATGAACTCGAAGGTAAAGTTAATCGAAATAGGTATGCGTCGAAAGTAAACTTGGGTGTTTTACCTGGCTTGCTTTCAATCTGGCCTACACCGTCCCCTCCTGGCCCCTTTATATAGGTGGCCAGGTCTCGAGGATCGGGTAGGGTTCGATACAAATTACAATATCGACATACGGTAAGAACTCGTATTCGTCTATCATTACAATTGGGCCTAGCTATACGGGCCTTAGGGGTACTCAACTAACGGGCTCTATTAACTATACCCTTGTCAACGACTGACCATGGGAACAGGGCTGGGGTCACTAGATGTAGCGCTGACATGACTCTAGTGAGTTCGATTCGCTGTCGGTAGTGCCACATCGGCGAGACCGGGTCTCCTTTGACGATTGTATGACATTTTTATACGAATTTTTTATGTTGCTCACATTTTTTAAAATTGTTACAAACTCGTATGTAATTTTTGTGAACGCGCACGCAAGATGCTATGAGATTCTAAGGGCTTGCTACACAGTTTGTTTTCTCGTATTTTTCAATGTTGCATACGTGTATCCAAATTGCTGCAAACACTTGCGATCTTGCTACTGTCTTTTCCTTAAGTGTTGTAAAGCTGCTCGGTAGGTGGTACAGTCATTTTCCTCCCATGTTGTAGAAGTTATTTTAATTTGTCCGGTGGATTTTGCAATGATCGACGGTTTATGCGGCGAGCACTAAAAATTGATGCATAACCACTTTTTATTGCATCACTACTTTAGAAAGGTTGTGAATGTTTTTGCACGGTTGTACACCTTCCTAAGAAATGTTGAGACAATATTGCAATCTAACAATTTCTTTGCTATGGGGGTGGGGTTTTTGTTGAGGAAGACGGGCGGCCTATATCTACCCAAATAAGTCTGACGACTAGAGAGGTGATTGATCTTTCTGCACATCAGTTCAAGACGAGGTCAAATTAGTACATTCCCTCATCACTTACCTGAAATACATTTTATTTTTTTACTTTTTTGAATTCTAAGCTTAAAGCTTCTTTCTCACTTATCTTGAGTCACTCCCAAACACGTCTGCTCGAAACCAGACCTAGAATTTTCACCCCGGATATTGAGACCTGGTACTCGAGGAGCACCACTAGAAATGAAGCCCGCTAGTCCTGCCGCCCCCACTTGCCGAGTCCGTTGATGTAAAACGTTAATCACTAGAAGGAACAACCTGCAGCCATGACCGTTTATGATCACGGACGATGGTGGTGATGAGAACCCAGAACATCGATGGTCTAGGTTGATGTGTGTTGAAGCGTCAGAAGGAAACAAGATAACATTGATCTGTATCTCGTAGCACACAACCACATGCTAGTCAAGTCAATTACCGTGTACAAATCAACAGCAGAGCTACCAGATGCTACTTCTGTCAGCAAATACACTCAGATCAAACTGCTGCTCCCATGGCCATGGAAGGGGTTGCTCTGCGGCAGGGGCAACATAGCAGAGTACGCGTCACCGAAAGGATTGGCCTGAGACTGAGAAGCAGCAGCATACGACTGAGGCTGCTGAAATGGCATCCCAAACATCTCTTGCTGTTGATGTGCCATCATCGATATCTGAACATCGGTCGGCGGCGCGACGCTCGTCGACGCGGCGAACGGGTCGACATGAGGATCTGTACTGTAGGTTGCCTGCTGCTGCTGCCTCCTCGCCGCGTCCTCGTATAGGCTGTCCAGGAGCAGACCGTCGAAACCTCCGGCCTGCAAGAACCATTGGACGCAATGCAAATGCAAAATATGATGAGATACATGGATGCACTGTAGGTGCATCGCGGATGGAAATGCTACACGAGGTTCTCTCACCAGTTTCATCTCTGTCAATTGGTTGCGGCTGCTGGCAGTCTGTGCTGTGACCAACGCCAGCTCCCAACCTGACGATCCAGCCATGTCGATAGCAGAAGATGCTGATGCGTTGCAATTACCACCTGAGTTACGAGATTCGGGAGCAGAGTTAGTGGTTGCTGAACTGAATCCATAGCCACGAGCATGGACTGATCACAAGTTCAGAACAACAGGAAGATGAGAGCAGAGCATGAGACCTGTACCTGGTGCTACAATGGCCAGGGCAAGTGCGTTGCTTTGCTCAAGCTCAGCGGCAGCAGAGCTCAACTCGTGTAAACCCTGCACCGCACCGTCCACTTATCATTTTCTGTACAGACATACGGCTATACATGGTAGGCAATGTATGCACTGACGAGGATGATGACATAGGCAGCTCACCAGTAAATCGGCGGCGGTGGTAGTAGGTTCAGGTTCATCGTTTATCTCGGATACATGGTGGGGTTCCTCTACAGGCTCTGGCACAAGCTCCTCCACGACAGGTTCTTCGAACGCGGCCTCAAGAGGTGGCTGAGGTGTTGGCTGTTCTTCCTGGTTTGCAACAATATCTAGCTGCCGGTATTCCTGCCAAATTTTGTACAACCACTCAGTACCACACTACCACAAAGTATAAAATACAGGTCATTCTATTGTTCCCATGTTGGAATTTCCACTACATTTCAGTTAAAAAATGATTTTGATCAATTAGTCCAATTCGAACATAATAAAAGTCAAATTCAACTGACAGTTCAGTGATTTCAGTGGTGATTGAAGCCTAACCATATCTGAGAACCTTTTGTGGTTCATAAGCACTTTTGAGCTCAGAGAAAAATTTACTGAAATACTTGCTGGAGACTATCCATCCTTGTATATTATTAGTTCAAGGACTCACGATTGTCTTATTTACGACATGCATTGTTCTGGGGGCTTCTCTGATGTACTCTTCCATCGTCACAAGAAAAGACGGCGGTGGCTGATGAAAATGCAACAAAAGGAAAACAGTAAAATTTTGGCGTCAGAACACAATTCATTGCAGTAAAGTGAAACAAACGAAATGCTACAATAAGTAAATGTAATTGCCTCTCTTAGAACTGGAAACTGGAAGCTCCTGGCGAGTTCCAAACCTCTGCAGATGGCGTAGAATTCAGACAGGCTATTCGCCTGGTATTCCGAGGATCGTTAGCCTCAATTTTCAGCAATGCATGAACAAGTAATCTGCACAGGGAAAAGTGCAGAGGAAACACGGATCACGGGCACGAGTCTATGCGTACCAGATTTCCCGTTCTTCTGTAGATGTCCTGGGCTTTGATGGCGTCGAGTTTGTTCATGTCGAAGAACTGCGCATTAGTACAGAAGAGTTAATCTGACCAGAACTCTAAATTCCCCACTAAACCTCTGACGGGAAAGGGAACTGAAGATGACAGCAGAATTACCACATCCACAAGGTTGATGATCCCATCATTGACTGCACAGTAAATCTTGAAGCTCTCCTTCAGCACCTGATAATGATATTTGGTCAGCAATAACTATTTACTGAATGACTATGAGCAACGCTAATTGGATTAAGCTGCACATCCACACCAGAGCCAGAGCATACTGAATAAGGTAGTTCCCAAACGCTGCTCCTTCAGGCTGTAGGCAAATTTAGACATCAGATGTCGTGAAAACTGTATGCGCAACACAAGACGTCCCTGAATCCTAGGAGCATTTTGCCACGAGCTTTACCTGACAGCCGACAAGCCTGAAGAGCAGCTGCTGCAACGCCGGCAGCTGCTCCAGCAGATCGTCCTTGCCCAGGCTCCTCGTCCTGCTTTGCCCCTGAGAAAATGAAAATCAACCAATCACCGCACATTCACAACGCCGATGAGGCGATGACGCGTCAGAAACAGTTCAGAAACCTTGGGAGGTGCACTCTCCGACGCCGCCGGCGCCGGAGGCCTGAGCCGCTCCGCCTCGACGTCGTACCGGAGCACGGCCAGGCACTCGAGCCGCTCCTCGAGGAAGAGCGCGTACGTGCGCACCCACGCGGAGCAGTCCCAGGCCAGGTGGCTGGAGTCGTCCTTGAAGCTCGACATCTGCAGCGTCTGGCCCCTCTGCCGCCCGTGGCCCAGCAGCTCCTCCGCGAACGCGCCGCTGTTGCCGTCCCGGAGCGCCCTGTGGATCACCACCAGCGCCTTCAGCGCCACCACCCAGTTGCTCGTGTTCGCCAGCCGCCTCGCCAGCGCCTGCACGCAGTAGGAGACGTCGGCGCGGGAGCGGGCTCCCACGATCTCTGCAACGACCACGGCGGCGCGGATGACATGATTGATCAGAAGTTCAGAACGGCGAATCTCTGCGCGGGGTTAAGAAAAGAAGAGGTGGCCGGCCGGCCGGACGGCGGCGGAACGTACTGGCGAGGTGGCGGTCCTTGGGCGGGCGCTCCACGTGGCTGGTGGCCTTCACCACGGCCACGTCCAGATCGTCGCGGTTGCTGTTGACCTTGGCCAGGCCGACGGTGGTGGAGTCCTTGATCGCGCCGCACGCCTTGCGCCAGCTCTTCTGCATCGAAGCCGGGCCCATCCACCTTGGTGCCCGGTGAGGTGGGCGCCGGCAAACGGACGAACGGACCGACGACGGTGTTGTATCGCCGGCCGGCCACCCGAGCCGGCTCTGGTGTCGCTAGTTCGCGCGGGGCTTGGTCGTATCTACGTCGTGGCGAGAAGTGCTACTGCACTCGCGGCTGGAATGGACGGGTTTAAATTACAGATTCCTTTTTTCTTTGGCTTAGGGCATGTGTTTTCTTTTTCCATTTGTAAACTTGGATAGAGAAAAAAAAGAGGCTCTGTATATCGATTGATTGAAGGACAGGACTATGCGGTGGCGCAGCATAAAATTGATCGTGTGCGGCGGGTGATATGCCGAAAAGGATTTGCGATATCTTTCATGTGGAAAGCTAGTACTTTAACTATGTATACAATAAAAAATATGATATCATTATAATTTTTAAACTTTAACTATGCATACAATAAAAATATTAAAATTATAATATAAATTAGACATCATTATAATCATCACAAAATATATTTTCATATTATATGTATTTTCGTATTTTTAATGTTTATATATTTATCTTTATGGTTAATCAAATTTTCTAAAATTTTACTTTGATTAAACCTAGAATGCAAGGTAATTATTGGCATGGGAGTACATCGATAGGCATTGTTGGGCCAAACTCCAAAATCTCTAGTTAAAACATCAGCTTAACGTCATGTTTCTCGACAACAACTTCTATTTTTAAAGTATCTCATATTAAACTTTGCACTTTTTGTAGTATTTAACATTGGCTACCTGTAGAATTTTTTGGCATTTTTTTTGAAACTTTAAAATATGAATTTTGAATGTTTAAAAATAGAGGGCTACGTGTATCTCGATCTACGTTTCGAGTTTGCTTGGATGCAAACCATATACTCTATACCGGATTATTTCAAGTAATTACTAGATTAATTTTGTGGAATTGCCATATTACTAATTGGTCATAATTACCAGATTATTTCTGAGTAATTGTTAGATTAATTTTGAGCAATTTCCAGATTACTAATCGTCAGACTAATTCTGAGTATACTTGTTAGATTAATTAGGTCATAATTGCCCAATTAATTCCGAGTAATTGCTAGATAAGTTTCGAGTAATTGCCAGATTAGTGTATTCAGGCATGGCGCCTGTTAACCCCAACTACAAGAGTGTGTCAGCGACAAGCTCACACACCGCGAACTTATCTGGCCCTCCCGCATTTGCGTTGACACCGCTGTACTTGCTCCCATGCTCATCGACGACGACCTACCTGTTGTATGCTTGGCGGCACCCTCCCCGCTTGCATGGTCGACTCCCCCTGCCCTAGGGACAGAAGTCTCATCCTCGCCTTGTTAGCAGCAGTCTGGCGGAGCCGTTGCCACGCTCCTCGGCGAGGGACTGGTGTTCCACGAGCCCCGTCCTCGTGTGGCCTGGGGGAGTCCTCCGTGTTTGCGTGTCTTCCTCGCGTGGGGGCCTGGCGGAGCCCTTTGAGCACCACGTCTCCATCTCCACGACGCCTCTCTCCGTGGCATGGTCGGCGGCGATGTGTCACCCCTCGTTGTGGCATGGTCAGCTGCGGCGATGGGTCGCGGACTCTACAACATGGTCAGATGCGGTGGTGGGTCGCCCTTCTCCGCAGCGTGGTAGGCAGCAGGGGTGGGTCATCCTCCTGGCGCGGAGCTGATCCCCTTTCCTCGTGTGAACTATGAAAGAGAAAGTATGTGTGGTTAAGAGAAGCTTCGTGAGGGGATAAGGTGTGAACCAGATCGACATGATAAGGTGCAAGGGGAGTGGCTAATAGAGGGACACATGCTTGGGCGGTGGTGAGGTGCGAACGGTTTGATAAGGCCGCACGAATTGCAGCGAGTGATGGCACGACTCTATTCTTCAGAATGCCACTTGTTGGATTCAAACCGCCGAGTGATGAAGTAAGAGAAGTTTTCCCCCACAAAGTTAACTCGGTGTTTATATCAAACATTCGGGGAAGATTGAGCTAGTTCCTTTTCTTCACTCTTCTAGCAACCTGTAACACTAAAATAATAGCTTTGCATCCCCAACTAACTATGGTGGTTGTCAGACACCAACAGCTTGCAAGTTTACATAACCAAAATAAAATAAAGTAAGTAATAATGGTTTTTGTGATTTTTGGGTTTAAAATTGAAAGTAAAACATCATAACGGTAACTAAAATTTTCTTATGGCTAAAACAGGACGGGAGACCATGGTTTCACTTGATCTCTCTTTCTCATAAACATGGTGATAATAAAGCATAAGCGACAAACTATGAGCATGCAAGCACACAAGATGTCATTGAAAATCAGAAATATGGGCATCACGTTCTAACATAGAATGGATATAAAAATAACTCCCTAATACTATTTTGACAAAGGAGCCCACCTCAAGTCAATTAAGAACTAACAGAGTATTGCATTAAGAACTGTAACATGAAGTTGAAAACACATGTACATCCTTGCAAGCAAGGCATCCTTTCTATCACTTGATATTTGCACAAGATAATCCTTTCTCCCTAGTGAGGCATGCAATCATAGAAAGTAAAAAACCATAGTAGCGAGAGATTTCTGTCATTTTCTGAAACTCTCTACAAGATTGCTCCAACTAATGCACACATCCCCACACATGGCCTAGCATACTAATTTGATCAGAATAAGCAAACAAGAACGGGATAACATATACATCTACTAATGCATCAAGAACATAAATATCTTTGCATCATATCACAAACAAAAGATCCACCACAGGGGTAATACAAATATGGTCATAATCATGATAGGGACCTCATGTGACTCTAATCATCGAAACACAAGAGGGAGATTGATACAATTTACTTATACAATCCCATATCCCAGGGATGAACTAGTCTCTCTTCATCATGGTGTTGAAGGAGATGGTGTCGATGGTGTCGATGGAGTCGAAAGGGAAACCCGGAGCTGCGATGACAGCGTCTCCCCTCCTATCCTCATAGTTTTTTGATCTATTTTGTGTATTTCGTGTTTTCCCACTGCCCCGTCACGAAGTCACCAGAGGGAGGGGTATATATAGTCAGTTTTAGGTCAAGACGATTCCGTGGAGTCGAAGTTTGCAGTAATGGGACTCACGAGGGGGAAATGGGCCCCACCATGTGGCCAGACTCTTGGCCCGCGTGGTGGGCCCTCTTTATTGCTTCATGGAGTTCACCATTGACTTCTTCTTCTCACGGTCTTCTATTTCCCGAAAAAATGACATGGCAAAAATATTGGGTACGTTTGACGTCTGAAAGGTCCCTGAAAGTCAAAAACATGCAAGACAAGGAAATCCGCTTCACAGTGTTAAGACCAAATAAAAGGGTATTGTTTAGAAAATGTACAAATTAAATGGAAAACATGTCCATGTCCTTATGAAAATCAAGTATATAAGAACATGACCTAATAAACTACAAAGTCATAGATGCATTTTAGATGCATCGGCAAGCCGCCGCACGGGGAAAAGATGTGTGCCGCCTTCCTTTATCATTCAAGGAGAAGGTAACGATAGGCGCCACATCGATAAATCACTCGTGCGGTGCATCACGATTCATGAAAATCGATCGTGGTTAGCAGCCACAACCCCCCACACCTTATCTTCTCACGTGTGGCTCCTATACCCTCATGCATCGCTCATGTACCAACCACTCTATCCCCTCCCCTATTTCTCTCTCAAGCGACCATGGTAGGAGGTGCTCCGCGCCAGAGAACCACAGGAGAAGGGAACCGCTGCCTCAGATCTAACACGTGCAAGGGGGGAGGCCACGCGGTGCCGATCCCCCGGCGAGGGAGTGGTGGTGCGGTGTTGATGTAGGAATTATATATATAACCGCCCAGTTGGAAACCCCAAGAGAAGGTTATAATGAGCACATCAGCAAGTCTTCCCTCAGTTGTGAAACCAAGGTTATCGAACCAGTAGGAGAAAGAACCAAACTTCCGAAGGTTGATGCCCGCTAGCTTTGCAACACTCTGGACAATGGCGCCAGGAAACTTGTCGGCGTGTAGATTTTCACCAGCAGCAACGTGGAACCTGCACACAACACAACCAAGTACTTTGTCCCAACTCACAGTGAGGTTGTCAATCTCACCGGTTTGCTGTAAACAAAGGATTAAGCGTATCGAGTGGTAAAAGGTAATAGTTTGCAAGAATGTAAATAAAGCAAGTAAATAGTAAACAATAATAGCAATGTAAAAGAATGGACCGGGGTCCATAGTTCACTAGTGGTGTCTCTCCATAAGATAAATAACAACATGCTGGGTAAACAAATCACAGTTGGGCAATTGATAGAATAAAGATAGCATACAAATGTCACGAGGATCACTATGAGATTCACTCTGGGCATTACGACAAAATACATAGACCATAATCCAACTGCATCTATGACTAATAATCCACTCTCGAGGTGTCGTCCGAGCACCCGTTGAGTATTAAGTTGCAAACAATAGACAACTGCATTAAGCAAAGTGCGTAATGTAAACAATGCAAATGTCCTTGAACACAAGAATGTTGTTTTCTCCCTAGTGGCTAGAACCTTAGAGGTTTCTGCAACTCCCCCAGATTTCTAGAGGCATGAACCCACTATCGAGCATAAATGCCCCCTCTTGCAGTCACTAGCATCAACTCGGCCAAGATATCTACTAGCAACGGAGAGCATGCAAGATCATAAATAACATAGAGATAACATAAAGATAATATTTAGCACATCAACTTGACATAGTACCAATATTCATCGGATCTCAACAAATACAATATGTAGAATTACACAAAGATGACCTTGATCATGATAGGCAGCTCACAAGATCTAAATATAAAGCACATGGTGGAGAAGACAACCATCTAGCTACTGCTATGGACCTGTAGTCCAAGGTAGATGATACGTCTCAAACGTATCTGTAATTTTTGATGCTCCATGCTTGTTCTTACACCATTTGCTTAGTGTTTTTTTACACTTCGTGACGTTTTTATGCATTTTCTGGAACTAACCTATTAACAAGATGCCACAGTGCCAGTTCCCTGTTTTCTGCTGTTTTTGTGTTTTAGAAAAGTTACACAGGAAATATTCTCAGAATTGGACAAAACAAAAGCCAAACCTCCTAATATTTACCGAAGCTTCCAAAAGACCGAAGAGGAGACAGAGAGGGGCCAGGGGCCAGCCTCACCACCAGGGGGCGCGGCCCAGCCCCTGGCCGCGCCCACCTATGGTGAGGGTGCCCTGGTCCACTTCTGACGCTGCCCCTTCGCCTATAAAAACCCCCTGACGGGAAAAACCTAAACACCCAATCAATTTTCCAGAAACACATCATGATCCACCGCCGTCATCGACCCGAGATCAGGAGGGTCCAGAAGCTCTTCCCGGTACCCTACCGGAGAGGGAAATCACCACCGGAGGTCTTCTTCATCGCCATGCTTGCCTCCGGCGCGATGAGTGAGTAGTCTACCTTGGACTATGGGTCCATAGCAGTAGCTAGATGGTTGTCTTCTCCACCATGTGCTTCATGTTTAGATCTCATGAGCTGCCTTACATGATCGAGATCACCTTTATGTAATTCTACATGTTGTGTTTGTTGGGATTCGATGAATATTGGTGTTATGTTAAGTTGATGTTCTGAATTTTATCTTATGTTATCTCTATGTTGTTTATGATCTTGCATGCTCTCCGTTGTTAGTAGCTATCTTGGTCAAGTAGATACTAGTGACTCCAAGAGGGGGTATTTATGCTCGATAGTTGGGTTCATGCCTCTATTTAATCTGGGGGAGTGACAGAAACCTCTAAGGTTGTAGATGTGTTGTTGCCACTAGGGAGAAAACAACATTCTTGTGTCCAAGGACATTTGTTTTGTTTACATTACACACTTTGCTTAATACAGTTATATGTTGTTCGCAACTTAATACTCGAGGGGTGTTCAGACGATATCTCCGCGAGTGGATTATTAGTCATAGATGCAGTTGGATGGCGGTCTATGTATTTTGTTGTAATGCCCAGAGTAAATCTCATAGTGATCCTCGAGACATATGCACGTTATCTTTATTCTATCAATTGCCCAACTGTAATTTGTTTACCTAGCATGTCGTTATTTATCTTATGGAGAGACACCACTAGTGAACTGTGGACCCCGGTCCAATTTCCTTTACATTGTTATTACTATTTACTTTTACTCGCACTGTTTAGTTTCTTGCATACTACTATTGCTTTCCACTCGATACGCTCAATCCTTTGTTTACAGCAAACCGGTGAGATTGAAAACCTCATCGTAAGTTGGGAGCAAAGTTCTTGGTTGTATTGTGTGCAGGTTCAACGTTGTTGCTGGTGCAAAGCAAAGCCCTGGACGAGATGCCTTATAAATTGTCTGGAGCTGTCGCGAAGCTAGCAGGCATCACCTTCTGAAGTTTGGCTTTTTCCTACTGGTTCGATAAACCTCAGTTTCTTACTGAGGGAAAACTTGCTACTGTGCTCATCATACCTTCCTCTTAGGGTTCCCAACTAGGTGGTTATCTGCCTGCATCAAGCAAGACTTTTTCTGGCGCCATTGCCGGGGAAAAAGAAGATTTCTGCAAGGGGAGTTTCACACGCACATCCTTTACTTTGTTTATTGTTTTGCTTTACTTTATTTCTGCTTGCATCATTTTATCAAAAACACAAAAAAATTAGTTTCCTTTATAGTTGCTTTTATTTACTTGCTTTTAGTTTTGTTAGAATGAGTAATCCTGAAGTTGAAGTTCGTACCTTTAAGCAACAAGGGGGAGAGAGCTTAAAAGATGCTTGGTACCGTATTAGCAATTCTCATCATAGGTGTATGGTGGCACGGTGTTGAATGGTGCCAAAAAACTGTTGGCGTGTAGTTGATGATGTAAATGACCGGCCAGTTGGAAACCCCAAGAGAAGGTTTGATGAATATAGCAGCAAGTTTTCCCTCATTTATGAAACCAAGGTATGTCAATCCAGTAGGAAAAATCCAAACTCAAGAAGGTGATGCTTGCTAGCTTCGCGACAGCTCCGGACAATTTATAGGGCACCTCGTCCAGTGCTTTGCTTCGCCAGCGGCAACGCGGAACCTGCACACAACACAACCAAGAACTTTGCTCCCAAGTTACGATGAGGTTGTCAATCTCACCGGTTTGCTGTAAACAAAGGAATGGGCGTATCGAGTGGAAAACAGTAGTTGTATGCGAGTAAAGTAAACAGTGCGAGTAAAGTAAACAGGTGATAGCAATGTAAAGGAAATTAGACCGGGGTCCACAGTTCACTAGTGGTGTCTCTCCATAAGATAAATAATACATGCTGGGTAAACAAATTACAGTTGGGCAATTGATAGAATAAAGATAACGTGCATATGTCAAGAGGATCACTATGAGATTTACTCTGGGCATTACAACAAAATACATAGACCGCCATCGAACTGCATCTATGACTAATAATCCACCCACGAGGAATCATCCGAGGACCCCGTGAATATTAAGTTGCGAACAACAGATAATTGCATTAAGTAAAGTGTGTGATGTAAACAAAGCATATGTCCTTGGACATAAGAATGTTGTTTTCTCCCTAGTGGCAACAATATATCTACAACCTTAGAGGTTTCTGTCACTCTCCCAGATTAAATAGAGGCATGAACCCAACTATCGAGCATAAATACCCCCTCTTGGAGTCACTAGTATCTACTCGGCCAAGATAGCTACTAACAACGGAGAGCATGCAAGATCATAAACAACATAGATATAACATAAGATAATATTCAGCACATCAACTCAATCATAACACCAATATTCATCAGATCCCAACAAACACAACATGTAGAATTACATAACGGTGATCTCGATCATGTAAGGCAGCTCACGAGATCTAAACATGAAGCACATGGTGGAGAAGACAACCAACTAGCTACTACTATGGACCCATAGTCCAAGGTAGACTACTCACTCATCGCGCCAGAGGCAAGCATGGCGATGAAGAAGACCTCCGGTGGCGATTCCCCTCTCCGGCAGGGTGCCGGGAAGAGCTTCTGGACCCTCCCGATCTCGGGTCGACGACGACGGCGGATCGCGATGTGTTTTTGGAAAATTGATCGGGTGTTTAGGTTTTTCCCATCGGGGGGTCTTTATAGGCGAAGGGGCAGCGTCAGAAGTGGACCAAGGCGGTCACACACATAGGGGGCGCGAGCAGGACCTGGGCCACGCCGCCTTGTTGTGTGGCCGGCTTGTGGCCCCTCTCCGTCTCCTCTTCGGTCATCTGGAAGCTTCATTGAATATCTGGATGTTTGGCTTTTGTTTCGTCCAATTCTGAGAATATTTCCTGTGTAACTTTTCCGAAACACAAAAACAGCAGAAAACAGGGAACTGGCACTGTGGCATCTTGTTAATAGGTTAGTTCTGGAAAATGCATAAAAATGCCACGAAGTGTAATGAAACACTATGCAAATGGTGTAAAAACAAGCATGGAGCATCAAAAATTATAGATACGTTTGAGACATATCAGTGTACGAAAAAGCATTCTACCATGATCCTCCTTAGAAATTTTTATGTTGGTATATCTAGTTGGAATAGGTACGTTCTTGATACTCTTGCAGGAGGTAATTTTCGGTGTACTCCCGCTCTTGAAGCATGCACTTTAATAGAAAGTTTAGTGGGAGTACCACCTATTCATGTTGTTAAAACTAAAGTCACTTTGGATGAAGTTTTGGAAAAACTTAGCTCTCTAGAAAAAAGTTTGCCAAATATCCTTGATAACGCTAGCCAGGTTAATGATTCGATAGAAAGCATCGGTAAGAGAATCACCGCTTTAGAGGCTAGCACTACTCTTGATAGTCAAAACCTTAGGATTGGTAAACTAGAGGAATCTATGGAAACATTAAGTTCAATTTTCTCTTCTCTTAAATTTAAGAAGGAGAAAGCTTTTGTTGGAAAAGAGCAAAAATTTATGTATGTTCCCAAGGTGTCTATGCCTAAACCGCAGCATATTTTTAAGATTGGTAAGACTTTTAGTTCAACTAAGAGTGACTTGCAGGTTGAATCATCTTCAGGAACTTCTAAAGTGCCTAGTGTGGTAAGTGGTGATCTTGAGGAAACAGTTGATCTTAATGCCTCTTTCGAAAATACTTAATTCGCACTTTCTGCGCCTAGCTCAAAGGCGTTAAAGAAAAGCACCCTTGGGAGATAACCCATTATTTTACTTTTAGTTCTTTTGTTTATTTAAGTATTGGAAGTTATTACTGAAGGGTTTCGCAGCATAGTAAATCAAAAAATTTCCTATGGATGCGAACAAGAAAACCAAGATCTAATCTAGGAGATGTAATCAACGAGAGAGGTAGATGAGATCTTCATACCCTTGAAGATATCACACAGCGGAAACGTTCAACAGAACGTGGTTGACGTAGTCGTACTCGCCGTCTCCTCCTCGCGATCCGATCCGATCCTACGCCGCAAGTGGCGGCGCCTCCGAGAGATGCACACGTACGGTGCAGCGATGTCTCCTCCTTCCTTGGTCTAGCAAGTATGGTGGAGAGATAGATTGGATCTGCAGCACGACGGCGTGGTGCCTATGGTGGAGAGTTTCTGCGGCAGGGCTTCGCCTACGCACAGTCGCGCGAGAGAGAGGTGGAGGGGCAGCAGTTGGCCGGCGGCTAGGGTTGGAGTAGGAGGGGGCTGCGCCCCTGCCCCCCCTTATGTTGGGGCAGGCCGGCTGCCTTGGCCCCTCCTCCAAGCCTCTAGGGCGGCGGCTAGGGGGAAGAGTAGGGGGCAAGTCTTCCCCCCTCTTCTGGAAGGTTCCCCTAGGGCTGGCCGGCTGGGCCTTTGGGGCCTTGTGCGCCTGGCCCAAAGTGGCCAGGGCACTTCCCCTTAGGCCCACGCAGGCCTCCGACAAGTGGGCCCATGTTGGTCCCACTCCGGAACCTTCTAGAACCTTCCGGTACAATACCGATAAACTCCGAAATGATTCCGGAATCCAAAAACTGCTTTCCTTTATATGAATCTTATTCTCCGGACCATTCCGGAACCTCTCGTGATGTCCTGGATCTCATCCGAGACTCCGAACTAAAACTCATAAACCAATTATCCATTCTATCCTAGCGTCGATGCACGTTAAGTGTGTGACCCTACGGGTTCGAGAATATGCAAACATGATCTTCTATCAATAATCAACAGCGGGATCTGGAAACCCATATTGACTCCCACATATTCATCGATGATCATATCGGATGAACCACGATGTCAGGATTCAATTAATCCCGTATATGTATTCCCTTCGTCACACGATATATTACTCGCCCGAGATTCGATCGTCGGTATCGCCATACCTAGTTCAATCTCGTTCACAGCAAGTACTTTACTCATTCCGTAATCCGATATCACTTCGTGATTAACTCCTTAACCACATGCTTGCAAGCGGTGTTGATATCGATTACCGAGTGGGCCCGAAGTATATCTCTCCGACTTGGGAGGGACAAATTCCATCTTGATACATACAACCCAACAAGTACTTTCTGATCACCTGAGAGACACCTTTATGATCACCCTCACATAGGATGACGTTTGATGACCTCAAAGCTTTCTTCCGATACCAGGGAGTTGTATTATCTCATGGTCTAAGGAATACAATACATGACATAGGAAAAGCTTCGCAAAGATGAACACAATGACACGATCTAATTGCTCTGCTTTATTTGGGTATGTCCATCACATCATTCTCCTAATGACATGATCTCATTATTAATTGACAACTCATGTCTATGGTTAGGAAACCTTAACCATCATTAATCAATGAGCTAGTCCATAGAGGCGTACTAGGGACACGGTGTTGTTCATAAACCACACAAGTATTAAAGTTTCCGCTTAATACAATTCTAGCATGGAATATAAACATTATCATGAACAAGAATTATAATAATAACATCTTTATTATTGCCTCTAGGGAATAATTCCAACAATTACTACTGTAATAACTGCTCCTTATCATTTTTATTTCATTTTTTTGCCAAGAGAAACCTCTAATTTGAGTGAGGTAAGATTTGGGGAAGTTGCTGTTCTGAAAAAGATTTCGGTGCTGCACCGTAAAAATTCGTGAAAATTCTCAGAGTATCTTTTTGACCTGAAATTTCTTGTGCATATGCCCCAGGTTATATCCAAACTTTCATTAGTTTTACACTTTTTGATTTGAGCAACAGAAAACCCTTGAAGAAATCGACCTTTGCCAGCTGTTCTGTTTTGATAGATTTCTGCCACTATTTGTGTTTGCCTCTCGAACGCTTTCTTTTTGAGTTCTATTGATCACGGAACTTTTGGGGAAGTTGCTACAGTAGTATATGATTTATATGTGGTGGTTTTTAGTTGAAATCTGAACCAAAAAGGGGTTGATTCATTATTATACTTACACTAATGTTGCTAATAGAATTGTGTTGAGTTTTGTATGAAGGAAGTTTTCAAGTGTAGGGATTGGAGTATGATGAGATGAGTTAAAGAATGGACAAAAGCTCAAGATTGGGGATGCCCACGCACCCTAAGAAATATCCAAGAGGTACAAGCGTTAAAGGTTGGGGATGCCCCCGAGGCACCCCTTCTTCATCGGCAAAAATCAGGTCACCTTTCAAAACACTATATTTTTATTGCTTCATGCACTATGCGTTTTTCTTGGAGCATCTTTACTTTAGTTTTCAGTTTAGTTTAGTTTTGTTTGCTGCAATAAATGGTTGGACCCCAACAAATTTCTTTTGGAGGAGATTTACTCGTTTTTATTTGCCAAGAACACTCCGTTTTCACTCTTATCGTTCAACGAGTGTTCTCTTTTTCTAGAACTGTGTTTAGCTTTCATTTTTTGCCTTGATTTTTGTTTAGATCTTGTTATATCTTTGCATCAAGGTGTATTTTTACCTCTGGTCCATGTTGGTATTCATCAAAAGAGTTGTTTCAAAAGGGTTCGAATGGTGTTGGAAAAGAGAAAAGGTTTCATGCAAAAAGTGGTACAAAAAGGAGCTTGTTTAGACTGCGGCTTAGACTTTTTCATGTCGTGCTTGATGTTGTTTTGATAGTATGCTTAGTGGTTTTGCTGTATCATGACTTGTCTCAAATGACTGAGATTGCTTAATGAGCCTTTGAAAAAATCATGCGTTGTTTTTATTATTTGGAAGCATTAATTTGGTTTTCTCCTTGATGCTTTATTTGGGTTGACTTGGCGCATGCTTACAACATATTTGACTCATACAAAGTCGCCATAAGCATTTATGATCATTTAGTTTTTGACTTTTGATGCCATCTTATGCTTCTCTTAATGATGTTTTGTCGCTATGCATGATTACGGCCGTTATTGCTCTCTTAGTTGGTCGCTCCTAGTCTTTTGCTAGCTCTCATTTTGTACTGAGTATGAGCTCTACTCGTGTAGCCTACTCCCAAAAACCAAGTTGTTCCAATGAGTCCACCATACATACCTGTTAGCAATTTGCTATTCCAAAGTACATTTGACTTACTTTTATCTATCCTTCAAATTAAACTCTTTTGGTGTTATGTGAAAATTAGTCAGTAAAGCTCTCACGAACCTGATGGTCCACTTTACTTTTCTCGCTTTTAAAAATTTGACATTGTGGCTCTCTTATGTTGAGTTGTTATGCTTGCAAGTTGTAAGTTGGAAATTAGCCAAACCATGCCGTCATGGGGTAAGCTTTCAACATTGCACTTCTTATTTGAGTTGATATCGTGATCTTTTGTTTATGGATACTTGCGATGTGAAACAAGTTGGGAATCTTGCGGGATCATGGAGTTTTTATATGTGTTAGAGAAACGCCTGGGCCGCTAATCTAAGCCATGCATAATTCATGGGGAAATTTATAGCATGCCCATAGTGAACATTCGACGACGCATCTCAAAATAAAAAGCTATACCAATGGTAAATAAAAGATATGCCGAGGTGTTCATTGTCTGTTTGTCCTGTCATTTTGATGTGGGCTTGTTCCATATCATCGGGCACGGAGGTACCCTGTTGGCGGTTCTCGATGATACACATATACTTACAATGACAAGAGCTTGCTTGGGACTCTAAGTCGAGTAGCATGAGGTTTGGGTATTCGTACTTCATGGGACACGAGGTTTTCAACTTATGATTTGTCAAGCATATGCTTCATAATTGTACTCGCATTAACTTTAACCATTAAAGATGCCTATGATGGGGGCAATGAGAGCTCAAAGCTAGTAAGTACCATAATTTTTGAAGATTTATAAAACTTGCGATCACTGCTTCCCTCTGCGAACGGCCTTTCTTTTACTTTTATGTTGAGTCACCACCTTCTACCTTTATGCACCGTCTAAGAGAGCATAGTTGTCATTCTGAGTTTAATGTGCATAGTCCCAAAGTTTATCATTGATTGATTCATTATTTTGGTTTCACTTGTTCTTAAATTATTTGTATCTAGTCGCCCTCTTAAACTTGAAGGTGTCCTATGCATTTATGTTTTGCTATTCCATGAAGGACAAGCTAAAAACCATTTGCTATGTTTTTCCATATGATTTGAACACACGTTTGACTTTCATTGTTTCATTTTTTATGATCTTTTGTTTGTGTTCTTTTTCATGTTATAACATGGTTGCTAAGTTTCTTCTACCAAGATTATGTCTTTCATGTCCGTGTTTTAAGTTCTTTTGATCCCAGCACTCAATGCTTACATAGATGATCAAGATTGTGATGGTGCATGTCACCTCAAAAATTATTCTTTTGTTATCACTTGCCTACTCGAGGATGAGCAGGAGTTAAGCTTGGGGAAGCTTGATACGTCTCAAACGTATCTATAATTTTTTATGCTCCTTGCTTGTTCTTACACCATTTGCTTAGTGTTTTGTTACACTTCGTGGCGTTTTTATGCATTTTCTGGAACTAACCTATTAACAAGATGCCACAGTGCCATTTCCATGTTTTCTGCTGTTTTTGTGTTTCAGAAAAGTTACACAGGAAATATTCTCGGAATTGGACGAAACAAAAGCCGAACCTCCTAATATTTACCGAAGCTTCCAGAAGACCGAAGAGGAGACGGAGAGGGGCTAGGGGCCAGCCTCACCACCAGGGGGCATGGCCCAGCCCCTGTCCGCGCCCACCTGTGGTGAGGGCGCTCTGGTCCACTTCTGACGCTACCCCTTCGCCTATAAAGACCCCCCGACGGGAAAAACCTAAACACCCGATCAATTTTCCAGAAACACATCGCGATCCGCCGCCGTCGTCGACCCGAGATCGGGAGGGTCCAGAAGCTCTTCCGAGCACCCTGCCGGAGAGGGGAATCGCCACCGGAGGTCTTCTTCATCGCCATGCTTACCTCCGGCGTGATGAGTGAGTAGTCTACCTTGGACTATGGGTCCATAGCAGTAGCTAGATGGTTGTTTTCTCCACCATGTGCTTCATGTTTAGATCTCGTGAGCTGCCTTACATGATCGAGATCACCTTTATGTAATTCTACATGTTGTGTTTGTTGGGATCCGATGACTATTGGTGTTATGTTAAGTTAATGTTCTGAATTTTATCTTATATTATCTCTATGTTATTTATGATCTTGCATGCTCTCTGTTGTTAGTAGCTAACTTGGCCAAGTAGATACTAGTGACTCCAAGAGGGGGTATTTATGCTTGATAGTTGGGTTTATGCCTCTATTTAATCTAGGGGAGTGACAGAAACCTCTAAGGTTGTCGATGTGATGTTGCCACTAGGGAGAAAACAACATTCTTGTGTCCAAGGACATTTGTTTTGTTTACATTACACACTTTGCTTAATGCAGTTATATGTTGTTCGCAACTTAATACTCGAGGGGTGTTCGGATGATATCCCCGCAAGTGGATTATTAGTCATAGATGCAGTTGGATGGCGGTCTATGTATTTTGTTGTAATGCCCAGAGTAAATCTCATAGTGATCCTCGAGACATATGCACGTTATCTTTATTCTATCAATTGCCCAACTGTAATTTGTTTACCCAGCATGTCGTTATTTATCTTATGGAGAGACACCACTAGTGAACTGTGGACCCCGGTCCAATTTCCTTTGCATTGCTATTACTGTTTACTTTTACTCGCACTGTTTACTTTCTCGCATACTACTATTGCTTTCCACTCGATATGCTCAATCCTTTGTTTATAGCAAACCGGTGAGGTTGACAACCTCATCGTAAGTTGGGAGCAAAGTTCTTGGTTGTGTTGTGTGCAGGTTCTACGTTGCTGCTGGTGCAAAGTAAAGCCCTGGATGAGGCGCCTTATAAATTGTCCGGAGCTGTCGCGAAGCTAGCATGCATCACCTTCTGAAGTTTGGCTTTTTCCTACTGGTTCGATAAACCTCGGTTTCTTACTGAGGGAAAACTTGCTACTGTGCTCATCATACCTTCCTCTTGGGGTTCCCAACTGGGTGGTTATCTGCCCGCATCAAGCAGTAGACTACTCACACATCATTCCGGAGGCGACCATGGTGATGAAGAAGGCCTCTGGCGGTGATTTCCCTCTCCGACAGGGTGCCGGGAAGAGCTTATGGACCGTCCCGATCTCGTGTCGACGATGGCGGCAGCTTTAAGTAGGTTTCGTGGAAAATTGATCGGGTCTTTAGGTTTTTCCCGTCGAAGGGAATATATAGGCGGAAGGGCGGCGGAAGGAAGTGGACCAGGGGGGATCACCCCGTGGTGGCACGGCCAGGGCATGGCCCGCGCCGTCCTAGGGTGTGGCCAGGTCCTGGCCCCCCTCTGTCTCTGCTTTGGACTCTGACTCGTGTTTTGGAAAAATAGGAGGTTCGGCTTTTGTTTCGTCCAATTCCGAGAATATTTCCTGTGTAGCTTTTCTGAAACACAAAACAACAGAAAACAGGGAACTGGCACTGTGGCGTCTCGTTAGTAGGTTAGTTCCGTAAAATGCATAAAAACGCCATGAAGTGTAACAAAACACAAAGCAAATGGTGTATAAACAAGCATGGAGCATCAAAAATTATAGATACGTTTGAGACGTATCAAGCATCCCTAAGCTTAACTCCTCCTCGTCCTCGAGTAGGTAAGTGATAACAAAACAATAATTTTTGAGGTGACATGCACCATCACAATCTTGATCAATGAAGTAAAGCATTGAGTGCTGAGATCAAAGCACTTAAAACATGGGCATAAGAGACATAATCTTGACAATAAAACTTAGCAACCATGTTATAACATGAAAAGTAACACAAACAAAAGATCATGAGTAATGAAACATTGAAAGTCAAGTGTGTGTTCAAATCATATAGAAAAACATAGCAAAGTGGTTTTTAGCTTATCCTTCATGGAATAGCAAAACATAAATGCATAGGACACCTTCAAGTTTAAGAGGGCGACTAGATACAAATAATTTAAGAACAAGCAAAACCATAATCATGAATCAATCAATGATAAACTTTGAGACTGTGCACATTAAACTCAGAATGACAACTATGCTCTCTTAGACGGTGCATAAATGTAGAAGGTGGAGACTCAACATAAAAGTAAAAGAAAGGCCCTTCGCAGAGGGAAGCAATGATTGCAAGTTTTATAAACCTCCAAAAATTATGATACTTACTAGCTTTGAGCTCTCATTGCCCCTATCATAGGCATCTTGAATGATTAAGGTTAATGCAAGTACAATTATGAAGCATATGCTTAACAAATCATAAGTTGAAAATTTCATGTCCCTTGAAGTACGAATACCCAAACCTCATGCTACTCGACTTAGGTCCCAAGCAAGTTCTTGTCATTGTAAGCATACATGTATCATCGAGAACCGCCAACGGGGTACCTCTTGCCCGATGACATGGAACAAGCTCACATCAAAATAACATGACAAACAGACAATGAACACCTCGGCATCTCTTTTATTTACCATTGGTATAGCTTTTTATTGTGAGATGCGTCGTCAAATGTCCACTATAGGCATGTCATAAATTTCCACCATGAATGATGCATGGCTTAGATTAGCGGCTCAGGCGTTTGTCTAACACATATACAAACTCCATGAGCTCACAAGATACCAACTTATTTCACATCGCAAGTATCCATAAACAAAAGATCACGATATCAACTAAATGAAAGAAAGTGCAATGTTGAAAGCTTGCCCCATGACGGCATGGTTGGGCTAACCTCCAACTTACAACTTGCAAGCATAACATCAACATAAGAGAGCCACAATGGTCAAAATTATTTTTAGCAAAGAAAATTAAAGTGTGCCATCAGGTTCGTGAGAGCTTTACAAACTAATTTTCACATAACACCAAAAAGTTTAATTTGAAGGATACATAAAAGCAGGTCGAATGTACTTGGAATAGCAAATTGCTAATAGGTATGTATGGTGGACACATTGGAAAACTTGGTTTTGGGGAGTTGGATACACGAGAAGTATTCCCTCTCAGTACAAAATGAAGGCTAGCAAAAGATTAGGAGCGACCAACTAAGAGAGCAATAACGGCCATAATCATGCATAGCGACAAAACATTATTAACTGAAGCATAAAGTGGTATCACAAGTCAAAAACCAAATGATTATAGAGGCTTATTGCGACTTTGTAGAGTCAAACATGTTGTAAGCATGCGCCAAGTCAACCCAAATAAAGCATCAAAGGAGAAAACCACAATAATATGCTCCCATATAATAAAAACAACGCATGATTTTTTCAAAGGCTCATTAAGCAATCTCAGTCATTTGAGACAAGTCATGCTACAGAAAAAACTACTAAGCATACTATCAAAATGACATCAAGCATGACATGCAAAAGTCTAAGCCGCAGTCTAAACAAGCTCCCATTTGTACCATTATAGGCATGAAACTTTTTTCTCTTTTCCAACACCATTCAAACCTTTTTGAAACAACTCTTTTGATGAAAACCAACATAGACCAGTGGTCTAAATACACCTTCATGCAAAGATATAACAAGATCTGAACAAAAATCAAGGCGAAAAACGAAAGCTAAACGCAGTTCTAGAAAAAGAGAGCACTCATTGAACGATAAGAGTGAAAACTAGAGTGTTCTTGGCAATGAAAAAACGAGTGTGTCATCTCCAAAAGAAATTTGTTGGGGTCCAACCATTTATGGCAGCAAACAAAACAAAAGAAAATTGAAAGCGAAAGTAAAGACACTCCAAGAAAAACGCATAGAATATGAAGCAATAAAAATATAGTGTGTTGAAAGGTGACCTGATTTTTGCCGATGAAGAAGGGGTGCCTCGGGGGCATCCCAAAGCTTTGACGCTTGTACCTCTTGGATATTTCTTGGGGTGACATGGGCATCCCCAAGCTTGAGTGTTTGTCCATACTTCATCTCATCACTCTCCATTCCCTACACTTGAAAACTTCTTTCATACAAAACTTCACACAATTCTATTAGCAACATTAGTATAAGCATGATAGTAAATCTACTCTTTTGATTCAGTATAAAACTCAAATATACCAACCATTAAAGCATAAGATACTGTAGCAACTTCCTCAAAAGTTCCGTGATTAAAAGAACTCAAAAAGAAAGCGATCGAGAGGCAAACACAAATAGTGGCAGAATCTGTCAAAACAGAACAGCTGACAAAGATTGATTTTTTCAAGGTCCTTCTGTTGCTCAAATAGAAAAGTGCAAAACTAATATAAGTTTGGAAATAACCTGGGGCATATGCACAAGAAATCGCAGATCAAAAAGATATTCTGAGAATTTCCACAAATTTTTACGGTGCAGCACAGAATTCTGTTTCAGGACAGCAACTTCCCCAAATCTTACCTCCCTCAAATTAGAGGTTCTTCTTGGCACAAAAACGAAATAAAAATGATAAGGAGAGGTCATTACAGTAGTAATAACTTCCAAGACTCAAATAAAAGAAAAAGTACTGAAAAGAAAACATTTGGTTATCTCCCAACAGTGCTTTTCTTTAACGCCTTTGAGCTAGGCGCAGAAAGTGGAAATCAAGTATTTTTGAATGAGACATTAAGATCAATTGTAGAAGTCTTTTCAACAAGGCATTGTATTGTATCCAAATGAGGTTTTGAAGATCCCTTGTGAGCACTCTTGGGTTCACTCCTTTCATCAAAAAGGTTTTCAGGACAAATCCAATGAAATTTCTTTTCCAAAGCTTCATGCAATCCTACGAGTTTGCAAGGTATTGGTACTTTGATTTCTTCCTTGTTTTTACCAACAACCTCTACACGTGAGCCAAGCATATTAAAATGCTCAAAAACTTTCCTAGCTTCTATAGCAACATCTCTAAATTCTCTAGGCAAAGTCTCCAAAATAAAATCTTTCTTTTCGGAGTCTTTGATATCATGAAGCTTAAGAAACATTTGCTGCATAAAAGGATTAAGGTTAACAAACCTAGCCTCCAACATGTGAACTAAATAAGCAACCATAACTTCATAACTAGGAGCAAGCTCAGCTAAAGATCTATCCTCAACATCTTTATGCATACTAACATGATTAAAGAACTCCTCGATGTTACCTTTCCTAATTATAGAACCACTACCTATTGTAAGGTCCTCCAAAGCATACTTAGGGAACAACATAATGAACTAAAAGTAAAAGTAACGGAATACCAACTATCAAAGAAACTAATTTTTTTTGTAGTTTTGATAAAACGATGCAAGCAAAAATAAAATAAGGCAAAACAATAACAAAGTAAAAGATTGGAAGCGAGAGACTCCCCTTGCAGAAATCTTCTTTCTCCCCGGCAACAGCGCCAGAAAACTTGTTGGTGGTGCGGTGTTGATGTAGTAATTATATATATATATATAACCGCCCAGTTGGAAACCCCAACAGAAGGTTATGATGAGCACAACAACAAGTTTTCCCTCATTTGTGAAACCAAGGTTATCGAACCAGTAGGAGAAAGAACCAAACTTCCAAAGGTTGATGCTCGCTAGCTTTGCAACACTCTGGACAATGGCGTCAGGAAACTTGTCGGCATGTAGCTTTTCACCAGCAGCAACGTGGAACCTACATACAACATAGTCAAGTACTTTGTCCCAACTCACAGTGAGGTAGTCAATCTCATCCGGTTTGCTGTAAACAAAGGATTAAGCATATCGAGTGGTAAAAGGTAATAGTTTGCAAGAATGTAAATAAAGCAAGTAAATAGTAAATGGTAATAGCAATATAAAAGAATGGACCCAGGTCCACAGTTCACCAGTGGTGTCTCTCCATAAGATAAATAACAACATGCTGGGTAAACAAATTACAGTTGGGCAATTGATAGAATAAAGATAGCGTACAAATGTCATGAGGATCACTATGAGATTCACTCTGGGCATTACGAAAAATACATAGACCGTAATCCAACTGCATCTATGACTAATAATCCACTCTCGAGGTGTTGTCCGAGCACCCATTGAGTATTAAGTTGCGAACAACAGATAATTGCATTAAGCAAAGTGCGTAATGTAAACAATGCAAATGTCCTTGAACACAAGAATGTTGTTTTCTCCCTAGTGGCAACAGCACATCTACAACCTTAGAGGTTTCAGTCACTCCCCCAGATTAGTAGAGACATGAACCCACTATCAAGCATAAATACCCCCTCTTGGAGTCACTAACATCTACTCGACCAAGATATCTACTAGCAACGGAGAGCATGCAAGATCATAACCAACATAGAGATAACATAAAGATAATATTCAGCACATCAACTTGACATAGTACCAATATTCATCGGATCCCAACAAACATAACATGTAGAATTACACAAAGATGACCTTGATCATGATAGGCAGCTCATAAGATCTAAACATGAAGCACATGGTGGAGAAGACAACCATCTAGCTACTACTATGGACCCGTAGTCCAAGGTAGACTACTCACACATCACTCCGGAGGCGACCATGGTAATGAAGAAGGCCTCCGGTGGTGATTCCCCTCTCCGGCAGGGTGCCGGGAAGAGCTTCTGGACCCTCCCGATCTCGCATCGATGACGGCGGCGGCTTGCAGCAGGTTTTGTGGAAAATTGATCGGGTCTTTAGGTTTTTCCCGTCGAGGGGAATATATAGGCGGAAGGGCGGCGTCAGGAAGTGGACCAGGGGGCTCACCCCCTGGTGGTGCGGCCAGGGCATGGCCCGCGCCGCCCTGGGGTGTGGCCAGGTCCTGGCCCCCCTCCGTCTGTGCTTTGGACTCTGACTCATGTTCTGGAAAAATAGGAGGTTCGGCTTTTGTTTCGTCCAATTCCGAGAATATTTCCTATGTAGCTTTTCTAAAACATAAAAACAACAGAAAACAGGGAACTAGCACTGTGGCGTCTCGTTAGTAGGTTAGTTCCAGAAAATGCATAAAAACGCCACGAAGTGTAACAAAACACAAAGCAAATGGTGTATAAACAAGCATGGAGCATCAAAAATTATAGATTCGTTTGAGACGTATCAGGGAGGCAGCGTGACTCCGAGCACATGTCGGGGAGGCTATACACAAGCACACATCCAATACGAGGAGTTGACTTCCAACACCGCCGCCACCGATGAACACATGTCTGAGGAGGCCACGCAAAAGCACGAGGAGGAAATTTCCGCTACAGCCGGCAACAAGCATGCGTCGGGGAGTTAGCGTACCGACGAGCACACAACGTATGATGTCGTGCGCAAGCATGAGGAGGAGGAGGCTTTCACCACCGTCGACGAGCATGCATCAAAGGAGGCCGCATGCCGCCAAGCACACTCAGGGGAGGTGTAATATCCCATAGTTTAAGAGACCATAATTGGGTAGAAAATAGTTGTGTGCATTGCATTCATGCATGTAAAAAAAGGTAATTTTTTTATAGAACTATTCAAAGTGATTGGAGTTGCACATGAGATGATGATTTAGAACTAGTTCATCTCGTTGAGAGCTATAAACTTCTATTGACCTTTGATAAATTTCATCTATTTTAGGAAGGTAGAAGTAAGTCTGGTAATTAAAATGGAGTTGTAACTTAAACACATTCTTAAGATACAAGTAACAAATAAATTCTCATCTTATCTTTTTCTATTTTATCTTAAACAACATCGGATTGAAACATCACTTTCTTGACTATTGTCAAGTATCAAGTAAACCATCAAGTTTTCCAATCCAAGCTTGATCTTCTAAACCATGATCTATATTATCTTCATCTATTCAAATTTTAAATCAAGATAATGAAGTCTAAACAAATCTTTCTATTATCCATTCACCTTGGGAGTGGGTGAGAACACATCTGTGATTATATCATGAGATATCCAAATACTATAACTTACTAGGAGTAAACGTGTTATTCCAAAGTCAACCAATATCCTTAGTTGACCTCAACCCTAGTATTATTTTAGAATGAGGTGACATAAATATTGGAGATTTCAACCAAATATCTATTAGATACACCTCTATAACTTTATATTATGTCCAACCAAATACAATATCCAACTTAAAACCTTTCTTATGATCATTTTGGATTTCAAGGAATAATAAACCTTAGGAGTTGACCTAACAATTCTTATTTTGTTCTACACAAAACTATCCAACACACATTTTAGTAAAACAACCTAATATCTTCTACTATAATCTAGTGGGATAAGACCTTGTTGACAACTCATTAAGTAATGAGTTAGGGTACTGTTCAAACTTAAGAAGCATTTCCAAGCCAAGTGTTAACACTACCAAGTAATAGTAATCACTTTAGAAAGGCAAAACAATGATCTTTGCAACCAAGAGTTACATGAAAGGACAAGTGGAAGATAGGAAAAGTCCCTGTTGTAAAGACATAGTTGGAGAGTAACGCAATCATGTCTTTTACATGATTAGGAGTGCAGTGAACCCAAATGTTTATATGAATAGAAATAGTATCACATGGCAATAGACTTACACCAAATCTTGGGAAAACAGTAGAATACCTATTTGACGAAGGAATGACAGATGGGTCCCCAATATTCGTCTACCTGGTTTTTGGCCCAGGAGGAGTCCCTATCGAAAGGATCGCAAGGCCCATGAAGATAGCGGCCTGGCGTGGCCCAGGAGCAACGCTTGGCGTACAAGCAAAGATTTGAAGAGTCCAAGTTGGATTAGATTTCGACTAGGGTTTATTCAAAATCGATCCAATCTGTACTTTGCTTGAGGGACAATCCTGAGACCCAGCCTTCGCATATAAAAGGCTGGGAGGGAGGTCCCGAAACCCTAGATACTTGTCCACCACCTCACACCGGAGCGCTCGAAACATTAGAGCTCTCTACTTTCGGCTAGATCCAATCTACACCAGCATTGTAACACCTCCACTGTAGCCACCCCATCAAATAAAGTCAGACAAGAAGGACGTAGGTCGTTACCCGACTAAGGGGGCCGAACCTGGGTAAAACCCTATGTCCCTCTGCTTTCGTCTGATCGCCGTCGAGTTTGCCGGATCCCACAAAGCGCTCCATGAATCGAAAGCCCGCAAACATGGGCATTGCCGGGGTTGAACCTCATCAATTGGCGCCGACCATGGGGACGTCGGGATCTGGATCTATGGATTCGCCGGCTCCTTCACCAACCATTGACAACCTCACCGCATCGACAAGGTTCGACGGCCCGACATCAGCCATGGCCGTCGATTCTGCATCGCCGCTCGACATCGACTCCGCCATCAACTTCGACACCAGCGGCAAGATCGACATCGACCCCACCATCAACACCGCCATCGGCATTGCTGTGCCGGCCATCATCGACACCAACCCATCGGAAGCTGAGGTCAACATCGCTGGATCGACCGTCATCGACACTGCATCGCCAAGCACCGCCGATCTCACTCCGGCCGCGACCATCATCGACCCTACCTCAGGCATGGCAGGAGCAGCCTCGACGGTGACCGGAGGCTTCGACATGGCCTTCGGACTGTTCAACTTCCACGTGGACGGTAACGGAGTCGCTGAGCTGATCTCCGTCAGCGATTCAATCCCGCCCATGGTCAAAACGAGCACACCACCAGCTGTCGGGGGCAATCCACCGACGATCGTGCTACTGGCGCCATCGGAGGAGGAATCAAGGCCGAAAAATTCTACCCCATCAGTCGGGTCGAACGACTTCGAAGAACCACCTCCATCCCCAGCCACCGCCTACTGCGTCGATTGCGATGCATACCACTACGTGGGCGCCGGAGATTTCTCGTCTCACGAGATCGCCGGCTGTGAAGATCCTCGGGGAGGCATTGCAGCTGTCTACCCGACGATATCCGAGTGCGAGCGGGCTCTCAACGCCCTCACGCTCCGTACTGCGCCCTATAACCCTGACTATGTCAAAGGGTTGTACTCGGACTATACATGCTCACACGATGACAAGGGTATAGTTAATAGAGCCCGTTAGTTGAGTACCCCTAAGGCCCGTATAGCTAGGCCCAATTGTAATGATAGACGAATACGAGTTCCTACCGTATGTCGATATTGTAATTTGTATCGAACCCTACCCGATCCTCGAGACCTGGCCACCTATATAAAGGGGCCAGGAGGGGACGGTGTAGGCCAGATTGAAAGCAAGCCAGGTAAAACACCCAAGTTTACTTTCGACGCATACCTATTTCGATTAACTTTACCTTTGAGTTCATCCGACGCCCTATCTCCCCGATCCTAAGTCCTTCATCTAGGACATTTGTCGAGTTAACCCCTCGTCAGACGACGATGGCAATGTCTACCCTAAAGCTAAGGGGAAGATTGGCAATTCGGCTAGCTCATATTCGAGCGAATCTGCCACATCAAGCAATGGGTATACGGTCGATTACGATTCTGACTTCATGATCTAGGTCGGATCTTACATCGGAGATGACAACATCTACCCTCCAGCACTGGGTGAAATCAGTGATGACTCGACCCCGCCGTTCGGAGGACACTGCATGATGGGGTCGCACGGAGACGGGAACGAGCACAGATCCAATGATGGTCGAAACCAGTCAAACACCGGTCGATAGTTCATAACACAAGACCAGATCCGGTACGCAAGGAGAGTGTATGCGGGTGAAGCAGATATGGGCCCTAATCCGAGCCCGCAGGAGCTAGCTGCGCTCCGATTCGTCGTCCAGGAGCAGAAGGACCAGATTAGCGCCGATAGGCGCATCTTGGAGCGACGCAGAGAGGAGGCCGACGCGTCCAGCAGAAGGCGAGCCGAGCGATCGTCTCACTACTCGTCGAGTGTCCAGCATAGGGCATGGTCAGACATCCAGCCTGGGGCCGATATGCACAACATCGCCCGAAATTTGGAAGCAGAGTTTAATGAAGCAGATCTGCTGCCCAAAACGAAAGAAGCTGCGATCATGGCAACAACAGCGTATATCACTGCGAACGCAGCCATAGACGATGAGCATATGAGGCATCTTCGGAATCTGGCGCTCAAAGGAGTTAGGGTGCTTCAAGGCATAGCTAACCAAGGGCGCAAAACGATGCCAAGAAGAACCATCCCGCCAGTCAAATAGTCCAGACACCCAGCAGCAGCGCCAGCAGTGGCGTCCAGGACTCAAGTAGTGGAACCTATCAACGGGGAGCTTCGACATGGCCTGGCTCAGAACAGAGTCGACAACGGACGTGCACGACGCGATGCGCGTCGCTTCGAGGAGGAATGCGATCTGGAAGCGTTCGGCGGTAATCACGATGGACTGTGCGGAGCGGAGTGCTTCAGCCTCCTGATCCATTCCACTCCATTGCCAAAGGGGATCAAGCTTAGCGATAGTGTGGTCAAGTTCAATGGGCAGCAAGACCCTCAAATTTGGCTTGATGACTTCATGATCGCCATCACAATCGGCAGCGGATCTAGAGATAACGCTCTCCAGCTGCTATCGCTGCAATTGAAGGACAACGCAAGGGCGTGGCTGAACAACCTTGCTCCGGACAGCATTCGCTCTTGGGAGGAGTTTCGGCAAGTGTTCATCGCCAACTTTCGAGGCACCTCACGACGGCCCACGTCGTTCGAAGAGTTGCGCCTGTGCGTATAGAGGACCGGAGAAAACTTGAGGTCATACATCTCACGATGGATCAGCCTCCGCAACACAGCGGAAAATATTTCGCCCGAGAGAGCCATCGATGCCTTTCGGGACGGTCTCATTCGACGCGACTTCAAGGAAGAGCTAGGGCGCTGCAAGCCGAAGACCGTCGACCATCTCATGAGCTTGGCGAACAAGTGGGCTGATGGAGAAGATTCCATCGCAGCACCTAGAAGTCGCCGCCAATCAGCGGAGCGTGACGTCGATGCGAAAGATCAATTTCACACCAGCTCCTGAAAGAAAGGTCGTCGGAACCGCTACGATGACGCGGACGCCACAGATATGGTAGCAGCAGGCTATGTGAACGAAGACCG
The DNA here is from genome assembly GCA_007115705.1 of Dactylis glomerata. NCBI lineage: Eukaryota > Viridiplantae > Streptophyta > Magnoliopsida > Poales > Poaceae > Dactylis > Dactylis glomerata. The sequence goes on along the minus strand of QXEO01000964.1, from coordinate 2,690,383 downwards.
TGACGATAATCGCGATGGACCACGACGGGGGAACAACTACTACGACAACAGCAGCAGGAGCGCTGGCCATGATTCGAGGCCAAAAACGGAGTGGCGCCGATGACGTGATCAACCACCGCTGTCAGCAGAAGAGATGCTCGATGGGGGATGCACAAGACACACGTACCTCGATAAAGATGGAGTGCGAAGACCCGCTCATCTCCTCATTGAGTGCAGGGAATTCCTTCGCCTCAGTCGAGCACTTCAGGAGAGGATGCAAACCGAGCAGCCGGTGGCAGGTGCAATAGCTTTCAACGCTCCACCACCACTGCCTAACTTGCTAGCAAACGTGGTACAACAGGGCCATTAGGCCGCCACGATCCAGCACGTCGAGCCACGACAGCCAGCCGTCGAAGAATAGGCGTTCCCGCCACCACGAGGCTTCGTGCCCATGGTTCAGAGAGGGCGCCCGACGAATAAAGTCCAGCGGAAGCGGGCAAGAGAGGTATTCCACGCCGAACACGCACCGCCAGCCACGCCCGAATATTTGAGCCTTATCAAAGATGGAATAAAGTGCAGCAACGCGATGAAACACCGCAGCAACGCGATGAAACACCGCAGGCATACATCCAAAGATGGAGCCTTATCAAAGATGGAATATTTGAGCCTTATCGAATAAAGTGCAGCAACGCGATGAAACACCGCAGGCATACATCCAAAGATGGAGCCTTATCAAAAATTCGGCAGTCGAAGTTTCAGACGAAAGAGCAATAGATGCATTCATCATTGGGTTAAGGCGAAGAGACCTAGTCGAAGAGATGGGTAGAATCAAGCCAAAAACAGTGTCAGACCTCATGGACGTAGCAAACAGATTCGCAGACGGAAAAGACGCATGCAACAACAAGCGAACGCGATCCCCAGAGGATGATAGAAGAAATAAATATGGAAGTCAAAGGAGACGGTCTCAAAATTACGACAACTACGGCTCCCATAGCCAAGTCGCCGCAGGATACAAAGACAACAGTTATCAAGGAGGCGAGCGCAGAAGTTCGGGATACCAAAGCTATGGAAAGGAGGATTATAAAAAGTTTCCCGTAAGAGAACCCAGAGAGTACAACCCGTCGGCAGAAGATATGCTGAACGGACCCTGTCATATACACTCAGCGTTCGTCGATGGGAAGCGAGTATCAAGACACGCAATGAAAGACTGTACAACATTCTTAAAACTACAAGAGGCAGCGCTAAACAAGCAAACCGAAGCAAGGCGACAAGGATTTGAAGGAAGCAACAATCCTCCGGCAAAACAACAAGGAAACAACGGAGCTCCTCAAGGACAAGACCAGCAAAACCAGGGACACGACGACGACGAAGGGTACGTTCCATCAAAAGGACACATCACATCAATGATATAACCTGTGCCCAAGTCGAACAAAGAAGAGAAGAGTATAACTCGACAAGTCAATCTAGCAGTCATCTCACCTCCAGCCGCAACGGAGTATCTGCACTGGTCAGAACAACCAATCGAGTTCAACAGAGAAGACCACCCTATAACAGTACCTCAGCCAGGAAATGCGCCTTTGGTACTCAAAGCTCAAATCGGCGCGTATGATGTCAACAGAATATTCATGGACGCAGGAAGTGGAATTAACCTGATATACGCAAAAACACTAAGGGCAATGCGCATATCACTAGAATTCCTGAAACCAACAGATTGTTCCTTCCACGGGATCGTGCCAGGAAGTGCCAATTACCCACTGGGTCGGATAGCACTCAATGTTTGCTTCGGCAACCGACAAAACTACAGAAGAGAAAAGCTAGACTTCGAAGTTATGGACTGGCCATCTCAATATCATGCGATCCTCGGACGACCCGCGTTTTCGCGATTCATGGCAGTGCCTCACTATACATATTTGGTACTTAAAATGCCAGGACCAAAAGGAATAATTACAGTCAAAGGGAGTTTTGAAGTCTCAGATCTCTGCGACAGGGAGTTCCACAAGATGGCGCAAAATTTTGGCGTAATAGCCAACCATGCAGAGAAGGCAAAAAGAGCAACTACAGAGGGCGTCAAGTTACTCGAAGGACGCGTCGTGGAGCCCGAAACGAAGAAACCACGAGTAGGAGCATCAGGAGAAGACACGGACGCAGGGGAAAAAGGGAAAGCCATGGCGGCATAAGCATCAAAAGACAATAAAGAAGAGTAGAACAGTAAGGCTGTAAAAGCCACGAGTTATACCAGGGGCAATGCCCTCTAGATCCAGAACACAGGTCACAGGCCGGATCTCTTGGGTCACCCCATGTATCTTACATTACAAGTATAGTAAAGACAAAACGTTCCTCATATTCGAGTTTTCGAGTCTTTCAAAGAGAAAATGCGGCAAACGCACGAATCATACAATAACGCTCTGAGAATAAGTTTCAGACATACCGTCGCGAAATAAATAAACTCTCGCGTTCCACATACACCTTACAACATCGGGTTGTCAGAATCATCTACACCTAAAGGGTCTAAGTAGTGAAACTCGCGGAAAAACGCGGAGTCTTCTTGCAACAGCCTGGCTATAATTCGTCGGGCAGGCTGCAAGGTACTCTCTAAGTGTACTCGAAGGCTTGCCCCACCAGGAGGATAGCTCAGCGACATAGAACTATAATTGAGTCTTGGCTGCCACTTGCGTATCCACCCAAGAGCAAAATTGGCACCTGCCACTAAGTTCAGTTCTATCAACCGATGGACTCGCTGGCTGGATCTAAAAACATCAAGAAGCAATGGAAAAGTAGCAGGCAGAGGATTGCGAGGAAGCATGACCGAGTGCATAGTTACGAGAGCTCTCCTACAGCCATCCACTGCCTCGCCAATATGCTGGGCACGGTCCTGAAGCAATACAATAGCGCTCCGGCGTCGAGGATCAGACCATAAATTCTCAACACCTGCGGACATTTTTTCCAGAGCCGCACTTCGCTCAGTAACCCGACGATCTTCAGCAGCGAAATCCAAGCAAGTGCCTATAAGGGCAAAGGATATCATAAAAGTAGCAGTGGAGCAAAAAGTGAAGAAAATAAGTCGAGAGGAAACTTACATCGCAACATTTCACAGGCGGATTCGACGATACCAAGAATAAAAGAATTGCATTCTTTGTGATGCAAAATCTTTGCCATCAAGCTGGACACTTCATCACCAAGAATCGATACCTGCTTCGTCAGGGCAGAAGTTTTGCTAGCTTTATCAAACGCCATCTGAGCTTGGCGTTTGGCTGAAGTCAAGCGAACCTCAAGGTCAGAAATCCTTGAAGAATATTCTGCGCATTGATCGCATCGACTAGGAGGCGACGGAATCCTCGAATTGAACGTATTGGCAGAGAAAGGAGCAGGCCTGCAAGTCAAAGGGTCATCAGCATGCGTCAACTGAAAACGAAAGAAGAGGAAGAAGAAACATTTCAGAAAGGCAGCTGACAAGTGGTTAACTCGACAAATGTCCTAGATGAAGGACTTAGGATCGGGCAGATAGGGCGTCGGATGAACTCGAAGGTAAAGTTAGTCGAAATAGGTGTGTATCGAAAGTAAACTTGGGTGTTCAACCTGGCTTGCTTTCAATCTGCCCTACACCATCCCCTCCTGGCCCCTATATATAGATGGCCAGGTCTCGAGGATCGGGTAGGGTACGATACAGATTACAATATCGACATACGGTAAGAACTCGTATTCGACTATCATTACAATTGGGCCTAGCTGAACGGGCCTCAGGGGTACACAACTAACGGGCTCTATTAGCTATACCCTTGTCAGCAGCACAGGACTTCATAAGAAGATATATTTACATAAAACCACAACCCTATGACTAAAGTTCTCGGGTTGCACGCAACTAAAAGTTTTTACATTCAAAAGGAGAAACTTGAAGCTACAAAAGAGCCGAGTCTACGCCACCTCAGCATTTTGCTCCATGGCAGAAGAGGGCACGGCAGATTCCTCGCCAGAAGTCGACGGCGGCACTGGATCTTCCACCGCTGGAGGTGGTGCAGCAGATGCCGCAGAGGATGCCGAAGGGGAAATAAGTGTCACCAATGCAGGCGCCAACTTCTTCGCCTTCTCGAAAAAAGCCTTCATCTCGTCGCGGGTGCGGCCATGGGGAGAGCTCACCCTCTCCCAGTCGAAGTCCGTACCGTGCGCAAGGGACAGTGCGATAGCACCCTCGGCGCCACGCTTAATAGAAAGCCCTTTCAGCTGGAGGGTGGGGTCTTCAGTTGTATCGAAGGACTTGGCAAGATTGCTCAAGTCGTCCTTCGGAACTGCTGCCCTTTTCTTCGGCCACAACCCGACAAACAGTCGTGATAGAACGCGGTTAACTAACTCGAAAGTTTCCTGGATAGATATCCAGTTTTCCTCGAGTAGGTTAACCACAGTCATCAGAGGGTCATCGTCCGGTTGCAGGGCCGACGGAGATACCCCGGTAAATCCTACACGACACAAAGTAGATAGAAAAGAAAAGAAGGAGGAAGATGTCAGCACGTACAATAGTGCAACAGAAGTCGAAAATAGAAGACAAGGCGAAACACTCACTTTCAGCAGCAGTGGACATTGTGTGGAGACGCTCCGCCACGGCTTGCTCTCGCTGGGCATGATCCTTGTTGGCATCAGCTAAAGCTTTTTCAGCTTTCTTCGCCTTACCAAGCGCAGATTTCTGCGACTTCTCAGCGTTTGCCTTGGCAGTGGCTGCAGCATCATAAGCTTTCTGTGAAGCACGGAGCTCCGCTTCCAGCGACGCAATCCGAGCGTTAGCCGTCGCCAGAGCAACTACAGAAGAAGAGGCAAGCGTGTCAGATAAGCAGCAAAGGATAAGTACAAGGAAAAAGTTGTGACTGGACGTCAAAAGTGCACCTTCGGACGCTTTCGCAACCCTCAGGTATCCAGCACATTCCGGGCCTAAGGCGACAAATCTCTTCAATAGTGCCTAAGAGAAAGGACGTGTAAGAGCACAAGTATATGCAAATAAAATACAAGAAAAGGAAAAGCAAAAGGAGTCGCTCACATCGTCGGGAGAACCCACCGATACATGGGCTTCAAGAGAAACGTCGGGTTCTTTGGCCTTCTTTGAGCGTTTGTTGCTTCAAGTTTCCGGAACCTTCTTGACAGAAGCCCTGGTGACCCTCGGTGCGGCAACTGGCTCAGGGGGCTCGGCAGCGGTCATTGGCGACATCAAAGGAGCAGTTGAATCATCTTTTGGCGGCTCTTCGTCATCTCTACAAAGAAGAAAATACGTTATATGCCATACTACAGAAACAAGACAAGAATGGTGCAAATGAACAACTCAAATAAAACACGTACGACGCCAGGAGGTCGAAGAATTCCATATCTTCTGTCAAGACAGGAGATTTCTCCGCAACTGCTTGTTGCAAAGAGGAACTCGAAGAAGCAAATTCGTTGACTCGTTTCCTCTTCTTGTCCAAGCCAGTGTCTTCAGGCCGCACAGGAGGAGACGATGTCGACGAACTAGTATCCTCTTCTGATTCTTCGGCATCATCTCCGTCCTGATTATCATCAGCCTCGGGGGCTTCAGATACAGACATGGCCAGATCAGCCGGAAGGGGCCCTGCCTCTGGAAGAGGGGGGCGCGAGAGGAGAAATTGGTGTCCCTGCACGCGAATGCGTTACTAGAGTAAGTAAGGAAAAGAAAAACATAGTTTGAGAAACACGAAAATCGACAACAAGAAGCCATGAAGTAAGCAGATATATACCTCAGGAAGAGGGTGCACGGAGTCAAAGAAATCAGCGGTCAAATCAGCAACTGCATGATCCTTGGTGAGCTTGGTGAGACTCCTGACCCGCTTGTCGACATCTTCTTTCGATATCAGATCTTCAGAGACGCGGGTAGGATCTTCCAAGCTGGAGTAACTCCAAAATTTGGTAAGGTGGTGTTGTAGGGGTTGAACTCGACGTTGAATGAAAAACGCCATGAGTTGAATACCCGACAAAGCGCCTCCTTGACCTCCTTTTAAAGCCTTGATGCGAGACAGAAGAGGAAGAATTTGTTCGACTTCCGCATCTGAGGGGAGCGTATCCCACGACGCCAATTTCTTTACCTCCTGGGAAGCATCAAAAGGAGGTAGGCCGTATTCATCTTTAGGAGAGGATTTGTGGTCCTTGATATAGAACCACTTTGTCCTCCACCCTTGGACAGATGCGGCCATGGAAAATTCAAGGTATTGTGCTTCAGGGCGCACAGAAATGACGGCTCTGCCCAGTTCGGGTTTTCTAGCCAACGCAACATTGGGGCGGAGCCGAAAGATTGACCTCCAGAGAAGAAAGTGGGGCTCAATGCCCAAGAATGACTCGCAAAGAGTCACGAAACACGCAATGTGCAGAAGAGAGTTCGGTGTGAGTTGGTGAAGCTGCACACCGTAAACAAAGAGAAGCCCACGAAGGAACTCGTGGGCAGGAAGAGAAAGACCACGGAGGAGGAAAGCAAGGAACATTACCCGATAACCACTCGGGGGCTCCGGGATCCGCTCCGTGCTTGGAAACTTGATCGAATCTTGGGCGGAGATGAGGCCGTCCGTCCGGGCCTTCTCCACCTCCTTCTTCGTGATGGCAGAGGTCACCCAGCTGGTCGTAGCGTTCGATTTTCCCTTGGCCATGGCGTTCTTGCTCGCTAGGTGCTTTACGCGCATCTATCAAATCTGTGCCTGGGGGCTATGCACGGAAGGAGAAGGAGGAAAGATCGACAATGGCGGCGGTGGCGGAGAGAAAGAGCTGGTAAACAGTAAAATTCCCCACGATCCCCCTTATATATCTTTTGAGAGAAGGGTCATGGGCTGAGACGTGGCGCAAAGATCGGAAACGGTAAGCCCACTAACGGTCAAAAATTAAGAAATTTACAGTACTGCCCATGCAACGGTTCGCAATGGTACAGAGTGATGTACTCATTGATGTCATAAAGAAGATAATATAAGAAAGAAGAAAGATGGCACCGACAAGTGCAAAATAGGTGCACAAGGCTGTATACGAAGGAGTTTCGATTATAGCCATGGGGGCTACTATTTTCAAGAGTGGTGAATACAACTTTTCTCTGAAGTGGTGGATTAGTATTCGACGACAAGATGTTCTTAAAAGTATCTCCAGTTGAAGTATCTCGAAGTTGAAGTATCTCGAGTTGAAGTATGATGGACTACAATATATTTTGAGCCTATACTCGAAAAAGTCTTTTTCGACTATAGCCTCGGGGGCTACTCCCATCGGGAGCGCTGAGCGCGCACCCGATGATATTTCTTGATAAAGCATTAGAGTTGGAGGAGTGCAGGAGTGTTACTCCCATCGGGAGCGAGTTTTATGGTTGTAGAAACCCGAATATTTTCAGTCAAAATTTGACTGCGACATAAGATTCTCGAGTTGCGTTATCGCAACGCAACTCGAATGCCGTGACTTGTCACGAAGGTAAGACCCCGGGATCCGTCCTGTGTGGCCTGGTATACACACATGGATGCGCTCTGCTGGTATGTATCCGTGTCTACGACGCGAAGAAAATCCTGGTGGATGCACTGGGTACCCTGAGAATCACTGGGATTCATTCTTTGTAAGTCCTAAATGCGGCAAAAGAGTGGGTTTGACCGGTATCCCGAATTCAAGTCCAAGGGGATTGAATTTGAAGTAGGTGACAAGTATCTATTCCGGCAGTTAACTGACCTCTTGATCCGTCAGAGTTGTCAGGCTTGTTCATCAAAACCCCTTGCGAAAGAATATCATGAAAATAAGTCGAAAGACCAAGCCGAAGATTTGAAGATAAGAAGAAGTCGAAGAAATGATCAAGTCAAAGATTTAAAGATTAGAGATTCAACCCGAATCTGCAATTCTGGTAGAATCTCAGGGGCTACTGACAAGGGTATAGTTAATAGAGCCCGTTAGTTGAGTACCCCTAAGGCCCGTATAGCTAGGCCCAATTGTAATGATAGACGAATACGAGTTCCTACCGTATGTCGATATTGTAATTTGTATCGAACCCTACCCGATCCTCGAGACCTGGCCACCTATATAAAGGGGCCAGGAGGGGACGGTGTAGGCCAGATTGAAAGCAAGCCAGGTAAAACACCCAAGTTTACTTTCGACGCATACCTATTTCGATTAACTTTACCTTTGAGTTCATCCGACGCCCTATCTCCCCGATCCTAAGTCCTTCATCTAGGACATTTGTCGAGTTAACCCCTCATCAGACGACGATGGCAATGTCTACCCTAAAGCTAAGGGGAAGATTGGCAATTCGGCTAGCTCATATTCGAGCGAATCTGCCACATCAAGCAATGGGTATACGGTCGATTACGATTCTGACTTCATGATCTAGGTCGGATCTTACATCGGAGATGACAACATCTACCCTCCAGCACTGGGCGAAATCAGTGATGACTCGACCCCGCCGTTCGGAGGACACTGCATGATGGGGTCGCACGGAGACGGGAACGAGCACAGATCCAATGATGGTCGAAACCAGTCAAACACCGGTCGATAGTTCATAACACAAGACCAGATCCGGTACGCAAGGAGAGTGTATGCGGGTGAAGCAGATATGGGCCCTAATCCGAGCCCGCAGGAGCTAGCTGCGCTCCGATTCGTCGTCCAGGAGCAGAAGGACCAGATTAGCGCCGATAGGCGCATCTTGGAGCGACGCAGAGAGGAGGCCGACGCGTCCAGCAGAAGGCGAGCCGAGCGATCGTCTCACTACTCGTCGAGTGTCCAGCATAGGGCATGGTCAGACATCCAGCCTGGGGCCGATATGCACAACATCGCCCGAAATTTGGAAGCAGAGTTTAATGAAGCAGATCTGCTGCCCAAAACGAAAGAAGCTGCGATCATGGCAACAACAGCGTATATCACTGCGAACGCAGCCATAGACGATGAGCATATGAGGCATCTTCGGAATCTGGCGCTCAAAGGAGTTAGGGTGCTTCAAGGCATAGCTAACCAAGGGCGCAAAACGATGCCAAGAAGAACCATCCCGCCAGTCAAATAGTCCAGACACCCAGCAGCAGCGCCAGCAGTGGCGTCCAGGACTCAAGTAGTGGAACCTATCAACGGGGAGCTTCGACATGGCCTGGCTCAGAACAGAGTCGACAACGGACGTGCACGACGCGATGCGCGTCGCTTCGAGGAGGAATGCGATCTGGAAGCGTTCGGCGGTAATCACGATGGACTGTGCGGAGCGGAGTGCTTCAGCCTCCTGATCCATTCCACTCCATTGCCAAAGGGGATCAAGCTTAGCGATAGTGTGGTCAAGTTCAATGGGCAGCAAGACCCTCAAATTTGGCTTGATGACTTCATGATCGCCATCACAATCGGCGGCGGATCTAGAGATAACGCTCTCCAGCTGCTATCGCTGCAATTGAAGGACAACGCAAGGGCGTGGCTGAACAACCTTGCTCCGGACAGCATTCGCTCTTGGGAGGAGTTTCGGCAAGTGTTCATCGCCAACTTTCGAGGCACCTCACGACGGCCCACGTCGTTCGAAGAGTTGCGCCTGTGCGTATAGAGGACCGGAGAAAACTTGAGGTCATACATCTCACGATGGATCAGCCTCCGCAACACGGCGGAAAATATTTCGCCCGAGAGAGCCATCGATGCCTTTCGGGACGGTCTCATTCGACGCGACTTCAAGGAAGAGCTAGGGCGCTGCAAGCCGAAGACCGTCGACCATCTCATGAGCTTGGCGAACAAGTGGGCTGATGGAGAAGATTCCATCGCAGCACCTAGAAGTCGCCGCCAATCAGCGGAGCGTGACGTCGATGCGAAAGATCAATTTCACACCAGCTCCTGAAAGAAAGGTCGTCGGAACCGCTACGATGACGCAGACGCCACAGATATGGTAGCAGCAGGCTATGTGAACGAAGACCGTGACGATAATCGCGATGGACCACGACGGGGGAACAACTACTACGACAACAGCAGCAGGAGCGCTGGCCATGATTCGAGGCCAAAAACGGAGTGGCGCCGACGACGTGATCAACCACCGCTGTCAGCAGAAGAGATGCTCGATGGGGGATGCACAAGACACACGTACCTCGATAAAGATGGAGTGCGAAGACCCGCTCATCTCCTCATTGAGTGCAGGGAATTCCTTCGCCTCAGTCGAGCACTTCAGGAGAGGATGCAAACCGAGCAGCCGGTGGCAGGTGCAATAGCTTTCAACGCTCCACCACCACCGCCTAACTTGCTAGCAAACGTGGTACAACAGGGCCATTAGGCCGCCACGATCCAGCACGTCGAGCCACGACAGCCAGCCGTCGAAGAATAGGCGTTCCCGCCACCACGAGGCTTCGTGCCCATGGTTCAGAGAGGGCGCCCGACGAATAAAGTCCAGCGGAAGCGGGCAAGAGAGGTATTCCACGCCGAACACGCACCGCCAGCCACGCCCGAATATTTGAGCTGGTCAGAACATCCGATCGGCTTCGACCGGTCAGACCATCCACCGAAGATCCCGCGCCCTGAATACCACGCCTTGGTCCTCGAGGCGCAGATAGGGGATTTCACCTCCAAGAAAGTGTTCATGGATGGAGGGAGCAGCCTGAACCTCATATATGCAGACACATTGTGGAAGATCAAGATCCCGATGGACAACCTCTTGCCGACAGAGACATCCATTCATGGAATCGTCCTAGGGAAGCCGACGTACCCACTGGGGGCAATACACCTGGACGTTATCTTTGGTACTCCATCAAACTTTAGGAAGGAGAAGATCGAGTTCGAGGTCGTCGATTGGCCCTCGCAGTATCACGCTATTCTCGAGCGACCAGCGTTCGCCTGATTCATGGCGGTTCCACATTACGCTTACCTCAAGCTGCGGATGCCCGCGAACAAAGGACCACTGACGATTAGCGGAAGCTTCGCCCGCTCAGAAAACTGCGACAAGGACTTCAACAGCATGTCCTAGACATTCGGGGTACACGAAGAGCTCAACCATATCAGGGAGAGCACCAACATGGACGTAGATCCACCGGCGCAGCAGAACACCCCAGAGCTCTCATTCGACGCCAGCAAAGACACTCGAGAGCACCAGATCCATCCGACGGATCCAACCAAGACCGCGCGGGTGTCGAATTCTCTTTCCCCGCATAGGAAAGCGCGCTTGTCAGGTTCCTCCATGAGCATTGGAAGATGTTTGCCTGGTGTCCAGCAGATATGCCAGGCATCCCCAGGGAACTCGCTGAGTACAAGCTCAAAATCTTTCCGAACGCAAAACCGATCAAGCAGTCGATGCGTCGCTACAACCCAGAGAAGGCCTGAGCAATGGGCGAAGAGATAAATCGCTTCCTCGAGGCGAAGTTCGTCAGAGAAATAAAGGAGGCCACATGGCTTTCGCCACCGGTCATGGTGGAGAAGAAGGACACCAATATCTACAGGATGTGCATCGATTTCACGGCATTGAACAAGCACTGCCCGAAGGATTACTTCCCTCTGCCTCGAATCGACCAGATCATCGATTCTACTGCTGGTTGCGAGCGCCTTTCGTTCCTCGATGCGTACTGCGGGTACAACCAGATAAGGCTAAAGGTCGAAGACGAAGACAAGATGGCGTTCATCACCCCACACGGGGTGTACTGTTATATGATGATGCCCTTCGGGCTCAAAAATGCGGGAGCCACCTATCAACGGTGCATGCAGGCATGCCTGAAGGAGCAGATCGGCCGCAACATCGAAGTCTACGTCAACGACATCATCATCAAGACCACAAAAGCAGACAGCCTGCTCGATGACCTGCGAGAAACCTTCGCCAACCTCGACCGCTACAGCAGCAAGCTCTACCCGAAGAAGTTCTCCTTCGGGGTGCCTATAGGCCAGTTGCTGGGCTACCTCATCTCTGAAAGAGGAATCAAGGGCAACCCAGAGAAGATCCAAGCCATCGTCAACATGCAACCACCGAAGACGCTTCGACATGTCCAGCAGCTGACAGGTCGACTAGCAGCACTCAGCCGCTTTATAAGCAAGCTCGGTGACGAGGGTTAACTCGGCAAATGTCCTAGATGAAGGACATAGGATCGGGGAGACAGGGCGTCAGATGAACTCGAAGGTAAAGTTAGTCGAAATAAGTGTCTATCGAAAGTAAACTTAGGTGTTCAACCTGGCTTGCTTTCAATCTGCCCCACACCGTCCCCTCCTGGCCCCTATATATAGGTGGCCAGGTCTCGAGGATCGAGCAGGGTCTGATACAGATTACAATATCGACATACGGTAAGAACTCGTATCTCGACTATTATTACAATTGGGCCTAGCTTAACGGGCCTCAGGGATACTCAACTAACGGGCTCTATTAGCTATACCCTTGTCAGCAGCCCCTAAGATTCTACCAGAATTGCAGATTCAGGTTGAATCTCTAATCTTTAAATCTTTGACTTGATCAATTCTTCAATTTCTTCATATCTTCAAATCTTCGACTTGGTCTTTCGACTTATTTTCATGATAATTTTTCGCAAGGGGTTTTGATGAACAAGCCTGACAACTCTGATGGATCAAGAGGTCAGTTAACTACCGGAACAGATACTTGTCACCTACTTCAAATTCAATCCCCTTGGATTTGAATTCAGGATACCGGTCAAATCCACTCTTTTGCCGCATTTAGGACTTACAAAGAATGAATCCCAGTGATTCTCAGGGTACCTAGTGCGTCCACCAGGATTTTCTTCGCGTTGTAGACACGGATACATACCAGCAGAGCGCATCCATGTGCGTATACCAGGCCACATAGGACGGATCCCGGGGTCTTACCTTCGTGACAAGTCACGGCATTCGAGTTGCGTTGCGATAACGCAACTCGAGAATCTCATGTCGCAGTCAAATTTTGACTGAAAATATTCGGGTTTCAACAACCATAAAACTCGCTCCCGATGGGAGTAACACTCATGCATTTCTCATACTCTAATGCTTTACCAAGAAATATCGTCGGGTGCGCGCTCAGCACTCCCGATGGGAGTAGCCTGCGAGGCTATAGTCGAAAAAGACTTTTTTGAGTATAGGCTCAAAATATAGTGTAGTCCATCATACTTCAACTCGAAATAATTTAATGATAATTTTCGTCGGGTACACGATCAGTACTCCCGATGGATGTTGTGCTTCAACACGTCGAAAGTAGTAGCCCCCAAGGCTATAGTCGAATATCTTTGGGTATAGTCTCGTCAATAAACTTTGTATTTGTCGGTGCCATCGAGCTTATATTTGATCTTTCTTATATCACCTTCTTTATAACGTCAGTGAGTACGTCACTGTGTGGGTGTGAACCGTTTTGTGGGCAGCACTGTAATTTTTGCAATTTTTGACCGTTAGTGGGCTGCCATTTCCGCTCTTTGCGCCACGTCTCAGCCCACGATCCTTCTCTTAGAAGGTATATAAGGGGGATAGTGGGGGATTTTACTGTTTACCAGCTCTTTCTCTCCACCGCCTCCATTGCTGATCTCTTCTTCCTCCTCCTCTCGTGCATAGCCCCCGAGCGCATCGCGTTTAGATGCGCGTGAAGCACCTAGCCACCAAGAACACCATGGCCAAGACCTCTTCTGCCACCAGCTGGGTGTGCTCCGCCATCACGAAGAAGGAGTTGGAGAAGGCCAGGATGGATGGCCTCATCTCCAGCTCTGATTCAATCAAGTTCCCCAGTACTGAGCGGATCCCGCAGCCCCCGAGCGGCTTTCGGGTAATGTTCCTTGCTTTCCTTCTCCGCGGCCTTTCTCTTCCTGCCCACGAGTTTCTTCGTGGGCTTCTCTTTGTTTACGGTGTGCAACTTCACCAGCTCACACCTAACTCCATCCTTCACATTGCCTGTTTCATGACTCTCTGTGAGTCATTCTTGGGCATTGAGCCCCACTTTCTTCTCTGGAGGTCGATTTTTCGGCTTCGCCCCAATGTTGCTCTGTCCAGAAAACCTGAATTGGGCGGAGCCGTAATCTCTGTCCGCCCTGAGGCACAGTACCTCGAATTTTCTTTTGCCGCTTCTGTCCAGGGGTGGAGAACCAAATGGTTCTACATCCAAGATCGCAAAGCTTCTCCTGAAGACCAATATGGTCTAGCCCCTTTCGATGCCTCCCAGGAAGTGAAGAAATTGGCGTCGTGGGATGTGCTTCCCTCAGATGCGGAAGTAGAACAAGTTCTTCCTCTTCTATCTCGCATTCAAGCTCTGAAAGGAGGCAAAGGAGGCGCTTTGTCGGGTATTCAACTCATGGCATTTTTTGTGCAACGTCGAGTTCAACCCCTGCAGCACCGCCTTACCAAGCTTTGGAGTTACTCTGGCTTGGAAGATCCTACTCGCGTCTCTGAAGATTTGATCAAGAAAAAAGATGTCGACAAGCGAGTCAGGAGCCTCACCAAGCTCACCAAGGAACATGCGGTTGCTGATTTGACCACTGATTACTTCGACTCCGTGCACCCTCTGCCTGAGGTATGTATCTGCTTACTTTTGTTCACTTGTTGTCGAATTTCGTGTTTCTCAAACTGTATTTTCCTTTTCCTTGGTTGCTCTGCTAACTTGTTCGTTGTGCAGGGGCACCAATTCCTCCTCTCGCGCCCTCCTCTTCCAGAGGCAGGGCCCCTTCTGGCCGATCTGGCCTCATCTGTATCTGAAGCCCCCGAGGCTGATGAGAATCAGGACAGAGATGATGTCGAAGAATCAGAAGAGGAAACTAGCTCGTCGACATCGCCTCCTCCCGTGCTTGGTGAAGATGCTGGTGTCGACAAGAAGAGGAAGCGTGTCGACGAATTTGCTTCTTCAAGTTCTGCAGCGGCTGATAAGGCCCCTGTTCTTACAGGAGATATGGAATACTTCGACCTCCTGGCATCGTAAGTGCTTTATTCGAGTTCTTCAATTGCACCGCTCTTGCCTTGTTTCTGTCGTGTTATACATAATTTGTTTTCTTTTTGTAGAGATGACGAGGAGCCTCCAAAAGATGCTACAGCTGCTCCTTCGACTTCACCTGCGACTGCTGATGAGCCTGTCGAGCAAGAAGTTGCACCGAGGGTTACCAGGGCTTCTGTCAAGAAGATTCCTGTAACTCGAAACCTCAAACGCTCGAAGAAGGCAAAAGAAACCGACGTTTTTCTTGAGGCTCATGCATCGACGATTTCTCCCAGTGATGTAAGTAACTTCTGTTGACTTGCTCTCTTTGTATTCATTTATGTTCTTACACGCCCTTTTTCCCAGGCATTGTTGAAAAGATTCGTCGCCTTGGGCACTGAATGTGCTGAGTACTTAAAGGTTGCGAAAGCTTCCGAAGGTACACTTTTGACATCCAGTCATTACTTTTCTTCTGTGCTTATCCTTTGCTGTTTATCTGACTTCCTTTCGTCTTCTTCTGTTGCTGCTCTAGCAACAACCAATGCTCGAATTGCGTCGCTAGAGGCCGAGTTCGGTGCTTCGCAGAAGGCTTATGATGTTGCGGCCGCTGCTAAAACAAGCGCTGAGAAGTCGCAGAAATCTACGCTTGGTAAGGCGAAGAAAGCTGAAAAAGCTTTAGCCGATGCCAACAAGGAGCATGCTCAGCGAGAGCAAGCCATGGTAGAGCGTCTTCGCACAATGTCTACTGCTGCTAAAGGTAAGTACTTCGCCTTGTCTTCTATTTCGACTTCTGTTGCACTGTTGTACTTGTTGACACTTTTCTTTCCTTTTCTCTTCTATCTTCTCTTATTGTGCAGGATTTACCGGGGTATCTTCGTCGTCCTTGCAACCGGGCGATGATCCTCTGATGACTGCGGTTAACCTACTCGAGGCAAACTGGATATCTATCCAGGAGACTTTTGAGTTGGTTAGCCGCGTTCTATCATGGCTGTTCGTCGGGTTGTGGCCGAAGAAGAAGGCAAAAGTTCCGAAGGACAACTTGGGCAAGCTTGCCAAGGCCTTCGATACAACTGAAGACCCCACCCTCCAGCTTAAGGGGCTTTCTCTGAAGCGTGGTGCTGAGGGTGCTATTGCACTTTCTTTTGCCCATGGTGCGGACTTCGACTGGGAGAAGGTGAACTCTTCCCATGGCCGCACCCGCGATGAGATGAAGGCTTTCTTCGAGAAGGCGAAGAAGTTGGCGCCTGCGCTGGTGGCGATTATTTCTCCTTCAGCAGCCTCCGCGACATCTGCTGCGCCACCTCCAACGGCGGAAGACCCTGCGCCTCCATCGACTATTGGCGAGGAATTTATCATGCCTTCTTCTGCCATGGAGCAAAATGCTGAGGTGGCATAGACTCGGCTTTTCTTGTAGTTTTCCATTTATCCTTTTGAATGTAAAAACCTTTAGTCGTGTGCAACCCGAGAATCTTAGTCAAAGGGTTTTAAACTTATGTAAATATATTTCCTTCTTATGAAGTCTTGTGCTGTCTCTCTGAAATGTTTCTTCTTTCTTTTCTTTTGACTTCCAGTCGATGCATATCAATGATCCTTTGACTGGCGGACCTGCTCCTTCCTCTGCCCGCACGTTCGGTTCGACGATTTCGTCGCCTCCTAGTCGATGTAATCAGTGCGCAGAGTACTCTTCAAGGATTTCTGATCTTGAGGCTCGCCTGACTTTGGCTAAACGTCAAGCACAGATGGCTGTGAGCAAAGCTAGCAAAGCTTGTGGTTTGACAAAGCAAGTGTCTGTTCTTGATGATAAGGTGTCAAGCTTGACTACGAAGATTTTGCATCATGAAGAATGCAATTCCTTTGTCCTTGGCATTATCGAGTCAGCCTGCGAGATGTTGCGATGTAAGTGTTCTTTTGACTTGTCTTTTTCTCTTTTGCTTCACTGCCGTTTGTATGATATCCCTTCTTGTCATAGGCACTTGCTTGGATTTCGCTGCTGAAGATCGTCGGGTCACCGAACGAAATGCAGCTCTGGAAAAAATGTCCGCGGGTGTTGAAACTTTGTGGTCCGATCCTCGACGTTGGAAAGCTATTGTACTGCTTCAGGATCGCGCCCAACATATTGGCGAGTCAGTTGATGGCTGCAGGAAAGCTCTCACGACTATGCACTCTGTTATGCTTGCTCGCAATCCTTTGCCTGCAACTTTCCCGCTCCTTCTTGGTACTTTCAGATCCAGCCAGCGTATTCACAGATTGATAAAGCTGAACTTAGTGGCAGGTGCCAATTTTGCTCTTGGGTGGATACGCAAGTGGCACCCAAGACTCAATTACAGCTCGATGTCCCTGAGTATGGCTCCTGGTGGAGCTAGTCTTCGAGTACACGTAGAGAATACTTTGCAGCCTGCTCGGAGGCTTGTAGCTAGGCTGGTGCAAGCAGATGCTGCGTTTTTTCGCGAGTATCACTATTTGGACCCCTTAGGCGTAGATGACTCTGATAACCCGCTGATGTAATACTTATGTACATATTGAACGCGAGAGTTTCTGATTTCGCGACTTTATGTCTGAAATTTGTTCTCAAAGCGCTGTTGTTTGACTTGTGCGCTTGCCGCATTTTTCCTTTGAAAGACTCGTAGACTCGAAAATGAGGAACATTTTGTCTTTATTATACTTGTAATGTAAGATACATGGGGTGACCCAAGAGATCCGGCCTATGACCTGTGTTCTGGATCTAGAGGGCATTGCCCCTGGTATAACTCGTGACTTTTATAGCCTTATTCTTCTACTCTACTTTGTTGTTCTTGATGTTTATGCCATCATGATATTCTCTTCTTCTCCTGTATCTTTGCCTTCTCCTGATGCTTCTACTCGTGGTTTCTTCATCTCGGGCCCCGCAACGCGTCCTTCGAGTAGCTTGACGCCTTCTGTAGTCATGCTTTTTGCCTTCTCTGCATAGTTGGCTATCATGCCAAAGTTTTGCGCCATCTTGTGGAACTCCCTGTCGCAGAGATCTAAAACTTCAAAACTTCCTTTTACTGTAATTATTCCTCTTGGTCCTGGCATTTTAAGTACCAAATATGTATAGTGAGGTACTGCCATGAATCGCGAAAACGCGGGTCGTCCGAGGATCGCGTGATACTGAGATGGCCAGTCCATGACTTCGAAGTCTAGCTTTTCTCTTCTGTAGTTTTGTCGGTTGCCGAAGCAAACATTGAGTGCTATTCGACCCAGTGGGTAATTGGCACTTCCTGGTACGATTCCGTGGAAGGAACAATCTGTTGGCTTCAGGAACTCTAGTGATATATGCATTGCTCTGAGTGTTTTTGCGTATATCAGGTTAATTCCACTTCCTGCGTCCATGAATATTCTGTCGACATCATATGCACCGATTTGAGCTTTGAGTACCAAAGGCGCGTTTCCTGGCTGAGGTACTGTTATAGGGTGATCTTCTCTGTTGAACTCGATTGGTTGTTCTGACCAGTGCAGATACTCCGTTGTGGCTAGAGGTGAGATGACTGCTAGGTTGACTTGTCGAGTGATACTCTTTTCTTCTTTGTTCGACTTGGGCACAGGTTGTATCATTGCTGTGATGTGTCCTTTTGATGGAACGTACCCTTCATCGTCGTCGTGTCCCTGGTTTTGCTGGTCTTGTCCTTGAGGAGCTCCGTTGTTTCCTTGCTGATTTGTCGGAGGTTTGTTGCTTCCTTCAAATCCTTGTCGCCTTGCTTCAGTTTGCTTGTTTAGTGCTACCTCTTGTAGTTTTAAGAATGTTGTGCAATCTTTCATTGCATGCCTTGATACTCGCTTCCCATCGACGAACGCTGAGTGTATATGACAAGGTCCGTTGAGCATGTCTTCTGGCGACGGGTTGTACTCTCTGGGTTCTCTCGTGGGAAACTTTTTATAGTCCTCTTTTCCGTAGCTTCGATATCCCGAGCTTCTGCGATCACTTCCTTGATAGCTATTGTCTTTGTACCCTGCGGCGACTTGGCTATGGGAGCTGTAGTTGTCGTAATTGCGGGACCGTCTCCTTTGATTTCCGTATCTGTTTCTCCTATCATCTTCTGGGGATCGCGTACGCTTGTTGTTGCACGCGTCTTCTCCGTCTGCAAATCTATTTGCTACGTCCATGAGATCTGATACTGTTTTTGGCTTAATTCTTCCCATCTCTTCGACTAGGTCTCTTCGCCTTAATCCAATGATGAACGCATCTATTGCTCTTTCGTCTGAAACTTCGATCGCTGAGTTTTTGATAAGACTCCATCTTTGAATGTATGCCCGCAGTGTTTCGTCGCATTGTTGCACACACGCTTTGACTTCCTCTATTGATGCTGGCTGCTTGTATGTTGACCTGAAGTTGCTTGTAAATTGTTTTGTAAGGTCTTCCCAGCTTCCAATAGTTTCTTTCTCTAGTTTGCTCAACCATGACCTTGCTGCGCCGGTGAGGTGTAACTGCAAACTTTGCATTGCTGTTTCTTTGGTTCCTCCCAGTATTTGTACCGCTTGTAGATAGTCTGAAAGCCATGATTGTGGTTCCTGTGATCCGTCGTACTTTTGCTGATCATGAGGTAACTTGAACCGCTTTGGAACTGGAGTGGTGCAAACCCTGCGGGTAAAGCACAATGCCCCCATCTCTTTTTCGTCGTCTTCATAGTCGCGTTTTTTGTTTGGGGATCGGGATCTTCGGTTTCCTTCGTGTTGTTTTGGTGATGGCGATCGAGATCGTTGATTGCTGCTTCTGCGCCGAGGACTGTTGTGACAGTGAGGCGATCTTGGCTTGTGCGTTTCCTTATGGTGGTGTGCTTCCTCTCCTTTTGCTGATAGCTTGTGGCCCACCATGTTTAGTCCGTTCAATGCTGCTCTGTGCATATGTTCTCTAGGATCCCCCGGGCTTGGTCGAGTTGTGAGCAGATATGCTTGAGCTGCCACTAATGCTGCTTCAGGAGTTTTTGGTACGATGTTTCCTTGTTCGTCGACCGATAGAAAGGACGAGTCGAGGTTTTTGGAAATGCTTTGCCTGTCGGAGTACTCGAGGTTATCGTACCTTGAACCATGTCGATGATTTTTCCTTGCGTTACTATATGATGCGTCGCTTCGCGCTTTACGAGCAGCGTTGCTAGCTGCAATGGCTAAGTCTTTTCTTCTCTGTATCTCTATTTTCTCCTTTGCTAGTTGTTTTGCTTGCTGTCGTAGGGCATAATGGTACCCGAAAAGCATGTCTTTGCTGGAGTTTGCTGGTATTGGCGTGCCGTGCTCTACGGCTTCTCTTATTGTTCTCCATTCGTCGACTGACAGTTGAATTTTTTCCCTTGCTGTTAGGGATTCTGCTGTTTGCCCTTCTGCTAGATGATTTGCTCCTCTGTCAATATTTTCTGGGTTTATCACTGGATTGTTGTTTTCGTCGAACTCTTGTGAGTTGTCTCCTACAATGGCGAATACTTGGCATTGTTTGCCTATGCTACTATTAAAGCTTGAGAAGATTGAGTTCTCATCTTCAGAAAGCTCTAGTCCTGTCTTCCATGTGTCTGTTGACTTGTCTGATATATCGTCGAGGCCGATCGTGAGATCTTCGAGTTGGACCCCAACGTTGAAATTTTCCATTGTTTTGTCGCCTCCTGCGATTGTTTCTTTTTGTACTTCTCCTAAGCTGACCGGCGAGTTTACTTCGCTAGAAGAGCCTTCGGAATACTCCATCATTGCTACTGTTTCGGGCTCACTTGCCGACTTATCTTGTTTCGTCGGATCCGAAAGGCGAGATGAACCCGATGGCCCAATTAGGATGCTCAAACTTCTGATTGTTAACTCCATCTCTTGATTTCCGTCGACTTCTGCGCTGCTGTTGGCTAAAAGCGAAAAAGCCAGTCGAATTCATGATTCCAACGCCCTCGGTCCCCACGGTCGGTGCCAATTAACGAGGGTTAACTCGGCAAATGTCCTAGATGAAGGACTTAGGATCGGGGAGACAGGGCGTCAGATGAACTCGAAGGTAAAGTTAGTCGAAATAAGTGTCTATCGAAAGTAAACTTAGGTGTTCAACCTGGCTTGCTTTCAATCTACCCCACACCGTCCCCTCCTGGCCCCTATATATAGGTGGCCAGGTCTCGAGGATCGAGTAGGGTCCGATACAGATTACAATATCGACATACGGTAAGAACTCGTATCTCGACTATTATTATAATTGGGCCTAGCTTAACGGGCCTCAGGGGTACTCAACTAACGGGCTCTATTAGCTATACCCTTGTCACTCGGCGAAAAAGCTCTCCCCTTCTATCGTCTACTCTGGAAGACGGACAACTTCACATGGACAGAAGAGGCGCAAGCCACGTTCGACGATATTAAGCATCGCCTTTCGACGTCCCCAGTCCTAGTCACTCCTCGAGAGAAAGAGCCGATGCTGCTGTACATAGCGGCCACGAATCAAGTCGTCAGTTCAGCCTTGGTGGTTGAGCATGCTGAGGATGGCAAAGAACACGGAGTACAAAGGCCAGTATACTATCTCAGCGAGGTCCTGTCTCCAACCAAGCAAAGGTATCCCCATTACCAGAAGCTAGCATACGCCATCTATATGACGGGGAAGAAATTGCCGCATTACTTCGACTGTCACTCCATCATAGTAGTGGCCTCGAATCCAGTATCCAGCATCCTCAACAACCCCGACGCCACAGGGTGTGTGTCGCTATGGGGGATCACCTTGGGGCCCTGGGAGATCACGTACCAGCGCCAGTCGGCGATCAAGTCGCGAGTCCTGCCAGATTTCATAGCCGAATGGACGGAAGCACAGATGCCCGAACTCCTAGACCTGTCGAACTGTTGGACCATATACGTCGATGGGTCTAAGCGGGTTTCGGGAGCAGGAGCAGGAGTGGTCCTTGTGTCACCACAGGGGGACAAGATGCGCTACGTCCTCTGCATGTGCTTCACGAACCCCTCGAACAACGAAGCGGAGTACGAAGCCGTTCTGCACGGCATGCGCATGGCGAAAGCCTATGGGGCCACCCGCATCAAGATCCATGGAGACTCGAATCTCATCGCCCATCAAGTTATGAAGGAGTGCGATGCGACCTGTGCAAACATGATTGCATATCGTGCCATGTACGACAAGCTCGAAGGCGACTTTGAAGGGTGCGAGGTAACACACATCGGCAGGGAAAGCAACGAAGAGGCAGACAACCTGGCCAACATTGGCTCTAAGTGCCTGCCGATACCGCCAGGAGTCTTCTTCGAGGAGATATTCGAGCGCTCTGTCAAGATCAAGCCAGCCACCGACCCGGCGTTAGCAACATGCTCGGGGGCTAAGCAGACAAACCCCACCCTAGCAGCGGGAACAGAAGACCTCTCCAAGGAAGCGACCACAATCATGCTCGTCGAAGCAGTCTGGACAAAGCCGTACATGGCCTACCTGATGCGAGGCGAACTCCCAGAAGACCCCATCCATCGTCGACAGGTCATGCGGCGCTCCAAGGCCTTCACGATAATCAACGGAGAACTCTACAAGCGTAGCACCACAGGGGTCCTCCAACGGTGCATAGCGCAAGAAGACGGAATCACCCTCCTTCGAGAGATCCATGAAGAAACCTACGGGTATCATGCCAGCAGTCGAACTCTCGTCGCTAAGGCTTTTCGATTGGGGTTCTACTGGCTCTCGGCCCTCCACGACGCCAGGAACATCGTCCAGCATTGTGAAGCATGCCAGCTATTCGCCACTAAGCTTCACGCGCCCGCGTCAGAGCTGCACACCATACCTGTCGCCTGGCCCTTCGCGCAATGGGGCCTCGATCAAGTAGGACCTCTGCCCAAGTCATCTCGAGGAAGTCACACATACCTGCTGGTCGCCGTGGATAAATTCTCCAAGTGGATCGAAGCTGTCCCTGTCACCAACCAAGAGGCGACCACGACGGTCAAGTTCTTCGAGTCCAACATCTACCGGTACGGCGTACCGAACAGCATCATCACCGACAATGGCACCAAGTTCACCTCGGGCGAATTTCAAGAATTCGCCAAAAACCTCGGCATCAAGATCAAGTACGCCTCGGTAGCGCATCCCAAGTCTAACGACCAAGTCAAAAAGGCCAAAGGGCTTGTCTGCGCAGGCCTGAAGATGCGACTCCTTCGACCCCTCAAACGCGCGGCAGGCGCTTGGGTCGAGGAACTGCCGTCGGTCCTATGGAGCCTGCGGACTACACCCAACTCTTCGACCGGCTACATGCCGTTCTTCCTGCTTTTCAAAGAAGAAGCAGTGCTACCTTTTGGATGTGCGCTACTGTGCGCCCCGCGTGGTCGCCTACGTCAAAGAAGACGCAGAAAAAGCATTGGCAGATGCCCAAGACCTGCTGGATGAAGCTCGAGACGTCGCTCTCGCCCGTTCGGCAGTTTATCAGCAAAGCCTCCGCAGTTACCACAGCAGACGGGTACGCGGACGGTCCTTCAAGCCTGGCAACCGCGTGCTTCGCCTCAAGCAAACAAGCACGTCAAAGCTGGAGCCACCATGGGAAGGCCCATACCTCGTCCACGAGTTCATCCCGGGAGGAGCTTACCGACTATGCAACCCCAAGATAGGGGCGGACATCGATAACCCATGGAACTCCGCGCAACTGCGCCGATTCTATCCATAGAACGGATGGATTCTCTCTCTCCTCCCTTTCTCTCCATATAACAAGCGTTGGCAGCAGACCACGCGAAACTATCGCGCCTTCGGCGCTAAGCAATAAAAGTGTGATTCCCCATATCATTTATTTGCCTTTCGACCCACGCTCGGGGGCTTCGCCCTTCGACCCGCGCTCGGGGGCTTCGCCCTTCGACCCGCGCTCGGGGGCTTCGCCCTTCGACCCGCGCTCGGGGGCTTCGCCCTTCGACCCGCGCTCGGGGGCTTAGCCCTTCGACCCGCGCTCGGGGGCTTCGCCTTTCGACCCACGCTCGGAGGCTTCACCCCTTTGACCTACGCTCGGGGGCCTCACCCCTTCGACCTATGCTCGGGGGCTTCGCCCTTCGACCTATGCTCGGGAGCTCCACCATTCGATCATGCAATACAACAAAGACATGCAAAACTCCGCACCACCCGCAATGAAGAACGCAACAGCAATCTCGCAGATGCATACACAAGAGACAAGCAAGATTCATACATTTGGCTGAGTCATTGTGCCATGACACCCCGATCCGCTCTCTGACGATCACTCTCGGTGATGATCTGTCGGGCGATATAATCGGCCGTATCCCTACAAGCAGCATAATGATGATCTATGTCAACATGGCCGCTGGGAGTTGGAAGGAGCGCCTTCAACAGTTCCAAGTCGATCTCAGGATAATGAGCACACACAAAGGAAAGGGCGACCAGAGCCCCGCAGCGAAGATGTTCCCGAACGAAGCGATAGACATCGTCGCCGTTCTTGAATCGATCAAGCAGCGTGGAAGGCCTTCGGGCTGATTGTTCAGAGGAAACATCGCCTTATGCACAAGCGCGAGGGCGGCGCGGTTCGTCTCGGCCAGAACTCCAGCTTGGGCGATCCGATCCTAGAGTATTGTCAGTTTCAACGCTTACGATCGGTCAGCCCAGAAGTTATCAGCGATCGAATTAGCGTGCGTCTGAGCTGCACAAAGGTGCGCATTTACGTGCTGGGCTTTGGCTTCGCTGTCAAGGCATACATCTGCAGAAGAGGGAAGAATGTCATACTTAACAGGCATGGAGCACAAGCAGATCAAGAGCTCGGAAGACTCACATTTCATGGCTTTCCCAAGGCTCTCAACTTCCTCAAGAAGGAACCTTTCAGCGTCCGCAGCCCATGATGCCTTGGAAAGAGCAACATCGACCTCAGCAGTAACTATCTTCAGTTGACGCTGAGTGTTCTTGAGCTGATCGCGCAAGGATCGAATCAAAGATAGTTCGCTCGTGGAAGGTGCTCTCATCTCAATGGCGCTGGAAGAGCTAGCGACTATCTCATATGAAACAGGTCAGGCATTGGAAACCAAGGACAAACCCTGCACAGGAGGCCCCCGGTCACATATAGTCATCGGCAACCAAACAGCAAACAGGTGCAAAATACATCGAAGGAAGATGACCAAATAGAAGCAGCAGTTTTACAACAAAGCAATGTTCAAGAGTTAGCCACAGCCTTCGAGGGGGCACTACATCGTCAATTACAGAAAACAGTAAGCGCATTGATCAAACTACGCTGAACTACCGGCGGCCTTGCTGGACGGTGCGCCTGACGCACCACGCTTTCGAGCCTTCGCTGCCGCCCTCTTTTCATTCCTTTCCGCCAAAAAGCTCGTCATCCGAGCAGACAAGTTGTGGGCGCACTCAAGATAGCCTTTCGGAGCAATGTCGCATTCGTCCTTGTCCTTCGGGTACGTGCCCGTGACCTTGTCGGCATCAAACTCAACCCCGTGCATCATCAGCATAGAGAAGACAGACTCGGAGCCAATAGTTACCTGTCGGCAAACCGCAGCAACTAAAGGATCCTCGCCGTCTGCCTTCACCGCCAGGGCTTCGAGGATGCTGGCCATGGTGTTGCTGGTCGAGTCAGGGATGGAGACGTTGCGAACGCGGTCAAGTGCCGACCGTACATTCGCCAGGAGATCGCTCGATTCCTGGCATAGGCGCTCGGCGCTACCAACGGTGGACTCGAGTCTAGCGGGCTCCTTCATCGCCCCGGCATCCAATTCGGCAGCAGCTTCATGAAGAAACAAGATCTCCAGTCAATGTTGGAGTTAATCGGCACAAAACGCTCACTTAAGGGATAGCAAAGGCTTACCGCGCAAGATATCGAGGGATGTCTGCAAGCGTTGATGCAGGTCCTTCTCCCTCGACTTAGCTTCCAGACGATGCTGATTAGCAAGCTCCTAGGCCTTGGTCGTTTCAGCTTTAAGTCGGGCAACCTCGTCGACCAACCCATCAGCTTTGGCCTTCAGCACGGATTTCTCTGCCGCAAGATCGTCTAGTTGTGCTTTCAACGACGTCTTGTCGGTGGTGGCTTGAGTTGCAATTCCTATTCATTCGAGGAGTTGCGTGCTAAAGAAGGAAGTAAAAGGCGTCGAAACAAGATATCATATGGGAAAATACATCACTTACGTCGCACATCTTCCAGCTGCGCGGATAACTGCCGGTTTTCTTCCTCCAGCACAAGAAAGTTCTTTCACACCTTTGATAAATCCCTGACAATGGGCTAAACAAGCAGAAGCAAGGATAAGGCTCGAATTATTCTTTTGAGAGGGCAAGCCCAAGTGTAAACACTTAGACTCACCCTCGGGGGCTACTGATAGGCAAATGTCAGATTTGTAAAGCAAGAATCTTCGGGCTTACATGGCACTTGGGACCGGAAGGTTCGCCAGAGGAGGAGACCTAAACGAAATCGGGCTCGATCATCTTCTTCTTTGGAGGGGGCGATGGCTTCAGGAGATCCTCTGGCGCAGCATCTCCAGCTGCTTTCTCCTACGAGTCTGCGGTTTGCTCGAGGGTGGAATCGTGGGGTCGAACTTGGTATTGATCACGATCACCCTGGCTTGCCGAAGTCTCTTCGGTTGAAGATCTGAAGCAGGCGTCAAAGTCAAAATGATGCGGTCAACCCAAGACAAAATTATACAGGAAGGAAGTTCGATAGAGAAACTTATGAGGCATCGAGACCAAATTTCAGGAGGATCTTCTTCCCAGCTTAAAGAGGAGGGCGGCTGTCCAGAGGCTTGGCCGGAATCACGCTGTCATCATCGTCACCAGAAGAGAAGTGGGTGTCGCCGAGATCTTCTGAATCTTCGACGATGTCAGTATCCACGACTTGTTTCTTCTTGGCCGATGCTCGCGTCGGCGATGGAGCAGTAGAAGTCGATTCATCTAGAACCTCAGTGAAATCGTGCCCTGGATATTCACCGTCTTCGGGCTGGGGCAGATAACATCGGGCTACATTGACAACCTGAACAAACATTTTCATTACTTTCGACCCTGGTCGCCAAGACTGGAGTAGAAAAGAAACATTCGACTAAGACAAAGAGTATACCTCAGTGAGGGGGAAGGTCTTGATAAAGGCCACCGCGCCGAAGATTTTCGGCACGAACGCCTTCTTCTTTATATTGGTGACAGTGCGGACGCTGTCATCGATCTCCGCTTCCCTCAGCTCGTCAGAAGAAAGTCGTGTCGGATCTCGGCGATCGGTGTATTCCCACATGGGATGGACCCGAGCAGCGAGTGGCTGGACCCGACGCTCTATGAAAGTTCGGATGAGCTGGACGCCCGAAAGCTCTTTCTTTGGCGTGGCTCAGAGTTGCTGAATTTTCTCCATCAAAGGCTCTATGATCTTCATTTCTTCTTCAGAGAGCTCGTGCCTCCATGACACCCGGGGTCGAAGAGCTATGGTGGCCCGAAACTCTTCAAGCCCAAAGTTTTCGCCAGCGGAGGACTTATCTTTGGCGTAAAACCATTTCATCCTCCAGCCGGGATTGTTTTCGGGCGTCTGGATATTGAAATACGGGACGTCTGGGCGCACCTGGCAGCTGAAGCCACCAGTTTGATAGCACAGCGGGTGCCGGACGGCGAAAATCCAGCGCCAGAGTGCCCAATGGGGTTCAATCCCCAAAAAGCATTCGCAAAGCGTGATGAAACACGCGATATGCAGAATCGTATTGGGATTCAGATCATGGAGCCGAATCCCATACGCAAAGAGAAGGCCGCGAAGAAAGGGATGAGGAGGAAGCAAGAGACCTCGGAAGATGAAGGCAAGGAAGATTACCCGGAAGCCTGGCGGCGGCCGGGGAATGATTTCAGGACCGGCGATGAGGCACTCCGCCGGATCATTCTTGAGAATGCCGATCTTCTTGGCGTGGGACAACTCCTTGTCCCCAATCTTGGTCTGGACCCAGTTACCGACGATGGAGGTGTCGGTGTCCGCGGTCTTGGCCTTCTTAGCAGCGGAGCCGGCGGTGGCGCCGGCCGCGGTCGAGCCTCTCTTGCCCATGGAAGCGGCACGCAGCAGAAGCTCTGTGGGAATAGAGATGAGAGAGAGGTGCAGCTGGAGCAAAACGCGAGGAAGAAGACGATGGTGGCGGAGTGGGGTGAACAGTTACCCCTCCGCGGCTATTTTTATCTCATTCCTGGAAATTGTCGGTTCATCATGGCCGCCCATTGCGAAGAGGAAACGGCTGAGCAGATTTGGCCATCCACGTGTCAGCACCACGGGCGCCGCGACCTCCACCATGCACTGTAATTGAGGAGACCGGGCGGACTTTTTTCACCCACGCGCGGGACGTGCGGTCAAATTCAGTCAACAGCCGGGACACGTGGGTGTAGGGCCCATAGGACATCTGGTCTTGTCAATGTCACGCTATCCTTACAGAGGATGGCGTGACAACTCGAAGAAGCCGAGCGTCATCACTGATGTCATAGCCTGCAAAGCAATTTTCTTTCAACTTAAGGGATAAGCTCGATTTCAGATTCCCATATTTTCGAGGTATGTACTTTCGAAGGCTGATCTTCTTTGGAACTGGGTTTTTCTTGAAACCTTTTTCGTTCTTCTTGTGTCATTTGAATGCAAATATTGCCTTTCGAGCGGCTCTGTTCTTTATTTGCGGCCTCAGAGCCTTTCGAGTGAGGTTTTCTGCATGACCACTCGAAGGGATTCTCCCACTTTAATCGGTACCGTTTTGGTATTTGAGTGGTGAGTTTTCATTCTCGAATTATTTATCACGGGCCAGCAGAGCCTCCATGCACCTCGGGTCGAAGGTGTCGATTCTCCTAGATTACCGCATTCGAGCAGGTTATGTCGCTTCGATCTTCGAGCGGTGAATTCTAATCCCTCTAATTATCTTTTGGCTGGCAGCACCCTCTTATTATTTGAGTCATGGCTATCAATTCTTTGACTGTCTCTTTATTTCGGCCTGCAGTGCCGCGAGATCACTTGAATAAACAACTCCATCAATCCGCACAATCTTAATCAACACCGTGTTAAACCATGGGCTTCAGTCCCCAGGTTATTTCAGATTCAGGGCCGGCAGTGCCTCAGATTCGATTCGAGAGCAGTCTTTGGGCTCTCAAATCCAATTCTAAACTCATGCTCACACTCAATGCCTGAATTCTGGTGGCAATATACCAATTCGGATGCCGTATGTCAAATACGAAGGTAAGTACACGGTTGGCAACACCAGATGGCCCAGTATTCGTATCAAGCGCGCTCTGCCGAGAAATTTTCCATACCTACGGTATGAAGTTATGCATCAATGGACGCATCGAGTGCCTCACCCTGAACTGGGCTTCGACCTGGTAAGTCCACACGCGGCTCGGGTCGAAGTAGAGCCAGCCCACGCAGGTTTGAGTCGGGGGACTCGAATCTAAGTAAGCTAACCGAATGTTTTTGCGGCTATGCAATTAACTGAGACCCAGCGTGAGTCTCAGGCTGGTTAAGCCAATCCCCTAGCAACCCAACTTAGTATTTTCGAGGCTCAGCATGAGTACTACTCGAATCAGCAGCGTTTACTAGACGCATCATGTATATACTCTCTATGCTTTTGTGCTTCCACAGGTAAGGCGAATACATCTGTGCAATCAAGAAGGCTTTCGGGTTAGAGTCTCTGCCATAGTCTTCGACTATCCCAGGCACTCGGGGGCTACTGACGAAGGAATGACAGATGGGTCCCCAATATTCGCCTACCTGGTTTTCGGCCCAGGAGGAGTCCCTGTCGAAAGGATCGCAAGGCCCATGAAGATAGCGGCCTGGCGTGGCCCAGGAGCAACGCTTGGCATACAAGCAAAGATTCGAAGAGTCCAAGTTGGATTAGATTTTGACTAGGGTTTATTCAAAACCGATCCGATCTGTACTTTACTTGAGGGACAATCCTGAGACCCAGCCTTCGCATATAAAAGGCTGGGAGGGAGGTCTCGAAACCCTAGATACTTTTCCACCACCTCACGCCGGAGCGCTCGAAACATTAGAGCTCTCTACTTTCGGCTAGATCCAATCTACGTCACTATTGTAACACCTCCACTGTAGCCACCCCATCAAATAAAGTTAGACAAGCAGGACGTAGGTCGTTACCCGACTAAGGGGGCCGAACCTGGGTAAAACCCTATGTCCCTCTGCTTTCGTCTGATCGCCGTCGAGTTCGCCGGATCCTACAAAGCGCTCCATGAATCGAAAGCCCGCAAACATGGGCATTGCCGGGGTTGAACCTCGTCAATTCAATGGATCTCAATATTTATCATTTCAATCTTATCCAAGTCAATGGATTAAACCTTGACTAGTTCCCAACATTCTATTGGAAAGAACATATATTCAAAGGTAGGAGAGAAAGCAAGTATATCTTATATACTTGTGAGTGCAAACTATCTTATTTCTCCTTTGTACATTGGTAAAATTATCAAATCCTTCGTGGAGGAAGATCGCTACAAGACAAGATAAATTAAGTAAATGATGTACCCTACTCCAAAACTAGGACACATACATGGAAATCATGTCCCAGTAAGTTAGAGAGAAAGTCAACTATATGTTTCAGTGCATAGCTATTGACTCATCTCTATCAAACCAATCCAAGGACTAATCCCTTGCTTGTTAGCAACTATTTTGTATGTTCCTTAGTGGTCATTATACGTGATGCTATTCGGTAACATCATAATCCTTCTGTTCCAATAAAAAAATTGTGATAGCTTTGGCAATGAGCTTTGATAAATTTGGTCTAGATATGCAAATATGTAGATACATTTTAGCATGTAGGTTTGCTCATTTGGGAAAAAATTGCGACAGTTAATTTGGAGCAAAGGGAGTATAAAGGATTAATATGTTTGTGAGGTTATTTATGTAACTTGTAAGACATATCTGACAACAACAAAATTAAACATGCCAATGGTTCAGTTTATGCTCTAGAATTCCATACATTTACTTACCTAATCATACTCTACAAACCTAAATTAAGATATTTTTGAAAAATATCATATAAATATACAAATACACTATGCAATGCATCAATTGTAAAATATTAATTCAAATATACATGTGTTTTCGTCCTCTTTATCTCAAAATGGAGGAGATTATGATTCAGTATCTGGTAAAGAGACAATGTATCATAAATGAAAAGAAACTAATGCAACCAACTTTTACTACAAAGTTTTGTTTAGCTTTATTACTACCAAGTTTTTTAAAAATGATCTACATTTCAACAATATATAAAGAACATAATAAGTAATATTTATCAACATTGATGTGTTCCTAACAAGCTCTAAGTAAATAATATACAATATATATTGTTTAATATCGCAATATGATACATATAGTAAGTATAAAAGTTTAGTGTAATTATATATAGTTTAACTCACTCCAGGACCAAAAAGAACGGCACTGGTACGAAGATCACATGTGAGCAATCATCGGCACAATAGCAAACTCAAACACTCTTGTGCATTGCATTGTGTGGTATGGTTCCCACACATATCCGTGCATTTATAAGCCTTTGAATTACTATTTAGTATTCTTTACAACATACCATGTGCTGCGGTGGAAAATGGGACAGCCTGGGCAGGAACTTTGAGCAATACTGAACCTGCATCACTGAACAGAAGAACTAAGAACACAAACAATACAAAGACGGTTTACATCAACAATTTCAACTTCGAACGGTCTCTTTTTACCGGCATGAGACAGTCAGTGGTGAGAATCCCAGGGTTGATGAATATCATGATTTACAACGATGTCACGATGAAACCACCATACACCGTTGACATCTTGCCACATGCCTTGCTTATTTGGCACCATTTCTTTAATAAATCAATGAAGGAAAAGTAAACTAGTTGGCAAATACCCTATTATTAAGCATAAGCACGATTGGACCATCCCAAAAGTTGAAATTTAGCAATACTAGTTGAATGCCCGTGCGTTGCCACGGGATCCAAAAGTTTTGTTTATTGCCAGACATGAAAAGCATAATGTACGAAAATTCCCAGTGATGTGGAGGATGTACG
Source organism: Dactylis glomerata (assembly GCA_007115705.1). Taxonomy (NCBI): domain Eukaryota; kingdom Viridiplantae; phylum Streptophyta; class Magnoliopsida; order Poales; family Poaceae; genus Dactylis; species Dactylis glomerata. The sequence continues at coordinate 2,658,695 of QXEO01000964.1, read as the reverse complement.
AAAGAAGACACTATTTTATATAACATTTCAATCTCTTTCCATCACTTGTCACCCTAATCCTTTCCACCAGGTCCTCGGCTTCACTTTTTACGCTCTTGTGCTCCATGGTTACCTCGCTTTCAGCAACATGTCACTCGTTGCTCTATGCAGGTGTTTTCTCTAACTCTAGCAAATTGATACAACCAATCAGATAGCCCATATAGTAGATAGATTGTGGATATCACCATCCTAGTTTCAACACCTTTATCATTGTGCCTTCGGAGCTAAATAAATACAACAACAAAAATACAATGGCAAATGACTCCAGAGTTAGAACAATGGAAATTCATTAAAAGGGAAGATGACTAAATAGAATAAATTTGTTAATCACCAAAATATATTGGCTTAGAGGAGAAACATGTTATTCATATTGGTAAGATAGACATTCTGCATTGCATTATTTCATATGATCAATGTCTGATTTACTCTCAAACGATGAACCACTAAGAATTTGCAGCATCTTAAGCAACTGAAACCAAATCTATGCTTAAATGGGGGAATGAGTCAAAATGAAAAGGAGAGAAGGGAACATGTTATATGCTCTTCACATTTCAAGATGTCTACTGCAGATATTATACATAAGATTTGTGGTGTATGCAGTAATGCAAATGGCCGACTTATTTACTTCATTGGCAAACTAAACCTTCTGTCAGAATTATTTTGTTGTTAAACTACAGCTTTTGCACATTATAGCTTTATATAATGTGTGCTTCTAACTTTTTTCTATTAAACTAACATTTCAACATTGTATATGATACTATACATGTACAAAGACTTGGATCATCACACAACACAATGCATGGAGTCCAGACATAACTAATAGAATGTACACTTTGTTACTTGCATAGACTGAGCATATTTCAGGGGCACAAATATCTCGCTTTTTCCACCGAGCATTTAGCTATCTAAATCCATTCCCCCATATTTTACCACAAGTAGATATTGAAATGCTTGCAATCCAAGATAGAACAAATAACTATTTACCACATAAGCATACTGGAATCAACACTGCATATCCAACACATCGGGACCTGGCCAGTATTTGAACCTACACAACTGAACCAAATCAGCAGGTTAATTGGAGGAAGAGCATCGTGGTGGTTCTGAAGGGAGAAAAAATTCCCACATCGACCAGTTCATCCGAAATAGTAAATATAATGAAGAAAAAAAGCAAGCATTGACTCCGGAATGCTCATATAAAAACATATATCTTGGCTTTAGCCCTCTTTATGAACACATTCCCATATCCCTTGTACTGTGACCACAGCCCTGGACCTTGCTCATCATACCTAATGAATTTACACAAAGAAAAAGAGCCATGCCATGTATTCAGCGTGCAGGTCGTCAGAAAAATACCTGTTTCTGAGGGAAAGCACCCCCATTTAGCTATTTTTATTAGGTTGTAATGCACCTCTTGGCCGCGAAGGCATCATCGGAACAGTCCCGGATCCAGACCTCGCGGAGCTCCCCTGTGGTAAGCAAGGCGGTGGACCTGTGCATAGCGTCGACATGGCGCTGGCAGGAAGGCATCCACCACTTGACAGCATGGACACTGATGGACTCGACGTTGTGGAACATAACTCCTAAATGGAGAAGAGGCAATTGTTCACATTCTCAATCAAAAGTTAATTGCAATAAATATTTCTCATTTCATGAAATTTCAAAGTTTCATACATTGGATATAAAGTGGTGAACAGAGATGTGCTGATGATCAATACAAGCACATTATCCCAGTACCTGAAAAACTACAGCAGCTAAATATTCTAGCGGGTAAAATAAAAAGATGCAGGCTTTTTTAAGGAAAAAAATGCATGCTGCAACATCAAATCCTTTAGCAGTATAATAGTTGTCCAAAATTTAAAAGAAATAGATGCACAATTAGAATAATCAAAGATTTCAAGATCAAATATGAGAAAATCATAACTTCGACATCATCTTTGTTTGGAATAAGCAGGGAATTCTTTGCAACATTTTCACAAAACCTCATGATTTTCTTCTCAATCGGGCCCTCCAGTAGAAGTTCATGAACCATAAGCAGCTATACATCCTAGTACTGTTGTATGCGTGAGCATTATCATCCAAAAATAACAACAGACGATGCTACTTTCTAAAATAATTATCAGGTAGTATATGTATGAGCATTAGCATCCCTACACAAATAAGAACGGAAACTACTTTCTAAATAATAAATTATCAGGCAGTACCATTGTTGCGTAAAAATTCCAAAAGTGGCCATATAAACTGTGTCCTGGAGAGTTAGCACAAGAAATTTAGCAGGCTTACAATTTTTATGCCTAGATTTTCATAATATGGGAAATTCAGGTCTTCCAACATGTGTTGTATATATTATGAAAAGGCTCCCAATGCAACTGTTTCCACAAATGAACCACTATCTTTGGAGGTTCTCTTCATCGACATAACCCTGTGGCCAAACAAACCACATAAGCCTGTTTAAAAGTGTGTGCGAATTTCAGAGTGCAACAAGGATTAGTATGCAACAATTAAGATACTGGACAATCATACTCAAGTGATATGCGTCCAAATATAAAATCTATACAAGACCTGTGCAAAATATATACATTGTAGGACACTTAGCACAGTACAACGAATATAAAATCTGCACTAAAGCCTGCATCCTATTAGCACCTCCAAATAAACAAACAAGATGTACAAAAGCATGCATTTTCTGTCCGACACAGGACCTTACATAATCCTGCATAGCAAAGCTAGCCGTGGTGGAGCACTCCGGGCTGGATGGAAATTTATGCTGTAGTAATTGGATAGCAGTACAGATCAAGCGACCTCGATAATAAAATAAAAAATCCAAATTGTGGCCATGAGAAAGAACAAAAGGGGATCACTGGAGGAGTATATGTTTAGCTGACCTTGCACCAACCAAGTCATATGCGATACTTACTGATGTATACACGAGACAAACGCCTCGACACCCGAGCCTCAAAGACGATAGTGTGGAGGCGCCAGCGTCGGAGTCTTCATCGGAGTTAGAGGCGGCTAGGGTTAGCCACGCGCAGGGGCAGAATAGGGAGGCGACGGTACTGCGTGGCGATGATGACCTGAGAGGGAGGATACGGGGGAGTAGGCGTAGTCCGGCATACCGCGGATGAGGCCAGTATTGACCGGCGGTGGAGGTGATGGCGAGAGAGAGGAGACGGGCAAGGGAGTCAGACGAGGAATAATTGTTTTCGTCCGTGGACAACGACAGTGACCAATTGCTTTACATATTAATGTCCTCCAATTTCTCTCTGATTTGGCTAATTGCTTTATGTATTTGGCTAATTGCATTCAACGCAGGGGCTAATTGCTTTACATATTAATGTCCTCTGATTTCTCTTTGATTTGGCTGATTGCTTTATGTATTTGGCTAATTGCATTCAACGCACGGGCTAATTGCTTTACATATTAATGTCCTTTGATTTCTCTTTGATTTGGCTGATTTTGCTTTACGTATTTGGCTAATTGCATTCAACGCACGGGCTCGTTGCTTTACATATTAATGTCCTTCGATTTCTCTTTGATTGATGTTGGATTTGCTAGGGGTATATTGGGAAATCAAATGATGTATGTCGAGTTGGTGGCTTCACCACCAACTCGAAACCAATAGTAAAAGATCTGTAGCACGACGGCGTCAAGTTTGTTCATGTCGAAGAACTGCATTAGTGGAGAAGAGTTGATCTAATCAGAACTCAAATTCACCACTCGACCTATGGATGGTCTAACGGAAGAGGGAACTGAAGATCACAGAAGAGTTGCCACATCGATAAGGTTGATGATCCCATCATTAACTGCACAATAAATCTTGAAGCTCTCCTTTATCATCTGTGTAATGAAATGTCGGCACCGTTCGACAGTAGTATCCATTAACTGTATGAATATGAACAATGGTGTTCAAGGCATACTGTATGAGGTAGTTTCCAAACGCTGCCCCTTCAGGCTGTAAGAAAAATTGAAGCATATCAGATGTTGCAAAAACTGTTCGTGCGAGACAACACGTCCCTGAATTCTTTCAGGTCAGATTTAAATTCTAGGAGTATTTTGCAATGAAATTTACCTGGCAGCCGACAAGCCGGAAGCGCAGCTGCTCCAGCAGATCGTCCTTGCCCGGCCTCCTCGTCCTGCTGTCCCTGAAAAACAAATTAACCAATCGCCGCACAACGCAGTCCGACGCGTCAGAAACAGTGTCAAATGCAAGCAATTCAGAACGAAGCCAGACCTTGGGAGGCGCCCTCTCCGACGCCGCCGGCGCCGGAGGCCTGAGCCGTTCCGCCTCGACGTCGTACCGGAGCACGGCCAGGCACTCGAGCCGCTCCTCGAGGAACAGTGCGTAGGTGCGCACCCACGCGGAGCAGTCCCATGCGAGATGACTGGAATCGTCCTTGAAGCTCGACATCTGCAGCGTGTGTCCCCTCTGCCGGCCGTGGCCCAGCAGCTCCTCCGCGAACGCGCTGCTGTTGCCGTCCGGAGTGCCCTGTGGATCACCATAAGCGCCTTCAGCGCCACCACCCAGTTGCTCGTGTTCGCCAGGCGCCTGGCGAGAGCCTGGACGTAGTAGGAGACGTCGGCGCGGGAGCGGGCGCCCATGATCTCTGCAAGCACGACGATGTCTGCGCCGCCAGCCGGAGGGATTAACTAAGAAGAGCGAGAGGGGCCGGCGGCGTAACGTATTGGCGAGGTGGCGGTCCTTGGGCGGGCGCTCGACGTGGCTGGTGGCCTTCACCACGGCCACGTCCAGTTCGTCGCGGCTGCTGTTGACCTTGGCGAGGCCGACGCTGGTGGAGTCCTTGATCGCGCCGCACGCCTTGCGCCAGCTCTTCTGCATCGAGGCCGGGCCCATCCCCCTTGATGGCCGACGCGTTGGTCGCCGGCGAACAGACGGACGGGACGACGGTGTCGTGTGTCGCCGGCCGGCCACCCGAGCCAGCTCTGGTGTCGCTAGTTCGCACGGGCTTGGTCGTACGTCGTGGCGAGAAGTGCTAGTGCACTCGCGGGTGGAATGGACCGGGTTTAAATTACTAGTTATTCCTTTTTTAGTTTTTTGGCTTCGCTGACGTCTTTTCTTCTTCTACAAGAGTATAATAGAGCTGACTGATTCAGTTGGCTATAAACCCGGTCAGCTCTAATGCAAGAATCAGCTCTTCTAGACACTTCGTGAGAGTGAAAGGTAGACCATGTATTAATAAAGTACTCCCTCCGATCGGAAATAAGTGTCGGCAATTTTGTACTAGTTTAGTACAAAGTTTGTATTATATCCCCAACAGTTATTTCCGATCGGAGGAAGTAGTATATATTGTTACCCGCAAAAAAAGTAGTATATTGTTATTGCCTATTATTATATATGCTAGCTATATATTAGCTATAAATGACATGGCAGACCGCTATAGCGGACCGCCGGCTACACTATTGTTCTTGCTCTAATTGTCTCCCTGCTCGTAAAATTTAAATAGAGAAAGAAATGAGGATCTCTGCATCGGTAGATGAGAGGCTGGGTCTTAGTTCCCTTTTCGAGAACAAAATAATAGAGAGAACAGCCTTGTTTACGACATTCAACTCTATTTTTATTAAAAATGAAGAGTTAAAATAGTCTATATGGTCTACATAAATTAGATATATATATGTGCAACTGGAATCGATAGCTAAAGCCTCGAACAATATCTCTTTATCCAAAGGCTTTCAAACCTGAGCGAGGTCTTCGACAAGGGGATCCTCTGTCGCCGTATCTCTTTACCCTATGTGATAAGGCTTTCTCTGCCATGCTCAAGCAGGCTGAGATGAATGACACATTGGAAGGGGTTCAAATCTGTCCTACGGCGCTGAGGGTAAACCATATCTTTTCCGCAGACGATTCACTCATAATTATGAAGGCTACAACAGCGAATGCAAATTGCTTGAAAGAAATTCTGGCCCTCTATCGGGTCAGATGATCAACAAGGACAAGAGTTCAGCGTTCTTTAGCAAGGGTACGAGGCACCAAACCAAGAGGGCAGTGCTAAATGTCCTAGGCATACCAAGGGAATCAATGAATCAAAGATACCTTGGGTTACTGGTACACTTGGGAGCATGTAAAGGAGAGTGTTTGAGTATTTCAAGGAGAAGATATGGAGGCGGATTCGCGGATGGAAGGAGAAATTGCGTTCGAGGGCAGGAAAAGAAATCTATCTATCTATTATATACTAAAAGCAATATCGATGTCTAATAAAGCCATCACATTGATCCACATCCTCTAAATTAATTTTGATAGTCAGATCTAAATTATATGGCTCGGATTTTATAAAAGAATACATAATATCTTCACACGTTTTACCTTGCGTACACAAGCTGTCATGCTATAGCCGTAAGCAAAAATACTAAAAGCAATATACGGATATCTGCATCATATTGATCCACATCCTTTAAATTAATTTTGATAGTTAAACCTAAATTATATGGCTCAGATTTTATAAAAGATTACATCTTCACACGTTTTACATTGCGTACACAAGCTGTCACGCTATAGCCTCAAGCAAAAAAAAACTAGGCCGTCACGTTATAGCCTCAAACAAAAAAAATTAAAATTTGGCTTTAAACATGGTATCCAAACAGAGCGGTTAGGATATGGAAGGCCCGTTTAAAAAATCATATAGGCTATCACGTCATAGCCTTAAGCAAAAAAAAACAATGGTGGCAAAGAGAGCGGTTTGGATATGGAAAAAAATAACTGCAAAACCATAAGCACTGGTGGAAAAAAGGGTTTTAGTCACGGTTGGTAACGGGCTTTAATCCCGGTTGTCCAAACGGGACTAGCAAAGCGGGACTAAAGCCCCTCCCACTTTAGTCCCGGTTGCTTATGAACCGGAACTAATGGCCATCCACGTGGCCCAGGTCGACCGCAGAAGGCTGGAGGACCCTTTAGTCCCGGTTGGTGGCTCCAACCGGGACTAAAGGGGTCCGGTAAAATTTCTGGTAGAATTATTGAAAAAAAGACTAATTTTTTTTTGGATTTTTTAAATTTTCATATTTTTGAATATTTGAATTGTTTAACAGTTTCTACTCTCCACTTTAATCTCCAATCTCTAATCACTTCTATTCTCATGTCAAATTACATACTTGTGATCCTCACTTCCCGGTCGGTCACCCATCCTCACACTGCTCCACCCTTAGCACGCTTAACTTCTCTATTCCTTCCCTACTAGCTTCCAAGACTGCACTCGCGACTTCTTGATAATGCTATGCTATCAATTCTATTAACCCATACACTTTGGTAACATATGGTTTTACTTTTTTGAATTCCAAATAATTTACAAAATAAGCAACAATGATTAAGTAATAATAAGCATCAATGAATTCGAAATAATCTTTATGCATAATTTAATTATCAATTTTTAAACTCAAAATATTCAAAAAAATCAAAAAACTTAAAAAATTCCAAAATTAATAAAAAACTTCAAAATAACCAAAAAGTAGAAGAAACAACAAAAGAAATGAAAAAAATTCAAAAAAAGTCAATTTTTCTTATTTTTTTGGACAAAATCTAAAATCTTCCTGCTTTCATATTTCCCTTTGAAATTTTGAGAAACAAGAAATTGTGCAAACGGCCATAGGCTGTTGAAATCGGATGTAAAATTTTGTGTAGATAATTTTTGATATATTATACGTTTTTTTCCGAGTCCGTACGCAAAAGTTAGAGCCATTTTAATTTCCAACATCCTTTTTTTGCAAAAAATATCAAAATTCAAATTTTCAAATTTTCCATAAATGTTGGTTGCGTGAGGTACATGCATGTCAAAGGATTTTGAAATCTGAAGTTTTTATCATTTTCGTTTATTTTTTTTAGACGTTTTTTCTACGCGGGGGGGGGGGGAGGGGGGGGTAGGCATGGGAGGAAAAATGGGCGCCGGACCTTTAGTCCCGGTTTTGGCTACCAACCGGGACTAAAGGGTAGGCTTTAGTCCCAGTTTTAGCCATCAACCGGGACTAAAGGTCACTACCCTTTAATCCCGGTTGGTGGCCAAAACCGGGACTAAAGCCCCCATTTGAACCGGGACTAAAGCTTCCTGGCCCACATTTTCGTTTGAACCGGGACTAATGCTCACATTAGTCGCGGACCGAATTGTTTGGGGACTAAAGGGGGTGGATGGAAGCCCTTTTTTCTACTAGTGGTACATACTTCCTCCTTTTTATTTAACAATTTTTTTGAGTTTTGTAAAGTTTGATGAAAAAACAACATACATAATACTTTTTCCATCTCAAATTAGTTGCCATAAATTTGTCTAGACACACATATATCTAGACAACAACTTTGTCTACATACGCATAAATCTAGACATATTTTATTGTGTAATTACATACTACTATATAGATAGATAAAGTCAAGACAACTAATTTGAGATAGATGGAGTATACAATTCATATAATATGAAAATAAATTATATGAAGATTCTAATAATAATTTTTTTATATTCTGGAGATTTATATTTTTTTCCTATATATTTTCTAATTTTTGTAAATTTTGATTTTAACTAACCAAAAAAGGCAGGGTAAATGGGGGGAGTAGTTGTTTCCGAGTACACATAAATAATAAATTTATTAAATTGCTATCATACCAACACATGTACAGAACGCATGCGGAAGTTGTGAGTTGTTAAATTTAATAAAATCATGACATTAGCCACATTACGTACATTTTATCTATGATTTATTACACACAAATTACAACTTAATTTGACATCCATCTAACCAACACTCACAAAACCCTTGAGGAAGTCCGGAGTTCATGGAACTTTAAGATTGATGAAGTCACTATATTTGTCGCACTATCGATCGACATAAATGCACCTTGCACTAAAAAAATTACCGGGTTATTGATACGCATAATGGTAGTCAAAGAAAATTCTTGTGAGGATGATAATGTCCCTCCATGAAAGATATATTTTGACTTATTGAGACACGGAACGTCAAACATTTAAAATTTATGAATATACAATATTAGTCGACACACAATCAGCAGGAACGTCCCTCACACTATAAGGGCTCGTTTGGCTCCCATCATTTGGGGCTAGAATCAAAAAATTCATTTATGATTCTAACAATTATTTGTTTGGCTGCCACAGAATTGGTTATGGAATTCATTTGGAATTCCATTGGTTTTCATCTCATGCCTAACCTTAATACCTATTGGGTACCCTGTCATTTCTGTGGATTTTTCAAAATGAAATGATATCATCAAGTCATTTCATTTCATTTCTACCAAATAAAATGATGGGTGCCAAACGAGAATTTGGCTTAATGTACATACATGGCTATGTCACCACACAACATATGCACACTAATATATAAGAAGATCAAGAAATCAATGCCATTTTTTATGTATACAGCAAACTGTAGCTTACAAAGTAAACAAAATTGCGTTGTTATTAAATTAGTAAAGTTCTAACACATCAGTGACCTACAAGATGAAAATTGAAACAAAACAATAGGGGGGCGTACACAAGGAATATGTTATCAGGAAAGTATAAGCATGATAAAATGTTTTGGTGAGTTTTGATAAATATTTAGAAAAAAATACATTGGATTAGATTGAAAAGGTGCAAGGCAAAGCAAAAGTAAAATGAGTACAAATAAAATCACATAGAGGAAATAAATATTTAATATTTTTATATATATTAAAAATGATGCCCTCACCTTTGCGAAGGCCACCGTGCTAGTTCTATGCCGGTCTTTGATTTAACAAAACAATTGTGTGACGAGATCAGCGCAATGAGTTGCCGCTCTTGATGGGACCAGCAGGAGGGAAAAAAGAATTGCCATTGGATAAGCTGGGACAAGCTCTCAAGTAATAAAGCGGATGGGGTTTTGGCTTCCGTGATCTGCACATTTTTAATCTCGCGATGCCAGTGAGACAAAGTTAGCGGCTGTTGAATTGCCCAGACTCATTGTGTGCCACGGTTCTAAAAGCTAAATATTACCCGGTACTTCAGACTACACCAAGGCAAGGTATGTCCTATACGTGGCGAAGTATCCTAAAGGGCTGCGAATTAATGAAAGAGGGCATAGTTTGGAGAGTCGACAATGGCGAAGATATTGCTGTCTGAGAGGACCCGTGGATACCTTGAGGCACTATGTTAGGAATAGACAAGTTGTATTCCCTGGGGGCCAAAGGCCACAACATATAGTTACATGTATAGGTGAGAATATGCAGGAAACCCCTTAACAGGTGGGGAAAATACACATATACAAATATACATCTAACACCCCTCATCAAACTCATGGTGGATCCACAACACTGAGTTTGGAGAGTAAGAAGTCATGCTGCGCTCTAGTTTGTGCCTTTGTAAAGAAATCCGCCAACTGCAAATCTGAAGGCACATACTGAAGCGCAACAACCTGAGCCTGCACCTGAGCACGTGTATAAAAAGCATCAACACCAATATGCTTGGTAAGCTCATGCTTGACCGGATCACGTGCAATACTGATAGCACCTGTACTGTCAGATAAAAGTGGAGTGGGTGTCGTAACAGAGACCCCAAAATCGGCAAGCAACCACCGTAACCATGTCACCTCAGCAATCAACAAGGCCATAGCTCGCAACTCAGCCTCTACACTCGAACGGGAAACTGCAACCTGTTTCTTCATCTTCTAAGCAACAAGCGAACCACCAAGAAACACACAGTAAGCAGAAAGTGAACGACGATCCGTAGGATCACTCGCCCACGTAGCATCCGAGTAGCACTGGAGCTGGAGAGAGCTGGAGCGAGGAAAGAAAAGGACGATCTGGAGCACGACGCGGACGAGTCGCCGGAAGAGGAGAGGGAAGCTCATCAGAAGAAGACGACTCATCGGAAGAAGAGGAAGAAGGAATAGCAGAGGAAGACTCCGAAACCGGAGAACGAGGAGAACTAGGGGAACTAGACGGAGTAGAGGATGGCGCCGAGGTCGAAGAGGGTGCATCAGAACAAGGTCCAGGAGGAGGGACAATAGGGACAAAGGGGGGTGCATCAGGAAACAGAAGAAAAGAGATATCATCCACCGGGTAGGTACCAGAGGTGGGGCGAGGATAGAAGGGACACGTCTCATCAAACGTGACGTCACGAGAGATGCGCATCCGACGACCAACAGGGTCCCAACAGCGATAGCCCTTATGCTCATCACTATAGCCGAGAAAAACACACTCAACAGACTGAGCGGTCAGTTTGGTGCGTTCACGAGGAGGGAGAAGAACATAACAAACGCAACCAAACAAACGAAGAGTCGAGTAGTCTGGAGAACCACCAGAGAGATGTTCGAGAGGGATGCCACCTTGGAGGGCAGCAGAAGGCTGGATGTTAATGAGGTAAGTCGACATAGCGACAGCCTCAGCCCAGAAATGCGGCGGAAGAGAAGAAGCAATCATCATAGCACGGGTGGTCTCAAGAATATGACGATGCTTACGCTCGGCGACACCATTTTGAGCATGCGCACCGGGACAAGAAAACTGAGCAAGGGTGCCCTACTCAGCAAGAACACCACGCAGGTGCTGAGAGATATACTCACTAGCAGAATCAGCACGGAACACACGAATGGGCGAGGAATACTGAGTGCGGACCATGGCCGCAAAGCGCTGATAAATAGAGAGCACCTCACTGCGAGAGTGCATAAAAAACAACCAGGTGTACCGTGAAAAATCATCAATGAATAAAATATAGTAGCGATGGCCCCCTTTTGAACCAAAGGGAGCCGGACCCCAAACATCTGAATGAACTAAATCAAAAGGTCGCTGAGATACAGACACACTGGTAGGATAGGGAAGCTGAATCTGTTTGCCTAACCTACAACCCTGACAGTTCAAAGACACATCTCCTGAGACAGACCCAGAAGACCACGACGGACTAATGACGATAAACGGGAGCCACAAAGGTGACCCAGCCGATGATGCCACTGCTGGAAAGAGCCAGTGACGGAAGCAGCGACCGCAGGAGAACTGGCCGATGAAGAGGCAGCGGATGGAACACAAAGCCAGTCTAACTCCCAGAGCCCTGGAGACTCACGGCTGCGAGGGCCAGCTCCAACCAGGGCCTGTGTGCGGTGGTCCTGAACAGCACAAGAATCAGCGTCAAGAATGATGCGACAACCAGAATTAGTAAGCTGACTAGCAGAAAAAAGATTCATCTTAAGGCTAGGAACATGAGAAACATCAGGAACAGAGAAAGAGGAAGTAGAGAGGGTGCCTCGACTAGAAACAGGAAGAGATGTACCATCAGCCGTGATAACACGGACAGGAGAAACGAGAGAACGAAGAGCAGAAAGAATAGAAGACGCAGAAGTCATATGAAAAGAAGCTCCAGAATCCAGATACCACGGGGACATACCTGACTGTGCAGAAGGTGGTGGTCACGCGGTGCCAGAAGAGGTAGACACAGGACCAGCAGTGCCTGACAAGGAAGAGCCTGTAGCAGCTAGCAGACCACGAATACCCCGAATAATATCCTGCTCAGAGAGTGCAACTGCAGAAGATCCTGAAGAACCAGCCTGCTGACGAGCATGAAACTGCTGACGTAAACTGGGATCCCTCCTCCAGCAGCTAGAGAAATCGTGGCCAGGCTTGCCACAGTAGGAGCAGGGAGGACGAGGATGGCGGTTCTGACCGCGAGGCTGCTGAGGCTGACTCTGGCCCTGGACCGGAGGAGTAGAGAGTATCGGCGGCACTGGAGACCGCAACGGAGCCGACGGCACAGGAGGACCACGAGCAGCAAGTATAGAGGGAACCTCAAGAAGACCAGCACCACGAAGACGAGTCTCCTCAGCACGAAGCTCAGACCTCAGAGAGCGGGACACGACCACGAGCAAGTAGCTGGGCGCGACGAGGCTCGAACTCCTTGCGGAGCTGAGACAAGAACTCATATACACGCTGAAACTCCAGATCAGCGCGCATAGTCAGACAACAGGGACAAGTGGCACACACAGCTATACGAAGAGAATCAAGCTGGCGCCAGATAGCAGCACTCTGAGTGTAGAACTCATCAATAGTAGAATCACCCTGCTGAAGAGCATGCTCCTGGCGAACCACAGACAGGTAAAGAGCATCCCCAGACGGCTGATAGCGCTGACGAAGAAAAGCCCACTGAGCAGCAACAGTAGGAAGACCCATGAACTCAGCAGCATACTGAGGCAGAACACTGGAAGTAAGAACAGCAGCAGCACGGGCATCCTCATCTATCCACTGAGTGTAGTCAGTCAGATCCAGCCGGTAGGTCGCAAGAGCGTCAGAATACTCCTAGACCTGCCGGTCATACTCAGCCAGAGTAGTATCATCAGCACTCTTGGCTGCATCCTTGGCCTCCTGAGTAGCATCGGGGGCAAGGGCAACGGGCGTCGGTGGAATAGGCGTCGTAGGAGCAGTGGGGCGCGGCGGATAGGGGACCTCGCCGGAAAGCACACCCCAAAGACGAAGACCACACATGTGGACGCGCATAAAGGCAGCGAAATCAGGGTAATTCGCGCCATCAAAGATCACCGGGCAGCGAGGAATCACAAAGTAGCCCGACGACGAAGAAGAAGAAGACATAGTTTTTTTTTACTCACAGAAGATTCCGGCTGAAGTCGATCTCACTGGTCAACGCGAGCAGCGATCTGATACCAAGGCCCGCAGGAGGGGTGCCGATCAGGGACAGGAGGCTGAGCCGATCCAGGGACGGGGGTGAGTGGCGACGGCAGCCGAGCCGATCCAGGGACGCCCGATCCGATCCAGGGAGGGGGCAGCTCGGGGCGACGGAGTCAGCTCGGGGCGACGGAGTCCTTCGCCCGAGAGCGCTGGCGGGCGGGACAAGCACGCCGCACGAGGCCGGATGGGGGTAAGTGGCAGAGATGCGGCCGGACACAGCCGAATCCCGATCTCACAGGGGCTGGCTCAGGGCGGTGGAGCGGAGCCTGGGGGCGATTGACGAGGCCGACCGGGACGAGGATCGATCTAGCGGCGGCGGTCACAAGCGATCCAAGGATGGATGACGGGGACGACGGAAGAGCTCGACAAAGGAGGACGAGAAGGACGGCGGTGGCTATAACGGGAACCGGCGACGGAGGCCGGGGCGATCTAGCGGCGGCGGTCACAAGAACCGTAAAACCGGCTCTGATACCATGTTAGGAATAGACAAGTTGTATTCCCTGGGGGGCAAAAGCCACAACATATAGTTACATATACAGGTGAGAATATGCAGGAAACCCCATAACAAGTGGGGAAAATACACATATATAAATATACATCTAACACACTACACGGCGACCTAGTTCAGTCAGCAGCCATTCTATTGTGACTCGGGTTAGTGAGCCCATCAATCCAGTCACAAAACAATGGGACGAGGCATTGTTGCTTGATCATTTCAATACAGATGATGTAAAGGAGATTCTGAGGATCCCTATCTTTCCTGATATGGAGGATGCAATTGCATGGCACTATGAAAGCAGGGAAAACTTTACGGTCAAATCGGCCTAACACCTCGGAGTTATCCTGCGAGACAGCCGATTGCACCGGGATGCTGAATCATCCACAACCGCCCCAATGCAGAACCAGACCTAGAAGGACCTATGGAAACTGAACTTCCAGGCAAGGTACTCATCCTCCTCTAACATTTTGCACAACATTCTCCCCACCAAGATGAATATTAAGCGTAAGAAGATCGATCTTGACACTCGTTGTCCAATGTGCTTGCTTCTAGTTGAGGACGAAGGACATCTTTTCCTACGTTGTAAAGCTGTCAAGAAGATTCGGGGAATCATGGATGGACAGGATATTCGAATATCCCTATGTGATTGCCAGAACGCCTTTCAGGTGACCAAAGAGATCCTTTCTCTCAAGCCGAAAAATAGGTAGTTGGCTATTATCCTGCTCTGGAATTGGTAATCGGCGAGAAAACAAGATTAATGCAGATGAGAAAACATAGTCTGCAGAGGAAATCTGCTTCCAAATTCGCAAGTATCTGATAGAACTCACACCACCAGAAGTATAGGATGTCAATGAGCAAACACAAGTCGAAGCAAGGCAGCCACCACGGGAGAACCACATAAAAGTGAACTTCGATGCGACCTACTGTCAGAATACACATGGAAGGTGCGTGGGCATCTATGGCCCACTCGGAGGATGGCAACTTCTTGTCAGCAGGTGCAGGTTGCATGAATCATATGCACAGTGCTCTACATGCGGAAGCTTATGCATGCATTCAAGCCATCGAGAGGACAAGTAACCTGGGGGCCTTCAGACTTATCTTGAAATCAGACTCCTTGCACCTGGTGAACACGCTCAAGTCCGGAGACCATGATATGGCGGACGTCGGTGTCCTATATCGAGAAGCTAGAAGCCTTTTTATGTTAGCTTTTGATTCTTTCGAGTTTAGCTGGTAAAGAGCTTGGTGCGGTGGACTTGGTTTGGCTGGAGAACGCACCAGCTTTTGTATCGGTTCTGGTTGCTAGCGACACTGCTATGCACCAAGTTTAGTGGAATACGATTTCCCGGTTCAAAAATAAATAAATAGCTAAAACCACAATTACAGAGTACATGTCAACGGAGTGTGGGCAAACGGAGGTAAAGTTACATGTAGCCCTTTGTTAAAAAAATAATCAAAAATCATTATTATAAGTTCTAGAAGAATTGAAAAAGTTTGGATGTCAATTTTTAATATTTTAGACTACAAAAAAATTGAAATAACTCTTCCAAATTTTATAGTTTCGAAATATACATTATTCACTAAACTCAGAATTATACGTTTGCCATTTTTTGTAGCCTAAAATGCAAAGTAATTTTTATTGGATTTTTTTTATGTTTGTAGGACGCAGCGATATGGCTTCCGGGCTCATCTAGTCCTGTTCCCTGATTGGCTCACTGACGCATCACCAAAAAACGTTGGCATACTTCATCAAACTCCATTCATGTGAACATGCTTAGTTGAGCTCTATTATGTTCACATTTACTTGGTTTCTATCTTTTAAAATATTTATAATTGGTTGCTTTTACTCACCCATGCGTTGCCATGAAAAAAAAAATTCTAGAGAAATTGAATCTAATTTAGTCCTGGTTCTCGCCTAGAACCATGCCCACCAGATCTGGAAAAACATGCACTCACCAATACTGTACGCAAGTTTATTGCCCAAGTCCAACAACTTTACTTGGAATCCTTGTTTTTTTTCTCTCGTGTAGACTGCAGCACTGGGGTCTCGCTGGCCCCCTCCCCTCCCCTGCTACAGTGCCCGAGAGCTCCGAGAGGCTTCCAGAGTGCGCCGGCCCGATCTGAAGCCGCTCCCGCCGGCGATGCCGGCGGTGAGCGGCGGATGAGAGGCGCCGGCGGGTAGTTTAGGTGTTTTTCTTGTAGGTCGTTGGTGCGGGTAGACTCGCCGTCTCGCACCGTGTTATTGGAGGGGTGACGAGATCTCTGGCCGAGATCCGTTGCCAAGCAGGTGGAGCTCTTCTCCAGCTTCTGCTCCGGTGGTCGGAGGAGGATTGGAGGCTTCGTCGGCGGCCTCCTAATAAAGGGCCTTAGGAGCCGGCAGCTGCAGATCTGGGGTGGTGCTGCGCTGCCCTCGGCCGGCCGTGGTGGCGAGGGAGTTCGGCGGCGCGGTGCTTGAAGTCTTCTGTTCTTCTTTCCCTGGCCGGCCGTGGTGGTGGGGAGGGAACGCGGAGCAAGGTCTTCTTCTTCTCCATGGTCTTCGGTTCGCTGGTGCTGTAAGTGTTGTGGTTGTTCTTCCCTGCCCCTGCTCGCGCTGGCTACCTTGGTGGTGGTGCTGTGTGTGGTGGCTGGTCAGGCTACGGCAACTGGCTCGTGGTTCGTGCGGTCTTCGTCAAGCTCTAGCTGTCGGCTGGACTTCCGGCGATGCCCGGTCCTTTCAAGAGGGAGCTTCTCTCCGGTGGTTTTCGGCGGCTCGTCCGCCTCACGCCGGACTCATAGGTTGGTGGTCAGCCGCTCCCGTCTGCTTCATCATGTACGGCGCGGATCTTCTCCCCTTGCTCTGGTCCAAGTGGTTCGTCCCCGGTGCTGGAGCGGTGGCCGTCGTCGGAGTTGCTGGTCGGTTTCCTGGAGAAGGGTCAAAGGACCTGATCGCGTTTCAAGATTGGAAGCGAGGTCCTCTGTTCTTAGTTGCAGGGCTCAGTTGTAATTTTTTCATCTCTTTGGGCCTTTCTGTAATTATAGCACCGACAACATTAATGGAAGCAGCTCTTTTCGGGTGCTTGCACCCGGCCCTGTTCAAACAACTTTACTTGCGCAGACAATAAGTGCATTTATTTAATACTCCCTCCGTTTCAAAATATAAGATGTTTTAGCTTTGTGAAGCAAATGTATTTAGACATCTTTTTAGTGTGTAGGTTCACTCGAATATACACACTAAAAGATGTCTAGATATATCGAAAACTCCAAATGGAGCTCGTCCTATATGTAGGACTTTATCTAGGCCGTTGCTGTGCAAGAGGAACGGTGAAATCAGTGTGTAATGTTGGTGTATTCCACATGTATGCCATCATTTTGCCTATTCTGAAAATCCAGCTGTGGCACATGATCTGAACCACTTACCATTCACGTGGGCACTATCTGACACTGCACATCAATGCATATGGAGTAACTCTCCACCCATAATCGGTGCATCCCCATTGAACATAAAATATTGATTTCTCACTTATGATTAAAGATATCACAGTAATTCTTGCGCTAACAACACAAATGCAAAGGACTGGCACAAATTTTCAATAATTATTCGTCATCTCAATGCAGCGTAAGTTTGAGATGACAGGAAAAAAAGGATAGCACCATTCATGATATAATGAGCAAATGAAGAATAAACGAAAATTTAATCCAACTTAGCAAAGACATAATTAACAAAATCTTCGTCGAGACACTGGCGACACACTGCACCCACGTCAATGCATCTGCACAAGCTACTCTCCCTCCACCTATATTAGCAATTCAGATTTTTGAAAGGCAGCTAGTAAAATATGTGATGCCCATCTGTAGCAAAATTAGTCCAGACTCCAGACGAAGAGACCTCACGAGTCACGAGTGCGTCGATGGAGATAGGAGAGAGAACCAGGGCGAGAGAAGATGAAAGACAGACACCTGAGACACGGTCGGTGTTCTGCACACCTCATTGAATTTAGGCCCATGTACACAACCAGATGTCCTACGTAGGCACAGCTTAGATTCCTGTATTATTGCCCGTATTGTTCAGAAAAATATTTTCAGCCCAGATCCCAAAGGCTGATTGCACGCTCGAGATATCGGGCTACCTGTCGCCCGCGCTCCATATGTCCGCTCTCCTAGATATATTTGCTTCACAGACCTAAAACATCTTATATTTTGAAATAGAGGGAGTATATGAGAAAATTGAGCTATGCATACATAATCTCACATATGAAAAACAAAAGTTTAGCACCCCAGTTGACAACGACATGGAAATGTCATTTTTGTATGAGCGCACTCATTTGGCGGTAGGGGCTCTTACTGATCTATAAAGATTAAAGAAACATAGAAATAATCACTATTGTTGTTGTTCATAGTTTTTATTTTAAGCAATCAGAGAAAATAAGTAGAAAAACAAAGACATTTGCTCTGATAGTATGAATGAACAATATTCAGAAAGTTCAGTTTTTGACAAACAGTAGAATGCACTGCTTAGAAGCATAAGTTAAAAGTTGCCGGACAAACAAGTACAGTACAATGTTATCATATAACCAGTAATTTTAGTACTTCAGAAGTTGCCGGTCTTTCTCTGCATCAAATTAGAAGCACAATAAATATTCAGAATATATCAATCGCCTTTAGGGGCTGTTTGAGTTGTCCTTGGATTAGCAAGCAAACGACGGGATTACCCCTTTATGGTTCAATCTTAGCACTTTCAGGCAGATATTGATAATTAATATATAAACTAGCTGAATGCCCGTGCGTTGCTACGGGCTTAAAAATTCTCTCGCTATTCATATATTTTGCAGCCATCTGACCCTAACATGTCACCATTGTACTCCATAGCTCCCCGCTCCAGCAACTTGTCACTTGCCGCTGTGTGCCGATGTTTTTTCAAACTTTATAAAAATTTCCTAATCTCTATGGTAGCCACAAATTTGTAATGGCCACGAGATAATACAAAGCAATATAGAAACAAAATCATTAAAATATTCATTATGTGTATGCTTTCTTTACGATTCTAATATTCTTCGTCTCCTTCCTACCACTCCTACTAATACATTATCTCTTTTAAATGAAGATAAAATGTGACAACACTCGATAAGAGACCATTCAGTGTGCTATCTCTCCATCTCGAGGCATAACTATGAAGCAATAAACCAACAACCTTAGCATAGTATTAACTATTAATCAAAGCATCTTTCTTCCACTTCTCCATTTGGCTCTACCTTTTTAAGTCATTCATCCCCACTCCATCGTGGGTCGTCCCTTAAAAAAAACAACTTGGGAACTTCACAACTTTCTCCATATTTATTCCTACCGGTGCGTTGCCACGAGAAATAAATAAATGAATAAACATATTGTAGATAACATACATGATATTCTACCACTCCGCCGGCTAATAAGCATGTCATTCTAGCTACGACAAACAATGTGAACCCCGCAGGAAACTCTTTCAATTCAGTGCATGGTCACTCCCTTCTCTTCCCAACCCCTTCCTCCCCGCTCATCCTTACCAACGCTAGGTTTAATAGGGACGTTAAATAATATTTTTTATGTTTGTGAAAATTTATGATACGATGTTGCGTACACCTACTGATAACGTAAATTATTATGTTTTAAACATTAAATTGATTTAAGGTTTCATTACACCCTTTAATATTTTGCTTTCATTTTTTTTGTTTCTCAAGTTTAAGTTAGTTATGTGAATTAAACATATTTATTTAGTTTCATCTATGTTGTGTAACTTGCGTCCAATGAAACATTTCATCAATTCATTTATCTTTTTTCTATCTCCTTACTCGCCTCATATTTGCATCGCACAATTCTTAATTGAGTTTTATTTAACTTTGGATATTTTTAGGATTAAATTAGATGTTTCTAGCCGCGTTCTTCAAATTGACACTATTTGGTATTTATATACACCTTTGCACCCAAAATTTTAGTTAATATTTTCCAAAGAATTATTATATTACTTGTGTTTTAGCCAACAATTTTTGTCGCTTCTTTGTTCAAAATGCTTTTGGTCCATCGGATAAACCACCAACATGTCACACCCATCTTCTCTACATCTCCTGAAAATCTAGCAAGAAAAATCTCATTTCTCTTCTCTACATGTGCCCAATCTCTTTGTAGGCATCGCACGACTCATGTCAGCATCTCTCATATGAAAAAAATCCCCATCACAGTGAGTCAAGTTTACCTAATCTATTAATTTATCCGTACATCTCGAATTTTGCCAGGACATGCTCTTGGAGGGGACAGGGGAGGCTCGACCAAGCCACCAAGGCGGGGATGCGCGCTGGAGCCGTGGATATGGCGTTGTCCACCAACGAAGCCGCATCTTGCTGTCACACTGATTTGGTAAGTTGCAGTGCGGTGGCTGACAAGGTATAGCATAATAGCTGCAACTACTTTGACGTATGAGTGTTTGAAAGTATTATCACGATTTCTTATGAATGGACATGCTGCATACAAAATGAGTGAGATTGAATGATATATAATTGTTACAAGTTCAAATGTTCAAATGCTCTATTTTTACCACATAAACTTGATATATAGCATTAGTAATCACTAATCAGTTGTGGCAGTAGAGTGGCAATATGAAATTGCGAGAAACAAACCTTGGGGAGAAGCTTTAGATAGCTAGGTGGCTTACTCATCAGCGGATCTTCTTCCCCAATGGTCCAATGCATATCAGAATTCCAAACCTTAGATAGCTGTACCGTACAAAATGAGAACTATCGATTCCAAATTTTCTGAACAATGTTACAGTGATCTTGCTAATTGATCTTGTGTTATTTATAGCAAATCATATCTTAGTTAAGCAGTACACACGCAATTAATGGGTTCAGCAGAATGTACTGCCCGTGACATTGTTGAATTCGCCTTGGCATTTCCGTTTTTGATCAACTCCATGAATGCACAAGACCTTCTTCCCACTCATCGGCTGATGCACTCTCTTCACGCTCTTCACCGCCGCCGTCGTCTCTTCGCAGTTCTCGGTGATCTTATTTGGAGTGGACAGCTGGGCCAAGTACCTGCTAGGCACCTCCCGGCACGCCAGGTTGAGCTTCTTCATCTTGGAAGTTGGAACAGACCCTCGGCCACGGGAGGAGCCTGGTTCTTCTTCGCCGGCGTCTCCTTCTTGGGCGTGGTCGTGAACAGCGTCTTCACCATGGTCCCCTTCATCTCCGCCGCCGCGACCGGCTCCTTCTGGTGCTTCGCGCTGAGGAACAATGGCTCCTGCCTTGGACGCAGCGCAGTTTTGGTCCTGGGCGTTGTCAGAGCCTTCTTCCTCGCGCTGGACGGCTCCACCCTCGCCGCCTTGGTCCGGACCGGAGAGTCTCTCTGGCCGCGGAGCCAGGTCCTTGCCGCAGCCTTCGCGGCGGCCTCCGTCGCCATGCTCAGCCTCGTCATCCGTGTCCTCCGCGGCTTCGTCGACACAGATTGGGGGCATCTCGGTAGCATCGAGCTGCGCGACATTGACAGTCGAATTCAGGTGAACAGTCGGTCGGGAGCGGTGAGATCGGCACTGCAGCGACGAAAACAAAATTCAGATCAGCGACGCGCGCACCTCTTGGTTTCTCCTGCTGATGGCTCTCTGCAGCCTGACGTTGGGGCTCCTGGCCGCCATGACCCGCATGACGAAGCTCCTGTGCAGCGCCTCCGGGTCGACGTGCTCATGCCTCTGGTCGCAACCTGCACGCGCGCCGATTCCGCATCGGATGGATTTGGTGTCTTGGCACCGCAGATTCGCAAACGCGGTGGGGAAGTGATTGCTTACCTACGTGGAGGCAGAACCAGGCGGGGTCGTCGGAGGGGCGGGGGACGGACTTAGAATAAAAAATATTGGAGAAAAGCAAAATCACAGCGGCAGATAAGCAATCAGCAGCAGCGACACTCATCAGCGAGAGAGCTAGCAATCAGCAACAACAGCAAAGCACACGGAGCCGCTCCAATCTCCTTGTCCAATCTCTCCTCTCAATCTCTCACACACAGCAGCAGAAGCGCTCAATCTCTCGATGCCATCCCCTCCCGTCCATCGAGCTCCGACCTCCGAGTAGAAAGCGGCACCGAGATCCACCGAAAAATCAAGCGGCCAAAGGGACAGAGCGACCCCGATCGATACGCTGCAAACGTCCCTCGCAGACAAGGATGAAAGTGGCAGCGGCGTCCACCGGTACCACTTACTTCGCCCGCGAAATTAGGCCTAAACGGCCGAAGTGGATTACCACTAAAATTAAACGGCGCAAGTGGAAAAGTCCACCAATCCAATGATAGCCAGCGGCGACCTACGACCATGGCCTCACCTGCTCCTTCCGGCGGAACCTCCTCCTACCCTGGCCTACTTCCTGCAAGAGCACCACCTCCGATTGGTTTCCCCTGCCACGCAGCCAACCTCCGGCGTGTCTTGCTGCCTCCCCAACCTCCTACCGCTGTCGCCCTCCTGCTTCCCCTGCCATCGCTCCATCAAGTCGTGCCGCCGCCACGACCTCTCGGGCGTGATTCGCGGGGATAGCGGCGCGGCGCGGTGCAGAAGCTCGAGGAGGGACCACTGAGGCTCGGTGGGAATACCGGGGCGGGGGAAGCGGCGCACTCGGCGGCACAGTGCGGTGGGAGGACCACGACGCCGTGAGCACAACCCTTGGCGCCGCGGTAGGGAGAATGAGGTCGCGGTGGGGATACCAGAGGTCCGGCGGCAGGCGCGCGCAGTCGAGGGGAGGCCAGTGGACCAGCGGCGGGCGCGTGCGGTCGAGGTGAGGTCGGCGGGAGCGCGCGATCGAGGTGAGGCCAGAGGACCGACGGCAGGAGTGCGCGGTCAAGGGGAGGCTGGCGGTAGGAGAGCGCGCTGGATGAGACGCCGGCGGTGGACAGGATGGGCTTCCATGGTGGCGGTGGAGCCCAGGCCGGTGAGAAATTTCAGGGTCAGGTGCCAACAATCGGATGCTCGTTTGTCTCGCCGGCGGTGGCACTGGACCACGAGAGAGTAGAGGAGCTGATGATGGGATATGGCGGAGAAGGTCGCCAGGATTCGCGGGAGCGGGGAGCAGCTATCGCGGCGCCGCTGAGCCGCTAGAAATAAATATTTGGTCTCGATCCGGCCCCGAGAGAGTTGGAAGAGGGTAGCGGAGGGGAAGAGCCCCGGAAGAGTTGGACGTCGATCTGGCCCCAGGAGAGTTCGATCTAGGATTTCTTCGATCGTTCTCGACGAACATAGATGGTAGAGAGAGATTGAAGTGGGGATCCGGGAGAGGGCGTGCACGCGGCTTCTTCGGTTTTTCACACGGACGGACGGAGCGATTTTGTTGACGTACGAAAAAAGACCGCTGGTTTTTTTACCTACCACGGTTTTCTGACCATCGCGTCCTCAAGCCGTATTATTAGTTTAGATTAGATTCAGCTGCCTTTGTGCTGGGCATAGTCGTATCTCGTATGTATGTGCTAATGTGCACTTGAGCAGATGGCAGCGCGGCATCGCGCAAATGTAGCTGCCGAACAGCATGCGGAAGCGTGATGCGCTGACGCGTGCAGCCAGAGCGCCTGATGGCAACACGACGCGCCGTATGGCTGGTCGGCCTGGGCTCGCGGCGGCATGGTAGGGGGTCTGGTACGCTAAGTGCCCCACATTGCACCTCACCCGTGGGCTCGGGGCTAAATTACTCACCAGGACGCCGGGTTGCAGTGTCGGCGGGAGGGGAACACGGCGGTGCACCGGAACAAGAGGGCCTAGACAACGGGAGGATGCTTATCGCATCGAGGAGGCGTGGGGACGATGGTGGCAGTGGCCAGACGGAGGTGAAGAAGAGGAAGATGATTAGCTCGATTCCATGCGTCGCGGCTTGGTTCCTTCAAGGAGCAGGTCAGCAGGATGAGGATGTCGATGCGGAGCTCCCGGACACGGCGACCTGGTCCGGTGAGGTCTGCAGTGGCTCGGTGGTCCTCCCCTTCCAATCTAGCGACCGATACCACGTACCAGCCCCGACCCAGCGCGGTCGCCATGGACATCCACGCGCGTGCATCCTCGGGACTCGCTTGGTGTGGAGTCGGAGGAGTGCGTCCTCCACAGCAACTGCGGCGCAGCGAAAACGTCGCTGTCGTATCGAATAGATTTTTAACAAGAAAAAACGTTTCGGCGTTTCCAGCTAGGCGGGATAAAGCGTATTTTAAATAGATTGAAAGCGTATTTTTAATGAATTGAAAGCGTGCTGTGACGGTCTAGCAATCTTTACTATTAAAGCGAAAACCGGTGTCCGGTGTCACACTTTCAGATTCCGATGATACCCTCAGATAGGACACCAAATTACCCACCATTGCCATCCCACTTATCGCCCTTATCCCGGGAAATCCCTCGCCCTTATCATGGAAAATAGCAACAAACTCTTCCAACCTAATCTCTACAACAAAAAGTGTCAATCATCGATTGTCAACGATCGGTCGTTTCCTTCCGTCGAGCGGCCGTCACGCACGTGTCCAGCAGTTCCGCTTCTTTCGCCTCCCGTTCATAATTTTCGCCTAGAAATCAAATCCCCAAAATACCAGAGTCTCACCCCGTAATACTCGCAACCCTGGACATACGAGTATACCGTAGTATAATTCTCATGATCTCGCAGCCCCGTGGTACTCCAATGACGCGGACGCCGGCGTCCCGCCGGCAACCTCATATCGGCACGGCGCTTCACCTCCACGGGAATAAGTAGACTGTCTAGACGAGCAGGTCACGCCGACCGCCGACGACTTCCTATCGGCATGCCGCTTCACCAGCAGGGTCACCGCAGCCATGAACTACGACACCGAAGAAGAGGGCACAAGATTAATTAAGGAGCTTCAGGGCAATGTGCAGGCTAAATCTCGAAATAGCAAGGCAATAAACGAGAAGTTTTTCAGTTGGTCTTGACACCAATGGGCGGCGGTAATGGCAGCTTGCTAATTGGGTACGGCGAGCGGACGACTCATACTACATATTCTCCATCGGCATGATATTCGGTACGGCGACTCGGCGAGCCGGTCAGCGCGACTCCAACTAGCTCGTCCTCCACAACAACTACCACCTCTGCGTGTAGCAATGAAGTTTATATATGTTCTCCGGCGGCTGTCGCTGACGACATGGCCGACGTGCCAGTGGCGGGCAATAATTCATCAACGCATGTCTCTCTGTCCCATTCCTTTCACGCTGATCTCCTTGCTGGTTCGGAACTTGTCTGCTCGTCGCGCATCAGCACTTGAGTCCTCACCTGTAGTCCTATTCTCTGGCGTTGTCATTCATAGCAGCTATGCCACCGCCGGTGAAGAAACTGGCCGATGTCGCCAGCAGTCGGCGCGGTGACGCTGCTCGTCTCGCCGGTGTTCTTCTTTTTTCCTATGGCGATGACGTCCGTGAGGCTCAAGCTGCAGACCGGGGCAGATGGTGTAGCCGCTTCGCCGGAGACAAGGCATCAAGGTTTCTGTAGCAAAAGAATTACTACGCCGTTCATATTAGTTGGATGCGAGTATTACGGGAAAGGATTCTCTGTCAGAATTGTTTTTCAGCCTAAGCTAGACACGGAACGGCAGAGTTAATTTACAGAACCGTTGGATAGACGCCAGTACGTCGGGCGACGGATGGTCGCACGGCTTGGGCACAGGCAAGCCGTGTCGTCCGGGCCAAGCCCAACGATCTCGTCGGAAGAAACAGGAACGCGAGCGACGTCCTGCTGGTGCTTTTTTCGTCTCATCTGTATTGGCGGCACAGCAGCGGACGTCGCCGGCGAGGGCCCTGGTCGCCGCAGGACCACACGTATCGATCCAGATGATAGGCGACACCGTGCCCAACCACCTCATCGACGTCGCAAGTCCATGCTTGGCATGTCACGGTGTTGAGAATTTTGATGCTTGGGCTGCTGTTGGCCTACGATGTTGTCAAACATATCGGCAGCCAGAGCCGAACATTGTAGCGTCAGGGATCCCTCCACTGCGTGCTGGACAACCATACATAATTAGATGTGGTCATTATTTTGGTTCTCTCGCGCAGCGAAGCCTCATACATGCATTTACATCCGGCGCTTGCTGGGTATTTCTATTATTCAGCATGTTAGAGTGGACTACTCGGTCAGCTCGGCTACTGCTAGCTTCCTGGTAACGGTGAAGAGGCACGATCATCATCTACTTCTATCTATCTACTATTCTACTAAAAGCACAATACGGGGGTCTAAAATAGAGACACGAGGTTAATCCACATCATCAAAATTATTTTAGCCGTTAGATCTATAATTTACGACTAGGATTTACGGAAGGACTGCGTAACGTTATTATGGACCTGTGTCTAACACGTACACGTATGGGCCCAAAAAATAATTCAGCCAGGCACCAATATTTGGTGGTAGCCACGTGAAAGGTAATAAGGCAATCGTCAAAAAAAAAAACGTAATGTGAGAAGTCCTAATATTGTACGATACGTGCACATAGGCCAGCTTATATTTTCCTTTTACCAAACCAAAGTTATAATGGGCCCCACAAGCCATGCATGAAGCACTTCCGTTGAAAGCAGCCCATAAAGAATATCTTAATGTTATATTAGCTAGATTGAATTCAATTGCTAGAAAAGCTATATTATTTTTAGCATAAATATATATATATTGTTTATGTAGATATTTTTTCTTTGTGTATCTCACATATGAATTGCCAATTAATTAGTAGAACTTTGGTTCTCAAGATTAAAAATATATAAGAGATTGTATTGTTGGAGTCAAATTCTCCAGAACAGAATATGTGGCAACAAAATATTTATATTCCAAGAGACGTGAATTCGATGGAAAATCACATCTAAAATTGTAGTGAAGGTAAATTTTTAAAAATAAACCAACTCAAATCCTCTAAAAAATATATCAAAAACCCAATGATAAATAGTCCTCTATAAGAAAAAGAAGCATACTACATGTGCCGCAAAGTAAGAGCAAACCACAAGATTGTACATTAGAACACAAATTATGAAAAAGACACAAATTTTGGAATTAATATGTAATTTGAAAAATGAGTTACATGTTAAACTCATTGCATCGGCTGTGTTAGTTTTTTTTAATTCAAATTGGATCTCCATCGTACAAAGCACATAGTGAAACCAATCTCCAATCCAATAAAAAGGAAGGATATTTAATTTTCAAATTTAATTATTCACACATTTACTAGAAAAGGTAGTAATTACAAAAATTTAGATATAGAGATTTTGTTTTGGAGCTGCCATGCATTCGCTAAAGTAACGGATGACATGAGCAGATCAATATAAAAGGGTATTTATTTTAATGGATTTCAAATGGCGATGATCTGGAAAATATTATAGTTCTCAATTTGATTTGTGCTTGGCGATAGACTAGTTACCTATTAGCATAGTCTCATTCAAACAAAAATTAGAGATCAACTATAGGATGCATATAAAGGTCTTCAATCGGGCATTAGGGAAAACAGTGATGTCTTCTTACAAGGATTTTTTTGATCACACCAAAGTTCAAAGGATAACTTTATTTTGGGACATCTTGGATATGTATGTTTGCTCATGAGTTCATGAATTCATATTTAGATTCCATAATGTAATCAAATACACTTTTGTGTCAGACATGTGTTTTACAATGCTTAAAGACTTCAGTTTCTATGTCATGGCACTTGACCTTTATATTATTATATGTTATATGGTGTAAATCAAATAATGGATCAAATGTATGGTAGTCGATGCTACCAGTGATAATAATTGGGTTGTTGGTAGGAGGACATGCGGTAAATAATTATTGGTTAACATGACTGGAGCACATGAAGAGTGGGAAAATGGTAGAAATTATCAATATAGCAATACTTACACTTCAAATAGACGACATTCTATATTATGTGTGATGGTATATTTCAAAACTTCACATCTGACCACAAAGTAAAATAAATTAAAATACATGTGATTTCGTTACCTAAATTGTATTTACGATAGCCATAAAATACTAGATTTAGAGTTCAATGTTTTCAAAATCATTTAAACCATTAACATATTTTATTACCATATTCAACATGATATATAAGATGTCCTCGCATTTGCGAGGGCCACCTTGCTAGTATTATTAGTAGAGATTGTGGGGCTAGGTGGTGCCACGGTAAGCAGTGGCGGATCTAGAAATTCACTGCATCCCAGGCCACCTTCAGCGACTATACCTACATTGCATCCCATGGTCCTGCTACAGTGCATCGACAAGCCTGTGTACCGCCGCCGCGCCCCGGGCCATGGCCCTAGTTGCCAAAGGCCTAGATCCGCCCCTGACGGTAAGGGTATCTGACAGAGTGATGTGAAGTTTGTGTACCAACTGTGTACCGCCCGCCCATGAGTTTGACGTTATTATGTGCTTAGACCGTAGTGCCGGTGGCGCTGGTGGGAGGCACGTCTTGCCGGAAATCCGATGGTCGCTCGCTAGAAAGAGGGATGTATAGTTGAAAATGTGATAGTTTTTTTTTGACTATCAATACCATACATATTTATAAGATTAAATAGTACATAGTAGAGATACATAAGCTGTCTCCAGCAATTACAAAATAAAGTCTAAAATATCGAGCAAATCTTCAAGGTCTTCAAACTTTTTCTTCTTCTATGACATAATTTTGTATTTTTCAGAAGGCAGCCGAATAAACTGAACCAGAAACCTGTAAATACCAACGAAGGTTCTCCCATAATTTTAATTTGAGCCGCAATACCATGGCTACGTGCACGCGCGTAGCCATTGAAGTAGTTAATCAACATCAGCAAGAGTACCAACACCAGTATGTCAGGGCAAAATAACCGAACAACTTGGTCGACATCGCTAGGGAGTCGAGAGTACGAATCACCATTGTCGAGGACGTAGCAGTCGGGAAAATTATTGCGAGGATAATACTCCTCGTGGTGACCATGAAAAAAGATCCAAGATCGATCTAACGAAGCAAGATCCGAAAAACGATACCTAGAGAACTATAATCTTCTAACACTGCCATTAACGCCGGGACGAAGATCTCGTCATCGAAGAAAGAACCGAAGATCAATTATTATAGATGATGTCATCTCCATTAACTTGAAGACCAAACAGAAAATGGCTATCAAACTCTAACTTAATCTACTAGAAAATACTATTTTTATTAAAACCTCCACACATAGATTAGGTTCCCCACTCCTCCTTACACCGGCGAGGCCGGCCAGAAGAGGAGGAACCAATCTATGGTGGAGTAGGAGGTGGAGGCGGCTGTTTTTCCTGACGGCTGAGACATAACAATGCGGATTCTGGATTGAAAAATACGATAGTTAATTTGGAGCAAAGGGAGTACAAAGTACTCCGTATTAACATGTTTGTAAGATTATTAGAAACTCTATTAAACCGCCCGGGTGCAGAATAATTAATTTTGCACCCGGTCGATCAACGAGCCGGACCAGAACGTGTTACGGTCGAGTCAGGCGTCCCACCGCAGCTGACATAATTTTTCCCGTTTGTTTTTACATCGACGGTTTCTCTCTCCTATTTTAGTCGTGACTCATGACGTATACTGGGAGCTAGCCCATCTTCCTCAAATCGTGTGTGTGCTTGTGGTTCACTAATTTCGACGGGCGGCCGCCGAGATACTGCACTTGGGCATCGTGACCGGCGGCGAGGGCTGCAGCTGGGGACTGCGGCGGGTGTACTCGGCATGGCATCGACCGCCTCCTGCTCCATATCAAGTCCCCCTCCGGCTCCGTCGCCGGTGCCCCTCCGTCGCAAGTACGAAAACACTGTACGCGGCCGAGGGAGCAACTTAAGCGCCACCATCCAGCCACGCGGCGGTCCGCAACGACCGCCATAGGAAACCTCTAGACTCCAATTTCGCCCAGGAGTACAAGCGTTGAGGTCAGAGGACTCCTCCTCCTCCCCTCTCTCACCTTCATATAACTCCCGATCCGGTGGATCGATTCACTGTTTAGTTCTTCACTGGATCGATTCAAGTGTTGGTTCATTTTCCTACTATCAGATTTGGATGCGATGCTGAAAGAGCATGTGCCCCCATGTGTGGTTTTGATAATTAATGACAATCCCTATGGACTAATGTTTGCATCTAGTTATATTTGTAGGACTTGTCCGTAGACAACTCTTGAGCCATATGTTGGTTTCAAGATTGTAAGAAGATGCATATAAAGAAGATTATGTGATGACCAAGGTGTTATTCAAGGAGTGATCTGAAGATTGGTCATAAGGGAGTTGAGCCTATAGAGTGTGTCTTGAGGAATAAGATGGAGTGAACTCTCATGTGCATTCAGGGAGTTGAGCCTATAGAGTGTGTCTTGAGGAATAAGATGGAGTGAACTCTCATGTGCATTCTCAAGACATCATCATTATAAAAGAAGAAGATGAAGTGCAATGTTGATCAAGTCGAAGCGCAAGTTCAAGATAGGCTTCTAGAAGATATCATTTGCTTGAAGCTCGGTGTCCATTTGGTGGTAATGGACATGTGAAGATATTTCTCTAGTGTCTCTCCCATAGTGAAGTATGGGGGAGCAATCCGCAAGACTTCACCGAGCAAGCGCAATCAAGAAAGGTAGTCCAACTTGAGAAGATCAAGATCGTCACCATCTAGCTCAAGTGGAATGCGCAAGGCAAAGGTATGTTCTTGATAGGGTTTCTTTCTTACCGGTCTCATAGTGTGGGAGACCGGGTTTAGGATCGATAGCCGTACTATCAAGAGGGGCTCTCGAGTGAGTAACTTATTCGTATCGTTCGGAGAGAGCTCAAACCTTTGCATACTTGGCATTATCCTTCTTGGTTCTTATTTGGATTTTATCCATGTGAGTTTCTAGAGCTTGTGGTTATTTCCATGACAAGCTCTAGCTCATCAAAAACGGATTTCGTATGGAACTCTTATTGCGTTTTTGGTGTTTGGAGAATTTACCGGTTCCTCATATAGAGACACTTATGTCCTCTAATTTCTATTAAATTCTCCCTTGCTGGTTCTTAATATTTTCTCCTTGTTGTTAGCTTTCCAACAAAATTGGTTTCATCTCATTCGGAGTTTCCTTGCAAAAGTTATTTGGTTTTTGGGCTGTCCAGTTCGGCCCCTGGTCCGGCCAGGCCGGGCTCCAGGCCGGACCTTCCGGCGGCAGACCGGGCCAGTCCGGCGGAGCAGACGGACTGCTATTCTGAACCGCCTTTCGGCGGGGCGCCGGATCCGTCCGGCGGGCCGCCGGACCATCCGGCCCAGAGCCCGGCGCCGCCGGACTTACGGCCGAACTAGCCGGCGGGCTGCTTCCAACGGCCAGATTTTCCCCACCTATAAATACCCTTCTTCTTCCTTGAACCAACAACGTTTTTGGGCTTCTCTCTCCTCCATTGTTGACCTTCAAAGCTTGCCCTCCCTCCTCACTTCCCTCCATGTTTCTTGCATCTTTCTAAGGGAAAAGAGAGAGGAGATCTAGATCTACATTTCCACCAATCACTTTCTCCTCTAAGTGAGGGGAACCTATTGGATCTAGATCTTGGAGTTCTTTGTGGATTTCCTCTTTGTTCTTCCTCTCATATCCTCCATAGCATTTGTTGCTTTGGTAGGATTTGGGAGAGAAGGATTTGAGCACTTCGTGTGTTCTTGCCATTGCATTTGGTGCATCGGTTTGAGTTCTCCTTGGAGATTCGGTGGTGAAAGCAAGAAGCTTATTTCCTCTTGGGTTCTTGGAACCCTAGACGGCTCAGTGGATTTCTTGGGGACCTCCAATTAAGTTGTGGAGATCTTCCCAAGCTTTGTGGTGCCTCCGTGGCGATTCTTGGGAGCCTCCAATTGAGTTGTGGAGTGTGCCCCAATCTTAGTGGCTTTGTGGATTTGGGAGCCTCCAATTAAGTTGTGGAGTAGCCCCAAGCTTTGTGCGGGATCGGTGACCGCCCTCAAGGGTCCCATAGTGGATCGGGTCTTCCATCTTGGTGGGAGGGCTCGAGGAGATTACGGTGAGCCTCTGTGGCGTTTGGGGAGCCTTGTGCCTCCACACCGCTCCAACGGAGATTAGCACCCGCAAGGGTGTGAACTTCGGGATACATCATTGTCTCCGCGTGCCTCGGTTATTTCTATACCCAAGCTCCTTTACTTATGCAATTTACTTTGTGATAGCCTTCGTGCTTGAAGTTATATATATCTTGCTATCACATAGTTGCTCATCTTGTTTAGCATAAGTTGTTGGTGCACATAGGTGAACCTAGTTTATTTAGGTTTTGTATGCTTGGCAAATTAAACGTTAGTTTTATTACGCATTTGTCAAGCCGCTCGTAAAAGTTTTAAATCGCCTATTCACCCCCCCCCCCTCTAGGCGACATCAGTGTCCTTTCAGATGCCATCTGTATTTGGCCTAAAATTTATGATACTAGCACCACAGGTATTGTAGAATGATAGAGAGGGAGAGAGATTGACGGAATATGATAGATGTATTATTGAGCCTCGAGAGTGAGTATATATAAGCGTACAAGGGGCATCTTGGAGTGCAAGACAAGACAAGAGGAGTCCTATCTGTATCCTAAACTACCGCACACGTATGTGCTGTATATGTCTCTAATATCCTCCCGTAGTCGCAGCGGGAGCATTGTGAACAACATGAACGACGTGGACGATCAAACTGGAGATAAACCGAAGTAGACCCAGAAGGCTGACACCCCCCCCCCCCGAAGTCATAGCGGGAGCGTCGTGGTCGATGTCACGGCGCGGATGCTTGGACTGGAGAGGAAGCTGACGAGTGCTCAAGCGAGGTGATAGCCCTTGTGCCGATGTCGAGGTAGCCAGGAGCGGTGGGTGTTGTAACCTTGGTCGAGGTAGCCATGCGAGGGGATGCCGTGGTCGATGTCGTGGTCGGGTTTGCCGGTGTCGATGTAGCTGCACTTGAAGCCACATGCGCGAAAAAGGCGCCATGGGATGATGACAGAGACGCGTCGAGGGCAGTCGTCGAGGATGATGATGCCAAAGTCGATGCCGAGCCATCGAGGACGAGGTGCGGCCATAGTTGTGCCAGAACTAGGCGCATGTCCAGGGCATAGGCATACTACGGTTTTGCTAGAATCGAGTACGCAAGAAGAATCATCGGTGAAGCGGTCGAGACAATCATAGGAGGCGATGTCAAAGAAGATGTTGTCGATGCCGATGAAGACGAGGCACCGATCAGAGCTTGCTAGGCACGGGGACGCGTCGGGGACCGAGGCATGCAGCGGTGTGGCCAGCACCGAGCATGCGTATAGCAGGACCAGTACGAACTTCACGCCATGTCGAGGGACTAGCTGACAAGGCTCCAGAGCGGTTGCGTGACGCAGAGCGCTGAAGAGGGGCCGAAGCCGTTGGCGGTTGTAGGAGTAGACTTGTCGAGGACGAGGTAATGACGCTGGCGGCGAAGTCATAGTGGACGAAGATAACGGTGTAGGCGGCGGGAACGGCGATGGCCAGAAGTGGCCACACACGTAACCTGTAGAGGCGCGGCGGCGGTACACAAAGTAGGCGAGGAAGAACCCAGAAGCTTGACGAAGACCTTGCACGGACGTGGCGATCCGCGCCATGGGAGACGGCGAGGCGACAACCAGGGACGCCGGTGCGTGGGGACGGCGAAGATGGCCGCACGCAGGACGCTACACCCCGAAGGGGCAGCGTAGCTGCAGGGCGCGAGTCGATGCAGCAGTGTGACCACCAGCTACGTACACGCCTTTGAAGGCGCATTGGAAGCTGGCGGCTTGCACCAAAGGCGGCGGCACTGCGGCCCGAAGGGGCGACGCAGCGCAACCCAATGCTCGGTCGGCGGTAGCGTGTGCTCGGGGACGTGCTTGGCATAGACGTGTGCTAGATCGGTTGATCAGACCGATGGCAACGCAGTATGTGCCATGGTGTGGATGACGACACGCAGATCGGAGTTGATGACGACGTTGTCGGTGAAGTCCCGGGCGATGACGACGAAGACGGACCGGCGAAGGAGACCGCGCGGACGAGAACAGTCTGCTGCGATGCACGTAGGGGCGCCCCGTGTGCGGCGCCAGCGGCCATGCCGAGCGATTGATGAAGATGGCCGGTGCAGGTCGATGCCGTTGTCGGAGTAGAGGCGCAGGTTGACGACGGCGGTGGGCGACTCACTCCGATCTAAGATCGGTAAACCAAAAAAGAAAATCGGTCAAGAGAAGAGACTTACAGGGCAGCCGATCACGGATCGGCGGACGAACCCTTCGTATGGGTTGTGCAGCCCCCGACGGAGATCATGGAGGTCGACCTCCCCGGGGGCGGCATGACAGAAGCGTGTCGACGGCGCCTTGCCCGGCCATGGGGGGCGGCGGTGCTAGGGTTTGGGAGCAGAGGTGGCGGCCCGAGGTGGAGGCGGCGACTGTGCTCTAGGGTAGGATTGAGGTTAGTCTGATACTATGTAGAACAATAGAGAGGGAGAGAGATTGCCGAAATATGATGGATGTATTATTGAGCCTCGGCGGCGAGTATATATAGGCGTACATGGGGCATCTTAGAGTGCAAGACAAGACACGAGGAGTTCTATCTCTATCATAAACTACCGCACACGTACGTGCCGAATATGTCTCTAACACCCCCTGCAGTCGTAGCGGGAACATCGTAAACAATATAAACGACGTGGACGGTCAAACTGGAGATAAACCGAAGTAGACCTAGAAGGCTGACAAGTATGATGCGTTTTTGGCAGGTTCACATTGGTTTCGTGATGCACTGCAGGCATGTTGAAACGATTCAGAAGAGACACTACAGCTATCTAGCTATTGCCGAGTGCATCAAGGTAATGACAGTATAGGATAGTTGTAGCATGTGCTTGTCAGCTTGTGATAGAACGGGTTTGAATTGCTTAGCTTCGCGGTGCGATGGGTGATTTCAGTATCAGGCCTCACAGTTTCTTTTTCTACCTCACGGTCATGGCCTCGCGTGATGTGGGAGCTAGCCCACTACCCAAATGCCTATGCCTTTTTTTCTCCTAGGTTGAGTGTGCCCTGGCAGCGAGCAGTTCGGAAGTTGAATTGGGACTCGGCGGCCAGCGGTTCCGTCCGGCGGTGAGCGGGTGAGTGGCGGCGACCAACGGGTGTACACTGCGCCGACCGTGTCCTCGGCAGCGTCATGGCTGGCCGAATCGGTGTCAGTCGTGGCATGGTGAGCGGCGATACCGGTGGCGGCTTGTGGATGCGGTGGCATCGGCATTGTGGTTCGGTAGCACAGCGGTTCGTGGCTGCGAGTGGCATCGGCATCCTGGTTAGCGGCGGGCAGTGCTGCCGGCGGCATCTGCATCGTGATGAGCGGCGGACGGCCTCAGCCATGTTGTTGGTCATTTCACGGCGGCGAGCAGTACAGTGGTCTTCGATGGAAGGTACGATGGCCGCTAGCTCATATCTGGTCGTTTCCTTAAACAGAACTAGTAAAGAGGATACATCCATGTGTATGAACAGAAGCAGATAGTTCTTTGCATAGACAATGGCTATAAGCTGAATATGTAGGAAGAAGGTTGTTTTTCTTTGCATAGATGCAGATAGTTCTGATACATTTTGGGCCATCCGAGAAGACTTTTGTGATGATTTAGTGTTGGCATTTCTGTACCTTTGGTTATCAGATACAGATGATTGCCTGTTTGTGTTGGCAAGATGTTATTATGATCAGTATTTAAGTAATGCTAGATGTTATCTTGCCTCCCTTGTAACAACTGAACTATTAGTTTAAGTTAATAACTAGCAAGTTAAAAATAAATTTTTGGGTTTCACTAGTCTAATGGGCTTGAGGAATTCCATTGATTTTCTGTGCCATGTGCACTGCTAGTAGCCGGTAATGAGGAGTTGAGGACTATGCATACTGGCCTGTTTTACAGTTTCAGCTTCAGATATCAACAACTAGGAGAGTTTTTGTGCAATGAGCTTGGATTTAAATATGGGCTTATTATGTCCAAGAGTTCGAGTTAGTCTCGAATATAAGTTGTATAACATGCTCAAGCCGAAAAATCCATAGAATACTTGTTTGCCCATTATGTTTGGACAGTTTGTGTTCAGCGGTGCCTTCTTTATTCTTTACCCCTGATACTTTTCAGTACCGCCCCATCTCTACTGACTTGGATGTGTAAGTGATGATTTTCTCTCCAATTGCACTATATTGACTTCGTTGCCGGAGATTCTGGCCGACGTGCACATGCCCGTGAAGGAGACCACCACGACCTCGCCGCCCATCGCCCCTACTCCTGCCGCCGCGCTCGCCGTCGCTGCCCTCGCCGTCCGCAAGTCGCCCAACTTGCAGACGATGGGCGAAGGTGACCTCACGCCGACGGCGGCCAAGCCGGCCAAGCTGAAGACCCCGGCGTATAGGTTTGAAAAAAAGATTGGGGGAGGGTGGGGGGGTGAAGATGGGGGTGGCGATGGCCTTAGGCTCGTCTCTCCCCAAGCCTGCCATGGAGGATGGCCCGGGTCCGATGCCCTCGCTCCTCCCCAAAGCCGCGATGACGCCAGCTCTGGCTCCGCCGCCCGCCGCCTCCGTCCTCGTTAGCGGCTTCCACTCTGGTCAGTAGCCGACTCCTCTGAAGCCGCTCCCTGCAAGCTTGAGCTCCCAGCTCCAACCAGCTGCGTTGTCCACCCCGCCTACAGAAGATTTGCCGCTGCCTCCTTGCTCCGTCAACGAAGAGGAGCTATCCCCAAAGTTGTCGCCGGCTGCTCCGTCTCCACCTGCTCCCTCTGCCACGCCACAATTTTCGTGGGTCTCCGCTGCTGTTGTGGCTGATGATGATGAGGACGGCGAAGAGGAGCTGGCCCCCCAGACGCTCGCTGCCACCAAGACCACTGCAGAAGATGCCCCGCAGATGCTCTTGGGTGACCACAACACGGATGTTGTGAGCACGTGTTGAGAACGGGCCAGCAAAGCCCTGCGACGGCCTCTTGACTGCAGTTGCTACTACTGGATATGAAGAAGAATGGGTGCAGGTGGGTCAGGGCGGCCGCCCCGGCCACAAGCCATCGTCTTTGCTTGAGAAGGAACGTCTCGACCGTAGTATCGCCTTCAAGCGGTGGGCTCGGGGGGATTCTTTCGGTGCCTCGAGCGTGATCATCAGGTCAACACATGCCATGAGCCCTTCAAATGCATCTGTTGTCGTCGTCCTGGTCATCGGGAGCGTTTCTGTTGGGCGCGCTTTCCTGTCGCCCTCTCTCGCTCTCCGGACTCTTGTGCTCGTTCTCTGGACGATCATGCTCCTTGCCAGCGGTGCCGGTCTCCGTCCGCTCAGCCTAGTCGTCCCCCGTTGTCTCGGAGTTGGGCAGAGGTCATGTGCCAGTTGTCGTTGCGTGCAGCGGTGCCGCCAAGATCCTCTCCAAGGTGTGGCGAGGAGTTCAGTGGCAACTCCAGTCTGGATTCTCTCCTTCAGTCTCAGGTTGCCCTGATGCGCATGGAGCTCCTTCAGCTGGTTGACGTCCGCGTCGAGGAGGCATGTCGCCCCCTTCGCGATGTGGTGGCAACACTCAAGTTGCTATTGGCACGCATTGGTGATTCTTTGGAGCGGACTAAGGCATGCACTTCTGGTGGCTCCCCCCCCCCCCCCGCACAAGCTTCATTTCCGCATGACTCCATTGAGCAGAAATCTTCTGTGATTGAGGAAGACCATCTATATGGTCGTATCTCTCCTCATGGTAGTTCTTGCCTATCACCGCAGCCTATCGAGTTGCCTGCCTCTAAGCGCGAGGGCGTGGATGGGGTCTTGGCTCCGGTGCTAGAGCTTGGCTCATTTGAGACCTTAGCGGTAGCACCGGCGCCCTCGTTGCCGCAAAAGCCCGCCTCTGAGGTCAGTGGACAAGTGTTGGCGCATAGCTCTGAGGCTCTTTTTGGTAAAGAGCTTTGCGGCTTGCTTGCTAGTTTGGAGGCGGCTAGCCCCGGACATGGCAAAGACATTGCCTGCATTTTGGCGGGGAAGGCTTCAGAGGACATGATCAGGATGGTGGAGAAGTCTCTCAGAAAGGTATCCATCTGGGGCAGAAGAAGGAAGAAATGCGTTGTAAATAAATCTTCGGCAGCTTCTTGAGTGATGAGCCCTCTTTGGGTTCTCTGTTATGTGGATCTTCTTTGTGTCGTGGTGCTCAAGGTGTTGTGAGTTTTCGGTTGTAGGTTGAGAGTACTTTGTTGGTTTGGAGGTTGCAGTTCTTAGGTGTTGTT
This sequence comes from Dactylis glomerata, assembly GCA_007115705.1. Taxonomy (NCBI): domain Eukaryota; kingdom Viridiplantae; phylum Streptophyta; class Magnoliopsida; order Poales; family Poaceae; genus Dactylis; species Dactylis glomerata. The sequence goes on along the minus strand of QXEO01000964.1, from coordinate 2,620,398 downwards.
CTCTTTGTGATTTTGTTGTAACGATTTTTGCCCCGTTTTCCATTAATTGACTGGACAATTCTCTTCTTCTTAATTAATAGATTGAGGTAAATCTTTTGCCTCCGTTTCAAAAAAATAATATATTCCTGCTGTAAAAAATGAATCTTTAGCTACCTAATCCTGCATCTTTTTAATTGCACTATTTTGACTTTGTTGGTAATTACAAATTTCACTTGACATAATTATTGCTGCTGTAAAAAATGAATCTTTAGCTACGTAATCCTGCATCATTTTATGTTTTGTTGGTGTGAATGCCATCTCCAATCATATCTTCTATATCTAAATAAGAGCCCCCCACTACCTTATTTATCTGCTCTCTGGTGAATCCACGTCACCGCATTCTCGAGCGCTGGTGATTCATATTCAGTTTCCATCGATTTAATGTGCAACCCAGTTCAGGACGCATACAATAAAGCCTTGCAAAATGACATGAGCCGGCCCACTTTTATTGCTTTTCTTCATCGATATGTGCAACCAGCCGATTCCTTCTTTTGATTTGCAGGACGAAGCAATTAATCTTCAATTCCCCATGATCTCCACGAGAATTAAGTGAGGAGGAAACTAATACACACATATGAGCAGGTCCACCAAAATCTGACGCTGTCTTCTCCCCTTCCCATTCTATTTTTACATTTATATCTTCTCCTTCACTCCATCTTCTTCTCTCTTCCTATATATACCAGGCCACCATATCTCTGTGTGATGAACCCTCATCCTCACAAAGAACAACTGAGAATCCATGAACAGCCAATGCAGACATCCTTCTCTCTCTATGCGTGTAATTGCTTCGTCCTCCAATATTACTAAGGCCTCCCTGAATCTCTCTGGCAAGTATCGTTGCGTACTTCTGAGAATTGCTACTGTAATAGGTAAACAGAGCTCTGCCTATGTATTCAGATCGGTTTTGTAGGTATATCATTAGTAAATCTTCCACCTGCTGCAGTATGTATTGTTAATCTACTACAAGTAAATCTGCTTCTCATTCTTTTTGCTTACCAGGTGCTTTGCAAAATTCACATGTGAGCTGACATGCTTTGTGCATCGAAGAATGTGGATGAATTCTCCTTTTCGTGTACTCTCAATGTGCAGCAATTAGATATACGCTACTAAATTGCTGCAGTTTTTTTCCTTTTAGATTGTTAGTGTCATAAGAGCAAAAAAAAGAAAAAGAAACATCTGCTATTTTCATCATCATGCAGTGTCTAGAACTCACGGTTGTGTCCAGTTTATTTACACATATTGTATCCTCTTATTTGTCACCATATACTTCCCGGTCGATTTTATCCAAAGTCGGTCATCAACCCTCATAATGTCTGGACCATTAGTCTAAAACGGGGCTTCTTTGCATATGACTGCTCAGTTCTATCATTCTATGCAAGTACTTCTTATGATTATGCCTTTTTCAGTGTTTACATATTCAGCCCATTTTTATTTCCCTACTAAGATGTACGGAGTACTCAATTAACCATTTTTATATTGTTCGTCATTCAACATGTGGGGTGAAGAATATTGAATCTTCCTACATGTATCCTAATTCAAATACTTATCTAAACTATATATTTAAAGTAATGTACAATTTAGATTGGTGAACGGCTCCAAAATATCCCTTAATCTCATAGTATTTATCATTTTGTCTTTTTCTTTGTGCATTTTCTTATATGCAGTTTTGTATATTTATTCTTTGCACTCCTACTTATGGATTGAGTGTCCCGCCGCAACGCGCGGGGCATCATCTAGTGTTGAAGAGTGGCCATGCCCAGCTAAGTTCTTTCTGAAAGTAGCAATCAAAATAAAATTATTCGAGTGCTATAATTGGCAATATGAAATTTATTATGGTTAAGAATTTGAATTAAATGAAGCTCATACATGGATATTTATCTTATTGCAATTACTTACCCTTCCTGCTGCCTTCCGCATTCTTTTTAGACTCAGTGTGGGATGATGAGCAAAACTAGGCTTGTTTTTGATGAATGACTGAATACTCTTTATTTGCTCTTCTGCTTAGAAATGCCTCGTCATATATACTTGATGGTCATGCTTATCCTAGCTTTATTAGGAAATGCACCACTTATTTTTCAATGGATCACATGTAGGGTCTGTTTGGTTCTTAGCCACACTTTGCTAAGCCAAAGTTTGGCTGCCACAGTTTAGTTGGTATGTGTTTGGTTTTTGTCACACTTGGGTTAGTAATATTTTATTCTCAGTGTGGTCCATTTGTCATAGAGTTATTATTGTTGCCAACTTTTGCCAAAGTTTGGCCTCATATTTCTTTGCCACACTTTTATGACTAGCTATACTTTGGCTTGGTAAAATGTGGCCAGAAACCAAACAGATCCGCGGTAGTACAATGTCAAATGCAATACTTCATAGTTGAATTATAGAGCAGTGAAGAGTATTTGGTGGAGTTTCAAGTATTGACCCGTTTCAGAATGCATGATTCTGGATCGGTCAAGTGCCTACTGCCTACTAATAGCGGAAATGTCATTCGACTCCCGGGTCGAGATGCACTCGCCGTACGGACCAATCAGCTTGTGACGTGTTTCAGGGCCAGAGACGTATACCATGGTGTATCTCGGATGTATGTTTTTTTATGAACTAGCACGGTCGCTCTCGCAAATGCGAGGGCTTCGGCCGTTAGATGATTTGTTGTTCTACAAAAAATCTACTGCATCTATTTTTTTTATTACAGTGTGATTGTAATATCTTTTGGATCTAGAATATTATTCTAATATATTTATAGGAAATTATCTTGATTTATAAGAATACTCAATGTGCTGAATGTGACAGTGCGGACCAGATGCTTAAATTTATTCTAAGAGAAAATAAGTGTTCATTGCTTTTCTACAGTTTTTTAAATTTGTTAAGGTTTTATATTTCTTGTTACAAGAGTATCTTAAATATTTGTATCTCGTTTTTTTTATGTTTGTACTTAAATTAAAAATCAAGTTATCTTGTGATGATTTTTCTATACTCTACCATGCATATTTTGCCAAAACACATAAACATGCATATGTATAAATCAATATACACAACTAAGATATACTTTATATTAACACATTTATTAATACCATGTTCTAGCGAGCTAGCCAACCATGCAGCATCCGCATGCAATATTATTTTTATTGAGGTTGGCTAATTTTATAAAAAAAATCATATACTGACCCATTATATTGTGAGAGTTTTGTGCAAGAAAAATTTATAATTAGCGATGTATCGATTGATAAAGCAGCTGCCTAGACCTTGCACAGAAGTCAACCTATAGCGTTCGTGCTAAATTTTTCCATAGTGCCTTTATATTTTATTTAAAACATGTAAGATATGGTATATATGTTCACAATTCATCATCCTCATTAGTTGTACCATGGCTTACAATATGATCCCACAAAAATAAATTGTTTTTAAATGGTACGTTTGTATGACTAATAATTTGTATTAAATCGTGGCCACAAATTTTTGATCCGTCATACTAATTTAGGTAAAGTGGTCTATTTATCCACAAATGGTACGTTTATATATTGGATAATGTAATTTTTAGCCTATATGAATATATATGATAAACTATATTTTGAGATGTTTAAATAATATGATATTATCCAGACTTATTAATATCTGATATATAGGTGCGTCCATTTCTCCAACATGTGAGGCATACTCATCTATTATGCGGGTGGTCTAGTATAGCTCGCATATATTACCCTGAGCAATAATACGCAAAAGTCTCCATCTCTCCTTTAACATAATATATTAATTATTAAATAGGCTCGCACAATCCATTGTGACTTCAGTATGTTGTGAATTTCGTGATGCCCCAATCAGATGACAGTGCAGTGCTCTGCTCCGTCTATTTTAAGTAGGAGTAGTTTTTCTTTGGCAGGAGTAGTAATAGCTAACCAAATCGTGTCTCACGGTATCTAGGCAGTAGTTGTTAGTCAAATATTTTTCACTAATGTTTGAATTAATCTCTCGGTTCCAAAAGAGTTGACTTTACTTTATCTAGATATATATGTACTCCCTAAGAGAATGTATTTCCAATTAGTTGGAGAGTCAAAGTTTTTAATGTTTGACCATTTTTTAAATAAAAGAGTACCAACGTTTGTGCTATCAAATTAGTATCATTAAATTCATGATGAAATATATTTTTATCAGATAGCTCTTTGGTTTCACAAATATTATTATATTTTTACATAAACTCAGTCAAATTAAACATCTTGATTTGCCAAAAAGTTATAAGTACACTCCTTTATAGACGAAAAAATATCTATACACTAAAACGTGTAAGCATATTTATGTATTTAGATAAAACTAAGATAAATAATTTATAAATAGAGAATACCATTAATTAGCAGGTACTATTAGTGTTGAAAGAGTCCTAGCTATAGCTGGATCGGTCTCTTCTTTTTCCCTTTTTATAAGTGGACTCTGTCCGCTTTGGGTGTTTTCACGCCATAGCATGAAAGTCTAGAATGACTGGATCTATTTAGTTATCTATGTCGTGGCCAGCTAGGTCTCTACCGATATTTTTTTCGTGACCAATTGTTTGGAGCATCATGTGTTAGTCTAACGTGGCTAATTGTTTAAAGCGTGCATGTCGTCTCGGTGCTGGCGAGGCAGACGGGATCGCAGCCGCGACCGCTTACTGGGCGCGGTCGAGATCGCGGCGCAAGCGCCATCGCTTAGTCGGGGCTCGACGAGGAAGGCCGATCGAGCAGTGGCCGCTCCGGCGCAACCCCATGGCCGAGATCTACGAGAATTTCCTCCGCAACAACAGCAGCTGCAGCATCGATGCGAAGCCCTAGAAGAAATCAGAGGATATCGCCGTTGCCGCTGCTGCTGCGACCAGGAAGAACACAGAGTATACAAAAGAACAAATTACTCAGAAGGAGAAGGCGTCAGAGAGAGACCGTGGTTTCGGCATCAGAGACTATAGTAACTTCGTTGAAACCACCGGGACCCGCACCGTGAGCGTCATGGTCGAGAACACTAACACATGGTCAGACACTTTGCCGACCGCTCTCCCAATCGCACCGGGCACCGTGCCAATTTGACTAGATAGTACTCGTAGATACCCAACCTGTATCAGCTGGAAGACATCCAGAACTGCCACACCTCTGCGACGGCCATGCCCGGAAGGCAGGTCGGAACGCCATCGTCATTCACGCTACCGGCCTGCGTCTCTAGGGCGCGGCGCAATCCATCATCGACGCCGTGGCCGAACTCAACTCATCCTCATGACTGTGAGGGAGCCGCGCCTGGGCGCCTAGCAGGAGCTCGGACGACAAGGGCTCTGTCAACGTCGGGAGTCCGCAGGGAGCAGCACCCTCTCCGGCATTGTGTTGATACCGTCGTGCGAATCCACGGACTGGACGTGGAGCACGTCACAGTCGCCCAACCACAGCGACGCGAGGTCGCCCAACCATAGCGACAAGGTCGTCGAGCAGCCCGGCAGAGCAAGCAGAGAGGCCGGCTGTGCAGCCGAAGCACCCACACACGTTGTCCATGGTCCAGGTTGCTGAAATTAAGCTGTTCCGCGGGTCCAGAATAGCGTGGTCAGTTCCCTGTCTCCGACCGTTAGGCCATGGTAAGCAAGTTTCTCACCACTGAGAGGAGAAATGCCTGGAAATTATTTAGCAATCGGGAAGAAAAAAGCATGACGACTCCAATAAAGAGCCTGAAGAAAGCACCTACCACTAGTAGAAAAAAGAGCTACCATTCGCACCCTTTAGTCCCCAAACAATTTGGTCCGCGACTAATATGAGCATTAGTCCCGGTTCAAATAAAAATGTTGGCCAGGAAGCATTAATCCCGGTTCAAATGGAGGCATTAGTCCCGGTTTGAGCCACCAACCGGGACTAAAGGGTAGGGACCTTTAGTCCCGGTTGGTGGTTCAAACCGGGACTAAAGCCTACCCTTTAGTCCCGGTTTGTGGCTCAAACCGAGACTAAAGGTCCGGCGCCCATTTTTCATCTCATGTCTACCCCCCTCCCCCCTTGTGGAAAAAACGTCTAAAACAAATAAACAAAAATGATAAAAACTTCAAATTTCAAAATCCTTTGACATGCATATACCTCACGCCACCAACTTTTATGGAAAATTTGAAAATTTTAATTTTGATATTTTTTGCAAAAAAAGGTTGTTCCAAATTAAAACGGCTATAACTTTTGCATACGGACTAAAAAAAACGTATAATATATGAAAAACTATCTACACAAAATTTTACATCCGATTTCAACGGCCTATGGCCGTTTGCACAATTTCTTGTTTCTCAAAATTCCAAAGGGAAATATGAAAGCAGGAAGATTTTAGATTTTGTCAGAAAAAATGAGGGAAAATGATTTTTTTTTCATTTCTTTTGTTGTTTCTTCTACTTTGTGGTTATTTTGAAGTTTTTTATTAATTTTGGAATTTTTTAAGTTTTTTGAATTTTTGAATATTTTGAGTTTAAAAATTAATAATTAAATTATGCATAAAGATTATTTCGAATTCATTGATGCTTATTATTACTTAATCATTGTTGCTTATTTTGTAAATTATTTGGAATTCAAAAAAGTAAAATCATATGTTACCAAAGTGTATGGGTTAATAGAATTTAAAGCATATCATTATCAAGAAGTCGCGAGCGCAGTCTTGAAAGCTAGTAGGAAAGGAATGGAGAAGTTAAGCGTGCTAAGGGTGGAGCAGTGTGAGGATGGGTGACCGACCGGGAAGTGAGGACCACAAGTATATAATTTGACATGAGAATAGAGGTGATTAGAGATTAAGTGGAGAGTGGAAACCGTTAAACAATTCAAATATTGGAAATTCAAAAAAATCCGAAAAAATTGGGCTTTTTTTCAATAATTCTATCAGAAATTTACCGGACCCTTTTAGTCCCGGTTGGAGCCACCAACCGGGATTAAAGGGGCCTTTAGCCTTCTGCATATGACCCGGGCGACGTGGAGGACCTTTAGTCCCGATTTGTGAGCAACCAGGACTAAATAGAGGGGGCTTTAGTCCCGCTTTGCTAGTCCCAGTTGGACAACCGGGACTAAAGCCCCTTACCAACCGGGACTAAAGCCCTTTTTTCTACCATTATACTGTAGTTGATTTAATTGAACTTGTACAGATGATTGCACGAACTGTACTATTTGTCAGTCAGTGTACATCTCGATGTAAATGTGAGACGGTGTAGCTATGTAGTATGAACCGTGAATAAAGCGATGTCTAGTTCTTGTGTTGAAGTAGTTGTACCATTTGGAGAACTTACACAAAGAAAGTGCAGATTTCAGCTTTTTACGTTCTAGAAGTTTTCTTCGTCATGTAGTTATTACGTTGGCAATCTGAACTCTTACTTCAAATCGTTGGTGGTCAACCATTGGTCGTCGATGGAGCTAGCAAGTTTACTACTCCCTCCGACCCATATTACTCTTCGCTAATATAGATGTATTTACCACTAAAATGTGTCTAGATACATCTATATTAGCGAAGAGTATTATGGGTCAGAGGAGTACATCATTCCATATCTGTTCTTTTCTTTTGAGGGTAGTCAGGTTTCTTACGTTGGACTTCTTTTTCTTACATCGCATGCATCTCGTTGGGCCTGCTCGGGTGAAACTTTCGGCGGCGGAACGAGATCCTCTAACGTAGGGGAGAAAACTGCTGAGGGAAGTAATTGATTCTCGTCCGTTCGATAACCATCCGATGGTAGCTGGTTCAACACCAACAAACACAGCGGAGCAGCCTCAAAGCCCAGCCACCGCCGACCAAGAAGTTGTTGACGCTCGGCCTCCGTGCGTCGCCGTCGATCGCCTCGCCGCAGCTCCGCCTACCCAGCCGCATACATCTGGTGGCGTGCGTCCGTGCCTCAGCCTCCGCTTCCTTCAACGGTTCTGGCTCCGACGAGCCAGCATTATCTTGCCAGAACAGGAAAAAAGGCGCAAGACGTCGAGGACGAGAGGAAGTGCACGAGAAGGACTCCTGAATATTAGAGCGGTCGACGTGCTGCTTGTCATTTTGAAAAGAAACTGCTGTGCAGAAACCTTGTGGAGCTGACCAGTAGTTATTTCTGAATATTTTCTGAATTTATGATATACAAAGCTGCAACTTTCTGTTGGTATTTGCTCTTCGTTTTCTTGCTCCAGTGTAGGGATTTAATTCACACCATGTAGATAGCTCTTCGTTTTCTGAAAATGTGTTTCTGTTACAGTTTCCAAACAATTATGTCTGTCACATAGTTCAGTTATATTAGGAGCAGCAACTGACAATCAGTGCAAGTTCTTGCAGTTTGATATTCAGTTAACAACACTGAATAGATCCAGACAGTTCCACACTTTGCAACTCTTGGCACTGATGTTTGCGCTCAGCGATTCAATTCCAAATTCAGCTGAAGATGGCGTCGCTGGATTCTCCATCCTCTTTTGGAGGACATGGCTAGCATGGGCAACGGTGACCGCCGGCGGCATCCTCTTTGAAGACGCGTCCATCAAGGGCACCGGCGGCGGCAAGATAATGCCAGCTCGTCGGCGCCGAACCGTTGAAGGAAGCGGAGGCGGAGGTGCGGACACATGCCACCAGATGTATGCGGCCGGGTAAGCGGAGCTGCGCCGAGGCAGTCGACGGCGATGCACGGAGGCGGAGCGTCAACAACTTCTTGGTCGGCGGCGGCTGGGCTTTGAGGCTGCTCCGCTGTGTTTTTTGGTGTTGAACCAGCTACCATCAGATGGTGATCGAACGGACAAGAATTGATTACTTCCCTCTGCAGTTTTTTCTCCTACGCCAGAGGATCTCGTTTCTCGGCGGAAGGGTTTAGGGTTGGCGGGCGCATGTTGCCATAAATTACTTTGCATGCGACATACTTTTATGTCGGCTGGCAGCACGCGCGCGCCAGGAACTACCGCCTGGTTCGGACTGGGCACACTTCGGCCCGGGTGCAGAATAACTATTCTACACCCAGGGTGTCAAATAGCGCGACTCTTATGTAACTTGTAAGACATATTTGACCATAGCAAGATAAACATGCCAATGGTTCAGTTTATACTCTAGAATTTTCCATAATCTTACTTACCTAATCATATTCTACAAACCTCAATTAAGATTTTTTGATAAACTCTTATAGAAATATGCAATGCATCTATTGTAAAATACTATTTCAAATATACATGCATTTTCATCCTCTTTATCTCACAATGGAGGAGATTTTGATTTACTATGTTGTAAAGAGACAATGTATCATAAATGAAAAGAATCTAGTGCAGCTCTTACTATAAAGTTTTGTTTAGCTTTATGACTACATAAGTTTATTAAAACGATCTAAATTTCAACTATATATTTATCAACATTGAAGTGTGCCTAACGAGATCTAAGTAAATAATATACAATATCTATTGTTTAATATAGCAATATGATAAATCTAGTAAGTATAAAAGTTTAGTGTAATTATAAGTAGTTTAACTTGCTCTAGGACCAACAAATATTTAGAGGACTTACAACATACAAAAGACTACTTTATAACAAAGGCACCCCTTCAGTAAATCAAAGGTATATACATGAATAACTTACAAAGGGTAGTTCCCTGATCTTGATTATGTTTCTTATTCACTTAAAAAATTTAGCTAAGAAATCCTTGTAATAAAATGCGATCATAAGATCAATCTCCCTGTGGGTCTGTAGAACCTGCTTTGGATTCTTGGTTGGGTCCTAAAGAAATATTAAGTTAGCTGATACCTAGAGAACAAGAACTACGCTTGATAAGTTAAGTTTGTAGAAGGTCAACTTACCAATGCAATTTCTGAGACATGATCAAACAAGTGCCTAAGAACTGTTGCTTGGTCAGTCACTATCGGGGTGCAGACTTCAATGCTATCATTAGTTGTGCTGAACTTTATGTTCTTACCATCTTAGTAGACCTTATCCATCAAAAGGTCCCCATTCATAACTTGTATCTAGACTTGATCATGTCCATCAACAGTGGAGATAAGTGTCTCAATGGATGAAATGTCCTCCCCGATCATTATTAATTGGCTACATCTAGTATTTTTATAAAAAAAATGAAAATTTATAACATGATTTTGAATTTTTAAAATAAATGACTACATGTAGCTCGTCCTTCATTTGAGTTTTACGTATGTCAACTAGACTAAAAAGACATAGATTGTTGGAACACATATATAGAAGTTGTAATAAATTCAATGAAATGAGATTTGAAACAAAACAACTGAAGCCAAGAAGAACTCGGTGCCCATCTTCATATAACAAGGTAGGAACATCATCAGGCATGAGTGACGCAGGTAGATACTAGGCGTGGCCGATGACCCAGACTAAGGTGATCGCATAGAGGAATGTGGCAGCGGGGATGGCGTGGAAGATGAACAGCACCGCCTTTGCGCGGCCTTTGAGTCAGAGGACACCGGTGGCAAAGAGGAAGCCAAGGACTCACGGGTGCACCCGCGGGTCGTACGTCATGGCGAGAAGTGCTAGTGCACTCGAGGGGTGGAATGGACGGGTATAAATTACTAATTCGTTTTTGGACTTCGCTGACATGTTTTCTTCTTCCATAAGACCCCTGATTGCATATTTACACCCCTATTCGTAAATTTGAATAGAGATAAAAAATCTATTGTTTTTTTGCATGGATTGATGCACAATTTGCGGTTTTATTCTCTTCTAAAACACAAAAATAAAATAGAGAGAAAAGCCTTATTTAGGACATCAACTCTGTTTCATTAAAATCAAGGGTTAAAATAGTCTACATGGTATATGGAAATTAGATCCATATGTGCAACTCAAATAAAAAGTGACAAATAAACATGGCAATGGAGTGTGGATACATGGAGGCAGAGCTACATGTACACCTATTTAAAAAATAAAAATAATACTTATAATCTTTATAAAATTGAAAAATGTTAGGAAATAGTTAAGCTGTAACCTACAAGTATGCAAAATTTTAATGTGAAATTATTTATATTATATTCTACTTGAAAATGACAAAATCTAACAAAACCTTTGCTATACTCAGATCTAAATATTAGTCTTTTTTGTGTAACCTAAAGTACAAGGTAGTTTTTATTGGGATTTTGTATGGTTGTAGTACACATCATTGGCTACATCGCTAGGATAAATTAAAAACATTGAAACTCGAAAATATTATTTTAATTTTTTAAAATAAAGAGCTACATGTAGCTCGGCCTACATTTTTGAAAAAGACATAACTTCGTCAGATGTGGATAAAAAAATAGAACTAGAAGTTGTAAGAAATACGATGGAATGAGATTTGAAACCCAATAACTCAAGCCAAGAATAAATCGTTGGCCATCTTCATCTAACAAGGCAAGAAAGATCACTTTAGGTTGCCACTCTAAATGTGTATCTCCAACATAAGCGAGGTAGAGATGTTGAAGGCAACAAGAAACTCCGAATGGATCAAGAACTCACTTATGTATCTTTAGACGAAATAATAGAAGTTTTCTAGCCAAATATCATCAACAAAGCTACACCTAGCTCCAAGTGGTCAAACATCAAGGTATACCAAAAGATAGTGCTTTGACATTTCATTAGAATAGGCATGGTGGAATTGGTCTCCACATTTATGTCAGTGCACCTGTTAAAACAGTTTTATGAATTGATGACGACTTTCAACTCTACAAATCTTCATGAAAGGTGAGAGTGGAGAAGCAAAAGCGGTACATGTCATATCTAATGCATAGATTTTTTGTGTCTTATTACTGATTCTATGTCGAGCACGCTCTTCTCTGGCTGTGCGATGATCGATTACCATGTGTACACTTACCTATAATTATGCATTGTTATCATGTAGTCCGCCATAATTTTGTCTCTCCCTATTTTACCCTTTAGCAAAAATATTACTAATTTTGCCTAGTAGTACCAGTGGATCACATCCTTTGATCAATCTAGATGGATAAACAACGTTACCATTTTGAGCTGCACAAAAATCTATAAGTGGAATATTGTTGTTGACAAGTTCACAAATACAAGACCAATAAAAATATATTCTGAATATTGCAGTCAAGTTAGCGTTTGTATTGTATTTCTTAAAAGATACACGCTACTTTCTGACATGCATGTGATATTAACACATAAGTTTAACAATTTTTTAAGACACATATACTATGAAGTTACAAAACATAGGAAAACCATGTTGTTGAGATGTCATGAACTATGGAGTACCAAAACATGTAAAAACACATTATAATTTGCACCGATGTCTTTGGATGGCTCATAAAATCAAGCATGTGAGTTTTGGAGGATGGGTGAGAAAGAGATGGAGAGAAGTTGCATTGGACTTCCCTATGGAAAGATTCATTGATATTCAACTCATGTTTGAATGATTAGGAAAAAAGGGGTTCAAAGAATACATTTCAAAGAAATTTCATAGCACCAGCCCTACAAAGCAAATGGCTCTTAATATGAAAAGCCTCTAAGAGTGGAATCCTCCTAAATTTGTATGATAATTCTGAGCTCCAAATAGATATGAGTGGTTCATGTGAGAAATACTTGCACCTAATTTTAGTTTTAATTATCTATCTCAATATCAGTACTAATAAGAATTGTTAAGTGATCAAAATCCCCAATTCATACTTGCACATTGTATAAAGTTTATAGGTTCTCACGAATACCTTGGTATTACCCATCCAAGATAGTAGAGATATTTTTTCATGATAAAATGAGAAGCTTAAAAAGTATTCTAGAGTATCACAATATACTTATATTTTAGAAGAATACTCGTGAAAGATTACCATGGTGAAGATATTAAAGAAAACTCTATAATTAGAAAAATAATCCATATCATGATATATTTTAGGTGTGGTAAGAAAATATCTAGGAGTCAAACACAATTGTAAGGAATTCTAGAGTGAACATATTTGTAGAAATATTTCTAGATTAGTTGTTGACTACTGAAACGGGTCAATGGATGGATGTCAAATCTTATTCCAAATAATATAAGAACTTATGATATAGGATAAATTAATTTATTAATGCAATCGACGTGTCAATGATGCAATCTTGTCGATATTGCAAACGAGGGAACACACTAAGATGCTCATGTGCCCGATCGATTGAGTTGGCTAACTCTGGGTGACTTTGTTCCACTAAGATGTGGACCCCACATATCGAGGGCCCCACCTTTCTGCGACTCAATGTCAGCTGGTTTCATGGCCCTCAAAGTTAGTAAATTCGTGCCCGCGTCGAGATGGACAATGGCCCTATGTCATGTCGTCCAATCTTTTTTAATAGATAATTACGAGTATAGTGGAGATTGATCGAGCAAAAAGATAGAGTAATCTAGATGAGAAGTTGTTCGAGAGATGACTTGTTGTGGTGCTTTTTGGTTCCTCTTTTGTTCCTGCGTTGTTCAACATTTCACACTTTCATCATAGACTTGGTGTTTTTTAAAATACCCCCCTACCCCCCCCCTATATCATCCTCCTATTTGATAATGGCTCATAGATGACACCACAAAAGATATCCTCCAATTAGTTTAAACTCTAGATTTCACATAGTGTTTTCCATATTTGGAACGACAGATGACTTGAGCAGATCCTTGCAAAACAAGGATATGCTGTAAATTATATTGATCCCCTTCAAATTACGCAACAAGGCTGGATGTGAGAACTTACGACATGCTTGTGGATGGGGATCTTTTCATCAAAGAGGTAACTTATTTTTGTGTCAAACACAAAATCAAAGTTATTGCCATGGATGGAAGACTTGCAAGGTTCTTAAAAATGTCAAAAATATTCATCGCTTTCATGTGAATTTGTTCTTGGGGACAATTTGAGAGTTCAGTGACATGTTTGACAAGGACATAGTTAATTGCATGGCTTAATGTAATCCCGATGGCTCATGTTTTGTTCATGTCAAGCAAAAGTTGGTTAAACTTGCTTATTTGGTTTATCCCAATGATATTTCAGAGACATATGCACATTGCCCTTAAACACGGTCACGGTGTATTCTTGTTGAGGCAATCGCTGGAGCCATCACAAACTTTTGGGCTATCCAATATAGCGGTTAGCAGACAAACTTTTATGTTCTCGGATGAGCCGATCGTATAGGAGCCCAAACCTCCATAGGCAACAAGCTCGACGAGTCTGTGCAGCAGGCAGATCAGTCTCGACCGTGCCGAGCGGACGGTCACCTGACTCTTCAACACGACGGTGGCATGCCTGTCTGATGTCTACGCACGCGTCTGTTCTTGTAGACAGTGTTGGGCCTCCAAGTGCAGAGGTTTGTAGAACAGCAGCAAGTTTCCCTTAAGTGGATCACCCAAGGTTTATCGAACTCAGGGAGGAGGAGGTCAAAGCTATCCCTCTCAAACAACCCTGCAATTACGATACAGAAAGTATCTTGTGTCCCCAACACACCCAATACACTTGTCAGATGTATAGGTGCACTAGTTCGGCGAAGAGATAGTGAAATACAAGTAGTAGTGATGATTATAAGTAGTAAATGTAATCTGAAATAAGTATCGCTGCGAGCAAACATGTAACTAAACTGAAAGGAAATGGTGTGCAATGCTTGGAAACAAGGTCTAGGGATCATACTTTCACTAGTGGACACACTCTCAACAAATATAACATAATTGAACCAATAGATACTATCATCAATATGCAACTCAAAACAATTCTCCAATGGATAACAAACACTAATCATGCGTAGGGCTACGAAGCACTCCTCAAAGTCCGTATTTCCCCAAACTAGATTGTCCCACACTGTCACCATGAACGCACTAGATGGTTCCAACAAACACCAACAATTCATAGAGACATTAACTAAAAAGACACACATGATGCGCACACTGTCACCATCACACCATGATACAAGGTATCTCCGGAGTTTACAAATATAAAGCACGGGAGTAGCATAATATCTGAATAATAACATCTACCAATTCAACTAGATACAAAGCTCACGATCACATAAAGATCACATCATGGGAGAGAGGTGAACCACATAGCTACCGGTAGCTAGAGCCCTTAGCCCCGGGGGAGAACTACTCCCTCCTCATCATAGGAGACAACAAGGTTGATGGAGATGGCGGTGAGGTCGATGGAGATGGCGGAGACGGCGATGGAGACCGATGGAGATGGCTCCGGGGGCACTTCCCCGTCCCGGCAGGTACCGGAACAGAGACTTCTGTCCCCCGAAATTCGTCGTCGGCGGCGGCGGAGCTGCGGAACTCTTCTGGAAATTTCGCCGATTCGTTTAGGGTTTTCCGTCGGGAGGCTTCTTATAGGCGAAGGGGCATCGTCAGAGGTGGACCAGGGTGGCCTCACCATGGGTGGGCGCGGCCAGGGGCTGGGCCGCGCCCCCCTGTGATGTGGCTAGCCTCAGGCCCCTCTCTGGCTCCCGTTTGGTCCTCGTCCTCCGTCCGGGAAAAATAGGAGTTTCCAAACTTGTTTCGTCCAATTCCGAGAATATTTCCTGTGTAGCTTTTCTAAAACACAAAAACAGCAGAAAATAGGGAACTGGCACTGTGGCATCTTGTCAATAGGTTAGTTCCGGAAATCGCATAAAAACACCACGAAGTGTAAACAAAACATGAAGCAAATGGTGTAAAAACAAGCATGGAGCATCAAAAATTATAGATACGTTTGAGACGTATCAGCATCCCCAAGCTTAACTCCTGCTCGTCCTCGAGTAGGTAAGTGATAACAAAAGAATAATTTTTTCGGTGACATGCACCATCATATTTTGATCAACGAGGTAGAGCATTGAGTGCTGAGATCAAAGAACTTAAAACATGGGCATGAAAGACATAATCTTGATAATAGAAACTTAGCAACCATGTTATAGCATGAAAAGAAACACAAAGGAAAGATCATGAAAATGAAACAATGAGAGTCACGTGTGTGTTTCAACCATATGGAAAACATAGCAAATGGTTTTTGGCTTGTCCCTCATGGAGTAGCAAAACATAAATACATAGGACACCTTCAAGTTTAAGAGAGTGACTAGATACAAGTAATTTAAGAACAAGCAAAACCATAATCATGAATCAATCAATAATAAACTTTGGGACTATGCACATTATACTCAGAATGACAACTATGCTCTCTTAGACGGTGCATAAAGGTAGAAGGTGGAGACTCAACATAAAAGTAAAAGAAAGGCCCTTCGCAGAGGGAAGCAGTGATTAAACATGTGCTAGAGCTTTTCATTTGTAAAACAGAGAGATAAAACTGGATTTTGAGAGGTGGTTGTCTTTGTCAACGACTAGCAATGGGGTTCTTACTATCTTCCATACAAAAAGTAAGCAAGTTTTTGAGAGAGGGATTAGCACTTTGGTGCTCTTTTATAAAGCTTGGCACTACTCCCTACCTTTTTTTTTCTTTCACAAACCATGGCTAACCGATTCCATTGGGTGCCCACCAACATTCACATACCATGGAGGAGTGCCTTTTTTCTTTTTTTTTTCTTTTTGGAATAAGCAATATGGAAGATAGCAAATCCGACCACTACGTCCCCATGAGCTAAAAACAGTGTCACAAAACAAGAAGTGTTTTGAAGGTTTTTTTGAAAGGTAGCACATGAAAATTTACTTGAAATGGATTGCAAATACCATGCATAGGAATTTATAGTGGACACATTGGCAAACAGGGGCGGACCCAGGACAAAAATATCCTGGTGTCCAAGTATAAAGCAAGCAATGCAATGCATACTAGTAAAACACCTAAAATTTATAATATACAGTAGTAAAAATGCTTACCAAAATAAATTATTCCCTTGATATATTATTTCATCATAAACTTGTACAGTAAATCATAAAAACTCCAAAGTTCAAACTACGAGAAAAATATGATTGGCTGGTAAGAAATATAGCATAGATCTTGATTTCCTACAAAAGAATAACAAATGTTAGTAAACAGTAAATTAACTTGTGTAATAATTCGTAAAGTTAAGAGATTTACATTTTAGAAAGGCTTTCTACGGTCTTGCAAGATCTCGAACTGATCAATGACCGCATCATTGGTAACTCTCCTCATTTCTTCTTTCTCCACATAGCAAATAAGATTGTACTTCAGGGTGTCATCACTGAGACGATTGCGCAAATATGTCTTTACAATTCTCATGGCAGAAAAACATTTCTCAACTGTAGCAGTGGCAATAGGCAAGACTAATGCTAGCTTCAATAGTCGGTAAACAAGAGGATAGCAAATATGTTTCCGTGTATCCACCATTCTTTGAGAGAGCTCACAAATAGTATTTAGGCTAGAGAATCGATCATCCGCTTGAACATCATTAATGTAAAGATGGAGGTGGTGTCTAAGCTCTCTTAGTTCTCCATCATCAAAATCTTTGGGATAAAGTCTAGCAAGATCCATCAAATGCTCTAAACTAAAATCTTTAAATGATTCGCTTGGGTTCAAAGCGGCCGAGCGTATTAGCAACTTAGAATTTTTCTCATTGAAGCGACTATCAAGTTCTTGAAGCAACCAATCAATAACATCATTGAAACAGTCCACTTCGTAATGATGCTTGTTAGTGATACCTGTTTTTTGCCGTGGCTTCTTTGGGTTCACATATTGTTCTCCCATTTCCAACTTAGAAAGATCATGCTTATCACAAAAGGCATATGCTTCAGCAAGGATTAAGTCCCATCCATTCATCCTTAGATCATTCAAAGAGTTTCTGGTTGACTTGACATAATTTATGGCATTAACAATGTCCTGCTTCTTCCGTTGTAGAGCCAATGACAATGTATTTGTGATTGACAATATAGTGGACATAAGATGCAGGTAGAACACAAAATCAAATGATTGGAAATAAATAAGAAGACCGCATGCTTGTCTTCTATTTGTGTCATCTCTATCGGCTTCTTCCACATATTCAAGTACTTTGATAACTGTAGGAAATAAATCAATCAAACCATTAAGAGTTCTATAGTGAGAACTCCAACGAGTGTCTCCGGGTCTTTGAAGAGCGAGCTCTTGATTTAATTCCGTCCCACTTTGAAGTTGACCACAACCTAAAGCTTCACGTACTTGTTCTTTATATTTGTCACGAATCATGTCCTTCCTCTTTGAAGATCCATTTACCACATTCAACAGTACCAATATCATATCAAAAAAATTACCAACCCATGTGTGCTTCCTTACAACAACCACAACTACTAATTGCAATTGATGTGCAAAGCAATGAACATAATAGGCAGTGTCATTTTCTCTCATGATTAAAGACTGCAATCCATTAAACTCACCTCGCATATTGCTCGCACCATCATATCCTTGTCCTCTAATTTGTTTGATACTTAACTTAAGCTCTACAAATAGTGCACCAATAGAAGATTTGAGATACTTAGAAGTTGTCTCCTTTACACGAACAAGGCCAACTAAACTCTCCTTTACACTTCCGCATTTACCAACATACCGCAGGACCACTGCCATTTGTTCTTTACCAGCCACATCTCTTGACTCATCAACCATCAAACAAAATATATCATGTCCAATTTCTTCAAGAATAGAATGCAAAATTTCTTTTGCAAAACATTCAGCTATGGCCTTTTGAATCTTTGGGGAAGTCAACTGATTATTACCTGGAGCATTATGGCCCACAACCTTGCGTAAATCTAGATTTTGCTCCGCTGTATAATCATGAACTTCCTTAAAGTTTCCTTTATTAGATGACTCCTCGGACTCATCGTGACCTCGGAAAGGCAACCCTTGCTTCAGTAACAGTCTAACAACATCAATTGAACCATTTAGTCTAGTGTAATATGCCTTCTTCAGAGCATTACTCTGATTATTTAGAGCAACGTAGATGTGTTGCTCTTGCTGCAATAAAGCATCACAGTCTTTTTTTGCTTGGTTGTGAACACTGTTGACATCTCCTACATGCTCCTTCAGCCTAAATTTTTTGTTCCAACCACACCAACCATCCGACACAAATGCTGCATAACCGGCTTCTTTATTATTGGGGTGTTTGAACAAAAAACAACAAAACAATATGCTTTATCCGTAGACTCACTGTACTCAAGCCAACTCCCATGTTCAGTAAACCATTTTGGATTAAACCTTCGATCTTTACCCCCAATATTTCTTGTTGGAAAATGAGAACTCCGAGGTTGACAGGGCCCGTTGGCCAAGTACTTTCGTCTTACCATATCCTTTAGATTAGGAGGGTACTCATCTATGCTTCTCCGTTTGCCGGGATCAAATTCGATCTCCTCTTCCCAAATTGATTTCTTCGAAAGCTTGAGATGAATTCCTTGTACTAGTGCTAGAACCATGTTCTGGTTCGTTTGACGGGGCATCATCTAGTTCATTATCTTGTTCATCTAATGGGGCGTCATCTAGTTCCTCCTCTAGAGAATGATCACGTTCATGTGAATGTGATGGCGCATCCGCATCATCCAAGGCATCATGGCGCTGACGTGATGAACCAACATCCTCATCTTCTGTTGGGGCCTTCCTCTTATTCAGAAACTGTTCCATGAATTCTCCTTGAGAAGGGTATAGATAATAGAGCCCGTTAGTTAGCTATCCCTGAGGCCCGTTAAGCTAGGCCCAATTGTAATACTAGTCGAAATATGAGTTCATGTCGTATGTCGATATTGTAATCTATGTCGGATCCCTCCCGATCCCTGAGACCTGGCCACCTATATATAGGGGCCAGGAGGGGACGGTGAGGGACAGATTGAAAGCAAGCCAGGTTTACACCCACGTTTACTTTCGACAGCCACCTTATTTGACTGATTTTACCTTCGAGTTCATCCGACGCCCTATCTCCCCGATCTGAAGTCCTTCATCTAGGACATTTGTCGAGTTAACCCTCGTCAATTGGCGCCGACCGTGGGGACTCTGGGCGTTGGAATCATGAATTTGACGGCTTTTCCACTCGTAGCCAACAGCAATCCAGAAGTCGACGAAATCCAGATACCCTTCGGAACCATCGATTTTCAACCTCACCAGTCAAGTTTCACGCAAGTATTCGAGAGCATGGATCAAGATATGGATTTGACGATCGAAAGCCTAAACTTTCGCGTCGGATCACTAGGTTCGATCCGCCTTTCAGATCCGGCGAAACCAAGTCCGTCGGCAACCAAGTCCAAGACAGAAACAATGTCAGAATCATCAGAAGGCTCTTCCAGCGAAGTAAATTCGCCGATCAGCTCCATGGAAATAGAAGCAGAAAAAAGAGAATTCGCAGAAGGCGACGAAACCATGGGAAACTTCGACTTAGAAGTACAACTCGAAAATCTGATGATTAGCCGTGACGACACTTCAGATAAATCAACGGACACCTGGAAGACAGGGTTAGAGCTTCATGAGGATGAAAACTCAATCTTCTCAAGCTTCGATAGTAAGTTCGACAATCGGTACCAAGTACTCGCTATTACAGAGGACAACTCAGAAGAGTTCGACGAAAACAACAATCCAGTACTCAACCCAACAAACATAAACAGGGGGGCAAACCACCTGGCAGAAGGAGAAACCGCGGATTCCCTGGTAAACCGGGAAAAATTTGACTATCAGTCGATGAATGGAAGATAATCAAAACAGCTGTGGAGCACTGCACGCCAATACCAAACAATGCTAGCAAGAATATGCTTTTTGGGTATCACTACGCCCTAAGACAGCAGTCAAAGCTACTAGCGAAAGAGAGAATCGAAGTACAAAAGAGAAAAGACTCAGCCATTGCAGCAAGCGACGCTGCTCGCAGAGCACGTAGCGACGCATCATATACGAACGGCAAAAGACATCGTCGACACGGTTCAAGGTACGAAAACCTTGAATACTCAGATAGGCAAAGTCTTTCCAAAAACCTCAACTCGTCTTTCTTATCAGTCGACGAGCAAGGGAACATTATACCAAAGACACCCGAAGCAGCACTGGTGGCAGCTCAAGCATACCTGCATACAACACGACCAAGACCAGGAGACCCAAGGGAACACATGCATCGGGCAGCACTGCAGGGACTAAAGATGGTAGGCAACAAGTTATCAGCAAAAGAGGAGGAGGCATACCGCAACAAAGGAACTCACAAACCAAGATCACCACGCCGTCACAACAGTCCTCGGCACAGAAGTGGAAGTCGACGATCTAGAACGCCATCACCAGGGCGATACAATAGTCCAAAGAACAAAGGAACCCGACGATCCAGAACTCCCAATAGAGCATATGACCACGAAGACGATGAAAAAGAGATGGGGGCACCATGCTTTACCCATAGGGTTCGCATCACGCCAGTACCCAGAGGTTTCAAATTACCCCATGACCAACAAAAGTACGATGGATCTCAGGAGCCACAGTCATGGCTTTCAGACTACCTACAAGCAGTAAAACTATTAGGAGGAACCAGGGAAACATCAATGCAAAGTTTGCAACTACACCTCACCGGTGAAGCAAGGTCATAGTTAAAAAAACTAGGAAAGGAAACAATTGGAAGCTGGGAGGAGCTCACAAAATAATTTACGAGTAACTTCAAGTCGACATATAAGCGGCTAGCATCCATAGATGAAGTGAAAGCCTGCGTGCAGCAACGCGGGGAGACACTAAGAGCATATATCCAAAGGTGGAGCATAATCAAAAATTTGGCAGTCGAAGTCTCAGATAAAAGAGCAATAGATGCATTCATAGTTGGGCTACGGCGAGGAGATCTAGTCAAAGAGATGGGCAGAATCAAGCCGAAAATAGTATCAGATCTAATGGATATAGCAAATCGATTTGCAGATGGAAAAGATGCGTGCAACAACAAACGGACACGATCGCCAGAAGATGACAGAGGGAACAGATATGGAGGCCAAAGAAGGAGATCCCGCAATTATGATAACTATGGCTCTCATAGTCAAGTAGCCGCGGGGTATAAGGATAATAGCTACCAAGGTAATGACTGTAAAAGTTCGGGATACCGTAGCTACGGAAAAGAAGACTACAAAAAATTTCAGACAAGGGAATCCAGAGAGTACAACCCATCACCAGAGGATATGCTCAACGGACCATGTCATATACACTCCGCGTTTGTCAATGGGAAACAAGTATCCAGACACGCAATGAAAGATTGCACTACGTTCTTGAAACTACAGGAAGCGGCAATCAGCAAGCAAGCCGAAGCAAAATGGCAGGGATACTCCAGGTTTACACCCAGGTTTATAGGACGGTGAGGGACAGATTGAAAGCAAGCCAGGTTTACACCCACGTTTACTTTCGATAGCCACCTTGTTTGACTGATTTTACCTTCGAGTTCATCCGACGCCCTATCTTCCCGATCCTAAGTCCTTCATCTAGGACATTTGTCGAGTTAACCCTCATCACTCCTGTATATTTCAAGTTCATAGTTTAGCACAAATCAATATTGTAACAACAGAAAAAATTAAAGCAGATTAATATACTGTATGGTTCTGAAGTTTATGAGTTAAACTTACGCGACATTGCACCCTTCTCCGTCAGTACGTCCAGCCGCCAATTTAGAAATTACAAAAAATCAGTGTGATTTTGTACCTAACAAATATAATCCAATCCCTAAATCGGCAAACCCTAGTTATACTAGTCTGCAGTTCAACAGAAGAGAATTACAGTATTAGATTTAGACTAACAAGAAATTGCTTGGAAGGGTATCACAGATTGCAGTAGCAGATGTCATACATTTTCCCCTCCTCTTGTCCGGTGATTTTCTGACCAGCACACGAATCGCCGCTCGCCGGTTCGTTGGTGACGGAAGCGACGCGATGAACACCAAACGAACAGACGCCCAGAGCCCGAGACGGCGAGACACATGTATTCTGTATTCTGGATCGATGAGCTAGCTATGGATCCTAGCAATCGATCGATCAGCTGCCTGGGCTTCATGTGTTGCGCCTAGATGGGCTACGCGTGCGTGCAAGGTCCGTAATTTCTAGGATTTATTTCCGCTTGGCCTCCTAGCATGTGATATCCGGTGTCCTTAAATTTTTTTAGGGGTGTCACAACTAATATATAAAGCTATACATATAGGTAAGCCTAGAAATTAGGGGGTGTCCAGTGACACCGGCTGCCATAAGGTAGGTCCGCCCTTGTTGGCAAACTTGGTTTTTGGGAGTTGGATGCACGAGTAGATCTCATACTCAGTACAAAATGAGTGCTAGCAAAAGACTGGAAGCGACCAACTAAGAGAGCAATAACGGCCATAATCATGCATAGCGACAAAACATCATTGAAAGAAGCATAAAGTGGTATCACAAGTCAAAAACCAAATGATCATAGAGGCTATAGGCGACTTATTTTGTAGTCAACATGTGCAAGCATGTGCCAAGTCAACCCAAATAAAGCATCAAAGGATAAAACCAAATTAATGCTTCCAAATAATAAAAACAACGCATGATTTTTTCAAAGGCTCATTAAGCAATCTCAGTCATTTGAGACAAGTCATGCTACAGCAAAACCACTAAGCATACTATCAAAATGACATCAAGCACGACATGCAAAAGTCTAAGCCGCAGTCTAAACAAGCTCCTTTTTGTACCACTTTTTTGCATAATTTTTTTTATCTTTTCCAACACCATTCGAGCCTTTTTGAAATAACTCTTTTCATGAAAACCAACATAGAGCAGAGCTAAAAATACACCTTGATGCAAAGATATAACAAGATCTGAACGAAAATCAAGGCGAAAAACGAAAGCTAAACGCAGTAGCAGAAAAAGAGAACACTCGTTGAACGAAAAGAGTGAAAACTAGAGAGTTCTTGGAAATGCAAAATGGAGCATAACTCTATCCAAAACATGATGTGATCCAACCATTTATTGCAGCAAACAAAACAAAAGAAAACTGAAAGCAAAAACAACTGATGCTCCAAGAAAAACGCATAGTGCATGAAGCAATAAAAATATAGTATTTTGAAAGGTGACCTGATTTTTGCCGATGAAGAAGGGGTGCCTCGGGGGCATCCCCAAGCTTTGACGCTTGTACCTCTTGGATATTTCTTGGGGTGACATGGGCATCCCCAAGCTTGAGCTTTTGTCCATTCTTCATCTCATCTCATCATTCTCCAATCCCTACACTTGAAAACTTCCTTCATACAAAACTTAACACAATTCTATTAGCAACGTTAGCATAAACATAATAGTGAATCAACCCCTTTCGGTTCAGATTTTAACTCAAAACCACCACATATAAAGCATATACTACTGTAGCAACTTCCCCAAAAGTTCCGTGATCAAAAGAACTAAAAAAGAAAGCGATCGAGAGGCAAACACAAATAGTGACAAAAATCTGTCAAAACAGAACAGCTGACAAAGGTCGATTTTTTAGAGGACCTTCTATTGCTCAAATCAAAAAGTGCAAAACTAATGAAAGTTTGGATATAACCTGGGGCATATGCACAAGAAATCGCAGGTCAAAAAGATATTCTGAGAATTTTCATGAATTTTTACGGTGCTGCACCAAAATCTGTTTCAGGACAGCAACTTCCCCAAATCTTACCTCACTCAAATTAGAGGTTTCTCTTGGCACAAAAACGAAATAAAAAGGATAAGGAGCGGTCATTACAGTAGTAATAACTTCCAAGACTCAAATAAAAGAAAAAGTACTGAAAATAAAACAATGGGTTATCTCCCAAGAGTGCTTTTCTTTAACGCCTTTGAGCTAGGCGCAGTAATTTGAAAAGATGCTCATGTAGGCGCCATAAAAGAACTTAAGGCAAAGGCGCTATATAAGAACTTGAAGCAAGAGAGAGCATCAAAAAAAAATGAAACACATTTAAATCTAAACCACTTCCTATGAAAAATAGTCTTGTAAAGAGACAAGTCATGAAAGCGCAAAGCAAAAAGCATAGGAAGGCAAAACAAGTACAACTTCAAGAATTGCAACATAAAGAGGGGAAACTCAATATTGTTGAAATCCATCAAACCATGTTTCCCTCTCTCATAATAACTTGCAGTAGCATCATGAATAGAACTAACAATATAACTATCACATAAAGCATCCCTATCATGAGCCACATGCATAAAAGAATTAATACTCCCCACACGAACAATCGTAGTAGGAGCAGATTCAACAGAATAATCATTCTCATCACCATAATCATAAAAAACGGTAGGCATATTATAATCATAACTATTTTTCTCCTCAAAAGTAGGTGAACTGAAAATATTATACTGATCATTGTAACCATCATAAACTAGAGGTTTAGTATCATCACAAGCTAGAGAACAGCTATTTTGCAAAGCATATTCATCAAACATATCATCATAAGAAGGAACATGGATAGTACTAATGGTACAACAATTATTAACCTTAGAATTGGTACCAAAAAAAATTTCAATATCAAAAGTAGAGTGCTTTTCCCAATCATGATCACTAACATAGGTAACAGGCATAGGAACATCATCAAAATCAGAATTATCATAATCTATGCTAGGAGCAACATGCTTAGGAGAAGATACCGTTTCCTCTCGCATTTTACTCCTCTTCTTCTTCTTCTTCTTACTCTTCTTACTCTCTCCTTTAGGAGGGAGAGACTTGAAAGGCATCTTCTCCACATAATCTGGTTTACTGACAGAAACAACAGAAGAAACTTTGGAGGATTCCTCCTCTCTATTAATAAGATAGAAATATCTATTAGTCCTGTCATAGCTTGGCAAAACATCATGTTTTATAAGATTTTGTATGTAAGTATTTGCGAGGCAATCTTTAACACAATAGAGATGACAACCACGAAGGGTGCTATTAATATCAAAAACACTCGTATCTACCAAAGAAGTCTTTCTAGATATCTCTTCACACTCCAAAAATAAAGTAAGCTCATCATGCTGATTGAGAGTAATCTTGTCATCACAATACAAATTTACGTTACTCATTCGATTAAAAGAGTCACGATATTGGCTTGAGCATTGAAAATTGAAATGACCCGTGTCATCGCAAAGTTCACAAAGAAAAGGATAAAGCTCACAAACCTTTTCACCAAGCTCATCTAGAGCCTTGAGCCACATTCGGGTTTCTTCATTCCCGTGGTGGATACAATAATCTTCCTTGTTGTGACTCTGTTCACAAGGTCTATGTACTCCACAAAAATTAACATGCTTATAGGAAGTAGTACTTTCAGAAATTTGAGCATGTTTATTGCAATCATCAATAACAATATCACTTTCTATGCAAGTGTCTTTAAAAGGTTAATAATACACGTCCCCATTTCCCTTAGGAACATTAATATGGGAAGCAAAGGCTCTAAAACAATCAACCATAATTTGAGGATCAAGACCATACTTAGCACTAAGCTCTTGAAAATCAGCAGTTTCAGCGAAAGACTTAATGCAATCATACTCATAATTTATACCTGATCCTTTACCTTTGTCGCTATCCCAATCTTCAACATTGTTTTAAATTATCTCAAGTAGATCCCACTTGGTGTCAACATCCTTGCTTGTGAAAGACCCATCCAAGCATGCATCTAGATAGTCCTTGTAATATCCTGAAAGCCTTGCATGAAAATTATCAATAACAATATTACGAGAAAGATCATGAATAGGACATTTGAGCATTAGTGACTTCAATCTTCCCCACGCTTGGGCAATGCTTTCTCCCTCATGCGGATGAAAATTATAAATATAATTCCTATCTTTATAACCTCACTTGAAGGATAGAATTTAGAATAAAAGAGAGGTACAATTTCCTCCCAATCAATAGGTCGGCCATCCTTTAGCGTCTTATACCAATCCGCAGCTCTGTCCTTCAATGATAAAGAGAATAGCTTCTTCTTAACTCGGTTCATTGAAATAGCTGCACACTTGAACAACTCGCATAATTCATGTATAAAAAGCAAATGATCACCAGGATGGACAGTTCCATCTCCTAAATAGCAGTTATTCATAGCACGTTCGACAATTTTCATAGGTATTTTAAAAGGATGAGGAGCACAAGCATCATTAGAAACATCACATATGAGAGATAAAATATCATCACAGCAAACTTTCTCCACTAAAGCTTGGGAACTAAAAATATCATGCTTAACATAACCAGCTTCCCCAAGCTTAGACTTTTCTATAGCATTAGCAATAATGGTGTTCAAAGCATTCATACTAACAATACTATTAGCATGCAAATTAAGCTCCAAAGGTTTTTTCAATTTTCTCTTCAAATCTATACTCAGGAAAAATACTAAAGAACTCTTTACTTTCCATTAAGCCTAACTAGTGAAAATAAAAACAAGAAAAAAAAGATATAATTGCAGAATCTAAAGGAAATAACTTCGAGCACTCACACAGGAGGATGCGAGTACCTTTTACCTTACCTCCCTGGCAACGGCGCCAGAAAAGAGCTTGATGTCTACGCACGCGTCTGTTCTTGTAGACAGTGTTGGGCCTCCAAGTGCAGAGGTTTGTAGAACAGCAGCAAGTTTCCCTTAAGTGGATCACCCAAGGTTTATCGAACTCAGGGAGGAGGAGGTCAAAGCTATCCCTCTCAAACAACCCTGCAATTACGATACAGAAAGTCTCTTATATCCCCAATACACCCAATACACTTGTCAGATGTATAGGTGCACTAGTTCGGCGAAGAGATAGTGAAATACAAGTAGTAGTGATGATTATAAGTAGTAAATGTAATCTGAAATAAGTATCGCTGCGAGCAAATATGTAACTAAACTGAAAGGAAACGGTGTGCAATGCTTGGAAACAAGGCCTAGGGATCATACTTTCACTAGTGGACACACTCTCAACAAATATAACATAATTGAACCAATAGATACTATCATCAATATGCAACTCAAAACAATTCTCCAATGGATAACAAACACTAATCATGCATAGGGCTACGAAGCACTCCTCAAAGTCCGTATTTCCCCAAACTAGATTGTCCCACACTGTCACCGTGAACGCACTAGATGGTTCCAACAAACACCAACAATTCATAGAAACATTAACCAAAAAGACACACATGATGCGCACACTATCACTGTCACACCATGATACAAGGTATCTCCAGAGTTTACAAATATAAAGCACGGGAGTAGCATAATATCTGAATAATAACATCTACCAATTCAACGAGATACAAAGCTCACGATCACATAAAGATCACATCATGGGAGAGAGAGGTGAACCACATAGCTACCGGTAGAGCCCTTAGCCCCGGGGGAGAACTACTCCCTCCTCATCATAGGAGACAGCAAGGTTGATGGAGATGGCGGTGAGGTCGATGGAGACGGTGGAGACGGCGATGGAGACCGATGGAGATGGCTCCGGGGGCACTTCCCCGTCCCGGCAGGGTGCCGGAACAGAGACTTCTGTCCCCCGAAATTCGTCGGCGGCGGCGGCGGAGCTGCGGAACTCTTCTGGAAATTTGGCCGATTCTTTTAGGGTTTTCCGTCAGGAGGCTTCTTATAGGCGAAGGGGGCATCATCAGAGGTGGACCAGGGTGGCCTCACCATGGGTGGGCGCGGCCAGGGGCTGGGCCGCGCCCCCTGTGGTGTGGCTAGCCTCAGGCCCCTCTCCGGCTCCCATTTGGTCCTCGTCCTCCGTCCGGGAAAAATAGGAGTTTCCGAACTTGTTTCGTCCAATTCCGAGAATATTTCCTGTGTAGCTTTTCTAAAACACAAAAACAGCAGAAAATAGGGAACTGGCACTGTGGCATCTTGTCAATAGGTTAGTTCCGGAAATCGCATAAAAACGCCACAAAGTGTAAACAAAACATGAAGCAAATGGTGTAAAAACAAGCATGGGGCATAAAAAATTATAGATACGTTTGAGACGTATCACTGTCCTATCCTCTTCTCCTCTCCAATCCCCATCTTCCATTTCGACCCACGGGCGCAGCACGAGCAAGAGAGAGTAGGCGAGCATGACGAAGCCACCGGCGGCCGAGCGGCCGCGGCTAACGCTGGAGGACTACATCGTCTTCTTCGCCACCCACAGCGGCAGCGGCCTCACCATCGACCTCCTCAACCAGGTCCGCACACAGCGGCAACGGAGAGCATGCAAGATCATAAACAACATAGAGATAACATAAAGATAATATTCAGCACATCAACTTGACATAGTACCAATAGTCATCGGATCCCAACAAACACAACATGTAGAATTACACAAAGATGATCTTGATCATGATAGGCAGCTCACAAGATCTAAACATGAAGCACATGGTGGAGGAGATGACCATCTAGCTACTGCTATAGACCCGTAGTCCAAGGTAGCACATCACTCCAGAGGCGACCATGGTGGTGGAGAAGGTCTTCGGCAGGGATTCCCCTCTCCGGCAGGGTGCCGGGAAGAGCTCCTAGATCCTCCCGATCTCGCGACGATGACGGTGGCGGATTGCAGTATGTTTCGAGGAAAAGCGATCCGTCCTTTAGGTTTTTCCCGTCGAGGGGAATTTATAGGCGAAAGGGCAGCGTCAGGAGGTGGACCAGCTGGTCTCACCCCCTAGTGGCACGGGCCAGGGGTAGGCCGCGCCACTCTAGGGTGAGCCTGGCCTCTGGCCCCCCTCCGTCTCATCTTCGGACTTCGTGACGCTTTGGGGAAATAGCAGGTTTGACTTTTGTTTCATCCAATTCCGAGAATATTTCCTGTGTAGCTTTTCTAAAACACAAAAACAGCAGAAAACAGGGAACTGACACTGTGGCATCTCGTTAATAGGTTAGTTCCGGAAAATGCATAAAAATGCCACGAAGTGTAACAAAACACAAAGCAAATGGTATATAAACAAGCATGGAGCATAAAAAATTATAGATACGTTTGAGACGTATCAGTATCTCCCGCCCATGAGTTTGACGTTATTGTGTGCCTAGACCGTAGTGTCGATGGCGCTGGTGGGAGGCACGTCTTGCCGGAGATCCGATGGTCGCTCGCTAGAAAGAGGGATGTATAGTTGAAAAATGCAATAGTTAATTTGGAGCAAAGGGAGTACAAAGTATTAATATGTTTGTGAGGTTATTATGTAACTTATAAGACATATTTGACCACAGCAATTAAACATGCCAATGGTTCAGTTTATACTCCAGAATTTTCCATAATGTTACTTACCTAATCATATTCTACAAACCTCAATTAAGATTTTTTTGAAAAACTCTCATAGAAATATGCAATGCATTTACTGTAAAATATTATTTCAAATATACATGCATTTTCATCCTCTTTATCTCACAATGGAGGAGATTCTGATTTACTATGTTGTAAAGAGACAATGTATCATAAATGAAAAGAATCTAATGCAGCTGTTACTACAAAGTTTTGTTTAGCTTTATGACTACATAAGTGTATTAAAACGATCTAAATTTCAACTATATATTTATCAACATTGACGTGTGCCTAACGAGATCTAAGTAAATAATATACAATATCTATTGTTTAATATAGCAATATGATAAATCTAGTAAGTATAAAAGTTTAGTGTAATTATAAGTATAACTTGCTCTAGGACCAAAAAAATATTTAGAGGCCTTACAACATACAAAAGACTAGTTTATAAGAAAGGCAACCCTTCAGTAAATCAAAGGTGAGATAACTTACAAAGGGTAGTCACCAGGACTGCTCTTGATTACATTTCTTATTCGCTTAAAAAATTTAGCTAAGAAATCCTTGTAATAAAAGGCGATCATAAGGTCTATCTCCCTATGGGTCTACAGAATCTTCTTTGGATTCTTGGTTGGATCAGTTAGCTGGTACCGAGAGCACAAGAACTACGCCTTATAAGGTAAGTTTTTAGATGATCAACTTACCAATGCTATTTTTGGGACATGAACAAACAAGTGCCTAAGAACTGCTGCGTGGTCATTGTCAGGGTGCAGACTTCAATTCTATCATTAGTTGCGCTGAACTTTATCTTCTTACCATCTTGGTAAACTTTATCCATAAAAAGGTCCCCATGCATAACTTGTATCTAGACTTGATCAAGCTCATCAGCAGTGAAGATAAGTGTCTCAATGGATGAAATGTCCTCACCAAACATTATTAGTTGGCTACATCCAGTATTTTTCTAAAAAAATGAAACTTTATAACGTGATTTTAAATTTTTAAAATAAATGACTACATGTAGCTCGTCCTCCTTTTGAGTTATGTCAACTAGACTAAAAAGACATAGCTTCTTGGGACACAGATAAAAATTAAAACTAAAAGGTGTAAGAAATGCAATGAAATGAGATTTGAAACTTAACAACTCAAGCCAAGAAAAACTCGGTGCCCATCTTCATATAACAAAGTAGGAACTTCATCAGGCATGAATGATGCAGGTAGATAGTGGGCTTGGCTGATGACCCAGACTATGGTGATCGCGTAGAGAAATGTGGCAGCAGAGATGGCGTTGAAGATAAACAGCATCGCGCCTACACGGCTTCGAGGTAGAGGATGCCAGTGGTGAAGAGGAAGCCGAGGACTCGCAGGTCGTACGTCGTGGCGAGAAGTGCTAGTGCACTCACGGGTGGAATGAACAGGTTGAAATTACCAATTCGTTTTTGAGCTTCGCTGACTTGTTTTTGTCTTCCATAAGACCCCTAATTGCAGATTTGCACCCCTATTCGTAAATTTGAATAAAAAGAAAAAATCTATATTTTTTTGAATGGATTGATGAAGAGTTTGTGGTTTTATTATCTTCTAAAACACGAAAATACAAGATAGAGAGAAAAACCTTATTTAGGACATCAACTCTGTTTTCATTAAAATCAAGGGTTAAAATAATCTGCATGGTCTGTGGAAATTAGATCCATATATGTGCAACTCGAAGAAAAAGTGTCAAATAAACATGGCAATGGAGTGTGGATACATGGATGCAGAGCTACATGTACCCCTTTATTTTTAAAAATAAAAATAATACTTATAATCTTTAAAGCATTGAAAAAAAAGGTTAGGAAATAGTTAAGCTGTATCCTACAATGCAAAATTTTAATGCAAACTTATTTAATTATATGCTACTTGAAAATGACAAAATCTAACAAACTTTATAGTTTTGAAACGTGCACTTTTTGCTATACTCACATCTAAATATTAGTCTTTTTTGTGTAACCTAAAGTATAAGGTAGTTTTTATTGGGATTTTGTATGGTTGTAGTACACATAATTGGCTACATCTAGCTAGGATAAATTAAAAACACTGAAACTTGAAAATACGATTTTGAATTTTTGAAATAAAGGGCTACATGTAGCTTGACCTCCATTTTTGAAAAAGACATAACTTCTTCGGATGCGGATAAAAAATAGAACTAGAAGTTGTAAGAAATACAATGCACTAGTGGAAAACGGGCCTTTGGCCTGGACCCTTTAGTCCTGGCCGCAATCTGGGCCGGGACTAAAGACCCGGCCACGTCGCCTCAAAATCGCCTAGCCGCCCGGGAGGCTTTGGTACCGGCCCGTAACGAGCCTTTAGTCCCGGTTTGAGACACAAACCGGGACTAAAGGGCTATGCGCTGAGCGGCCCGCATGTGCGCCCCCCCTTTAGTCTCGGTTTGTGTCTCAAACCGGGACTAAAGTCCTCTGCCTATATATATGGCCGCAGCCCCTCTCTCCCCTCTTCCTTGCATTTTTCTTGGATGGAAGAGTGTGGGTGTGTGCTAGCTCTCCATTTTTCTTGGATGCACTAGAGGTGTTTGTTGAAATGTGTGTTAGAGCGATGCCGCTTCAGTTCATCGAACACAACTACGATATGAGATGCCCGAGCCATGCTTAAACCTCTTCCTCTTTATTTCCACTTATTCTAAAAGGTTAGCAACTATATTTCCTCGTTTAGACCGTGCGGTACTAATTTTTATGATCGTGATTGTGTTTGATATACTGTCGTATGACGCAGATGAGCCATCCATGGATGTACGGTGATCGACGCAAAGCCGCTTACAGAGAAGGCGTGCATCTTTTCGAGATGCGGCCAATGCGAACAAGCATGGTGGTGGCTATATGTTTTGTCCATGTGTTGAATGTCGGAATGAGAAGGATTACACTTCCTCAAGAGTCATTCAGAGCCACTTGCTTCGGTCTGGTTTTATGTCGGGCTATAATGTTTGGACGAAGCACGGAGAAAGAGGGGTTATGATGGAAGACGACGATGAAGAAGAAGAGAACGATGATGACAACTACCGATCTATGTTCCCTGAGTATGCTGATACCGCAATGGAAGACAATGAAGAAGAAGAGCAGGGTGAAGAACGGGAACCAGATGAGCCCGCTGATGATCTTGGCCGGGTCATTTCTGATGCACGGCGAGGCTGCGACACAGAAAAGGAGAGGTTGCAGTTCGAGCAGATGTTACAGGACCACAACAAATTGTTGTACCCAACTTATGAAGATGGCCAGAAGAAGCTGGGTAGCACACTGGAATTGCTGAAGTGGAAGGCAGAGACTGGTGTGACTGACTCGTCATTCGAAAAGTTGCTGGTACTGATGAAGAAGATGCTTCCAAGAAAGAACGAATTGCCCGCCAACACGTACGAAGCAAAGAAGCTTGTCTGCCCTCTGGGATTAGACGTGCAGAAGATACATGCATGCCCTAATGACTGCATCCTCTACCGCGGTGAGAAGTACGAGAATATGGATAAATGCCCGGTATGCACTGCATTGTGGTATAAGATCAGAAAAGATGACCCTGGTGATATTGAGGGCGAGCCACCCAGGAAGAGGGTTCCTGCCAAGGTGATGTGGTATGCTCCTATAATACCACGGTTGAAACGTCTCTTCAGAAATAAAGATCATGCGAAGTTATTGCGATGGCACATGGAAGATCGTATGAAAGACGACAAGTTGAGGCACCCCTCTGATGGTCGGCAGTGGAGAAAAATAGAGAGAGAGTTCCCGAGATTTGCAGGTGACGCAAGGAACTTATGGTTTGGTCTAAGTACAGATGGCATGAATCCTTTTGGGGAGCAGAGTTGCAGTCACAGCACCTGGCCCGTTACTCTATGTATCTACAACCTTCCTCTTTGGTTGTGCATGAAGCGGAAGTTCATTATGATGCCAGTGCTTATCCAAGGTCCAAAGCAACCCGGCAACGACATTGATGTGTACCTAAGGCCATTAGTTGATGAACTTTTACAGCTGTGGGCCGAACCAGGTGTACGTGTGTGGGACGAGCACAAACAAGAGGAATTTGACCTTCGAGTGTTGCTTTTCGTAACTATCAATGATTGGCCTGCTCTTAGTAACATTTCAGGACAGTCAAACAAGAGATACAATGCATGCACACACTGTTTGGATCAGACGGAAAGTATATATCTGGACAAATGTAGGAAGAATGTGTACCCGTACAATCGTCGTTTTCTTCCGCCCAAGCATCCCTTAAAGAAAAAAGGCAAGCATTTCAATGGCAAGGCAGAACCCCGGGGGAAGCCTGTCACCCGTACTGGTGCTGAAGTATTTGATATGGTCAAAGATTTAAAAGTAATCTTTGGAAAGGGTCCTGGCAGCCAACCTGTTCCTAACGGCCCTGATAAGCGCGCACCCATGTGGAAGAAGAAATCTATATTTTGGGAGCTACCCTATTGGGAAGTCCATGAGGTCCGCTCCGCAATCGACGTGATGCACCTGACGAAGAATCTCTGCGTGAATATTCTAGGCTTCCTGGGCTTGTATGGGAAGTCAAAAGATACACCGGAAGCACGGGAGGACCAGGAACGTCATAAAGGAAGAGATGGCATGCATCCAGGGCAGTTTCACGGACGTGCCAGCTATGCTCTTACCAAGGAAGAGAAGGAAATCTTCTTTGAAGTCCTTTTCAGTATCAAGGTCCCGACTGGCTTCTCGTCGAATATAAAGGGAATCGTAAATATGAAAGACAAAAAATTCCAAAACCTAAAGTCTCATGACTGCCACGTGTTTATGACGCAATTGCTTCCGGTTGCAT
Source organism: Dactylis glomerata (assembly GCA_007115705.1). Taxonomy (NCBI): domain Eukaryota; kingdom Viridiplantae; phylum Streptophyta; class Magnoliopsida; order Poales; family Poaceae; genus Dactylis; species Dactylis glomerata. Next base: position 2,585,642 of record QXEO01000964.1, on the reverse strand, counting down.
TGAGGGGAATTCTACCGGAAAATGTTCGCCTGGCAATTGTGAAGGTATGTGCATTCCTCAATGCAATTTCTCAGAAGGTAATCGATCGAGAAAGTCTATCAGGGTTACAGATTGATGTGGTCCAATGTCTGGTCAGCTTCAAGTTGTTGTTCCCGCCATCCTTCTTCAATATAATGACACACCTCCTAGTTCACCTAGTCGAAGAGATTAGAATTCTCGGTCCTGTGTTTCTACACAATATGTTCCCCTTCGAGAGGTTCATGGGAGTCTTAAAGAAATATGTTCATAACCGTGCTAGGCCAGAAGGAAGCATCTCCAAGGGCTATGGAATAGAGGAGGTCATTGAGTTTTGTGTGGACTTTCTTCCTGACCTTAAGCCGATTGGTGTTCCTGAATCTCGGTATGAGGGTAGGCTGACAGGAAAAGGCACACTAGGAAGGAAAGCAAAAGTATGTATGGACGGGCATTCTTTCTCTCAAGCACACTACACAGTTCTACACAATTCCACCGTGGTGGCTCCGAATATCGTGAGACACAAGAATATTCTACGCTCCGAAAACCCGGGGAAGGCTGACTCTTGGATTAAAAGGGAACACGAGAAGACTTTCGGCAGTTGGTTGCAGACACATCTCATGAATGACGACACCGTTGGAGATCAGCTGTACTGTTTGGCCAGGCCACCATCTTCGACTATATGTACTTTCCAAGGGTATGAGATAAATGGGAATACATTTTACACGGTTGCCCAAGATAAAAAGAGCACCAACCAAAACAGTGGTGTCCGCTTTGATGCAACAGACGAGAATGGGCACTGTTTGGAAACATATTACGTGTACATAGAGGAGATATGAGAACTTGACTATGGACCTACTTTTAAGATCCCTTTGTTTCGGTGCAAATGGGTGAAGCTGACAGGAGGCGGGGTAGTTGTAGACCAAAAGTACGGCATGACAACAGTGGATCTCAACAATCTTGCGTACATGGACGAACCATTCGTCCTAGCCAACGATGTCGCTCAGGTTTTCTATGTGAAGGACATGTCTACAAAAACGAGAAGAAGAAATCAGTAAAAGAAGACATCGTCCGATGAGCCAAAGCGCCACATAGTTCTTTCAGGGAAAAGAAACATCGTGGGAGTAGATGACAAGACAGACATGTCAGTAGATTATAATAAGTTTCATGAAATTCCGCCCTTCAAAGTGAAAACTGACCCAAGCATCCTACTGAATGATGAAGATTCTCCATGGCTACGACCCAAAAGAAAACAGAAATAATAGATAGGAATGTTGATGCAATAATGTAATAATGTATTAAACCTTTTATGTAATGCATGATGAAGATTCTCCATGGCTACGACAGACATGGTTACATGGATGGCTGGATGTGAAGAATGGTATGGATCGGTCATCACCGCTCTTTAGAAAAAAAGCCGGCTCACTAGTTCTTTTCCCGTCCTGCTCTTTATACACACCGTGCTGCGTCTTCCTAAAGCGCCTCCCCTCAAAGCCAAAACGAAAGCAATGGCCGCCGTCTCCCGCCTCAACCCTGTTGCCTCGCCTTTCGTTCCGATGGCACTCCTCCCGGCGGGCTACTACCTCTCCCCTACCCCTGCCGCTGCTATACCCAGTCCTGATTTCTTCGCCTCGCAGTTCTTGTACCCACAGCCTCCAGATCCGCTCCCCCCAGCGTACGGGTGGCCTGTTGCTTGCGTCGGCAGCTGCTGCACCAGTGGAGGCTTAACGGTGGGGCTTCCGTCGTTCCCACTCCAGGCAGCGTACGGGCAACCCCTGCTGGTGCCGCCGCCAGTGACGGTGTACTACTGCTCGCCGCCACCGCCGCAGCAGCCGCTATCGGCTCCCGTGGCGGAAAGGGTTGGGAAACCTCCCGTGGCGGAGCTTCTCGAAGATGTCGTTGGTGCTCACGCCCTACAAACACTTTGCATATTAATAGTTTTGAATTAGTTATTCAATTTCAAACACTTTGCATATTAATAGTTTTGTCAAATTCTAAAATATACAAAAAGAATATTAATCAATATAGTTTTAATTGAAAATGGCAAACTAGTTAATAGTTTGGATAGTTAAAATAATTAATTTTGAAAATAGAAAATAGTTTTGAATTAGTTATTCAATTTCAAACACTTTTCATATTAATAGTTTTGTCAAATTCTAAAATATACAAAAAGAATATTAATCAATATAGTTTTAATTGAAAATGGCAAACTAGTTAATAGTTTGGATAGTTAAAATAATTAATTTTGAAAATAGAAAATAGTTTTGAATTAGTTATTCAATTTTAAACACTTTTCATATTCATAGTTTTATCAGATTCTAAAATATACATAAAGAATATTAATCAATATAGTTTTAATTGAAAATGGCAAACTAGTTAATAGTTTGGATAGTTAAACTAATTAATTTGGAAAATAGAAAATAGTTTTGAATTAGTTATTCAATTTCAAACACTTTTCATATTCATAGTTTTGTCAAATTCTAAAATATACAAAAAGAATATTAATCAATATAGTTTTAATTGAAAATGGCAAACTAGTTAATAGTTTGGATAGTTAAAATAATTAATTTTGAAAATAGAAAATAGTTTTGAATTAGTTATTCAATTTCAAACAATTTTCATATTCATAGTTTTATCAGATTCAAAAATATACATAAAGAATATTAATCAATATAGTTTTAATTGAAAATGGCAAACTAGTTAATAGTTTGGATAGTTAAAATAATTAATTTGGAAAATAGAAAATAGTTTTGAATTAGTTATTCAATTTCAAACACTTTTCATATTCATAGTTTTGTCAAATTCTAAAATATACAAAAAGAATATTAATCAATATAGTTTTAATTGAAAATGGCAAACTAGTTAATAGTTTGGATAGTTAAAATAATTAATTTTGAAAATATAAAATAGTTTTGAATTAGTTATTCAATTTCAAACAGTTTTCATATTCATAGTTTTATCAGATTCTAAAATATACATTAGTTATTCAATTCAAAATAAAAAATTGATATTTGAAATGAAAACCTGAAAAAATTTAAGCTTTGGCGCGCATTTATTGCCCGTTTAGTCCCGGCTGGAGTCCCGACTAAAGGGGGGGGGGCTCGGGAGCGAACCACCCACCACCCTTTAGTCCCGGTTGGGGGCTCAAACCGGGACTAAAGGGGGGCCTTTAGTCCCGGTTTTAGCCCCCAGCCGGGACTAAAGGGGGGGTATATAAGCCCGCCCCGCCCCTGCTCTTCTTCTTCCCCACACTTAGCCATTTATGCGACGCGCGCGAGGAGGTTCCCGACGCCGATCGTTGCGGCCACCCAAAAACTCGCCTCCGAGCCCCGCCGCGCCGCCACCGAGCCCCGCCGACGCCTCCCCGAGCCGCGCCGACTCCACCGAGCCCCGCCGGCCACCACCGTCCCTCTCGCCGCGCGCTCCTCCCGCCGGGCCCGCCCGCCGCCCCTCCTCCCGCCACCCCTCCCGCCACCGCGCCACCACCGCCCGTGCGCTCCTCTCGGTGAGAGACGCGCGCCCGCCCGCCGCCGCCCCTTTTTTTGTTAAATTTATTATTTGTTAGGTTAGGTTAGGTTAAATTTTGTTAGGTTAGGTTTTTTTTAAATTTTGTTATTTGTTAGATAGAATTTTGATATTTGTAATTAGTGTAATTTGTTATATATAATTGTTATTTGTTACATAGAATTTTGTTATTTGTAATTAGTGTAATTTGTTATATAATAATTGTTATTTGTTAGATAGAATTTTGTTATTTGTAATTAGTGTAATTTGTTATATATAATTGTTATTTGTTAGATAGAATTTTGTTATTTGTAATTAGTGTAATTTGTTATATATAATTATTATTTGTTAGATAGAATTTTGTTATTTGTAATTAGTGTAATTTGTTATATATAATTGTTATTTGCTAGTGTGTTATTTGTTATATATAATTGTTATTTGCTAGTGTGTTATTTGTTAGATATAATTGTTATTTGTTAGATAGAATTTATTATTTGTTAGTGTGTAATTTGTTAGATAAAATTGTTAGGAATTTTATTTGTTACATAGAATTGTGAAATAGAAATAGCAAATAGAGTTAGAAAAAATAGAATAGAAATAGCAAATAGAAATAGAGTTAGAAAAAATAGAATAGAAATAGAGTTAGAAAAAATAGAGTTAGAAAAAATAGAATTAGTTAGGGTTAGTAGTTAGAAAATAAGTAAGGTTATTTTGTTAGTTATTATTCCATATAGCGTCCATAATTGAAATATAAATGTCGGTTTTTTGCAGAAACTATGGATCCACATAGCAGGAACCTCGAAGAGGAAGAACTTCTTGAAGATATAATCAAAGACGCCCCCGATGTTGAACCAGCTGAATCTCCTTCATCGTATCTGAACCCCTACGGAGATGAAATGGAGGTCGACCGACACGAAGATGAAGCCGACGGGGCAGGAGATAGCTCCAATGACGGAGAAGGGGATAGCTCCACTGATGGAGAAGCCGGTGGAGAAATAACAAAGTCCGGCGAGGTATACATATGAAGTTCGGCAATCAGTTGTAATATGTGAAAAATATTGGAGATAGCTCTATATTGTATACATATACATTAATTTGACGAATGTTTCTCCCTCTTAGGCCTCCACATCGAGCAAAGCTACGAAACGAGGCCCGACTAAAAAGTTGGATGCACGGACGCATTACACCTTTGAGGTGATATTGCCTACGGGCGAACCCAAGCTTCCTAAGAATGCTGCTGACACATTCAAGAAGCAATGCGGAGTTCTCGTTAGGGATCACGTCCCGATCAGCGTTCGGGAGTGGAACAAGCGCAAAGGGGCAGCCGATAGTGACTATGTCGCCGACAGGTACAAAGGTAATCTTTGGAATGATTTCATGTCACATTTCAACCTGCCAGAATGTGAGAATGAAGACGCCGCAAAAAAACTGAGGGCCAAAGTCAAGCAGTGGACTCTAAAGAAGATGGCCGAACTGTTCCGTAGCTGGAAGAAGAAGCTATGGAAAAACTATCTGAAGACAAAGAAAGTGCCAGTATTCGAGGGGTATCTAGCCAAGCAGGCGAATCACTGGAAGGCATTTCAGGAGTACAAGCAGTCAGAAGATGCCAAGGCATTATTAGAAAAGAACAAGAAAAATGCCGACAAGAAGAAATATCACCACATGCTGGGGCCATGGGGCTATGAGACTGCCATCCCAAAGTGGGATAAGAAATAGCAAGATATGCTAGCTAAAGGCATCATACCTGAACCCATCCGTGATGAGTGGGAATTGAGAGCAAGAAATTGGTTCCTTGCGCATGGTGGTTCGTACGATGAAGAAACAGGGGACCTTATCTGCAGTGACGGTCTTAGGATACCCAGGGAGAATTGGAAAAAGATAGTGAAAGAAATTAAAGAGGGAAAAAGACAGTTCACTCCAGATAGAGAGAAAGATTTGCTCACACTGGTCCTCGGCAATGACGAACATGGAGGACGAACGCGAGGCTTCGGTCCTTCTTACCCGTGGTGGCTTGGGTTTGCCAGAGACCAAGACACTTACAGAAGCCGAGCGAGAGCAAAGAAGTGACAGTAGGATGAGGAGAATGACAAGTTCAACCAGTTGCTTGCCAGGCTTAACGAGCAACAGAAGCAGATTGACGAGCTTAGAGGAGTAGTGCGCCAGGAAGATCCTGCACTCGATATTACCGGCGCCCCATCTAAGCGGAAAAGCAGCGTGGCTGAATCTGAGGCCCCGACCAACGATGCACGAAGAATGATAGAGGGCGGTCCCGGCTACCCCGTGGATGGAATCAAGGAGTCAACATCATGTGAACTCCATCAGAGAATCAAGAACATATCCATGAAGGTGGCCGTCGGACAAGCTTTACCTTCTGGCCCTGATGTACGCTGGCATGGCCGTGAGATTCCAGCTGGCTATGCTAAAGTCGGGGTGGATGAAATCGTGTCGGGGTTTTATGATATGGAGCTCGACATAGCTGGACCCAAAGATGAGAGGACACTCGGAGAAGTACTGGGTGGAGTCATCCTATGGGACAAGAACTACATCAAGCTTCCAGGCTCGGCCCCAAGGACAACACCGCCTCCGAGTCGTCGCAGGTCACCTACACCTCCATCCCCTCCAAGCCCTCCACATGACGACGGTCACCACAACACGAGTCCATCTCGATCACCGCCGCCGGACTTGGGTCGGCCGTCTCCGCCACCGCCCGCTAAGGATACTAAGCGGAAGCGTGCCAGCAAGAACGCTCCGTCGATGAGTTCTAAGCGATGGAGCTCCCCAAAGCGCAAATTGTCGCCCCTCCCAAAGGTACCTCATGCTAATCTTCCCATCAGACCTTATGATCGTACCGACGAGGAAAATGCCAGGATAGCAAAGGAACATTATGATGTGCAGATGAAAAAGAAGGAACCCGAGCCCCGCCCGGAATACACCGAGAAGCAAATAGCATATGCAAAATACTTACTGACCCTTCCATCACAGTATGACTTGCACCATAAGCCTGACGACTATACACGCACATTGCAGAAGGAAGGGAAAAAGAGCAGATCACGTGCAAGTGCAAGTGGGAGCAAATCAAGTTCAACTACAAGCAAAAAAAGATCAGACGTTCCTCAGCTTGGACAACAGGCCAAACAGTCGATCCCACCCCTCAGGGTGTTACCCGAGAATGTTCCCTCTCTGGTGCAGGGGCAAGATTTGGAATTAGCAAAGAAGTGGGCGGCTGAATGGGGTTTAAGTGTTGAAGACGTTCTGGCTTCCCAAGACGACAGGTTACCCAAGGCTGTGGTAGCCCCTAAGCCGCAGTTTGTCATGGGAGCGCCTTTGGTCAGCAAAGATAAGTTTGATGATCTCCCAACAAATATGTGTTACTTGCATACATGGTACTTAAGTGAAGCAAAGAATGGGAGAACGATGATCGTGGCGCGTGTCCCACGGGAGTACTACGGCCGTCCCGAAGACATCCATGTCGACTTTGATGAACTCTTCTAGATGTACAATGCCGACGCCCTCGACAAATCGCTTATGAGTTGCTATTGTCTGTAAGTTTTTCAATTCGTTGTCTACATATAACTTGTTCAGTTATTTCAATTCATTGTCTACATATAACTTGTTCCGTTCTGACTTGTACTCTATTATGCAGAATGAAGATTCTGGAATGTAAAAGTAGGAACATCCTAAATATTGGGTTTATTGACCTAGATAAAATACATATAAAGACGCTAACTGATAACCCCAAGGAGACGGAGGAAAACCTTCTAAGGTTTCTAACAGATCAAAATTTCTGTGACCTCATACTGTTTCCATACAACTTCAGGTGAGGGTCTTACTCTGTTGTGTCCATTCACTTATAAGTGTAATTGATAAGTTACTGACACATATATATATACATGTGCAGCTACCATTGGATTCTGTTGGACATTCAAATTGATAAAGGAAGATTTGATGCCTTCGACCCATTATCGAGACCCTTGGAACAGTTCCAAAGCCTGCAGGACATGCTCCAAGGGTAATTTCAATCATTCTTGCGCTGTATCGGTCTCTTCCGATGATTTTCTGATATATCAATTAATGAAAAACTTAGCAAATCATTTTCATTGTCGGGCAGGGTTTGGAAGCGGTTCAAGTGCGTGACTGACGGTATCGAGCATGAGAAGCTGACCTTTAGAGCGGCTCAGGTAACTAGTAGTATGATATACTTCTATTTTCAATACATTTATGATGCTAGATTATTATTTTGATTATATTCTATTCTCGTAAAGTGCGACCAGCAGCCACGGGGGACGCATCTATGTGGATACTACGTTTGCGAGACCATTCGCACGTTTACCTCTGAGCACAAGGATTACAGATACGACGTAAGCAATAAACATTCACACCTCTATTTTTACCCGTCATTCTTTGTTATCATGATTGACATTCATATTCATCTCCTCTTCTTATATAGTACACGGCCATGCGGGAGAAGTACCTACCAGAGCAACGCGTGATTGCTGTTGCAGAGGAGCTAGCGACCTTTCTGAGGACAGAAGTTATAGACGACAAAGGACGATTTAGTGTAGCTAGGGGCCATTACTGATGTTGGTCCATGTAATCGAATAGACGGGCTCTAGTCCCGATAATTCTGATCTCCATATAATTATATATATGCTCGCTTGTAAGATAAGTTAATATTATATATATGCATAAACTAATTCCCGAACACCAAACAATGCACCAAACGAGGCATCACGTTAATCCCCCGAACACCTAAACCCTAAAACCCCTAAAACGATAAAACAAAAAACAAGATCTGCAGAAAATCTTTAGTCCCGGTCTGTGTTATGACCCGGGACTAAAGGGCCTGCCCCTGAGGGCGCTCCCAGGCGCCCACGTGGAGCTCCTTTGGTCCCGGCTTGGAACAGGGCCGGGACTAAAGGTTAGGCCTTTAGTCCAACCTGTTTGGTCCCGGTTGGGGAACCGGGACTAAAGCCCCTTACGGGCCGGGACTAAAGCCCCTGTCCCCACTAGTGATGGAATGAGATTTGAACCACAATAAGTCAAGCCAAGAAGATATTGTTTGACATCTTCATCTAACAAGGCAAAAAAGATCACTTTAGGTTGCCACTCTAAATGTGTATCTCCAACATAAGCGAGGTAGAGATGTTGAAGGCAACACGAAACTCCAAATGGATCAAGAACTCACTGATGTATCTTTAGACAAAATAATGGAACTTTTCTAGCCAAATATCATCAACAAAGCTACACCTAGCTCCAAGTGGTCAAACATCAAGGTATACCAAATGATAACGCTTTGACATTTAGTTAGAGTAGGCGTGGTGGAATTGGTCTCCACATGCATGTCAGCGTAGCCGTTAAAACAATTTTGTGAATTGGTGATGACTTTCAACTCTACAAATGTTCATGAAAGGTGAGACTGGAGAAGCAAAAGCGGTTCATGTCATATCTAATACATAGATTTTTTGTGTCTCCAACACGCTCTTCTCTGGTTGTGCGATGATCGATTACCATGTGTACATTTACCTCTAATTATGCATTGTTATCATGTAGTTCGCAGATTTTTGTCTCTCCCTATTTTACCCTTTAGTAAAAAATATTACTAATTTTGCCTAGTAGTAGTACCAGTGGATCACTTACTTTGATTGATCTAGATGGATAAACAACGTTACCTTTTTTCAATTGCACAAATATTAAGTGGAATATTGTTGTTGACAACTTTGCAAATACAAGACCCGTAAAAATATATTTTGAATATTGCAGTCAAGTTAGCATTTTTATTGTATTTCTTAAAACATACACGAGGTTTTCTGACATGCATGTGATATTAACAATAAGTTTAACAATTGTTTTTAAGACACATATACTATGAAGTTACAAAGCATATGAATAGGAAAAACATGTTGTTGAGATGTCATGAACTATGGAGTACCAAAAGATGTAAAAACACATTATAATTTTGCACCGATGTCTTTGGATGGCTCATAAAAAACAAGCATGTGAGTTTTGGAGGATGGGTGAGAAAGAGATGAGGAAAATTTGAATTGGACTTCCCTATGGAAAGATTCATTGATATTCAACTCAGGTTTGAATGATTAATAAAAAAGGGGTTCAAAGAATGCATTTCAAAGAAAATTTATAGCCCAAACCCTACGAACCAAATGGCTGACTCTTAATATGAAAAGCTTCTAAGAGTGGAATCCTCCTAAATTTGTATGATAATTCTGAGCTCGAAATAGATATGAGTGGTTCATGTGAGAACTACTTGCACCTAATTTTATTTTTAATTATCAATCTTAATATCAATACTAATAAGAATTGTTAAGTGATCAAAATTCTCAATTCATACTTGCACATTGTAGAAGGTTCATAGGTTCTCATGGATACCTTGGTATTACCCATCCAAGATAGTAGAGATAATTTTTCATGATAAAAATGAGAAGCTTCAAGAGTATTCCGGAGTATCACAATATACTATTATTTTAGAATAATACTCGTGAAAGATAATCATGGTGAAGATATTAAAGAAAACTCTATAATTCAAAAAATAATCCATATCATGATATATTTTAGGTGTGATAAGAAAATATCTAGGAGTCAAACAATATTGTAAGGAATTCTAGAGTGAACATATTCGTAGAGATATTTCTATATTAGTTATCGACTACTGGAATGGGTCAATGGAAGGATGTCAAATGTTATTCCAAATAATAAGAGGAACTTATGATATAATATAAACTAATTTATTGATGTAATCGAGGTTTCCACGATGAAATCATGTCGATGTTGCACATAAGGGTACGTACGCTAAGAGTCAATGTGTAGGTGATACGAGGAGACTCAAAACCGGTTTACCCATGTGCATGCGCTTGGGCGATCTAGCTTACATTGTGTTGAGTGACTTTGTGCCACTGACATGTGGTCCCCACATATCATGGGCCCCACCTGTCAGTGAATCAATGTCAGCTGACTTCATGGCCCTCAATGTTAGTAAATCTGTGCCCGCGCCGAGATGTACAATAGCCCTATGTCATTCCATCAAATCATTTTTGTATAGGTAATTACGAGTATAGTGGAGATTAATCTAGCAAAAAGATAGAATAATCTAGATAAGAAGTCGTGTGGGAGATGACTTGTTGCCTTTTTTGGGCCCTCTTCCATTCTTGCGTTGTTCAAGATTTCACACTTTCACCATAGACTCGATGTTTTTAAAAATACCCCCTTATATTGTCCTTCAATAAAGCAGATCCTCTTTCATATTGGCTCATAGATGACACTAGAAAAGATATCCTCCAATGAGTTTAAACTCACATAGTGTTTTCCATATTTGGAACGGCAGATGACTTGAGTATAGATCCTTGCAAAACAAGGATATGTTGTAAATTATATTGATCCCCTTCAAATTACACCACAAGGCTGGATGTGAGAAGTTACGACATGCTAGTGGATATAGATCTTTTCATCAAAGAGGTAACTTATTTTTTGAGTGAAACACAAAATCAAAGTTATTTTCATGGATGCTTCCTATAAGCCCGTTGGAAGACTTGCGAGGTTCTTAACATGTCAAAAATATGCATCGCTTTCATGTGAATTTGTTCTTGGGGACAATTTGAGAGTTTAGTGACATGTTTGACGAGGGCACAGTTACTTATTTGCATGGCTTAACGCAATCCCGATGGCTCATTTTTTGTTCATGACAAGCAAAAGTTGGTTGAACTCGCTTATTTTATGAACCCAATGATGATTTTTCAGATACATATGCACGTTGCTCTTAAACATGATCGCTGGTCTCCCTAGAAGTAGGAGAGAAGCAGCCATAAAGATCTGCTCCACTCTCCTCTGCAGAGCAAACATTAGGCACAACCAAAGAGCTCATCTCAGGAGTGGTATGTGACAATGGTGGCGCTAGGGAGAGTCTACCCAGAGCAGCATCAACCTGCTCTAGAAAACTCCCAATTCGTAGCATCAAACCTTGCATGGAGTCAACAACATCGTGTAGAGGCTGGACCGCCTCCTCAAGCCAAAAGGAAGCCATATCGAGGAGCTTAGAGCGCAGTAACTTAGCCTCCCCCTCCAAGGCGGACCGCAACGACATATCCTCTGTGGCCATGGAACCAACAAGAGCAGGAGCAGAAACGACCGATGCCCAAGAAACTCGACGAAGAAAGTTGGAAGGGTGCGAGGCTTCTTTGGACTGGCAGGGAGTTGGAGCTTGACACTGCTTGGCAGCGAGGCAGGGTGACAACGATGCATTGGTTGCCAACAAGTGCAGCGGACGCCAGGCGTTGCGGCACTCATGTGCCGAATGACCATTCTCAAGGCAACGGAAGCACCTGAACCGACCTCTACAAGAAGCTGCACGGTGTCCAGGAGCTAGGCACCTGCAGCATCTTCCTGCAAGCCAAGCCGGAATGGGACACCGATCCTTTGACATGACTGGCAACACAGAACGGCGAGAGTCGCACCGCGGCAGTACCTCCTGCCACTCCCCAAGCTCCCCTGCCTCATGCTGCACGCTCGGGCAAGCGACTGAAGCCAAGTCAAGGCCATTGGAGCCATGCAACAACGCCTTAGGGGCCATCTCCACCTCAATGTCATTGTTCTCACCAACATCAGCTGCAATCTTGGGGAAAGCCGGCAGCATCTGGGGGGCTAGCTCCTCTGCGTTGTCCTCATCGTCATGACCAATGGAGGTCCACAAAGTAGGCCGCGGTGGGGCGGAGGGGCCCGGTGGAGAAGGAGCAGCTGGCGGCGTTTGGGGGGCCAGCACATCTTCGTCGTCCTCGTCGTCGTCCTCGATCATGGCTCCGGTGCTTCACATCATGCCCGAGCTCCCGAAGTAGTGTGGGGAACCTGTTCTATCGCTATCTATCGAGCAAGTGAAGGTGGACTCCCTTGAGATCTCGGCCGTGGCTTCGCCGCCCAGTCAGGTGATAGACCTCGACGAGAGTGGTGATGTCGATGGTCCCGTCTCTCTCTCGCCTGAGTGCATCAGGTGTGTGGCTCCCGTTGGTGATGTCGTTGACATGTCTAGAGCGTCAACACGTGTGCCTGGGTCTCTCGTCGCCAAAGAGATTTGCGATTTCCTAGCCACTTTGGCTGCTGCTAACCCAGGAGCCGGTAAGACGATTGGATGTCTCTTGAAGGACAAAGCCAGCAGGAATAAGAGCAAGAGAGGGAGTGTAACACCCGAATTTCCAGAAATTCAAAGTGCCCGTTATGTATTCCACCACAATCCCAGAATCATTGTTGTGATACACATAACGTAGTTGGTAACCAGTTCCACAGACATTACAATACGAATAGTTCAAATACAAATGGTCATAGTGACCAAGTTCATATTACAATCACAATATAGCAGCGGAAATAACGTCTTCGAGTCCATGCCTTCACCCTACAGGCAATGGTGACTCAGGAGATGATCTTAGTTTTGGTACTCATCTTCATAACCTTCCTCTGGATAATCTTCCCCATAGTCTGGCCAAGTTGATAGCCAGGGACACAGCCATGAGTACATTGGATGCACTCGCAAACCATCTTATAAACAAAATGATGAAATAGATATGCATGGTTGATATGGTGGACTAAGCACTAAGTTTATTTGCAAAAGCTAGTTTTGTTTCCCAAGAATGTTCATTAGTAGAGAAGAAGATTTAATTCTCTAAGTTCAATCTAAAGAGGAACTTCAAGTGTTGGTCAACATCAATGTCAAGTCAAGTCATTCACCAAGTTCACCATAAGTTGTTAACATTCGTGACAAAAGTCAAGTACAGCTTGCCAACTGTCCATGACCGCAGACGCGGCAATTCGAATAGTTTTGAAACCTCTGCAGAGGGGTACACTTTACCCACAAGATTCGATAAATCTGCTGGGAGAAATCCACGGTTCGTCATACACCAAGTATTCGAGTTTCAGATAATCAAACAAACTCTTTCACTTGTCTACTCTAGTATAGGATCCTTCCCTAAGAGTCCATTCTGGCACTCATAGTTTTGCCTGCTGCAGAGTGCTGCATGAATGGAAATTTTCCACTCGGTTCGGAAGCACCCACGCATGGCTTACTTCTATAAAAGATGATACAAGATCTCCCATACTAGAATAAACAAGCTACAGACTAAGCCCCTTCCCATTTAGGGGTAATGTGGTCGCACGGTAATGGTTGGCTCACATGGTACATCACTTATTATCATTTAGAAATACATTCCATAGTCTTTAGTCAAAATTATTTTCCTTCATAAAAACCATCATGTAGGAGAAGTCTCCAATTCAAGTTTTCAAGTTCGAGTCACCACTGTAAGTAGGGTTCCCCATATAGATGGCCTAAGTTTTATTAGCGACTAAGCAACTACATTGAGTGATGATTCTACAAAATAATGTAGGATAAACTCAGCTTGATACTCTTGCTAAGCAAGATATCACTACCCAACTATCATTCTAAAGTAGCAATTCAATCATGCAATTTACTTAAAAACAGGTAGAATGCAATAGGAAAACTAGGCATTTGGAGTATGATTCAAAAGATGGCTTGTCTTGGTCGGCAAAGTGTCCTGGATAGTCTTCTTCTTCTTGATAAAATCCCCCCTCAATATCCTCTTCAACAACACTAGCGTCTAATAACGATAAATAAAATACACACAATCACTAAAACAATACCAACAACACACCAAGCATACACACTGTTTTTCAAACCATACAAACAAGTTTTAATTGCATTGAGTTGATTTGCAAGTTTTCTTCCAAGTTTCAATTAAGTGTGCAAGTTGAGTTTTCTACCATGTGCCATGTGTTGATCACTTTCTTAGTATTGGTATGAAACCAAGGGTATTAGGGCTAGTTCAAGAGGAGAGAGATTAATTAAGTAAATTTGTAGTGGGGGTAATTATCAAACTAAGTGTATAATGAAATCTATCATTTTATGCTACACACTAAGATTTGATTAGGAGTTAATTGATGGCACTAACAAGGTTTTAAATTGTAAGGGTTGTAACAACCAGTAGATAAGTTGATTAGTGTGTTCATAAACTAGGTTTCAAAATTTTAGAAGGTTTAAACAAGTTTCTAACATTTTCCTAAGATTAATAAGGCTAAGGTAAAAGTATTCTTATTAAATTAAATAACTAACTCAAATTGGATTAGGAATGATTCCAGGGGCTAGATAAATTCCTAAGCTTTCCAACGAGTATTTATTTGTTAAAAACGGATCTCTAAATCTCCTGGAATTTAAATTCGAAAATCATATCTGAAACTAATTTCGAAACGGCGGGAAAAATAAAAATCTAATCGGATCGAATTCTAACAGAAACTGGGCCGCACCGAAGGATTCCCGAACGGGCACTAGTAGAAAACCGGCCTAATATTCCTGGGCATTAGTCCCGGTTGCTGTCTGAACCGGGACTGATGCCCAGGGCCCCACCGCTTTTTCGGCCGCCAGACCGCAGACCTCATTAGTCCCGGTTCGTTTTAAACCTATAGTCCCGGTTCGTAATATGAACCGGGACTAATGACTCTGGGGTCGAATCCGACCGTTGTCAGACTCATTAGTCCCGGATGGTAACACCAACCGGGACTAAAGAGTGAGCCTTTAGTCCCGGTTGGTATTACAAACCGGGACTAATGACTTCCCTGTATAAAGCAGCTCCTTCTTCCTCCCCGAGCCAGGCACTCCCACTCTCCACTCTCAGTGTTCTTCATGCAACTCGAGTTCATCCTCTTTGATCACCATTTTTTGTCACAAATTGATGTCCCCACTTCAATCTAAGTGGACTAAAAGGTGAGGAATTTTGTGCTTTTGTCTTTCATTGGTAATTTAGCTCATTTATTGCTCTAGAAGTAGAGAGATTTGTGATTTTTTTATGGGAGCAATTATTAGATGTTTATTTGATTTTATTTATGTTAGATTTTATTAGATTTTATAGATAGAGGTAAAAATAGAAATGCTATATAGATAGACATAGCTATTAGATTTTATTTATGTTAGATTTTATTAGATGTTTATTTGATTTTATTTATGTTAGATTTTATTAGAAATAGAAATGCTATTAGAAATAGAAATGTTAGAATTAAAAATAAAAATAGAAGTAGACATAGCTAACATAGAAATAGAAATAGAGATAGAGATAGAAAAATAGAAATACCGATAGAAATAGAGATAGAAATACCGATAGAGGTAAAAATAGAAATGCTATATAGATTTTATTTATGTTAGATTTTATTAGAAATAGAAATGCTATTACAAATAGAAATGTTAGAATTAAAAATAAAAATAGAAGTAGACATAAATAAAATAGAAATAGAGATAGAGATAGAAAAATAGAAATACCGATAGAAATAGAGATAGAAATAGAGATAGAAATACCGATAGAGGTAAAAATAGAAATGCTATATAGGTTTTATTTATGTTAGATTTTATTAGAAATAGAAATGCTATTAGAAATAGAAATGTTAGAATTAAAAATAAAAATAGAAGTAGACATAGCTAACATAGAAATAGAAATAGAGATAGAGATAGAACAATAGAAATACCGATAGAAATAGAGATAGAAATACCGATAGAAGTACCCACCAGCCGGGACTAAAGTTTTGTTAACTTATTCTTACTTATCAAACTAAAATTAGAGATAGAAATAGAAATTGTATATTTGATTTGCGTTTGATATGTACTTATATAATGCAGATGAGCCGAGCATGGATGTACGCCGATCGACGCTCTGGAGATTTCATTAAAGGCGTGCATTCTTTTCTCAAGGTGGCTGAGGCAACCAAGCGGAATGGTTTTATGTGTTGTCCATGCGGAGGTTGTCGAAATGAGAAGGATTACCCCTCCACAAAGACCCTTCACATCCACCTGTTCCGGTTCGGTTTCATGTCCGGCTATAATTGTTGGACTAAGCATGGGGAGAGAGGGGTTATGATGGAAGACAACGATGAAGAAGAGAATGATGACAACTATCCTGAGTTCCCTGAAACCACCGATACCGCAATGAAAGATAATGAAGAAGAAGAAGGTGAAGAACGGGCATCAGATATGCCCGCTGATGATCTTGGTCAGGTCATTGTTGATGCACAGATTGACTGTGAAAGTGAAAAGGAGAGGGAGAAGTTGGAACGCATGTTAGATGATCACAAAAAGGATTTGTATCCAAATTGCGAAGATGGCCAGAAAAAGCTAGGAAGCACGCTGGAATTGCTGCAATGGAAAGCAGAGAGTGGTTTATCTGACAAGGGATTTGAGAAGTTGCTGAAAATTATGAAGAAGATGCTTCCAAAGGAGAACGAATTGCCCGCCAGTACGTATGAAGCAAAGAAGATTGTCTGCCCTCTAGGATTGGAGGTGCAGAAGATACATGCATGCATTAATGACTGTATTCTCTACCGTGGTGAGTATGAGAATTTGAATGCATGCCCGGTGTGCAGTGCATTTCGGTATAAGATCAGGCGAGATGACCCTGGTGATGTTGAGGGCGAGCGCCCCAGGAAGAGGATTCCTGCCAAGGTGATGTGGTATGCACCTATAATACCACGGTTGAAACGTTTGTTCAGAAATAAAGAGCATGCCAAGTTGTTGAGGTGGCACAAAGAAGACCGTAAGAGTGACGAGATGTTGAGACACCCCGCTGATGGGTCGCAGTGGAGAAAAATCGACAGAGATTTTCCGGAGTTTACGGAAGACGCACGCAACCTGAGGTTTGGTCTAAGTACAGATGGCGTGAATCCTTTTGGGGAGCAGAGCTGCAGTCATAGCACCTGGCCCGTGACTCTATGTATATATAACCTTCCTCCTTGGTTATGCATGAAGCGAAAGTTTATTATGATGCCAGTGCTTATCCAAGGCCCGAAGCAACCCGGCAATGACATTGATGTGTATCTAAGGCCATTAGTTGATGAACTTTTACAGCTGTGGCAGACTGAAGGTGTTCGTGTGTGGGATGAGTACAAACAAGAGGAATTTGATCTACGAGCGTTGCTGTTCGTGACCATCAATGATTGGCCTGCTCTTAGTAACCTTTCAGGACAGACAAACAAGGGATACAATGCATGCACGCACTGTTTAGGTGAGATCGATAGTATATATTTGGATAAAAGTAAGAAGGTGGTGTATCTCGGGCATCGTCGATTTCTTTCGCCCAAACATCAATTGAAGAAAAAAGGCAAGCATTTCAAGGGCGAGGCAGAAGTCCGAGGCAAGCCTAAACGCCATACTGGTGATGATATATTTGATATGGTCAAAGATTTAGAAGTAATCTTTGGAAAGGGTCCTGGCAGTCTGTCTGTTCCGAATGACGCTAGCGGACATGCACCCATGTGGAAGAAGAAATCTATATTTTGGGAGCTTGAGTATTGGAAATTCCTAGAGGTCCGCTCTGCAATCGACGTGATGCACGTGACGAAGAATGTTTGCGTGAACCTACTAGGATTCTTGGGCTTGTATGGGAAGACAAAAGATACACCAGAAGCACGGGAGGACCAGCACCGTATGAAAAGAAGAGACGGCATGCATCCGGAGGATTCTAAGGGTCCTGCGAGCTACGCTCTTACCAAAGAAGAGAAGGAAATCTTTTTTGAATGCCTGAGCAGTATCAAGGTCCCATCTGGATTCTCGTCAAATATAAAGGGAATAATAAATATAGCCGAGAAAAAATTCCAAAACCTAAAGTCTCATGACTGCCACGTGCTTATGACGCAGTTGCTTCCGGTTGCACTGAGGGGGATTCTACCGGAAAATGTTCGAGTACCGATTGTGAAGCTATGTGCATTCCTCAATGCAATTTCGCAGAAGGTAATCAATCCAGAAGATCTACAACGGTTACAGAATGATGTGGCTCAATGTCTTGTCAGCTTCGAGTTGGTGTTCCCACCGTCCTTCTTCAATATTATGACGCATCTCTTAGTTCACCTAGTCGAAGAGATTACCATTCTCGGTCCAGTATTTCTGCACAATATGTTCCCCTTTGAGAGGTTCATGGGAGTCTTAAAGAAATACGTGCATAACCGTGCTAGGCCAGAAGGAAGCATCTCCAAGGGCTATCTAACAGAGGAGGTCATTGAGTTTTGTGTTGACTTTGTTCCTGACCTGAACCCGATTGGTCTTCCTCAATCGCGGCATGAGGGGAGACTAAGTGGAAAAGGCACGCTAGGAATGAAATCAGCATACTGTATGGACGGACATTCTTTGAGTGAAGCACACTACACAGTTCTACGAAATTCCACGTTGGTGGAGCCGTATATGGAGCGACACAAGAATATTGTACGCTCGGAAAACCCTGGGCAATCAAACTCCTGGATTACAAAGTTGCACATGGCGATTTTTGGTGGTTGGTTGCAAACACTTCTCATAAATGATGCCACTATTGGATATGAGCTATCCATGTTGGCCAAGAAACCATCTTCAACTATATTGACTTTCCAGGGTTACGAGATAAATGGGAATATATTTTACACGGTCGCCCAAGATAAAAAGAGCACCAATCAAAACAGTGGTGTCCGCTTTGATGCATTACATGACAATGGGACAAAGGACACATATTATGGTTACATTGAAGAGATATGGGAACTTGACTATGGACCATCTTTTAAGGTCCCTTTGTTTCGGTGCAAATGGGTCAAGCTGACAGGAGGCGGGGTAGTTGTAGACCAAAAGTACGGCATGACCACCGTGGATATCAACAATCTTGCGTACATGGATGAACCATTCGTCCTAGCCAACGATGTCGCTCAGGTTTTCTATGTGAAGGACATGTCTACAAAACCGAGAAAGAGAAAAGATAAGAAAACGAATACATCACACGATGAGCCAAAGCGACACATTGTTCTCTCAGGGAAAAGAATCATCGTGGGAGTGGAGGACAAGACAGATATGTCAGAAGATTATAACAAGTTTGATGAAATTCCGCCCTTCAGAGTGAACACTGACCCAACCCTCCTCTTAAACAAAGAAGATACTCCATGGTTACGGTGCAGAAGGAAACCCCAACACTAGATGGGGATGTTGGTGATGTGTAATAATGTATTAAACTTTGATGTAAATATATGATTTTGGGTTAGTTATTCAAATTCGAACACTTTTTATATTCAAAGTTTTATCTAATTCCAAAATATGCAAAAAGATTTTTAATAAATATTGTTTTAATTGAAAATAGCAAAATAGTTAATTGTTTGAATAGTTTGAATAATTGATTTTGAAAATAGAAAATATTTTTGAATTAGTTATTCAATTTCAAACACCTTTCATATTCAAAGTATTATCAAATTCTAAAATATGCAAAAAGAATTTTAATCAATATTGTTTTAATTGAAAATGGCAAAATAGTTAATTGTTTAAATAGTTAGAATAATTGATTTTGAAAATAGAAAATATTTTTCAATTAGTTATTCAATTTCAATCACCTTTCATATTCAAAGTATTATCAAATTCTAAAATATGCAAAAAGAATTTTAATCAATATTGTTTTAATTGAAAATGGCAAAATAGTTAATTGTTTAAATAGTTAGAATAATTGATTTTGAAAATAGAAAATAGTTTTGAATTAGTTATTCAATTTCAAACACTTTTCATATTCAAAGTTTTATCAAATTCTAAAATATGCAGAAGTTATTCAAATTGAAATTCAAAATTCATATTTTCATATGAAATCTGAAAAAATCTGCCATTGGCGCGCATTTATTACGCCTTTAGTCCCGGTTCGTTTAACCAACCGGGACTAAAGGTCTGGATCTGGGCGCGCGAACCGCCCAAGGTCTTTAGTCCCGGTTGGAGGCACCAACCGGGACTAAAGACTCTTTAGTCCCGGTTGGTGGCTCCAACCGGGACTAAAGACCCCCCTTTAGTCCCGGTTGGAGCCACCAACCGGGACTAAAGAGGTGCGGGTATATAAGCCACCGCCCTCTTCTTCTTCTTCCTCTCTTCTCACACTTAGCCGAAACCGACGCGCGCAGAGGACGAATCCGGCCGATTGTTGCGGTCGCCGGAAAACTCGCACCCCCTGCCCGCCGGTCTACGCCGCGCCGGTCGACGCCGCCGCTCCGGAGCACCGCCGCCGCGCGCCGCCGATCCTTCGCCTCCGACCACATCCCCGAGAGCTCCGCCCGCGCGCCTGCAGGTCCGCCGCCGCGACCACCGCCGAGCCCCCGCCGAGTCGACGCCCTCGCCGCGCCGCCGCATCGCCCCGCGCCGCGCTGCCCTCCGAGTCGAACGACGCCCCGCGCAGGTGAGCCACCGGTCGGCCGCCGCCATGCACCTGCAAAAATAGCAAGAAAAAAAGTTAGAAAAAAATAAAGAAAAAATAGAAAGAAAAATGTAGTTAGAAATGTAGTTACAAATAAGTTAGAAAATAAGTTAGTATGTTAGTTAGTAATAGTAAATAAGTTAGAAAATAAGTTAGTATGTTAGTTAGTAATAGTAAATAGTAAATAGTTAGTAAAATAAGTTAGTTAGTAATAGTAATAGTTAGTAAAATAAGTTAGTTAGTAATAGTAATAGTTAGAAAATAAGTTAGTAATAGTAATAGTAAATAGTTAGTAATAGTTAGAAAATAAGTTAGTATGTTAGTTAGTAATAGTAATAGTTAGTAAAATAAGTTAGTTCGTAATAGTAATAGTTAGAAAATAAGTTAGTAATAGTAATAGTAAATAGTTAGTAATAGTTAGAAAATAAGTTAGTATGTTAGTTAGTAATAGTAATAGTTAGAAAATAAGTTAGTAATAGTAATAGTTAGAAAATAAGTTAGTAATAGTAATAGTTAGAAAATAAGTTAGTAATAGTAATAGTTAGAAAATAAGTTAGTAATAGTAATAGTTAGAAAATAAGTTAGTAATAGTAATAGTAAATGCAATTACTATTTGTTAGATTTTATGTTAGATTTTATATGTTAGAAAAATTGTTAGATTTAATGTTAAAAAATAAGTAATAGTAATAGAAATGCTATTCATATTAGTAATAGTAATAGAAATAGAAATGCTATTCATATTAGTTTCTTATAGTTAGATTAGTTTATTAGTTTCTTATAGTTAGATTAGTTTATTAGTTAGTTTCTTATAGTTAGATTAGTTTCTTAGTTATTCTTATAGTTATTCTTAGATTAGTTTCTTATAGTTAGATAAGTTTCTTAGTTTCTTATAGTTAGATTAGTTTCTTAGTAATAGTAATAAAAATGAATAGAAAGTGAATAGATCGAAATGTTGTTGATCTATATGTTATATGGATTTCAGATATGGATTTCGGCGCCGGAAGAGAAGGTGAAGAAGAGATATTGAAGATTATAGGAGAGGGTACCACCCGTGCACAAGAAGAGGGTACCACCCGTGCAGAAGGAGACGGCTCGGAATTTTTGAACGAGTCGGGTGAGGGAATGGAGGAGGAGCAGCCGGAGAATGATGATTGCGAGGACGGCTCACACGGGACTGGACGTGACTTAATAAAACGGTCCGGCGAGGTATATATATATGAAGATTAGCTCTATTCATGAATCAGTAGATGACGATGCATTATGTGGTATATATATTAACGAGTGTTTTCTTATTTTAGAGCTCTGAATCTTCTAGAAAGAAGCGAGGCCCGGCCAAACGGCTGGCATCGAATCAGCATTACACGATTGGGCGTCTCTCAAGTGAAGGCGAACCGTTGGAACCCAAGAGTGTCGCAAATGCGTTCACACATCAATGTGGATGTCTTGTCAGGGACATGGTGCCGATAAGCATTCAATATTGGTATAAGCCCAAGGCGGCAAAGGGAGAGCCAGCACAGCCAGAGCCAGAAGAGGGTGCAGCGGTCAATTATGTCACCAAGGTCTTGAAAGATAGACTTTGGGATTCCCTCATTCCACATTTCAATCTGCCGGTCACCGAGTCCCTGGATGAAGCAGAGCAACAGAAGGAGAAAGTCAGGGAGTGGGCTCTTAAGAAGATGGCTGCACAGTTCAATAACCACAAGAAGAGGTTATGGAACACCTATGTCAACGCCGATCGACAAGCTCCAGAATTTACTGGCCCCAATGAGTTCCTGCGGGATCACTGGGATGCATTTGTGGAGTACAAGGAGTCAGAGCTGGGTAAGCTAAGGAGTCAGAAAAATCAGGCAAATGCCGCGAAAAAGAAATATCACCATAAGTTGGGTCCAGGCGGCTACAAAAGGGCCGAGCCTAAGTGGGATATGCAAGAGGCCGCCCTACGAGAAAAAGGCATCGAACCAGAAACAGAACAATGGCCCAGAAGGTCAAGAAATTGGGCACTTGCCCATGGAGCTGTCTATGATGAGAGAACAGGGAAATTAGTTCAAGAGAAGAAACAAATTGCTGAACCCCTGGGAGCACTTGTCAAGACAATCGCCGAGGTTCAAGAGGGGACGTTCAAGCCGGACAGAGAGAACGACGAGCTGACAAAGGCCCTCGGGAACAAAGAACACACAGGACGAACACGGGGTCTGGGTTCTGCTATTCCGTGGAGGTCTGGGTTCTCCGAAGAGAGCCAGACTTATAGAAGCCGAGAGAGAGCGAAGAAGCGGAAGGCGCAGGAGGAGGCCTCACGGATAGAGAGCATAGAAAGGCAACAGGCTGAGCTGAGAGAGTTGTATTTGCTGCAGCAGAAGGCACTGGAGGAATTAAAGTCGCAAGGGGCAACTCAGCATCAGCAACACCTAGAACATGCATCAGGCGACCGATCTCAGCGGAGAAGCAGCGTGGCTTCCACGGAGGTACCGATGGTTCACTACCCCGTGGATGATATCACCAAGAAGACAGACTGTCAGCTGCATTATCCCATGAAGAACATATCGATGAAGGTGGCGGTTGGCTATGTCTTGCCATCTGGACCTGGACAAACCTGGCATGGCCGTGAGATTCGACCTGGCTATGCTAAGGTCGGGGTGGATGCAATTGAAAGGGGGTATGAGTCCCTCCTTCTTGACGTCGCTGGACCTGAAGAGGAGGAAAAACTAGGAGAAGTATTGGGTGGTATAATTCTTTGGGATAAGAAACACATCGTGTTTCCAGGCTCGGCGCCAAGGCGGCCACCCTCTCCTCCTAGTCCTCGCAATTCACCACCTCCCGACGACGACAGGGACGACTACCACCATACCCCGAGTCCACATCGATCTCCACCTCAATGTCAGCCGCCTCCGCCACCTCCGCCGCCTCAGCCCACTCGTAAGTCCCAGAGTTGTGGCAAGTCCGCTGCTATGTCCACTAGCAATGTCTCTCCGAAGAAACGGGCCAAGATAGCTAAGGCGGTGCCGCCTCCTCCTATCGAGAAGACTGCTGAAGAAATTGAGGCGGAGGACAGAGCCAAAGTGAAAAGGAAGCTCGCAGCCCTACGCCCGACCCCTACACCGAAGCAGGTATATACTCTGGAACAGAAGGAGTGGGCCTTTGATATGCTTACCCAACCTTCGCAATATGAATTGCGTAAGCCAGATGACTACAAGCGTTGTTTGGATAAGCAGGTAGATGCAAAAAAAGAAGCTAATAAGACAAGCGTAACCGCAAGAGGGAAAAGAGACGTTGCCCAGCTTGGAGCACAGACCAAAAAATCAATCTCCCCGCTAAAGGTCTTTGCTAGTGATGCTGGTGGGAGTGTTGCTCAACCCAATCCCGCCGACTTTGCTAAAGAAGCTGGTTTGACTCTTTCTCAATTGCTAGATGAAGGTATCACCCCAAAGGCGCCTATAGCACGGCAATATGAAAAGGGGAAGAGTCTGGTCCCACCTGAGATTGAAATGAATCTACCAACGCAAATGCGAAAATTGCATAAGTGGTACCTGCAAGCCGCAAAGGGCACGCAAGATTTTCTCCTTATGCAAATCACAAAGGACCATTTCTTAGGTCAAGACTTGGTGCATATTGAGTTTGATGAATTCTTTCAGCTATTCAATCAAGACGCGCTCGACAAATCTCTCGTCAGTGCCTATGTTCTGTAAGTGATTCATTATTTCTATAAGTCTCTAGCTCAACTCGTTCTTTGCATGTAATTTTCCTCACTACGCTGTTTATTATGCAGAATGAAGAGTATGGAATCTAAGAAAAGGAATGACCTCCAACTTGGATTCATTGATCCAAACCGAGTTAACGGAGCGATGATACAAAGGAATCGCAAGGAGACGGAGGATAACTTGCTAGAGTTCCTACTTACGCAGGAATACCGAGCTAGAATACTCTTTCTGTACAACATCAGGTGAGTGTTACTATCTTATACACAGTTACTTTTCCTTACTCGATGTTATAAGTGTAATTGATGAGTTTATTAACTTACATAATTAAACTTGCACGCAGTTACCATTGGATTTTGCTAAAGATTGAACCTGACTATGGAAGGGTTCAAATCTTTGACTCGATGGATAAACCACTTAATGAATACCAAAGCATCCTTGATGTGATGGATAGGTAATTTTAATCATTATGGCATTATATCGGTCTCTTTCGTTCATCTATAACTCATCTATTTATTTTCTTTGCTCGGCAGTGTTTGGAAACGGTTTATACGCATAGTTAAAGGTGAATGGAAAACTGAGCTAATTTACCGTCAGATCGAGGTAAGTCGTACGAGCTAGGTCCACACATCCCTTTAATTCTAGTTTCAAATACCATTAAGTATATCAATCTTGATATGTCACTGACTAAAATCTATTCTCGTAAAGTGTGCGAGGCAGCCTTCGGGAACTAATCTATGTGCATACTATACTTGCGAGAACCTTCGTGCACAGGTCACTGAAGGAATTGATTTTCAAACAGTAAGTAAATAATATACTGACAAATTCATTTTATTGGCATCAATTTTGTTATGATGATTCATATTCATATTGTTCTTCTTCTTCGTAGTTCGAAGCAAAGCAGAAACTGCTCTCACCGACTGAACGCGTAGTAGGAATTCAAGAGGAATTAGCCGGATTTCTGCTTGAACATGTCATTAACCCAAAGGGTGAATTTCATGCCGGTTTCGATTAGACAATGTTTATAATTAAACACAAGTCGTGATCTTATGTGTGTGAACAAGTTGTATATATACTTGTATGCATGTATATGCTCGGTGAACCAAATATATTATATATATGTATTGTTTTATATATTATGTTGTAATGCTGTATGAATAAGTATATAAGAAAACTTGTTTGAAATGAATCAAACAATTGAATGGAGCAAAATACAAATATACCCTAAACCCTAGACCCCTAAATAACAATTGAAATCCAGAAAAATAAAGAAGCAGAGAGGTTGCCACGTGTGGACTCTTTAGTCCCGGTTCTTAACACGAACCGGGACTAAAGACCTACGCCCACGACCGCCCGGCCCCTGCCACGTGGTCACTCTTTAGTCCCGGTTCGTATAGCAACCGGGACTAAAGATAGGGCATCAGTCCCGGTTGGTTAGTCCCGGTTGCGCAACCGGGACTGAAGGCCCATACGAACCGGGACTGATGCCCTGTTTTCCACTAGTGGGGCCGGCCCAATACCGTTTCGCCGGGCGGGAGGCTTTTCCGATTTTAAACCTGACTAGTGGGGCCTACTCGTCAGGCCACTTAAAAACCCGAATCGGTATGCTGCCGTTGGATTAGAATCCAACGGCGCGTCGCCGTCGTCTTCCTCGGGCTCGACCCGGAACTCACCGGCGGCGGCAGGTGTACAGCTCGGCGGCGAAACTCGACGCAGGGGAAGAAGAACTCGACGGCGGTGATGCAGATCGACGGCGGTGATGCAGATCGACGGCGGTGATGCAGATCGACGGTGGCTGCTCGGCTCCTACACCTCGCACCAACAGCAGCTCCAACAGCGGCCGGGATCTTCCAGAACGCGGCGGCACAACCTTGCAGAACTCGGACGTTTCCGAGGGAGAGAGGAAGAGAGAAGGGCTGGGGAGTTGTGCTCCGTTGGTGTGGTGTTCTGTGGCGTCGAGGGGGCCTTTTTATAGGCGCGGGGAAAAGCGGGAACTAGGGTTTCCGAAGGTGGTCTGGCGGGAAATTTTCCTGGGCGCGGCGGCTCTGGCGGTGACGTTAGGTCGCGGGGGCGGGTCGTGGGTGACGCGGCTCCTCCGCGCGCGTGCTGGCGTCGCTCGCTGACCTCGGCAACGTCTCCTCGCGTGCTCTCCAGTCGGGTGACAGGGAGGCAGAGAGAGGCACCTTTTCCACCGTCCACCGGCCGGGGTCCGGCTTGCTCCAGTGCGGGTTCGACAGCGGAGAGGGCTGGGGTGTCGTCGGGTACTCCTACGCGTGCGAGGGCGTACGGCGGCGGCGTCATCTACAGTGAGTTTAACTTTTCTGAAAATCAGATTCACAGGTGTTCGACGAAATGTCTGAATGAAATTCAAATTCAAATTTTTGAAAACTTCCACCGTGGGTTGTCAAGATATTCAGTAAGGTTTCCAAATATATTTTTGTTGTGAAGAAAGATGATGTTTTGCAGAAATTTTATTTCAAAATTTGGGTATGGTCACTGTTTCAGATTCACACTTTGGCAGATGTTTGAGTGGGGTTCCGGTTTGAATTTTTGTTTGAAACTTCTTGTTCAAGTGAGTATGTAGTCTGGTCAAGCTCAACCAACTGACCACACACTTAATTGATTTACATATTTCTTAATCTAAGTGTCCAAAGTAGGGTAGTGGTTAACTTTTTCTAGATCAAACTTTTCTTTTCTTTTCTTTATTTCTTTCGCTTCTGGTTTCTTTAGCTCTTGTTGTTCTTCTCTGATGCTTATGCTGGTTAGGTTTTGCTTAACTAAACAATATACAACAAGTTCTAACACACATGAAATCATAGAAAAACACTTATTCAAATACTATGCATACATGCAATATGAGATGAAAAGTTTTATCTTGGTCCAAAATTTGGCACTTGAATAAGAGGAAATAGGTTACAAATTTTTGAGTTGTTACAGGGAGTGTCGTGAAGGAGAAGTCAAACAAATGTACGAAGCAAAAAGAGTGATGCTACATGAACGGTGTCCGCGGTTGGTGAGGGATGAATCTATATCTTGGCCTTCAATCGTGGTTGTGTTGTGGTTGATGTTTGATGCATTTCATCGTGGTTGTGTTGTGGTTGATGTTTGATGGAGTAGTGTTTTGGGGTAGTTTAGTTTGTTCGAACTTGTTGTGGAGGTGTGGATGTCCCTGTTGAGTGGTGGCTTGGTTTTGTAACGGTTTTAGCCTAGTTTTCCGTTAATTAACTGGGCACTCTCTTCTTCTTAATTAATGAACGAGGCAATTCTTTTGCCTCTATTTCAAAAACATGATCGCTGGAGCCATCACAAAGTTTTGGGCTATCCAATGCTAGTGGACAAACTTTGATGTTCTCGGACGAGCCGATCGTCTAGGAGCCCAAACCTCCAAACGCAACAAGCTGGACGAGTCAGTGCAACAAGCGGGCACCTGACTGGCGCGTGCGTGCCTGCCACTGCCACCTTCGACACCACGGTGGCGTGCCTGTGCTGTCTCTCTTCTCCTCTCCAATCCCCATCTTCCACTTCGACCCACGGGCGCACAGCACGAGCAAGAGAGAGTAGGCCGTAGGCGACCATGCCGAAGCCACCGGCGGCCGAGCGGCCGCGCCTGACGCTGGAGGACTACATCCTCTTCTTCGCCACCCACAGCGGCAAAGGCTTCACCATCGACCTCCTCAACCGGGTCCGCACACAGACCCCCTTCGCCCCATCCCTCTCCGCCGCCGTCTTAGTTCTTAACTCCTCCTGCTGGCGTCGCAGATGCTCTTCATGCACGGCTTCAGCAAGTGCCAATCCAACAAGGTATCCTTCTCTGCTTTCTTGAGGGAGATACGATTCTCTCTCCAGTCTCCATGGCCTGATCCACTTGTTAATCTCGTGCAGTCGGTGATCGTGGACGCGCTCAACTCGCTCGACCTCCTGCGTCCGCGCTGCTCCACCGTGAGCGCCAACGCCAACGTCGCGCCCCCGCCGCGCGCCACGACGGCGGCCGCGCTCTCCATGGAGGACGTCAGGCGCGACGTCGAGGACCTCGGCTGGCGCCCTGTCGGCTCCGTCCTTTTCGTCCGCGCCGGGGCCTCGGCCTCCTCCCCCGTGTCCCTCGCCGCCGTACCCCCGGCCTCTGCCTCTGCCGCCGTCCAGCACGTCTCGCCGCCGCCGCTGCCTCCTGCGGCACCAGGCGTGGCGGCGAAGAGGAAGCGGGGCCCGACGGGGAAGGGTAAGGCCGCGACTAAGAGGAGAGAGAGATGCGCATGCGCGACCTCCTCACGCTCCCGTCCGTCGAGGACATGTCCGCCGAGTGGTAAGGAGAAGGCAGCCTCGCCTCTGCTACGGTTTGATCTGTAGAAGCTCCAGCAAGGAACCGGCAGACAATTGATTTACGTGTCCTTTGTGTTCTGTAGCAGCTTCAGCGAAGAGTCGCTTCTGCGGGGAGTTTCTGTGTTTAGCTAATGCTAATGCTAATCTATGTCTGCATTTGCTGTATGATCCTGGTTTCATGTCGTCCGCCCGTCCTGGTCCGAGTCTTGTTGCTGTGAATTCTTGCTGCTCTGTTCCGTTCAGTTCAGCAAGGTACATCCGGTTGCAGGAAGCTATCCAGGAACCGTCATTTCTGGCTTTCTGCAAGTATTCATCAGTGTTCAGTGATAATTGCGTCACTTCGGCAGCAACGTGCGAACGCATGTTCGGTCTCCATTTCAGTTCAGAGGCAGCACGCACTACATGGTCGGACTACGAACGCAGTTTTTCCACTGCATTATGGACGTCTTGGGCTTATCTCCACCGCATATGGTCTATTCGAGATTCGTGCAGTACATTTTGCAATTTTAACCCTGTACTTGTACATTTCCCACGCCCTATAGAGCCGAAAGTGTCCCAGTACATCTTGTTTCGGCTGTCTCCTATGCCCGAGAAATCCGGCCCCGCGCCTCCCACCTTCCTCAATCCAGATCCACCCGCGTCTCGCAGCTCCGAGGCGGGCGAGAGGGAATACTCCTACCGGGCTCCGCGCCTGCCAGCTCCGAGGGGATCTCGTCGCGCGTCTGGCCGGCCAGCAGCCATGGAGGGGGAGGACGGCGGCGGCGGGGTGGACCGGGACTGCCTGGCGGAGGCCACGTCGGGGGCCGTCCTTCGCCTGCATCGCCGGCTTGATTGCATCGCGGACTGCCACTGCCTGCCGTCCATCGGGAGAATAAGATGATCGACGGTCCCATAGCTGGCTCGGCCGAAAACGGAATTTGGATCTGGGGATTTTGGACTCTGCAGAGGCTACTTGCTGGTGGTTGGGATTCTCTGCGGATCGTTCTGATGCCTAGGGGGGATTTGGATCTGGGGATTTTCCTCAATCGGTTCTGTTCATTTTTCAGATCCGTAAGGTCTAATTTTGCTTGTGTATATATCATGTGTTTAATCATGGTCATGATTCTTTGTTTCTTGATCTCGACGGATCTGGACATTCAAGTTTACTAGTTGCATCTTGGAAGCAAATCTGTTGAAAAATTGTTCAGTCCCGTTCGGTTCGATGTCGGTGGAGTCCTAATTTAGTATGGAGGTGACGGTTTCTGGGTTTTAGGTGATTTTTTCTTGTCCAAAATTAGCTTGAAAGTTCAATCCTACGATTTCAGTTAAAGATATGCCATTAGGGGTCGCCAACAAAGTTGAAACGTCCCAAAACATAGACATTAACAAAATACATGGCGCTACTTGTTTATATTGGACTTCAGTGGCTGCTGGCCAGTTTGATTTTGCAATTGGTAGCGGCCAGTTTAGGATGATACAAAAAGGGTTGCGATATTATGAATTTTTATGCTTGAGTTGGTGATTAGAAAACAATTATACAGTCTTCACTTGTATGGAGTAGTATAGCATGAGGATTTTGTAACAAAGATATTAGCTTGCATCAATCTGCTGTACCTTAACCATCTGACAACCAAATTCTTGAATAGGACTATAGGAGCAGGGTATCAGCTTGCATCAATCTTTTGAACCTTAGCCATCTGAGGACCAAATTTTGGAACGGATTACATTAACAGGCTCGAGTTTGAAACTGCTCTTGTTTCAGTTCATGACCAAACTGCACTTGTTTCAGTTTTAGGAACGTCGTTATATCAACAGAACATTCAACTTGGAAGACTCTCGATCAGCACGCTGTGAGGCGCTTGATCAGGGAGATCATGTTCAGGAACCAATGAGGATATCGATCAGGAAGACGACAGCGAGCAGAGCAGCGGCCCCAGCTCCGCTTCTTCAACTGAGAAGAAGACGGCGACGAGTGGAGTGGCTCTGGCTCCTCTTCTTCAACTAGGAAGACGACGACAGGCGGAGCGTCGGCTCCAGCTCCGCTTCTTCAATTGGGAAGATGATGACGGCGATCAGCCTCTCTTCCGTGGCGCTGGAGCTAGAGCGAGGCGGCTGAGTTGGAGCTGGAGCTCAACTCGGCTCCTGTGCTTGCATCGAGAAGGCGGCCAGTAGGAGCTTCTTGTTGAGAAAGATCTGGGCCACTCGCGTGGCAGCGCCGGCCCAGGACGCGAGTTAAGAAGCCGCAGTTGCGGCAGTAGGAAGTAGGCGTGAACGGCGATGCGGTCGCGGCAGCCGGAGGCAGGCGGTCGGTGGCACGAGGGCAGTGGGAGGACGCCGACATTTTGGTTGTGTTTTGTCCAAACATGCTTATATCAACTTTAGTCCGTGGTTGGCTCATTTTGGAGTAACCTAATTCTTCTTCTTCGACAGGAGGAGTGCAAACCATGGATTAACTTGATGAATCAGGTGAGCTCAAGTTGCTATGATGGCAAAAACTCTTATTCTTGTTCATGTTGCTATGACGATAGCTATACTCATCCAAATATCAGTAAAGTACTCTAATAATTTTCCTACTGAGCAGGTCGACCTGCTCATGGATCATCAATCTGCTGGGGCAACGATCTGTCAGAGGTAGTGCTGCGACGGTGTGCGGCTGGAGGTGGTGGTGGAGCGAGCATTGAACTGATGTGGTGTCGATTTGTGATTCCGGTTTCGTGATTAATTGGGGTTAAACTTGTCCACTCCTACTTTTTGTGGTTTGTCTGAAATGCTAAAATGGCTTACATTGTGACACGGAGTGGGTAGCATTTTTCTACATTTGTGAAATAGATCCTAATTAGCATTTTGTTTGTTGATGGCCAGAACATAATCTATTCTCAAATGTTTATTCAGTTATCGTAGCCAGAAATTCTTTCCTGTTATTGGTTCTATTTTTTCTAACATAATCTGGTCCAGATCCTATATTTGTGCTGCAAAAATGTAACTGATCCAGTTAACGTACTGGAAAAATATTGGTCCAGATCCGAGATTCTGTTCATGTAAAATCGGAAGTACCATTCTTTTCGTTGATGGCCAAATCAGAATCTATTCAGTTAACATACTGGATAATATCTAATGAGTAACTCTTGTGATAATTACTTTCATATATTTAGTTAACCTCTTCCCGGAGCATATCTTCCTAGAACATATTGATACTGTGTTTGTACGTAAAAATGCCACGGAGGCTAGAATAAACTAGAAACTTGGGTTATGTTGTGCAAAAATCTAGGACTGATAGATTAGAAATTGCTGGAACTGAGGGTGTTGTTTACTGTTAGGAATAGATAAGTTGTATTCCCTGGGGGCCAAAGGCCACAACATATAGTTACATGTACAGGTGAGAATATGCAGGAAACCCCCTAACAGGTGAGGAAAATACACATATACAAATATACATCTAACACCCCCCCCCCCCTCAAACTCATGGTGGATCCACAACACTGAGTTTGGAGAGTAAGAAGTCATGCTTGTGCTCTAGTTTGTGCCTTTGTAAAGAAATCCGCCAACTACAAATCTGAAGGCACATACTGAAGCGCAACAACCTAAGCCTGCACCTGAGCACGTGTATAAAAAACATCAACACCAATATGCTTGGTAAGCTCATGCTTGACCGGATCACGTGCAATACTGATAGCACCTGTATTGTCAGATAAAAGTGGAGTGGGTGTCGTAATAGAGACCCCAAAATCTGCAAGCAACCACCGTAACCATGTCACCTCAGCAATCAACAAGGCCATAGCTCGCAACTCAGCCTCTACACTCGAACGGGAAACTGCAACCTGTTTCTTCGTCTTCCAATCAATAAGCGAACCACTAAGAAACACACAGTAAGCAGAAAGGGAACGGACGAGCGTGAAACTGCTGACGTAAACTGGGATCCCTCCTCCAGCAGCTAGAGAAATCGTGGCCAGGCTTGCCACAGTAGGAGCAGGGAGGACGAGGATGGCGGTTCTGACCGCGAGGCTGCTGAGGCTGACTCTGGCCCTGGACCGAAGGAGTAGAGAGTATCGGCGGTACTGGAGACCGCAACGGAGCCGACAGCACAGGAGGACCACGAGCAGCAAGTACAGAGGAAACCTCAAGAAGACCAGCACCACGAAGACAAGTCTCCTCAGCACGAAGCTCAGACAGCACCTCTAGAGAGCGGAACACGACCACGAGCAAGGAGCTGGGCGCGACGAGGCTCGAACTCCTTGCGGAGCCGAGACAAGAACTCATATACACGCTGAAACTCCAGATCAGCGCGCACAGTCAGACATCAGGGATAAGTGGCACACACAGCTGTACGAAGAGAATCAAGCTGACGCCAGATAGCAGCACTCTGAGTGTAGAACTCATCAATAGTAGAATCACCCTGCTGAAGAGCATGCTCCTGGCGAACCACAGACAGGTAAAGAGCATCCCCAGACGGCTGATAGCGCTGACGAAGAAAAGCCCACTGAGCAGCAACAGTAGGAAGACCCATGAACTCAGCAGCATACTGAGGCAGAACACTGGAAGTAAGAACAGCAGCAGCACGAGCATCCTCATCTATCCACTGAGTGTAGTCAGTCAGATCCAGCCGGTAGGTCGCAAGAGCGTCAGAGTACTCCTGGACCTGCCGGTCATACTCAGCCAGAGCAGTATCATCAGCACTCTTGGCTGCATCCTTGGCCTCCTGAGTAGCATCGGGGGCAAGGGCAACAGGCGTCGGTGGAAGAGGCGCCGTAGGAGCAGTGGGGCACGGCGGACAGGGGACCTCGCCGGAAAGCACACCCCAAAGACGAAGACCGCGCATGTGAACGCGCATAAAGGCAGCGAAATCAGGGTAATTCGCGCCATCAAAGATCACCGGGCAGCGAGGAATCGCAAGGTAGCCCGACGACGACGAAGAAGAAGACATAGCTCTTTTTTTTTCAACACACGATCTGGATCTCAGCAGTCAACTGAGCACCTGCAGAACTGCAGGCGAACGGCGGCCAAATTGAGGGTCAGCAAGGCTGCTAGGCGCCGCCTAAGAGCAGGGGACGGCCAATTCCGGCCGCCGGGGACCAATTCCCGCCGGCGGCGACCGAAATCCGGTGGAGAGGAGCTCGCAGCTCGAGGACCTGGCGAGATGGGCGAGCTGGTGAGGACCTGGCGAGGCGGCGGGGACGGGGCCTCGAGGCGACCGAGCAGGGGCGGGGACGGTCCAGCGGCCCGGCCTGTAGCTCGAGGACGAGGGGATCGAGGACGGGAGCAAGCCGGCGAGACCGAGGGGACCGAGGGGATGAGGACTTTCTCGGGCTCGGGCGGATCACGATCTCCTGGCGATGGAGCGGAGCGACGGGAGGGTCGGGAGCGGGAAGCGGGAGAACACGACGACGAGGCGTGGCAGCGGATAACGGAGACGAACGAGATAGCGGCCAGAACGGGAACCGGCGGTGGCCGGGGCGAGCTGACGGCGATCACAAGCAGAGGACCGGTGGGTACGGGAGCCCTAGAACCGGCTCTGATACCATGTTAGGAATAGACAAGGTGTATTACCTGAGGGCCAAAGGGCACAACATATAGTTACATGTACAGGTGAGAATATGCAGGAAACCCCCTAACAGGTGGAGAAAATACACATATACAAATATACATCTAACATTTACAATGTTTAGAGAGTCAACGCATAGATCTAAAAGCAGGATGGATGGATGAAGATAAGACCAGAACGTCCATAACTATGTGGTATTGCTTTGTCTTCGGAGTACCCCATAACAAGCATGCGCCAGCCTTGTGCTTATTTTTTTTAGTGTAGTAGCACACCTGAACATAGCGCTCGATCGATAACCACCGTGAACATTCTTCTTTGGACTGTGCACTTGGCCAACTTTTAATTGTAAAAAAAAAAAAAACTTTTAATTGTTTCTGGTCTTTTTTTTAACTATACTTTTTTTTACAAAAGGAGACAGAAAAATGTAAATACACAAAAAAAAATCTGAATTACATATATATATGCACTTACAGAAATTGTAGGTCGAACAAAAATATGCATAGTGTTTTTGGTGGATAAATACAACATATAAATGTGTTGATACTTTCAAATTTCCCATATATGCAACTACATATGTGCAAATCCATGTTTATGTGTAATTTCACGTAAAAAACTAGCATCAGTTCTCAATTGCACATATAGGTGCAAATGCACAGCTATATGCAATTGCATGAAGAAAATAACATGTGTTTTCAAAAGCGGTTGCGTGTCTATACGCAAGTACACGCGAAAAATAGTATGAATTTCCAAATTACACACATATATGTGATTATGTCTCTATATCAATTGCACGAATATAGAACATAAGAACGCTTACAAAAACCTCCAAATATGTGAAAACAAAAGGCTAACAGTGTGTCCACACCGTTATAAAAAGAAAGGAAAATACAACTTAAATAAAAAGCAGCCCGCCCTAAAATTAATTTGTTACTCCAGCAAACCTAAGTTCTTTTAGGGGTAAATTCACCTTTTATTACTCAATATCAAGGGTACAATAGACGTATTCGGTACAAAAACAACCTAGCTAAAATAGAACCCAAGCAAGACCGTAAGGCCTAACAAGTAGAACACAAAATCCATCTACAAAATCTACATCTAGTGGTAATCCATCGCTAATCGAGCTAGGGCTAGGCTAGTTCTCGAGCAGTCGAGTACTAGCAAAAGCATTCATCTATTTACACGGAGTGAAAACCAATATTGCTTGTTGAACATGTTGCTTTCCTTCTTGAAGGTGTTGCTTGGTTCGCGGCATGTGCTAGGAGCGTGGTAGGAATTCTCCAGATGGCGCAACAGTGGCGGGTTATCTTTGTTCGTCGATCTGCCAGTGTCGGCATTTGTTTCTCTTTTCTTTCTCTCCTCTTTTCTTTTGGGCTAGGTTGTGTTGCGGCCCAACAAAACATGTTGTATTGTGTGGTTTGCTATATTAAATATAGCGGGGCGAAAGCCCGTTTTGTCAAAAATCAATATCGCCGTGCATCATTGTCTCGGTAACAAAAATAGATATGGTTTGTGTGCATCAAATCGGCCTCCTGCGCCTAGTGCTCTACACACGTGTCAGGCCCGTGGGCGACGATGTATGAGAGTGCCATAACCCTTTTCATTTTATTTAAAACATGTAAGATATGGTATACATGTTCACAATTCATCATCCACATTAGTTGTACTATGGCATACAATATGATCCCACAAAAATAAGTTGTTTTTAAAGGGTATGTTTGTATGGCTAATAATTTTTCATTAAAGGGTTTTTATCATTTTTTTCCACTATGAGCGATCCTAATCTCATTTTTGCCATTTGACCGATCGAAACCTCAGTCTTGCCAGTACCCCGTTATATAACTTTTTAGTTTTTCCATTCCATCAACACTCCACATTAGTATATAATTAGTTTTGCCATTTCAAGAGTGAGCATAGTCAGAAATGCATTTAATATGTCAAATGTGCTTAGTATTCAATGTTTGTAATCACAAACATTTATGAGTATAGAACCATTTAAGTTTGAGATATTGAATATTTGTGGAAACACGACTCTCTAGAAAGAAAATTTTCTAACTCTGTGTTTGAGTTTGTGATAATAATTTATCGTGATTAGCCTAAGGCTTTTACTCTTTTTATATATGCATAACTAATTACATCGATGAATCAGATCATTAAAAGGAAGTTAGCAACATACTAACTGAATGTCTACACAACTGGATATGTGAAGTATTCTAAAGGCAACAATCCATATCCTAAGTAAATCGGTTCTATACTCTATCAGTTAGTAATGCCAAACATTATTAAATTGCCATCATCTTTAACATGTTAAATCCATTCCGGAATTTGGATGGCAATAGTAATTACATATTAACATGGAGAGTTGACGGAATGAAAAAACCGAGAAGTGCTCTCACGGAGTAGTGGCAAGACTTAGATTTCAACCGGTCAAATGGCAAAACTGAGATTGGGGTCAGTCTTAGTGGCAAGAATGATAAAGACCCTTCATTAAATCGTGGCCATGAATTCTTGATCTAGCCATCAAACTAATTTAGATAAAGTGGTCTATTTATCCACAAATGGTACGTTTGAAAGTGCAAACTTTGTTTCCCTCAGATTTTGTGTGTTAGATAACAACATTAGTGATACTAATTGTGTGCTAAGATTTGCAGGATTATCTTTTGCAGAAATGCCAGGCCGGATTATCCGGCCAGGGATGGCCGGATAATCCGCCCCCTCTGGGGTGGCCGAAAAATGGCTAAGGACTTATCGCGGCGTCACCCAGATAGGGGGGCCGGATATTCCGGCCAGGGGCCGGATAATCCGGCCAGCCGGATATTCCGCCCCAGCTTTGGCCGGATATTCCGCCCTCCCCCGGGGGTGGCTGAAATTCTGCTAAGGACCTGGCGCGGCGTCACCCAGGTAGGGGGGGCGGATATTCCGGCCAGCCGGATTATCCGGCCCAACTTTGGCCGGATTATCCGCCCCTCCAAGTCAGCAACGGCTACATTTTGGGAGGGGCTATAAATACCCCTCCCCTTCTTCAACCTCAAGCTGCTCGAGCTGTGAAGAAAAGACCCCATTTTGGAGCCACCAAATTAGCAAGATCTCCTCCCTCAACCCACCAAAGTCGTTGATCTTTGGAGAATCGAAGGAGAAGGCCTTGATCTACATCCTCACCAAAGCGATTTGATTTCCCCTCTCATTTGCTAGAGGGCCCTTTGGTCTTGGGTTCCCTTGTGTCCCTTGACCTTGTTTGTGTGATTGAAATCTTGATACTTGTTGATTGAGATCTTTGTGGTGCTTGGGAGCCTCCAATTCAGTTGTGGAGTGGTGCCCCAAGTTTTGTAAAGGCCAGGTTCCGCCTTGAGGAATCCCTTAGTGGAAAGTGAGCTAGGCCTTTGTGGCGGAAGCTTGCACCGGAGAATAGGGTGAGCCTTTGTGGCGTTGGTTAGGCCTTTGTGGCAACCACACCCCTCCAACGTAGACGTACTTCCCCTAAAAAGGAAGGAACTACGGGAATTACATCCGTGTCTCCGTGTGCTCCACTCTCGGTTACCTCTTTCCTTTATTGCCTTTACTACTTGTATCTTGCTTAGCTTGCTCGTTGACATATAGGTAAATTCACCTTAGTTGCATATCTAGAGAATTTACCTTTTGTGTCAAGCCTAAATTGAAAAAGAATTAAAATTTGAGTAGCACCTATTCACCCCCCCCCCCTCTAGGTGCCCATACGATCCGTTCAATTGGTATCAGAGCCTCGGCTCTTTATTCGGGCTTAACCGCCTAAGAGTATGGACACCTCTCCGAGTGAGGGCTCGGGTCAAGTTTCCATGGGTGAGTTCAAATCTTTGGAATCATCCATGGCTTCCATGACAACTCAAGTAAATGAGTTGCGTGAAATGATAGCGCAACTCTTGCAAGCTAAAAATGCTAATGCTCCTCCACCTCCGGAAAAACCCGCTACTCCACAAGTGGAGAATGTGGGGATTGAAGAGGAGGGTGCCGATAAAAATGGCGATGCTAAGTCTTCCTCTAAGGGCGACGGGAAAGGTGAATTCCCTCATTGGTATTCACCCGACCCGCCGGTTCCTCATCCTCATATTAACCATAGAGGAGATCCACCTAAGCTTGATGCATTAAATTTTGGTCAATGGCAATATCAAATGATCTCTCATATGCGCAGTTCTTGCATCGAGCTTTGGAGGATCGTTGAGGAAGGATTCAAGGCCGTGGATCCCCAAAACATGACAAGAAGAGAGACGGTCGATAGCCAACTCAATGCTACCGCTCTCCATATGATTCAAGTCGCCGTTGGGTCCAAGGACTTGCCTCACATCCAACATTTCTCCACCGCCAAAGAAGCTTGGCAAGGACTCTCCGACGTCTTTGTCGGTAATGAGAGCATGAAGAAGACAAGATATGTGGCCTTCTCAAATCAAGCGGAAGGATTCTTCATGTTGGATGGTGAGGACCATCAATAGATGTATAGAAGACTCAAGGCTATCGCTACCACCTTCAAGAACCTCGGTGCTCACCATATTGATGATGAGTGGATCAAGATGAAGTATATTCTTGCTCTTACTCCATATGAGCCCGCGGATGTGAAGAGTGTTCAAGGCAAGCACAACTTCAATGAGATGACCTCAAATCAAGTGATGCAAGAGATTCAAGCCTACAAGGTTGCCGCACAAAATGCGGAGGATGCACGTGCTCGTGCCATAGGAATGCAAAGAAGCTCCAATCTTGCATTAAAGGCTAGTGTGGTTGAGAAAGAGATTCCTTCTCAAGCAAGTATTGAAGCAAGACTTGAAATGTGTCCCGAGGACATAAGACATGAATACAATGAGCACATGGCCTTCTATGGAAAAACCTTTTGGGTTGATCCTCATAAGGCTAAAGAAGACAATCAAAGAAGAAGCAAGTCAAGTGGCTATCAAAGGAATGACAACAATGGTCAAAGGGTGAGGACTTGCTACAATTGCAATGATAGATTTCACTTCGTTGCCGAGTGCCCTTATGAGAAGAGAGAAGACCATAGTGGAAAGCTCATCTTCAAAAGCAAGTCCAAGTCACCATCCAAGAAGCCATTTGTGAAGAAGGGTGGACCAAAGAAGAGACAACCAAAGTTTGTGTTCTTGACTCAAGAAGAGTACTCCGCAAGTGAGAGTGATAAAGAAGAAACCACAACTAGTGAGATGGCCGCAATGGCAACCACCTCCACCTCCTCCACATCACTCTTTGAATCCCCCAATGAGGACTCTCTTGTCAAGAACGCCAAGTGCCTGATGGCCAAGTCTTCCGAGGTATCACCCACATCCTTCTCTTCCTCTAAGACAAATGATGCTTCCTTGAATGATCTTGCTAGTCTTAGAGTAAAGGAAGAAATTGTTGCTTTTGATGATTATGTGTCTAGTGTAGATGGTGTTCATAAGATTCACTTTGAATGTCTATTGAGCCAATATGGTAAAACTCTTGAAAAACTAGATGAACAAATGAGGCTTGAAAGAGAATATGCTCAAGATATTGCCTCACTAACCGAGTCTCTTGAAGAAGAGCAAGAGGAACGAGCAACTCTTGAAGAGAAGCTCGATTCCATTGAGGAAGCTAATAATGAAGTGGTTTCCAAACTCACTAAAGAGCGTGACCATGCTCGTGCTAAAGTAAAAATGCTTAAAAAGGAAAAGGTTAAATTTGGTGTTGGTCATGATATACTTGTTAAGGATTTAGAAGATCTTGACAAGGCTCACAAGGCCTTGAAAAGTGAACACTCTATTCTTACCAAGTCACATGAACAACTTCAAATTCAATTGACTAAGAATAATGTGCCTAGTTCTTCTACTTCTACTTGTGATCATGCAAATGTCATTGAAGAAAATGCTAGGTTGAAAGATGAGCTTGCCAAGTCCTCCATTCCCATAGGTGAGAAAAACTTGAATGACCTTTTGAGTAAGCAAAAGGCATTTGGTGATAAAACGGGGATTGGCTACGTCTCAAAGAAGAAGAAGAAGAACAACAAGAAGAAAAAGGCCAAGCCCGCACAAGCAAAGAAGGATCCTATTGTGGGTGGCAAAGCCACTCATGATGATCATGCGGGAATTGCTAACCCTCACTATGTTTTATTTCGTGATTATTATGGTGATGTTTATGCAAAATATGTTGGTCCAAATGATGGTTATGTTGCTTGGTCTATTTGGGTTCCAAAGACCCTTGTTGCTAACAAAAGAGGACCCATTGAAAAATGGGGACCTAAAACCAAGCAATGATCTCTTGTAGGACTATGCTTCTGGTGGGTCAAAATGGGTGCTTGATAGTGGATGCACAAGTCATATGACCGGAAGCAAGAAGATTATGACGGAGATGAGACCAAATGACAATCATATAACCGTCACTTATGGAGACATGTCACAATCCGAGGTATTGGGTCTTGGCAAGGTGGTGGTCGCACCGGATATTTCC
Source organism: Dactylis glomerata (assembly GCA_007115705.1). Taxonomy (NCBI): domain Eukaryota; kingdom Viridiplantae; phylum Streptophyta; class Magnoliopsida; order Poales; family Poaceae; genus Dactylis; species Dactylis glomerata. Next base: position 2,544,945 of record QXEO01000964.1, on the reverse strand, counting down.
CTTGTGGACGTCATGCTTGTTGAGACCCTTGGTTATAATTTACTTTCAGTTCGTGCACTTGGTAAGATGGGCTTTGCCGTCTTCATTGATAATGAAATTGTGGTACTCTTGTGGAGCAAGTCTCTAAAGGTCGCTTTCGTTGGACACATTGAAAATAACTTGTATGTGGTGGACTTTTCGGGGAAAACCACTACAAGTGCAATGTGTTTATTTGGAAAGGCCGATGTGGGTTGGCTTTGGCATCGCCGTTTATCCCATGTCAATATGAGAACTTTGCAAAGCCTTCACAAGGGTGGCCACATACTCGGACTAAAAGAGAATGTTTCTTTTGCCAAAGATCGTGTTTGCAGGGCTTGCGTTCTAGGAAAAATGCATGATTCTCCCCACCCAAGCAAGACTATCATTTCTTCCAAGAGGATCTTGGAGCTCCTTCATGTGGATCTTTTTGGTCCTCCCTCTCATGCAAGTCTTGGTGGGAAGAAATATTGTTTGGTGATTGTTGATGACTATTCAAGATATACTTGGGTTTACTTCTTCAAGCATAAGAGTGAGACTCAACAAACCGTCATCGACTTTGCCAAGGAAGTTGAACGTCAACATGGGCAAACTATTTTGGCAATAAGAAGTGACAATGGCTCGGAGTTCAAGAACTACACCTTAAATGGATTTCTTAGTGATGAGGGAATTCGTCATCAATATTCCGCTGCATATACCCCTCAACAAAATGGTGTAGCCGAGAGGAAGAACCGGACTCTTATGGATATGTCTAGGTCCATGTTGGCGGAGTTTAAGTCTCCATACAACTTTTGGGCCGAAGCTATCTCTACGGCTTGTCACTCTTCAAACCGGCTCTTCCTCCGCAAAGGCCTAAACAAGACTCCATATGAAATACTCACCGGAAGCAAGCCCAACATCTCCTACTACCGGGTTTTCGGGTGTAAGTGTTTCTTTAAAAGAAAAGGAGTTCGTTTAGGTAAATTTGATCCAAAAGCAATAGAAGGTATTTTTGTTGGTTATGGTGCCGAATCCCACACTTATAGAGTCTTCAACAAGTCCACCGGACGTGTTAAAGAATCTTGTAGTGTGGTATTCGAAGAGAATGACGGCTCCCAAGGGGGGCGAGATGTTGTTTCTTGTGATGTAGATGATGAAATACCTCGAGAAGCCATAGGAAGAATGGGCGTGGGATTTTTCCGCCCCATTGAGGGACACCTTGTGGCCGACCGGGAAGGACTATGCTCTACTCAAGTGGAGCCTTCATCTTCACAAGCTCAACAAGCCTCTCCCAAGGAAGCAACTAGTGCACCAACCGAAGAACAAGACAAGGACCTTCATGAAGAAGAAGGGGCACCACCATCCTCTCCGGTTATCTCAACCGCCCCCAATTCTTCACATGACCAAGATCAACCTACTCATGAAGATAATGATGATCAAGGTCAATTTGATGGTCAAGACGGGGACCAAAATGATCAAGATGATCAAGTATCTCCTTCAAGGTCTAATGAGGAGATCGAAGCCCGTCGCAAGAAAAGAGTTGAAAGAGACTTGGAACTTAAAGGTCATACCCTTGAGAGGGTTATTGGAGATTTAAGAAGCAAAGTGTCAACCCGGCGTCAATTGGCACAATTTAGCTCTCATCATGCTTATATCTCCATGGTTGAACCCAAGAAAGTATTTGAAGCACTTGAAGATCCGGATTGGTTGGATGCTATGCATGAAGAACTCAACAACTTCAAGCGCAATAATGTTTGGGTGTTAGTAGAGAAGCTAAAGGAGTGCCGCAATGTGATTGGCACAAAGTGGATATTCAAGAACAAGCAAGATGAGCATGGAATTGTTGTGAGGAACAAGGCAAGATTGGTTGCTCAAGATTTCTCTCAAGTTGAAGGCATTGACTTTGGAGAAACTTATGCTCCCGTGGCTCGTCTTGAGTCCATCCGTATCCTTCTTGCATATGCCACTCATCATAATTTTAAGTTGCAACAAATGGATGTTAAGAGTGCATTTCTTAATGGTCCATTAAAAGAGGAAGTGTATGTTAAGCAACCCCCGGGGTTTGAGGATCTCAACTTTCCTAACCATGTCTACAAACTCCATAAGGCACTCTATGGCCTTAAACAAGCCCCACGTGCGTGGTATGAGCACCTTAGGGAGTTGTTGGTAGACCGTGGGTTTGAAGTTGGGCAAATCGATCCTACTCTTTTTACTAAGAGGGTCAATGGGGAGCTTTTCGTATGCCAACTATATGTTGATGATATTATCTTTGGCTCTACTAACAAAGCTTTTAATGATGAATTTTCAAAGCTTATGACCGATAGGTTCGAGATGTCTATGATGGGCGAAATGAAGTTCTTTCTTGGTTTTGAAATCAAGCAATTGAAAGAAGGGACTTTCATCTATCAAGCCAAATATGTCCAAGACATGCTCAAGAGGTTCAAGATGAAGGAACTTAATGGGGCCGCAACACCAATGGCCACAAAATGTCATCTTGAACTTGATCCCAATGGTAAAGATGTGGATCAAAAGGTATACCGTTCTATGATCGGTTCTTTGCTTTACCTTTGCGCATCTAGACCCGATATTGTGTTGAGTGTAGGTGTGTGTGCAAGGTATCAAGCCGCTCCTAAAGAAAGCCACCTTATGGCGGTTAAGAGAATCTTTCGATATTTGGTTCATACCCCAACTTATGGTCTTTGGTATCCCAAAGGCTCGGATTTCTCTCTTTGTGGCTTCACGGATTCGGATTGGGCCGGTGACAAGGATGATAGGAAATCAACCTCCGGAGCTTGCCAATTTCTTGGTAGGTCTTTGGTGTGTTGGTCTTCTAAGAAGCAAAATTGTATATCTCTCTCCACCGCCGAAGCCGAATACATTGCCGCCGCAAGTGGATGCACTCAATTGTTATGGATGAGGCAAACTTTGAAGGAATACGGTGTCAATTGTGACAAAGTGCCTCTTTTATGTGACAATGAAAGTGCTATCAAGATCGCCTATAATCCGGTGCAACATTCAAGAACCAAGCATATTGAGATCCGGAATCATTTCATTAGGGATCATGTTGCCCGCGGGGATATTGAGCTTGCTTATGTGAGCACCAAGGATCAACTTGCCGATATATTCACGAAGCCTCTTGATGAAGCAAGATTTGGATATTTGAGGAATGAGCTAAATATCATCGATTCAAGGAGTGTGGCTTGAACATCTTGCAAATACACCTATATTTCAATGCATGTTTGGTCTAGGTGTGGGCATGGAGATAGGGGGAGTGCGGTCCTAATTAATTGGGCTATCCCTCCCCCCATAATGCCGATAGTAATCATATCATTCTCTTAATATCATTATATGATTTTTGAGCTTCAATGACGAGTAGTGGTTATGGACTCAAGATACATCTTCGCGGTCCAATGCCATAACACTCAAACATGGTGGCTTCGGCCACCGACCTCTTCTTTTCGAAGAGTTGATTCATTGCATATCTTATTTGAGGTTTTGGTGTTCTCTCCCGATGTTATTTCTTATTTTTGATATGGGAAGGCACTTGCGTTGGATTTTTAGTCGATTTGCTCTTGCAATGTTAAGTGCCGAGAACCACTCCGTGTTTGCTCTCTCACCTAAGCCATCCTCTCTCAAGACATCTATCTATGCACACGAGTTCAAATTTTTCTTCAAAACAACATCTGTTTTTGAAAATTTCGAGTTGGCCAGTTTGCTGGCTCCAGGCCGGAATATCCGCCCTCTCTGGGCCGGAATATCCGGGGGGCGGATTATCCGCCCCTTCCTGGCCGGATAATCCGGCCGTAGTGACCCTGGGTGGATATGCAGAAGCATCTCTTTGATGCTCCAGATGCTCCCGCAGGAGGTGCTCGTGCAGAGGCTGAGGAGGACTTTGAGGCTGAGGAGGACTTTGTTGATGAGGATGAAGATGCTGGAGATGACGAGGGTGATGGCGGAGATTATGATGATGAGGACTTCGATGACGTGGACGAGTGATTTCTCGGGACGTGTAGCATCGCTCTTCTCCCTTTTTGGTGTCTTGATGCCAAAGGGGGAGAAGTAGTTCTATTAGGAATTTGTCGGGATTTGCATGGGTGGAAACACAAGCTTGCGCGCTTATCATTCTTTGGCGCTTGTGTTTCTTCTTATTTCGTTTGTCTTAAGTCGAACTTTGTGTGTGGTTGAACTTCGTGTCGTTTATATGCTACCATGTGGTGTATGAGACTATGTCATATGTTCTTAATATGCTATGTGGATCATTATGTGTTGTTCACTTATTTTTATCAGCTCATGGTTATTGGTGAAATGGCTATGGAATTATTGCCCGGCATATCATATTATCATATTCGGGATTCCATAATCCATATTATTTGAGTTATCTATGCAATGGTATGTCTCTTCTAAACTCATTGGTGAAGTTGCACACGTCTAGGGGGAGCTGTGTATTTTGATCAATTATTCGTTGTGTGAATTATTCGACCTTTCTTGCAAATCCTAGTGTTGTCATCTAACACCAAAAAGGGGGAGATTGAAAGTGCAAACTTTGTTTCCCTCAGATTTTGTGTGTTAGATAACAACATTAGTGATACTAATTGTGTGCTAAGATTTGCAGGATTATCTTTTGCAGAAATGCCAGGCCGGATTATCCGGCCAGGGATGGCCGGATAATCCGCCCCCTCTGGGGTGGCCGAAAAACGGCTAAGGACTTATCGCGGCGTCACCCAGATAGGGGGGGCGGATATTCCGGCCAGGGGCCGGATAATCCGGCCAGCCGGATATTCCGCCCCAGCTTTGGCCGGATATTCCGCCCTCCCCCGGGGGTGGCTGAAATTCTGCTAAGGACCTGGCGCGGCGTCACCCAGGTAGGGGGGGCGGATATTCCGGCCAGGGGCCGGATTATCCGGCCAGCCAGATTATCCGGCCCAACTTTGGCCGGATTATCCGCCCCTCCAAGTCAGCAACGGCTACATTTTGGGAGGGGCTATAAATACCCCTCCCCTTCTTCAACCTCAAGCTGCTCGAGCTGTGAAGAAAAGACCCCATTTTGGAGCCACCAAATTAGCAAGATCTCCTCCCTCAACCCACCAAAGTCGTTGATCTTTGGAGAATCGAAGGAGAAGGCCTTGATCTACATCCTCACCAAAGCGATTTGATTTCCCCTCTCATTTGCTAGAGGGCCCTTTGGTCTTGGGTTCCCTTGTGTCCCTTGACCTTGTTTGTGTGATTGAAATCTTGATACTTGTTGATTGAGATCTTTGTGGTGCTTGGGAGCCTCCAATTCAGTTGTGGAGTGGTGCCCCAAGTTTTGTAAAGGCCGGTTCCGCCTTGAGGAATCCCTTAGTGGAAAGTGAGCTAGGCCTTTATGGCGGAAGCTTGCACCGGAGAATAGGGTGAGCCTTTGTGGCGTTGGTTAGGCCTTTGTGGCAACCACACCCCTCCAACGTAGACGTACTTCCCCTAAAAAGGAAGGAACTACGGGAATTACATCCGTGTCTCCGTGTGCTCCACTCTCGGTTACCTCTTTCCTTTATTGCCTTTACTACTTGTATCTTGCTTAGCTTGCTCGTTGACATATAGGTAAATTCACCTTAGTTGCATATCTAGAGAATTTACCTTTTGTGTCAAGCCTAAATTGAAAAAGAATTAAAATTTGAGTAGCACCTATTCACCCCCCCCCCCTCTAGGTGCCCATACGATCCGTTCAACGTTTATATATTGGATAATGTAATTTTTAGCCTATATGAATAAATCTAATGAACTTTAATTTTCAGGGGTTTAAATAATATGATTATCTAAACTTATTAATATATTATATATGGGTCCGTCCATTTCTCCAACATGTGAGGCATACTCATCGATTATGCGAGCGATCTAGTATAACTCGCATATATTACCCTGATCAATAATACGCAAAACTTCCCATCTCTCCTTTAACATAATATATTAATTATTAAATTGAATCATACAATCCATTATGTCTTCAGTATGTTGTGAATTTCATGATGCCCTGACCAGACGCCAGTGTAGCACTCTCCTCCGTCTATTTTAAGTAGGAGTAGTTTTCTTTGGCAGGAGTGGTAATAGCTAACCAAATTGTGTCTCACGGTATCTAGGCAGTAGTTGTTAGTTAAACTAGCAATGTGGTCCTGGCAAATGCGAGGGCATCATCTTTTGTGGGTTTAAAGTGTTTGGTAAATAACTTTTTTTGTGGATATCACATTTTTCCCGTTATATGGTAAGAAAAAAATCTCTATAAATATCACAAAAATTATTATAAAGAAAACATCATGTATTCAAGTAACATCTTTGGTCATATTAATTTTTTGGGCGGATGATTATTATATCATCCATCAAACACCGATGTGGGGGAATGATTATTATATCGTCCATTAAACACCGATGTGTTTTGTATGTACTATGTAGTATTAGATTACTAAATATCACTATAGTGTTTTATAGGACGGTCAATGCATGTGGCCTCCCGTTTTCGTTCTCTAACTCTAACCACTAATTTGACCAATATTGCGTGTGTCATTTTATATAAAACATTATATAATTTAAAATTTTATTTTAATATGTTCAATGATAAAATTCCGTGACATGTAATCCGTTTTCCGTGTATCAAATTAGTGGTAAAACTTACACCACATTTGTGTCACCTAAATAGGGATGGTGGCAGTCATAGTTAAGCCAAATTAAATTTTAACAAATTTTTTGTTCTGGTGTTTTACTCTCATTTACTTATAGCATGCTAAATTGTGCTACATTTAGAGACACGAACGTTGTCTTCACGGTGAAACCTTGAAATTTATTTGACAAATTAATATGTTGTTATAAATAAATTATGTTCTTTTGGGCATATTTGAGAACAGACTTGCACATCGGTAGTAAAAGTTAGAGATGTATCAATTCATCACATTATTTACCGTCACCTGATAAGCAACAAAAAAATTCTACAACTATCGGTGATGTTATTGTAAAAAAATATCATGTGTGCAGGTAATATCTTTGGCGATCTTATACTTTTGGAGAATTATCATTATGATATGTGTCGAAACACCCAAGGGTGTTTTCGTCAATGATACTAAATCGGTAAACAGAAGTAAAGTTTTTACATTATACTTGATCAGTATGTGAGGTACTTTGATAAAAAATGATGGATTGAAAAGAATTAGGACATAACATTAAATAGTGAGAATGAGCCTTCCAGCTAGCCAAATAAGGTGGTCAATTTTGTGTACTTAATTCATACAACGTATATATTGATCACGCTAGAATAAATTTACTTTTGTTTTGCAAAAACACTCAACTTCTAAGCAGGGATTGCCTTGCAACGCGTTTTAGCATGACCAGGTTCTTTTCTATGTGAACTGACATGATTTCAGCCAGAGTAGCTAGTACATGTACACGGGTTTTTTTGGACACATCTTTTTTTTATTTAGGCGGATGCACTTCGTAATTATTGAAGTCCAGGAGAACACTACTTGCTTAATTTGGAAGTCCACATCTGAGACGTGAGAACGTGACCTTATGGGATTCCACGTGATATGTGACCTTATCAAAAATAAAATGTGTCTCAAAAAGTTACGTAACTAATAGTCTGTTGTTAAATCTTAGCCGTAAGTTTTAGATCTAACTACCCCAATTATTAGGATGATGTGAATTAACGTGGTGTCTCTATTTTAGAACTTCGTATTGTGCTTTTAGTATATAGTAGATATTTTACACTAATGTTTGAATTAATGTTTAAATTAATATCTCTGTTCCAAATAAGTAGACTTAACTTTATCTAGATACATATGTATTAGTTGGAGAGTCAATTTTTAAAAGTATGATCGTGTTTAAATAAAAGAATACCAATGTTTGTGTTGTCAAATTAGTATCATTAAATTCATGATGAAATATTTTTTATTAGATAGCTAATTCGGTTTCCCAAATAGTGGTATATTTTTACATAAACTCGGTCAAATTAAACATCTCGATTCTCTATAAATATATAACTACACTCCTTTATGAACGAAAGAAGTATCTATACACTAAAACATTTATGCATATTTATGTATTTTTTTAAAACTAAGATAACTAATTTATAAATAGAGAATTCCATTAATTACCAGGCACTATTAGTATTGAAAGAGTCCTAGCTACAAATGCTATAGCTGGCTCGATCTCTTCCTTTTTCCCTTTTTAAGTGGACTCTGTCCGCTTGGGTGTTTCACGCCATAGCATGAAAGTATAGGATGGCTGGATCCATTTGGTTGTCTATGGCATGGCCAGCTAGGTCTCTACCAATATTTTTTTTTTGACATGGTCAATTGTTTGAAGCATCATGTGTTAGTCTAACATGGCCAGTTAGGTCTTTTTTTTACATTGAACTTCTCATACGTGACATTGCAACTATTTTTTGTATTAACTATAATTTTATGTAACCTTTGCTATCTTTAAATCCTAGCCATATATTTTAGATCTAACAATTAAAATTAATTTAGATGACGTGAATTAACGTGGTGTCTCTATTTTAGATCCTCTGTACTATGCTTTTAGTATATAATAGAAGCGGGGAAAAAACCTATTTCAATAAGAAGTTTAGAGTTTGATACCTAATCCTTCTATAAATTAAGGGTTTATTTCAAACTTTAAAGTTTAGGGTATCAATCGAAGCTTTGAAAATCATTTGCCTTTTACATGAGGCGCCTGAACAAACTTTGATACAAATTGATTTCATTACATTTCATGTAAGCATGACGTTCCAACCTCATGGTTTTTCTCCTCCAGCATTTTTGAAACCTCAGGACTCAAAGTTCAGGCCGTCAACATTGTTATGTTGTATGTATAAGAGACACGTCATCATAGAGACGCAGATGATATATGTTCTCTTGCTTCGTCCCGGCTTATGTACGATCCTACATTTTCTCAGAAATGGTAATTTGGTTGTTTAAGTAAATTATTGCCTGTTTGCACTATTTTTTCTTATTTGTATGTTTGAAAAAATAGACATACGCACTAGCACCAGATATAATTTATACTTCGTCCGATCTACATTACTTAACGTTAATTTAGTACAAAATTGCACTAAATCAGCGACAAATAATATGTATCGGAGAGAGTAGAAGAAGCGGCAAGAAGAAGACCTGCAACGAGAATTTGAACACCCGTAACAAACCAGCAAGAGGCGGTTCGCTCGTGTGAACACACTGACCACCCGCAAGAGGCTGTGCCAGTTCATCATCAAAATAAGCACACCAGGCGCAAAATTATATCTGAAAAAAAAAAATTCGGGACCAAAATTCCAACGCCCGTAACAACCCAGCAAGAGGCGGTTCGCTCGTGTGTTCGGCACTTCGGCGGTGTTCCACAGTTCAGGCGAACTTGGCTTTATAATCAGTTTTACTTCCATAGACTCCGCAGAAAAGTCAAATCCTCCTCGCCTTTCCGATTCCCCATCCATTCCGCAAAACCCCAGAGCTAAACCCTACCTCGCGCCGGATTTCTATGCCGCCGCGCGAGGACGCCAGCGGCGGTGGCGGCGGCGGAGCATTTGTTGCTGCTTCCCCGCCGAATCCCGCCCCACCACTGCCGGCCAATGGCAAGGGGAAGGGGAAACTGAAGGCGACGAGCGATGACCTGGTGAGCAACATCGACCCCGCTGCTCCTCATCCTCCTCCTCCTTGGCCCTTGTCGGGCGTCTCTCTGACGCTTGCGTGGCTCGCTTCTCGTGCGCCCGTCGCAGCCGGAGGAGGACATCGTCCTCAAGGAGCGCCTCGAGCGGTGCATGGTGCTGGCGCAGGACGCCGACTCCGCCATCCAGGCCCAAGCTATCGTCACATTGAGGTACTCTAGTTCTGAAACTCCACATCTCAGTCGACTTTGTTACCGCGCTAGTCTGTTTGCTTTGTATTTTTGAGCCGTTATCAGATTATTTCAGTGCAATCTCTTACCGTGTAACACGTTTGGTTCCTTGGCCCGTAATCCATTATCGAGTAAACAATCACCAGCCAAGCCGATTCCACGACGATTGTTTTAGGACACGCCCAGTAGGGACGGCGCTCCGACCTTGTGTGATGTTTCAGGACTGCATGAGAGGAGGTTACAGGATCCTGCACTGCCAATTGTTTCTTATTGTAGTGGAAACACCTATCCTGAATGTGGTGTTCTCTTTACAAAAGAGCTTTGCAACTTGCTTAGCAGCCTGGAGGCTGCTATCCCTAGATGTGGAAGGGTGATCGCCTGCCTCCTAACGGGGACGTCTTTAAAGGGCAAAAGCAAGGTGGATGAATGCTCTAGGACTGACATCCCGAGGAAGAAGTCACTTATGTGCAAAGATAAGAAAAGTGGTGCCAATGCGAAAGCGCATGTGTCTGCTTGATCTTTGGTCTTTGCTCATCCTCAGGGTGAAGGTTGTTCTTGTGGTCTTCTCTTTGCCCTTTGCCTTGTAGTGAAGTGCGTCTGATTTGCCGCATTGTGTTAGCTGTGTGGTGGTTTTTGCCAGGTGTGTGGGGCGTAGGGTTTGATGCTTTGTGAGTTGCTGTGTGTGTTTCGGTTTTCATCCGATTTTCCGTAAATTAACTCGGCAATTCTCGCCTTCTTAAGTAATAGATTGAGGCAAACAAATTTGCCTCCATTTTAAAAAAAACCTACCAAGAAAATTTACTGTCCTTTTGCAATGCTAAACACAAATAATTAAGCTGCACACTGGGTTACACACATTTTTTCTCCTGATTATATTTGTTCAATAGAACGAGCTAGTTTGTATCCTTGTTAAATAGAGAATCAGGATGTAGTTATGAATGGACGTAATACCAGGGTCCCACTGATAAAAGTAGTCAGGTTAGGTTGGTTTGTTTACAGCTAAAACAGGCGATAGACTTGCCTTCTTGAATGTATCAGCACCACAAAGTATCATAGCTGTTTACCACCTTTTGCTTTTACTGTTTAACTAGCATGGTGGCCCTCGCAAATCCGAGGGCATCATATTTTTAGCATTTGAAAATGTTTATTAATTAGAAACATCATTTTTAGATAATAAACAATAATGCTCTATAACTGTCGCAAATATTATGTAAACAAAATATCACATATGCAAAAAAAAAACATCACTGGCCATCATAAATTTGTGGGTGAATGGTTATTACGATATCTAACAAAGCACCAACATTTTTTAACTAAAATTATATTAGATTAATAGAACCATATTTTCCTACAGCGGGGGTTATTAATCAACTGAAAGGAAAATAGTTCAGCCTCCTTAATACTTCATCTTCCCGTGTTTTAACTATAACCACTAATTTGATCAATAATGCATGTACTATTGTTTCTAAAAAATGTCACTAATACTGTATTCAAATGTGAATTCAGTGGTATAAATGTCATGACATATACTACTCCCCGTGTTAGTATATTAGAGCTGATATGTAGTTCAAGAAAAAACTTTAACCGTAAATTAGTTCAACAATATGTAAATTATACCCCTCTAGTTCAGTTTAAAGGCCCTACGTGCAGCCCTAGATTGCTAATTTGCTAATATGATATGAATTTTATAACATTAAAATTATGTTATTTGAAAATAGAACTTCTAAAGTTTCTAATAATATATGCTATGAAAAATATTTTTTGTATTATGTTGGTCAAATTGACAATCTAGGAATACACGCAGAACTTACACACCGAATCGAGGGAGTACCTCCTAAATTTATACCATTGAAAATTTCTTCTAAATATGAATCCAATGGGTTAATTTTTGGAACATATAAATTATATCTTGTTGGTAAAATTTATGGTCAAACTTTTTTCTTGAATTGCCTATCGCTCTAATAAACTGGTACGTAGGGACGGTCAAATTAATGGTCAAACTGAGATCTCGAAAAACATGTGTCGCAACCAAAATGGGGATGGTGGGAGTAATAGTAGGCCACATTAATTTTTTAGAAATACCTTCTTTTGTCCTTTGATATCAAGATATATCATATTGTTAAATAGTGATACGTTAGGCTTGTACATATACTTTTTTTACTGAGACTTTGTTGAGTACGCCTAGCCGAGACTATATAAATTTTTGAAGTCTTCAATTTGTGATGGACTTTAGGTAGATTCATATTCGCTAAGCTCAACACAGTTACTTTCGAGAGAAATTGCAAGAATTTCTAATCATTCATACCCTTTATATCCATTGAACGCACTTGTCTACATCTGTTGTTTCCGATGGAACCTTCTTCTCTTTCTAATTCCTTTTAGTATACATGTGCTTGCCTTATATGGCCGGTCTAACACATCTATGTGAGATATATATAGAAAGGCATATATGTAGAAATAGAATACGTCTTTATTTTTTTAGCTAGTTAAAGGTAGAGTGTCTTTTTTCTTTTGAGCTGAAGAGCCGAGAGTCTAAAAGAGATAAAATATGACTCTGTTTTTCTGGTTGATGAAATCCTACGAATGGAACCAGCATTTTTTTTCTATTTACAAACCAAAATTGGTCCCATTTTTCTAGCGTCAGACAATCTATCTAACTAGATGGGCCGGCGCGCTTCGCCGCGCCCGCATGCCGCTCGTTATTTTCCGTGTTCTGCTGGTGCATGGTTATAGACCGCATGCCGCTCGTTATTTCATCACGTGTTCTTTGTGTCCTGCTGGTGCATGGTCATAGACGAAGAGCGAGGTTCGTCCCCTGCATCTCTCTTTGGCACGTGGCTGACTCACATGCGTTTATGTGTTTGCCTTTTCTACGGTTTTGTTTTCATGTAACCTTTGGCTCTATGGTTGGGTAACTTCCTTTCCCTTTTCATCAGGCGTTTAGCTACTATGACACCATTAGAAGATGGATCAAATGAGCTATGGGTGGAAATTTAAAGAATTTAGAGCTCAGCTATATTTCTATATGGTTATGTTGGTGAGAACAAAGTTAAAGCTTTTGGCCTTCACGGAAAATCTTTGGTCCTTGACCTCCTTTGCTTTATTGGTGTTGATTCTTCTCCATCCAAGTTCTCTTACCACATGATATACAATTTCAGCATATGCCAGTAGGTATGTGGCAGTCCTGAAGTCATAGTCTGTCCAAATGAAATTGGATTGACGAATTGTTCATATTTCATTAAAAACTCACAAAGGATGGTCATTGGCATATAGATTTTTAGATTTAGCGAACAACATGTGTAATTCATGGTGCCACGATGCAGAGAACCATTCCTTTTTTCTTAAATATTTAAAAGAAAACACAGTTCAATAAAAATGATAACTATACACCATCTTGGTTTTCCCTTTGATATTGAAGGCAGTAAGATATTTTACTGACATGGATACCTTTAACAAAATAGCTGGATCAAGAACGTCGGACAAGTATCAGGAATCGCTGGATGCATAGCAGCGTTATACCTTCAAAGCTTTGGAGTGAAAAGTTCAACCAGATGTTTTAACTCCATGTAGAGAGACAGTCTGGTAAACATCTTAGCTGGATAGTGCCCTGATAAGGAACAAATGTAGCATCACCTGAAATGTCTGGACAGTGTAAGCAATTGGGGACAATATCGCTACTAAAATAAGTTGCAGATCAGACCGTGTTGATTATACAAATTAATTGCACACATCTCAAATGCAAATATAGGAGCGTCATATTTTCACTTGCTTGCACACATTTGCCATCAGCTAAGGTGTCAACTGACAGATCTGCTGAGCATGTCACTTAATATTATACTATTGCTCCAGCTTCAAGTTCAGAGAAACATGAATACATCAGCTCACTTTGTCAATTGTCAGTTGATCGGTTGTAGAAAAGTCGACTGATTGTAGAAGAGATCAGCATAAATTGTTTGTACTATTTATAGAACCTACAACCTCTCTATGGAAAAGGAGAATCGACACTTAATTAAATGAACAGTTAATTTGATACGCATAAGAATAGTTGTTGCATTTTTATGGTTTAAGTATGTAAAATATAAGAAAATGTCAGAAGCAAAAAATGACTTTGTTTCCTAGCTAAGCAAGATGCTGTTCTTCCAACTGAGCGTACCGAGGTAGAGTAAGAAATCAAATATTATAAAGTACATGCTAGAAAACATGAGTATCTAGGAAAATTTACTGATAAAAAAGGGATTACACCTGTCATCTTTCAGTAGTATTGTAATATGCCGTGCACAACAGGGTATTCAGTAGGAAGTGACACACGCTGAAGTATTGATCCGTTCTGATACTTCCCTTGGGCTCATATCACAAGATACATTACCACACTCCATATAGATATGTTCTTGTTCCTGATGCCATCAGGCTTTGCAAAGTACTATAAAAGAAAAAAACATGTACTCCTATATCATATAGCCTGCTTTTGGTAAGAAAATACTTTACCTACAGGTTTTGGCCCACGCATATTGATTTTGAAAAGATACATGGAATCCTGATCGTGTCTTATCAGGTATGAGCTTCTGCCTCTCAATACCATGCGATTTGCCTTCTAAATGTACTAACAAACTCTGGACAGGAAAAGAGAGAAAAATACAAAAGGCAATGAATACTTCAACTACCGGTTTTGGCTCATGCATATTGATTTTGGAAAGATACACAGAATCCTGATCATGGTGAGCTTTTTAATACCATGTGATGTGTGCTAACATACCTTAGGATAGGAAAATAGAGGAAATGCAGATAGCCATTAAGATGCAATCACTTTGGTGATGAAGTCGATATAATTCCTCAAGATCCCAGAGAGTTAAAAGCAAAATCAATACTAAAACCAATCCATGGAGAGAAGACATAATTTGTGCTATACGAATCCACCCATCCTTTTGAAATGAATGGTAAGTAATAACTGAAATGATGACTTCTAAGATAACAAAGTAACCATAACTTCAACAGCCGAACTATCTTTCTTACAGTTTGAAATATGAAGACTTAACTCATTGTCTCTAGCAACAGAACACAATAGTCTATAACTTTGCCAGTTTGTTGAAAGTTCCAGATCTGTACTTCCCATATAAAAACATTCATAGCAGAAGCTTTAACAGCTTGTTCTGTACAAAATTAATTCTATGCAGGAAAGTTTCAGTAGTACTTTTAAGTTGCACATTTCCGTGCAACTTCAAAACATGATCGATTCATAGAGTTTACCTGTTTAGCGACATGTGAAATTAGAACATGATAATAAGAACTAATCTACATGGTCTATTCCCATCAAGGCCTACAAAAATAGTAAATGGCACATTCGGTGTACAGCAACATTATTAAATCCACTGTAAGGTAGAAAGTAAATGATACTGGAGCCTATTTCAAGAAATAGAGATCTTCATACCACGGCCACAATAGTTTCCACGACTTAAAAATTATTTTTCTCCAGATCACATTCTCCACCAGCCACCGTGATATGGATAAATAGCAAAAACTCTAAATCTCCATAGATATACATGCATGTATGGTATCATGTGGAAGTCAGGTAGCCTCTATAAAACAAAGAACCACGTCTTACCTGTTTATAATCCCTCGAGCCATTCATATAGATCAACTGAGTTGAACAATAGAACAAGCAAGTTCCTTCCACAAGACCGTTGCCAGAAATCCGCTCCAGTGCATCATCCATATCAGCGATTTTGATCTCAGATATGGGATTCACGAGATATTTTTTTATTCTTTTGAATCATCCAAGCTCATGCAATGGTAGTAATTTCATCATGAATCCGCTCTCCACCTTTGCCACGCTCAGAACAAAGTGAGAAAAATAACTGATTTTGGATCTGCAACATATAACAGAAAGAATAAATTATATGCATCATCAAGGAAACTAATTTGACAACGAATCAAGTGTAACATCCAACTGTATTCATGAAAATTATATCCTAAAACCAAATTCGTCAGTGGAGCTCGTACCCGGGCATCTTCTGCATGCTGCTACACCGGCCTCTTTCCATATCTGGCCGAGAAGCTCTCTCACCAGCGCGCCTCAGCCTCGTCCTGGAGGAGACCTTTGTGAAGGCGAGATTAAAACTCAAGGTGGATCAAGGATTCGGGTTTTCGGGCCTCCATGCCCTGATCCGGAGGCCCCATGTCCAAATCCGGGAAGGCGCCGTCTACTTCCCCATGGTGCCCTGCCGCTGCTCCCGTCTACCAGCGACGAAAAGAGGACAGGGAGACCCGGGCGTTCTACCCCAAGGACGATGCTGGATCAAGGGAGGGAAGATGAAGCATGGGACGGGAGGGCTGGTGGGGGAGGGGCGGAAGCTCTGGGAAGGCGCCATCTGCTCGACCGGATGAACCACGAGAGGGCGCCGCCGGCCAACGCCGTCGCCGGCGAGGCGGGAGAGAAGGCGATGCGGGAGAAGAGAGAAGATGGGGCAGGCGCTGCGGCGGCCGGAGGTACATGGGGCGGCGGCCGGAGGTAGGTGGCCGCCGGAGCTGCCTGGGGCGGCGGCCGGAGCTGCCTGGGCGGAGGAAACCTAGGTCGTAGAAACGCCTGGGAGGAAGAGGAGAATCATTTGGCGTGAGGGTTGGCTACGGGCCTGGGTTTGGGGGTGCGATGGTCTGGTCTCTCGTTGGTCCCAGCTTCAGCCATGTAAAAACTCAAACCGCGGTAACAAAAGTTTCATCCACCAATCCGAATGAACGCATCAGATCATTTAAAACAAAAGATCAAACGGTCGGTAATATGTTGTGTGGGGATGGCTTCACCAGGCGGGTCAGCGACTAAGCTTACAGCTTAGAGTAATTATTGCTCTCTCTATTTTTTTTTCTCTAAGGGCATGTACAATGGTAGAGAAAGCGCGCCTTCTCTTAGCGTCCACATCATCTAGAGAAAGCACAAGATATAACTTGTACAATGCATCATCTCTTATTGTCATCCCTTGTAATTAATGAGAATAGCTATTTTTAGTAATAAATTAATTGGCTAAGGGAAGACATATGGTACAATGCTCAAAATAGTCTTTTCTTATTTTGTAAGGGATCATCCCTTAGCTAAGAGAAGGCAATCTTCCCTTTCTTATTTCTCTCTCCTCCAACTAAGCATAAATTCTACGTGGCACCTTTAAGGGAAAGCTGACGTCATCCCATTGTACATGTCCTAAGTTCCAAGCCGGGTATGTGGCTCTTATTTTTTTTCCCTCAAGTTTCTGGCCGGGCATGCATATCCGTTAAATATTGATCGCTTCGCTTTTTTTTCAAGTTCTTGGCCAGCTAACGTGACAAACTTTGCATGTCCCAAACAATGCGGGCTTGTACTGTTACGTAATTTTTTAAATCTCTAGTTAAATCTAGCCGTATGTTTTAGATCTAACTATTAAAATTAATTTTGATGATGTGGCTTAACGTAGTATCTCGAAAACATAACACTCGTATTGTGCTTTTAGTATATAGTAGATTTCCGGATCACATTATAGTTGCGCTATTTTATTTGGCTGGCTCATTCGGAATGCTGCTGCTATTGACATCAGTGGTGTGCGTTCTTCCGTCAGTTGCTCCGTTTAGGCTGACCTCTTGTTGGTTCGTAGGTAACTGTGATTGATGCTTGGCAGGCGAGACATTCATAGAGCGAGAGGTTCAACCATGCATATCTTTGAACTCCTCAAATTCCTCCGGCCCCACTGGCCACTACGGAACGCTCAAGTGTTACTTTGAGACTGCCAGATTCTATTGTGAAGGTACAATGGATTGCTAATCTTTCGGTTGAGCAACCTTAAATACCTTTGGTGCTCATATGGAATACTGTACTTACTCTGCAACAGCTATGGCTGGCATTCTTCAGTATTGGCTTTGAACGTGACTTCTAAAGCAAAAAGGGTATGCGTAAATACCAAAACGTTGAGCAAACATTTGTCAATTGTTTGTGTTAGTGTCTCCATTTTATAACTAACTATCATGTAAAATTCTGAGCAAGATATACTCTACCAATACCTTGCTTTATTTCTGGTTGAAAATTGCAGAACTTTATTTCAGTTTTCCTAACTATGGACCATGCTAACCAATAAATATATTCATTTTGTTGTGTTTATCTCCGTTGAGCATAAGCAGACTAGATGACATAAGCACACTAGATGACTCAAACTTTGTTTCATTTTCGTGTTTCAGGAAAGCCTTAAGTACTGTATGTTGTCCTTTTACATGATATACCATCGTGGGGTGATGCATAGGTCAGGTAAACACTGTTTGAACTCTCCAGCCTAAGTTCTAACTTCATTTAAGTTTTATTAGTTGTTCGGACTTTTGTTGGAGTCTAATTATGCTAATGTCACGTATGCCAGAAGCTTGGTTGTCGAAATAACAGAAGAAGTCCGAAAGGTTTAGAGCCGCATCCAGTATCTGATTTCTTTCTAGATTCTATTGATTATAATTAAAATTGTTTTAATATTTTTTCCTTAAAGTTTTATGGACTGAGAAAATGCATACATTATGCTTGGGGTTTACATGCCCATCATATTAACACATAACTTTAACAATAATTTTTAATACACATGCACTATGAAGCTACAAAATATATGAATAGGAAACACATGTTATTATGAGTCATGAACTATGGATTACTGAAAGACGTGAAAATACATAATATTTTTGCATGATGTCTTTGGATGGTTCATAAAAAAAGATGCGAGTTTTGGAGGATGGGGTGAAAAAGAGATGGAGAGAAGTTGCATTGGAGTTCTCTACGGAAGAAGTCATTGAATTTCATCTCATGTTAGAATGGTTATGAAACAAGGGGTTCAAAGAATGTATTTCAAAAAAAAATTTACAGCCCCATTATACGAACCAGATGGCTCTTAATTTGAAAAGCTTCTAAGAGTGGAATCCTTCTAAATATGTTTAATAATTCTGAACTCCGAATGCATATTAAGTGGTTCATGTGAGAATTACTTGCACCTCATTTTAGTTTCAGTTATCAACCTTATATATCACGAGAAATTATTTCTACTATATTGGGTGTGTATTCATGAAATTCTATGAAACTTCTACAATGTACAAGTATAAATTGAGGATTTTTCAGTGACGGGATCATAGCACGTTGCCCTTAAACATGGTCATAGATTATCTTGAGGCAACACTGGAGTCATCATACAACTTTCTGGAGTAGAGATAATATCTTATGATAAAATGAGAAGCTTCAAGAGTATTTTGGGGTATAACAATATAGGATTTTTTAGAAGAATACTCGTGAAAGATAGTCATGGTGAAGATATTTAACGAGAACTATAATTAGAAAAATAATCCATACCATGATGTATTTTAGGTGTGTTAAAAAAATATCTAGGAGTCAGACTATATTGCAAGGAATTTTAGAGTGAACATATTTGTAGAGATATTTCTAGAGTTGTTGTCGACTACTAGAACGGGTTAATGGACGGATGTCAAATGCAATTCTAAATAATTATAAGCACTTATTATATCACAATTATTATTTTAATGCAATCAAGGTGTCAATGAAGAAATTATGTCAATATTGTAGACGAGGTACACATACTAAGAGTCAATGTGTATTTGATGCGATGAGCCTCAAAAGCTATTTATCCATGTGCATGCGCCCAAGATGGGTAATAGCCCTATGCCCTGCCGTCCAATCTTTTTTGTAAAGATAATTACTAGTATAATCGAGACTAATCGAGCAGAAAGATGGTCTAATCTAGATGAAAAGTGGTTCGAAAGATGACTTGTTCAATTAGTGTTTTTTGGTCCTCTTTCGTGGTTGTGCTGTTCAAGATTCCACACTTTATGTTAAAAAAAAGATTCCACACTTTCACCATAGACATGGTGTTTTTGAAATATGCCCCATTTCTTGTCCTCCAAGCTGATCCTCTGTGGATACTGGCTTATACATGACAAAGAAAAGATACCCTCCAATCAGTTTAAATTCTATAGATTTCGCATAGTGTTTTCCATATTTGGCATGCCAGATGATTTAAGCAGTTCCTTGCAAAACAAGGATATGTTGCAAATTATATTGATCTCCTTCAAATTACACAAGGTTGGATGTGAGAACTTACGACATGCTAACCGATGGAGATATTTTTGTTAAAGAGGTAAATTAATTTTATGTGAAACACAAAACCAAAGTTATTGTCATGGATGCTTTGGCTTTCTATTAGCCCATTGGAAGACTTGCAAGATTCTTAAAATGTTTAGAAATATGCATTGCTTTCATATATGTGGATATGTTATTGGGTGCACCGATAGTCCAGTGACATGTTTGATGAATGATGATGGCAGAGTTACTTGTTTGCATCGTGTAATGGAAAAGTTGGTTAAACTTGCTTATTTTATCATGCAAATGATTTTTCAGTGACGGGATCATTGCACGTTGCCCTTAAACATGGTCATAGTGGATTATCTTGAGGCGATCGCGGGAGCCATCACACAACTCTCTGGAGCCGTACGAGTCCAACCGTCTACGAGCAACAAGGTCGACCAGTTTGCGCGGCAGGCAGGTCAGCCTCTTGACCGTGCCGAGCGGGCG
The DNA here is from genome assembly GCA_007115705.1 of Dactylis glomerata. Classification (NCBI taxonomy): domain Eukaryota; kingdom Viridiplantae; phylum Streptophyta; class Magnoliopsida; order Poales; family Poaceae; genus Dactylis; species Dactylis glomerata. The sequence continues at coordinate 2,524,538 of QXEO01000964.1, read as the reverse complement.
GGCACCTTTAACACCAAAAGCTGTTGTGCAGGAAAAATTGATGTTCTGAGTTTTCATTGTTTGACAGCTTAATTGGCTGTAAATGTTGTTGAATTGTCTAAAATACTCAATACTTTTGAGAGCATGTGTAATAGTTGATCAAAGCATACGAGTATATCTGCCTCTATAAAATAACATGAAAAATACACACACCAATTATTTAATCAAATATAGATTTGTCCAAAAATACATATCTGTACCATCTATCTACTATATACTAAAAGCACGATACGGATGTCTAAAATAGAGACACCATATTAACCCACATCATCAGAATTATTTTAACGCTTAGATCTATAATTTATGGCTAGGATTTATCGAAAGGTTAATAGTTACGTAACTATGTACGTAGTCCGGTTTTAACACCAATTTGACACGATACACGGTGTGGTACCAGATAAAAAAGGTGAAAAAAACTGACCGGGTTGCTACCAAGACAGGAAACGTGACCTGCCTCTTTTTTTTGGCACAATCGTATCATTCAAACATGAAATAGATAGAACGTGAAAGCAAATCTGATCGTTTAATCTCTTTTTTCTTACGAAGGCACATGTACGTATGTCTTCCAGTAGTTTTTTCATAGCTGAGTCCAATTTAAAAAAGTTGCCACACTCGCTGAATTTCAGGACTCCGTAGAAATAGGTGAGTCTGTCTAAGAAAAGAGACAAATATTTGGTCCGCTCGCTGCCTGCCTAACTAGGATTAACGAGGTGCTGTCACGAGGGATGTTGTGCTTGATAAATTGATCAACGATCTATAGGTGCAGGGCTGAGTATAGAATAATCCCATAAGACAATTTTTTTATTTGGCTACGAAACATACAAAGAGATGAAATATTTTGTAAAATCGAGTTTACTAAAACACAAAAGAAATAAAAATTGTTCGTGGAATTTAAATTTTTAATTAAACCATGCAAAATTAATTATCCGTTAAGTTTAAGCATCTGGTCCAAATTTAAAGATTCGGCACATCGATTATTTCTAAAAAAATCAAAATAAAACCATGCGAATGTATTGTAGTCTCAGAAACTATGGAGTTGACATATAATATATTATTATTACGGTCACATTAAACTTGGAAGAAAAGGTATAGTAGAAATTCTATTAAACAACAAATCAACCAGCCGTGAATGTGATGGGATCATCTTTTTAACAGGAGCTATAAGTCCGTAAGTATGAAAATCAATTATGACAACAAGTATAGCTAAACATATTAGAACATGCTATAACTCCCCACATAAACGCAAGAATCCAACTGCTCTTTTATTTGCATGCCTGCATAGTTATTTAATAATTAATAACTTCATACAAGCAAGAACATGTCATGATAAATGTCACAAGACAAATCACAACTGGCAGATTTGAAACTCGATCGAAGCAAATGCAATTGATATATTATCATAATGTTTCTAATCAAATTATAAATAACATATCTTCATTGAAAAGACCAGAATGAATGATCGTTTGTACTTAAAAGTAATAACATAAGTAACATATTTTTGTAAGTATACAAAAGTGCATCACAACCAAAAGTAATTTTGTATATAAACATCATCGGATGATCTTCTGGTGGATTCTAACTATTAGTTTGAGTATTCACGCCAAGCAAGTGACTATTTCGTATACATTTTTTGCCTTCTCATTAAAAGTTGTATCCAGCGGTATATAGATACCAGAAAAGCATATAACCCCCACATTCATTAACAGAAGGATAGTGTGAGATTTTCCAGGCTGTTACCGATATCTTTAAGAATTAGTGCAGACAGAGCGAATTCATTGATGTAATTTACCTTTGATATCCACATCAGTAATCATTCTAATAATTTTGTATCTAATTACCTAATATAGTTATAGTTTTAAATCTCAGAAAATTTGCCAAAGAACATTATTTGGTATATATGATTAGACATCTTTGGATTTATTTTTTATGTTTTCCCTATGATGTAATGAAGTCAACTTAATATCACATGTCATTAAATCACACAATGAAATCTATGATTGATTAAGACGTTGGAACTATGCCATCAAAACCACGCCATGTTACATGACACATCAAATACATGTGATTAAGTGTGAACCGTCGGATAATATGGATATATTTACAAAATAGCGAATAAAATATGTCATCAAAATAATGATGTTCTATAAAACTTGACTTGGTACTTATGTAACATGGAACCGTGAACAAACATGTTAACTAACATGTTGAAATAAAAATCATCACAATTAAATTGTGTTAACTTCGCATTTATCATTATTTTGAGCAACATGCTAATATACAATATATTGGTCAAACATTCACCATGGAGACGGTGTTTATGTCTGAAGAGTCACATATTTGTAGTTTATTTAAGTAAATGTGACAAAGAATCATAGAATAAGGTTACAATTTCAAATGTTTAATTTGGTCTACCAATTTAATGAGGATGATTATATTTCCTTTAGTACAGGAAGGAAATTTATCAATGTGATTTAACCTCATGTACTGTTCTAAAATAACATAACATCTATAATATTTTTTATTGAGATAATATGACATACAAGGAAAATACATGGGTGTTGACATACTAATGATGATCCGAGACATCTAAGGTTGTAAAAGGGGCTACTCTCATTTGCAATATTATTTTACCATGACATTTGTGATAGTCATAGAAATGTATTATTTCTTTACAAAAAAATAATATCCTTGAAATCTTAACTTTTTTGTACCCATTAAAGAATGTGACCTCACATTTGCGAGGGCTAGCATGCTAGTTATATACTAAAAGCATAATACAGAAGTCTAAAATAGAGACACCACCTTAATTCATATTATTAAAATTATTTTAACCATTAGATTTATAATTTACGGTTACAATTTAACTAGAATAGCATAACGTAAAATCTATGTCTGACACAACACGTACATCAAACTGTAAAGGTCAGCTGGCTGAGCTGGGTAGGTGGAGTCTTTATCCATTCACGTCTACAAAACGAGATGGCTCACGTTGTTTTTTTTGTTTTCTATAAATCTTTTTACATATGCCTCAGAGCTGAACTGAACGATACAGATGTAGCCTATTTTTACTATGCTGTACATACAACGCTTCTAGTCAGGACGTAGTAGGATAAAATAAACTATAACGTGCAGCCTAAAATATAGAAACCACATTGACTCGTATCATGCAAATAAATTTAACATTTGACAGTTAGATCTAAAATTTACATGTAGCATTAAAAGATAATAAGGTTATGTGCAATAGTTTTGTACTCTATAATTTTTACTTAACTTTGTCTATATATCTAGCACTAAAATGTATCTAGATACATGCGAATCTACAGAAAGTTGAGTCAATAATTATAAAGCGGTGAGAGTACATAATAATTTACTATTGGACACATAGAATGATACATATAATCCAAATTAGTTTGACAATTAGATCTAAAATTTATCACTATGATTAAAAGATAAAAAGGTTACGCTCCAATAGTTATGTACTATTTCAGTTCCATAATTTTGACTCGACTTTATCTAGATTCGTATGTGTCTAGCATTAAAACATATTTAAACACATAAAAATTTAGACAATGTTAAGTTAAAAATTATGAAACACAGAGAGTACATAATAATTTACTATGGGACACCTAAAATGATGTAGTTCATCAAATTTAAAACCAGCATAGTCCAGAATGTGAAAATAAACGAGGAGACTCCGTACTGGACATGTAATGCAAAGACATGTAATCCAAAACAAATAAGTAACTAGCGCGCTCTGCGGCGCCATCCTGTGGTACACGTGTTCAATTTATTGTCGTGAACTTTATTTTATCAATAAGTTTTCTATAAGCTTGGTCAAAGTTTATATTCCATAGCTTTTAAAAAGTTGTATACATCTTATTTTACGAAACAGAGGTAGTACCTCGACTAAATGAAAAATTTACGGCTATAAAAGATTAGGGAAAAAGAAAGTAACAAAGATAGATTCTTTCGCAAAAGACATTTGGGCTCGTAAATTTGCCATCAGGATACATATTAGCTTAAATATGTGTGTGCTTAAGCCTGAACAATTGTAGTCCTTAGTTAGAAAAGTCAAATTTTCTTTATATCCGTTGTAAGAGAAAGCTTACATGCAGGTTCCTAGCATAGGTTGAAAATTAGGGAGCTTAGAGCTCTTTAGAGACGTGTGTGTTGGCCTGCCACCTTTAACACGACTGTGGCGTGTCTGTGCACTGTGCTGTCGTCTTCTCCGCTCCAATCCCCATTCCACTCCGGACTGAGATCCGGTGCCTAGCAGTGGGCAAGGCACCAATGAACAGTACCGTGCCTTGCACCTCTATTTTAGCCGTTGGATCGAGAATTGATGGTCCAGATGATATCAACAGTCCAGCGCTACAGTATCTTTATTGTGCTGCAAATAAATAAGAAATAAATTCAAGGTGGCCCTCGCAAATGCGAAGACATCATCTTTATTGTGCTGCAAATAAATAAGAAATAAATTCATATAAATACATATATTTGAGTATTTAAGTTATATATCTAAAATTAAATAATTTTATGCAAAACCCCACTAAGGGGTCATTCAAGTTGTCTATCTCAATTTGCAAGCTATCCACATCTCCCACTATATTAGCCAATCAATTGTCCATATCATCCCACTAATATTAATGAATTAGTTATAGTATTTCTTTGTATGCAACATATCAACCTCATTAATTATTTTAACCCCTATAATTGACCACATCACCAATTTATTTGGCAAATACACAACAATTTCACTTTAATTAAATTTAGCCCTTCAATATTGCGACCAATTGAATTTTCAAATTTTAATAGATAATTTCACCTTTCATGTGTCTTATACATAGTAAAGTTTTTACAAACATTCTCTCTACAACTCATGAGGAATTCTTCTAATATATGCTATAGGGTAACATCTCTTTAGTTTGTAGGGGAATATTGAGCATGTTATTTTTGGGTAAAACATATTGATGAGAACATGTGTTGCTTGTACACGATGTTAGGTCAATACATTGAAATAGATTCTAGTCCACAAGCTATTCAATAGTTTTTATCTGATGCTGGAATGCAATGACAATGTTTAGATCACCAGCATTCGCAACAGGAACTTCAATTTATTGGTCTAAAAATAATTTTTGTCAACCCGATTAGAGAAAGATGACATGTGATATCTATAATGGAATCGCTAGAAAATTTGACCAAACACATGGAATAAAAACATTATCCACGTTAATAGGTAAAGCATGTAAATGTTAAGAATTTTTATCCTATTTTTTCTAGTTATTTATTACTCTCATTTAATTTATATGTTCTCAAATATGTGGCATTATCCCTCCACCGTAATATGCATGACTGTTAGACGTGGATGACCTTCATAAGGCAACATCATATTTTAATAAGAGAAGCTTGATGATAAGTTTTTATACATAATCATATATTCTGAATAGATGTACTATTATTAATTTCTATTTTCTTTAACTTCCTCCCAAGTATGACTCTTTTTAGTTCAGTCGTATTACACTCTCACTTAGAATTATTTTTATTATGTTAAATTCTAAAGGACTATAACTCATGGAAATTGGCAAAAAGTGTGTTTCATTACATCAATAGGAAGACTTATGAAGTCAGGAGCCATAATATCGTTCTAAGAAGTTATACTGAAGAAATATGTCCCATCAGTTTGATTTTCATCTCTGGAAAAAATTTGAACATAGAATACTAAAATTCTAGAAGGATGACCGGTGCATTTGCGAGCTAGATCTCACATAGCCTTTTTACATATATATGGTTTTATGTATTGGTTATTTCAATATGATATTTTTGTTATTATCTATACTTTTATAAATGTTTTCTCTCCGCAAGTTTCCTACTCTCGTGCTAAGTGTTATTTGGTTAAGTCACTTTTATAGTGTATCCAAAATGAAAGTCCATAGAAATATGATTTGACTTTAGTAATTTTTGTTATGTTAAGTATATTTACTTTCTGTAAAGACCCTTGTTTGTGATAATAAATTGGTAACATTGTGGTATAAATGTGGTCGAACTTGCAAGATCATATAATTCATACTATTTTTCTCTTGCACTTCAAATCCCTATACCATTGCCAACATTTCATAGTGATGGTTGATAATTCGTGAGTAAAGTTGTGTTCTCCTTCTTCACATGCTATAATACTTAACACAAGTTTTTCTTTGTTGGTACTATTCATGTCATGTATTTATAAACTTTGTTTGTAGCTTGCCCATCTAAATTAGCATGGTTATTGGTTTATAATTCGTCTAAGACTGCTAAATATTCTTTTGTTGATACTTCCAATAGCCTCATCTTTATGTCTATGTCATGCATTGTGAAATGAATTACTACATTATTGACATGATTTTTCTCTTCCTATCTTAATTACCATAGTCATGACAGTTCTTAGTTTTCCATACAATATGCTATGCACACATTGTATTTTAATTATCACCAATCCGACATTCTCGTTTGTATGATCCTCATGCAAGAGTATACTCTTTGACATTTCCTAGTGTACCATGTTTGCGTCATTGTGAATTGTATCATCAGCAGCAAGTACATGTAAATTCCTATCAATCACCTAATTTTATTAAAGTTAAAGTGGTATGCATGCTATCATTCCTCGCCTCCAGCCGTATCTGGCATTCAACGCTACTATTTGGTTGAGTGTTAGCATGCAGTCGTGCTTTCAGCAATGATTTTACCATTGGGAAATGGTCTCTTAATTTGAAGCACTTTCACCTGTCAACCAAAGTCTTCTTGTCTATCTATACTCCCCGCATGATCTACCTATACTGACATCAAAGTACCAATGAGCATATAGTTTTAATTTGGCTTGGCTCAAGTTGGCAGTGGAGGAAGACTTGGCATGAACGCTTTGATACTTCCGACTATATCAAGTTTTCGTTATTGTGACTTATGTAACTGCAGACATAATTTGTCTGGCAAAATTCTTTTCATGTTAACCTTTTGCCTTTACTACTATCGGACCCATTTTTGTTATTCAATGGAGACATGTTATATTCATATTGTTTGGTCACTCCACACATCTAATGAACTTAGAATTTGATTATTTTTTAAACCATCTATTTGACTTATTATTGGAGACCTCATATGTCATATATAGTTCGACTAAATTTTACTTCAAAATTTCACATAAAGTTTGCTAAAATATTCACCATTTTTGACTTTATCTAAATTGTTATGAAACCAAAATACTAATTTTCTTTCATTCTTATTTTAGATTTCGTACGTAAAATATTATGTCCTTGTTTATCCACTTAATAAATTTAATCTAGTATGAACTTCTAAATTTGTCTCACCTCAACTTTATCCCTCTCACTACAGTTTCTTCTATTGTGAGTTTCTGAAGTTGATTCCGCCGAATTTTTTCAACTAATAAAAAGGTGTAAAATTTCATATGAAAAAATTAGCATGAAAATTTATGAAACCAAAATACTAATTTTCTTTCATTCTTATTTTAGATTTCTGACATAAAATATTGTTGCCTTGTTTATCCACTTCATAAAATTTTGTCTAGTATGATTTTCTAAATTTTCCTTGCCTCAACATTTATCCTCTTAATACAATTTCTTCTACTATGAGTTTCTGAAGTTGATTCTGCCAAAAACAAAATCAACTAATAAAAATGTATATAATTTTGTAAGAAAAAAATAGCATTGAAATTCTGTTTGGCTTCACAGCATGACCTAGTTTTTTTTTCTATTTACTCCTAAGCTTTTCACCACGTAGCCAAAACTGCATACAGAACACTCTCTCTTATTTATTTATTCTATATTTGGCCTCTCTTAGTTCACGTGAACGTACTACAGGCAAACTCTCTATATTTTTTTCTTCTGATCTCTATCTCATGCAACACCATACGTATTTGCCTGTGGCCCCAACCGGTGCATCCTTGCCCGGTTCAGTTATTTTCTCTTTCTATCTTTTATTTCATGCGACACGTATATGGGCCGCTGAACTCTACCTTGGTACGTGTCAGGTTCTAAATATTGTACATAGGTTATGTTCTACGTAACACTTTTGTCTTTTAATCTCAACCATTATAATCTAAATCAATGGAGCATATATTTCTAACCTATGTGGATTAATGTGGTGGCTCTATTTTAAACCTCCGTATTGTGCTTTTAGTATATAGTAGATAGATCAGGGTTTACAAGTTACAGGAGATCGGTCCGGACTCATACACGTAAACTACTAGAGTCCTAACACAATTACATACAATGTTTAACACTCCCCCTCAATCATAACTTATCTAAGTTAAGATTGCGACGAAAGACTTCTAGTTGTTTAGTAGACAGTGACTTTGTGAAACCATCAGCCACTTGATCTCCTGAAAAAATAAACCTTATGTTCAGCAATTTCTGGGCAACTCTTTCTCGAACAAAATGATAATCCACTTCAATATGCTTAGTTCTAGCATGAAACACAGGATTAGCAGAAAGATACGTTGCTCCAATATTATCACACCATAGTACCGCTGCTTTAGACCGCGACACTCCCAACTCATCAAGTAGAGTCTGTACCCACATAACTTCAGCTGTAGCATTAGCCAATGATTTATACTCAGCTTCAGTACTAGACCTGGATACTGTAGCTTGCTTCCTAGCACTCCATGAAACAAGGTTTGATCCCAAAAATATAGCAAAGCCACCTGTAGAACGTCTATCATCTGGGCATCCTGCCCAGTCAGCATCAGAAAACGCACTGACAACAGTAGATGATGATCTGCTCAAACGTAATCCAAGAGATGTAGTTCCACGCAGATATCTCAATATGCGTTTAACAGCTGTCCAATGAACTGTTGTAGGTGCATGTAAGAACTGACAAACCTTGTTGACTGAGAAAGCAATATCAGGTCTAGTTAACGTAATGTACTGGAGAGCTCCAACAATACTCCTGTATCGAGTAGAATCATCACTACTCAAGACATCTCCATCTTCCAAAGACAACTTTTCAGTCACCGATAAAGGAGTATCAACTGTCTTGCAAATTTGCATATTGACACGTCGAAGCAAATCATTGGCATATTTCTCTTGAGATAAGATAATTCCATCATGTACCTTGTTGACCTCAATTCCAAGAAAATAGTGCAACTCACCCAAATCCTTTAGGGCAAAATCAAGGCCAAGATCATGGAGAAGAGCATCTACGGCTTTCTGGGACGAACTAGCAACAACAATATCATCCACATATATAAGCATAAATATAGTTACTCCCCCTTTGTTGTAGAAGAACAAAGAAGTATCAGCCTTAGATGCACGAAACCCAAGAGATTGAAGTTTAGAGCTAAGACAAAAATACCAAGCACAGGGAGCTTGCTTCAAACCATATAAAGCTTTGTCAAGCTTGCAAACATGACCCAAATGAGTCTCATACCCAGGAGGTTGTCGCATAAAGACCTCTTCTTCCAGAACACCATGCAAGAACGCGTTCTTCACATCTAGTTGACGAAGACTCCAACCACGAGAAACAGCAAGAGACAGAACCACACGAATAGTGGCTGCCTTAACAACCGGACTAAAAGTATCCTCATAATCAATGCCATATCGTTGCTTAAACCCCTTAGCAACCAAGCGTGCTTTATAACGATCAACAGTGCCATCAGCCTTCCTCTTAATCTTATATACCCACTTGCAGTCAATGACGTTTTGTCCAGGAGAAGAAGGAACAAGATGCCATGTATTATTTTTCATCAAGGCATCATACTCTTCATCCATTGCAGCTTTCCAGCGAGGATCAGCAAAGGCTTCAGTTGTACTGGAGGGTTCACCAGTAGAGCAGAAATACGCATAGCGAATAGTGCCATCCGTGAACTTTTTGGGCTGTGAAATGCCACTCTGAAGTTGTGTACGCGGCCTATCAATAGGCGGCACTGGAACAGCCACAGAAGAAGAAGACGCAGCAAATCCTGGCGCAGATTCCTGTGCAGATTCGCTGATAGAAAAGTGAGGCAGCGATCCCGGCGCAGATTCGCTAGCAGAAGAGCCAGACGCTGAGTCGGGCGCAGAAGATCCTGTAGCCGGTCGTGTTGCTGTAGAGTTGGACGCAGAAGATCCCGGTGTGGTCAGTGCGGTGGCCGACAGCCCAGCATCCGGGGGCCCGCCACGAGGAGGACCACGCCTGGGCGGCGAGTCGGGAGACGCCATGTGGCGAGGCGGTGGAACCGCGCGGGCGGGAAACGCTGAAGCCCGCAGATCCCGAGGAAGAAGCGATCCCGAGGGGATTTCCTTCAGTTGTGTTTGGGCAGGAGAAGAATCAACTCCGGAGTTCGTGTCAGGGAACAAAAATTCACTAGATTCATCAAAGTATGCAGGATTTTGATCTGATTCCTGTAAAAAAGACTCAGCAACAGCATCAGTAGGATTAGCATCAACTGGTCCTTCTAATTCATGCCCCTCATGAGTATGCAAAGTAAGAGGTTGCAAAGATAAAGGGAGCAAATTTATCTCAGCACGTAGCCGAGCACCAGCATTTGAGTGGAGAGAAGCAAACGGAAAAACCGTTTCATCAAAGACAATATCACGAGAAATATATAGACGACCCGTGGAGATATCAAGACATTTATATCCTTTGTGAAGATTACTATATCCAAGGAACACACACTGTTTAGACCGGAATTCTAATTTGTGTTTATTATAAGGGCGAAGATTAGGCCAACAAGCACACCCAAAAATGCGCAAAAGAGAACAATCACCGGATTTGCCAAAGAGACGGTCAATGGGAGTTTGAGATTGGATAACTTTGCTAGGGAGGCGATTAATCAGATAGACTGCAGTGAGAAAAGCTTGATCCCAATATTTGAGAGGCATAGATGCATAAGCAAGAAGGGACAAACCAACCTCAACAATGTGTCTATGTTTGCGCTCGGCAGGACCATTCTGCTGATGCGCATGTGGACAAGATACAAGATGGGAAATACCCACGCGTTGGAAAAAAGAATTAAGCTTTTGATACTCGCCTCCCCAGTCAGTTTGCATAGCAATGATTTTTCTATCAAAGAGCCGCTCTACATGATGCTGAAAATCACGAAACTTCTGAAAGACATCAGATTTCTTTTTCAAAAGATATATCCAAGTGAACTTGCTATAATCATCAATAAAACTCACATAATATTTGAACCGACCAAAAGATTCTGAGGCAGGACCCCATACATCAGAAAATACAAGTTCAAGAGGAAAGGTAGACACACTAGTTGATTTTGGATAAGGAAGTTGATGGCTCTTGGCCATCTGACAAGCATCACAAACGGACTCTTTATTGGACTCACTAAACGAAATATTATTATCACGAAGAACTTGATGAACCACGACTGATGAAGGATGACCTAGGCGCCTATGCCAAAGTGACGAAGAAGACTTGACCGCACCATGAACATGATGCCCCACCGATGATGTAGACGATGGTGGTAGAGGATAAAGCCCATCCACACATCTACCTTGGAGCAGAACCTCCCTCGTGTCCTGATCCTTAATATAGAAGGAGTTAGGCCAATATTTAACAAAGGCATGATTATCATGAGCTAGGCGACTAGTGGAAAGAAGACTTTTTGTGGCATTTGGGACGTGAAGGATATTTTTAAGATGCAAGTCATGATTAGGGGTATGAATTACAGAATGACCAATATGATGTATATCCATACCTGAACCACTGGCTGTGTGAATTTGATCATTGCCATTGTAGCGATCATGTATGTGCAACTTCTCTAATTCTCCAGTGATATGATCAGTTGCACCAGAGTCAGTATACCAATTTGTATCAACACCATAGTTACCAATGGCAGCACCAACTGACTTTTCTGGACCACGATAGTTCTTCTGAAACCTCTTCCAGTAGTTCAGAGCAATGTGACCAATTTTTCCACAAACTTGACATGTTGGCTTATCACCGCCATAATTTTGCGGCTGTGGGCGATATCCTTGACCACGCCCACCATTGCCTCCTCCACCACCACGAGGGTTGTAGCCGCCACGCTGTCCATTGCCATGTTGTTCATAACCACGCTGCTCATAGCCACGGTACTCGTAGCTGCGTTGTTGATCATATCCACGTGGGTCAGAATAGTTACCACGCCCGCCACCGCGTCCACCACGGTAGCCACCACGGCCTCCTCTTGTTGCTGCATTGACCGACAAGTCGCCGGTAGAGTTCTGATCCTCCAGTCTGGCCTCATAGGAAAGTAACTGAGAGTAGAGATCACTGAGGCTGACATATTTATCTGCCTTAATCAAGGCAGTGATTGCAGCAACGAAGCCATTGTAAGCCTCATCATTAAGGCCGGCGAGTATGTAGGAGATAACATCATCTTCTCCAAGAGGTTTGCCTGCAGCAGCCATCTCGTCTGCTAGGTTTTTGATGTGATTGAAATAAGCTTCGGCGGTTTTGTTCTCCTTTTGAGCTTTGTTCAATTGCGTGCGGAGTTGCACCACACGGGCCTTGGATTGTGACGAAAACTTCTCTGTCACGGCCTTCCAGACACCACCAGAACTTGTTTGCCCTACCATCTGAGTGACGATCGAGGGCGACATATTGCGGACAAGGAACCCAAGCACGCATTGATCGAGAGCGATCCAGCGGGCATATTCAGGGTTTTGAATAGAGACTTCCTTCCCATCCTTGTCAGTAGTCTTCACTTCCTTGTCAGGCTCCGGCACTGATCCGTCAAGAAGACCAAATAGCTGTGCTCCACGGATTTCCGGCAAGATCATCGTCTGCCACACCAAAAAATTGTCTCTGTTAAGCTTTTCAGAGAGAGAGAGATTCGCCGAGAGAGAGGGGAGACCGCTGGACGTCGAGGAAGAAGCACCAAATGACATGGTTCCACGACTTGATTCTTGCAGCGGTCACGGAAAGAGATCGCGGTGAGGCCTCGGCGATTTTGGTGGCGAAAGTGGGCGACGACGACGAAAGACTAGATGCGATCGGAAGAGCGAGGCTCTGATACCATATCAAGAATAATTTGGGGCGATACCTATCAGGCTCGCTGGTGTCGTTTATATAATAGATCAGGGTTTACAAGTTACAGGAGATCGGTCCGGACTCATACACGTAAACTACTAGAGTCCTAACACAATTACATACAATGAATCCACTCGGTTTCAGACTTGGTACAACCCAAAAACACCATTCCTTTTGGTTCGCACAACCTAAAAATTATTCTGAAGGTCTACAGGAAGATAAAAAAATAAGGGATTGTATCAAGAACTATATACAAAAGAATAGGAAAAAGAGCTACCAGTATGCTTCGTCCCAGCTTATGTGCGATCCTACATTTTCTCAGAAATGGTAATTAGCTTGTTTAAGTAAATTCTTGCCTGTTTGCACTGGTTTTTCTTTTTTCACTATTTTTATGTAAAAAATATACCTATATTCACCAGCACCAGGGCATAATTTTATACTCCCTCCGACTCATATTACCTTTCAAAAATACGGATGTATTTAGCACTAAAATATATCTACATACATCTATATTTGCGAAAGGTAATATAGGTCGGAGGGAGTAGAAGAAGCGGCGCCAGGCAGCAGACCTGTCAAGGAAGAGCGTCGAACACGGGTTGCGGAGCAATGAGAGAATCTGCAGGTCCGATTCTATACTTTGGCGATGGCCCTCGGACACGCACCGTGACGGTGATCCGTTTGTGGGTGGCAGTGCTTCCAACGGGCTGCTGCATTTCTGTCTATGGTTAGGCAGTTGCCAACTTTATTTATTTGCAAGCTTACAACATTTCATAAGAAATAGCAAATTAGATAGTACAATTGCAATAAAGTTCTATTTGGCATATTCAAAAGTTTACAAATGAAAGTTACACAAATAGAAGTGGGATCAAGTGAATCACACATCACGGCCATGGATCATCTTCTTCGTCTCCAACCATGAGCGTAAGAGTGGATCATGTATTTATTGATGGGGGTCGCCATGATCTTTGCCTCATCGCAGAGTAGGGCGATCTCCAATCTCTTTTGCTTGTTGTCCACTTCCGTGGATCTGGCACGGGTATTCATCTCTTTGATTTCGAGCCTGCTAGTTTGTATTTTAATGTAGCTCTTCACGACCTCCTCTTTTTCCTGGTGCTTCCTCTTATCTCTCTCTTCTCACTTGACACCTCCTTGTTGGCAAGAAATGTTTTGATTGTATCCACAATCGCTTGCGAGGAAGCCTCACGTTTTGCTTGGGCCTTAGAGTTGTTCTTTCCCCTCTGCCACTTTGATTGGCTTGAAGCACTTGCGTTGCCACCCTCGAGATCAACAACATTGGATTGTGTCCCTCCATTGTTGCTCCATGACACATAAAGATCTTGCCACTTGGGACAATCCTTGATTGACGTCCAACAATGAACCATGTTGAACGATTTTCCTTGGTCGGAAGTTTTGAATTGGGTCAAAACTTGAAACACCAAGTCTTGAACGCCAAGTCCACTAATTTTCCGCTTCTTCACTTGGTCATATGCGGCATTGTACTTGGTGCATTGATCTTGGATAAACCCACACTCTTCTGTATGGAGGCTTCACCACGGTCACTCTCGAATGGGCGGTCACCCCAAGTGCTTATGCTCATGGAAAAAGTTGAAAATCTTCTTCCAAAATGTTCCACCCTTTTTCTCGACACCAAAATTGGATCTTATCCAATTTCCATCCAAGTGTTGCAAATCACCAAGTCCTAAAGCTTGTATGCACCAATTCTTTTGGAATTTCCTTTGGCCGCGGCTTGGCGTGAAAGCTCATCCATGAACAATGACTCTTGCTCGATAGAGATTGGGACAACTTGGATGCCTTGTTGCATCTCAGTCTCTTGTTGGGTGGTAGGCTGGGTCTCATTGCCGCCATTGTCATTGATCATGACGGTCATGATCTCGTCGCCATCATCAAAGAAGGCCTACAACATACGCCACTGGCTCGGACACATTCTTATAGAACAATATATGGGCCCAAACATACAAAGAAAAGGGATGCATACCGAGTCGGATGGCGAGAGAGGGGCCGACACCCTTTTGTCAAACATGTTGCAGGCATGGATGATGCTCCGCGGCATGTGCTTTGGGGGCTTCCTTTGGTTGACCCCTAATGAGCCATCCGTCGGGGAGGTGTTAAGGTTGATGCTAGGACTTGCCAATGCGTCCGGGAAAGGCTCGCCGACCTCAAGTGACGTGTCCCTTGAAACGGAGAACCGTCGGTGGCGGTGCGTGCCCTTGAGCATGGCTAGAGCGTGGGGGCTTGTTCACTAACGAGTCGGAGCTCGTCGTGCTTGCCAGGGCGATGACGGCGTTGCTCAGCGCCTGCCCGTGGTCCATGCAGGTAGCTTGCGAGGCCATAGCGTCGTTGTTGCGTGGGCTTGAACGCCGCCAACGTGTTCCAAAGCGTCGACCCTTTTCCGGGAAACGCCGCCTTGGCCAGGCGATGCTTGCCTACGGTTCTGTGGCCATATCGTTTCTTTGATTCCGCGGCCCTCTGCGCTGGCTGAACTTCTTGTATAGCTTGACATCGCTGGGCACAACGGCCTTATTGGCCCAAACATGCCATGAGGACTGGTGTCGATGGCCTAGATGTCGGACTTGACATCAGGCAAGATGGGGGTCGGCGTGGCGTCCATGGAGCAAGCTAAGGCATGGTGGCGGCGACGAGGGTTTCTAGCTGGCTGCGAGTGGGGAGAAGTGTGGGGCTAGAAGGCCCGATCCGGACAAAAAAAGACGCACATTGTCTGTTTGCGCAACCGCAAATCCAACTCATTTTTAGATCGGGAATACGCCAAATCGGACAGGTCCATAATGCATTGTCCATTGCGATCCGTTGTTGGATTCTTGCAATTAGACCATGCGAATAAGATGAACTACGACAGCCCGTTAGAATTGCCCTTATTTCCTCTTCAAACAACCAGGACAAGAATTTGAACACCCGTAACCAACCAGCAAGAGGCGGTTCGCTCGTGTGAACACACTGACCAGTGACCACCCGCAAGAGGCCGTTCGGCCGTTGCCAGTTCATCATCAAAATAAGCACACCAGGCGCAAAATTATATCTGAAAAAAAAAATCGGGACCAAAATTCCAACACCCGTAACAACCCAGCAAGAGGCGGTTCGCTCGTGTGTTCGGCGGTGTTCCCAGTTCAGGCGAAACTTGGCTTTGTAATCAGTTTTACTTCCATAGACTCCGCAGAAAAGTCAAATCCTCCTCGCCTTTCCGATTCCCCATCCATTCCGCAAAACCCCAGAGCTAAACCCTACCTCGCCGCGCCGGATTTCTATGCCGCCGCGCGAGGATGCCAGCGGCGGTGGCGGTGGCGGTGGCGGAGCGTCCCCTGCTGCTTCCCCGCTGAATCCCGCGCCGCCGATGCCGGCCAATGGCAAGGGGAAACTGAAGGCGACGGGTGACGACCTGGTGAGCAACATCGACCCGCCGCTCCTCATCCCCTCCCTCCTTGGCCCTTGTCGGCCGTCTCTCTGACGCTTGAGTGGCTCGCTTCTCGTGCGCCTGTCGCAGCCGGAGGAGGACATCGTCCTCAAGGAGTGCCTCGAGTGGTGCGTGGTGCTGGCGCAGGACGCCGACTCCGCCATGCAGGCACATGCTGTCGTCACATTGAGGTACTCTACTTGTGAAACTTCACATCTCAGTCGACTTTGTTACGCGCTGGTCTAAGCAAGATATACTCTACCAATACCTTGATTTATTTCCGGTTGAAAATTGTAGGACTTTTCTTTCAGTTTTCCTAAATACTGACCGTGCTAACCAATAAATATTCATTTTGCTGTGTATATCTCTGTTGAGCATAAGCATACGAAATGACATAAGCACACAAGATGACTCAAACTTTGTTTCATTTTCTTGTTTCAGGAAAGCCTTAAGTACATTATGTTGTCCTCTTTACGTAATATACCATCGTGGGGTGATGCATATTTCAGGTAAACACTCTTTAGACTCTCTAACCTAAGTTCTAACTTCATTTAAGTTTTAGTAGTTGTCCGGACTTTTGTTGGAGTCTAATTATGCTAATGTCACGTATGCCAGAAACTTGGTTGTCGAAATAACAGAAGAAGTCCGAAAGGTTTAGACCCTCATCCAATATCCAATTTCTTTCTAGATTATGTTGATTATAATTTAAATTGTTTTAATATTTTTTCCTTGAAGTTTTATGGATTGAGATAATGCATACTTTATGCTTGGGGTTTACATGCCCGTCATATTAACACATAACTTTAACAATAATTTTTAATACACATGCACTATGAAGTTACAAAACATATGAATAGGATACAAATGTTATTATGAGTCATGAACTATGGATTACCGAAAGACGTGAAAATACATAATAATTTTGCACCGATGTCTTTGGATGGTTCATAAAAAAGATGCGAGTTTTGGAGGATAGGGTGAAAAAGAGATGGAGAGAAGTTGCATTGGAGTTCTCTATGGAAGAAGTCATTGCATTTCGGCTCATGTTAGAATGTTTATGAAACAAGGGGTTCAAAGAATCCATTTAAAAGAAATTTTACAGCCCCAACCCTATGAACCAGATGGCTCTTAATTTGAAAAGCTTCTAAGACTGGAATCCTTCTAAATATGTATAATAATTCTAAACTCCAAATGGGTATTAAGTGGTTCATGTGAGAATTACTTGCATCTCATTTCAGTTTCAGTTATCAACCTTATAAATCAATAATAACAATGATAACTGTGAAGTGCTCAAAATCCTCAATTCATACTTGTACATTGTAGAAGTTTCATAGAAACCCATGAATACCTTGAAATTACCCACCCAATGTAGTAGAGATAATTTCTCATGATTAAATGAGAAGCGTCAATAGTATTCTGGGGTATAATAGTATAGGATGTTTAGAAGAATACTCGTGAAAGACAGTCATGGTGAAGATATTTAACGAGAACTATAATTAGAAAAATAATCCATACCATGATATATTTTAGGTGTGTTAAGAAAATATCTCGGAGTCAGACAATATTGTAAGGAATTTTAGAGTGATCATATATATTTGTAGAGATATTTCTAGAGTTGTTGTCGACTACTGGAACGGGTTAATGGATGGATCTCAAATGTTATTCTAAATAATTATAAGCACTTATGATATCACAAATATTTATTTTTAATGCAATCAAGGTGTCAACGATGAAATTATATCGATATTGTACACGAAGTACATGTATTAAGAGTCAATGTGTATTTGATGTGACGAGCCTCAGAAGCGATTTATCCATGTGCATGCGCCCGAGATGGGTAATATCCCTATGTCCTGTCGTCCAATCTTTTTCTTAAAGATAATTACAAGTATAGTAGAGACTAATCGAGCAGAAAGACGGACTAATCTAGATGAAAAGTGGTTTGAGAGATGACTTATTCACTTAATGTTTTTTGGGTCTTCTTTCGTGCTTGTGTTGTTCAAGATTCCACACTTTCACCATTGACTTGGCGTTTTTCGATATATGCCCCTTTTCTTGTCCTCCAAGCTGATCCTCTGTGATACTAGCTCATAGATAACATAGAAAATATACCCTCCAATCTTGGGAATCTTGGGAAACCTACGGATTGCATTTTCTGTTCAGAAGAAGAATCTGTAGATCATTTATTCTTTTCATGCATTGTGGCAACTAAAATCTAGGAGTTAGTCTCTGAGTTTTTTGGTATTAGTATTGGTTTTGACTACCTGTCAGTAGCAAGGTTTTGGATCGCTAACAAAAAGCATCTGGCCTTAAATACCATTTATGCTGCAACGCTTTGGAGCATATGAAAAAGTAGGAATGCTTTGATTTTTTATTCAAAAACTTGGATTTCTTTAAAGCAGGTGCTGACCATGATACCGCTGGTCGACGGGAGGCAACATGCCACCACTTTCAGTGGCGGCAGGCCACGTGTTGCCTGGCCACGCTTGCCGCCACGAGGAGGTGGTCCTTTTTGACAAAAAAAAAATCGCAGCTGGTTTTTTTTACAACTTCACTGGATAAGGGGTCTTATTTGTCGAAAAATCTAAACATGGTCACAGTGGATTATCTTGAGGCGATCGCTGGAGCCATCACACAACTCTCTGGAGCCCAAATTCTCTGGAGTCGTACGAGTCAACCGTCTAGGAGCAACAAGCTCGACTAGTCTGCGCGGCAGGCAGATCAGCCTCGACTGTGCCGAGCGGGCGGGCAAGTGACGTGCGTGCTGGCCAGCCACTGCCACCTTTAACACAACGGTGGCGTGTCTGTGCACTGTGCTGTCCTCTTCTCCGCTCCAATCCCCATTCCACTCCACTTCGATCCACGGGCACAGCACGACTGCACGAGGGAGCTAGAGAGGAGGCGACCATGCCGAAGCCACCGGCGGCCGAGCGGCCGCGGCTGACGCTGGAGGACTACATCCTCTTCTTCGCCACCCACAGCGGCAGCGGCCTCACCATCGACCTCCTCAACCAGGTCCGCACACAGACCCCCTTCAACCCCATCTCTCTCCGCCGTCTTAATTCTTAACTCCTCCTGCTCGCGTTGCGTCGCAGATCCTCTTCATGCACGGCTTCAGCAAGTGCCAATCCAACAAGGTATCCATCTCTGCTTTCTTGGGGGAAGATGATGAACGATTCTCTCTCCATGGCCTCATCCGCTAGTTAATCTCGCGCAGTCGGTGATCGTGGACGCGCTCAGCTCGCTCGACCTCCTGCGCCCGCGCCGCTCCACCGTCAGCGCCAACGTCGCCACGCCCGCTCCCCCGCCGCGCGCCACGGTGGTGGCGGCCGCGCTCTCCACGGAGGACGTCAGGCGCGACCTCGAGGACCTCGGCTGGCGCGCGTGCCCCGTCGGCTCCGTCCTCTCCATCCGCGCCGGAGCCTCGGCCTCCTCCCCCGTGCCCCTCGCGGTCGCCGCCATGCCCCCGGCCTCTGCCTCTTCCGCCGTACAGCGCGGCTCGCCGCCGCTGCCTCTTCCTCCGCCTGCGGCGCCGGGCGTGGCGGCGAAGAGGAAGCGGGCCCCGAGGGGCAGGGGGAAGGCGGCGACCAAGAGGAGGGAGACGCGCATGCGCGACCTGCTCACGCTCCCGTCCGTCGAGGACATGTCCGCCCAGTGGCAGGGGGAAGGCGGCACCGCCTCTGCCACGATTTGATCTGTAGGAGCTTCAGCGATGAACTGGCAGTTGATTCGCGTGTTCTTTGTGCTTTGGTGGTGATCGCTACTCTGGGGAGTCTGTGTTAAATGCTAATTTATGTCTGCATTTGGGCGATGCGTTTGAGTGTTGCCTCTCGTTTCTTGCCTTTGCTAGTATGACGATGACGATCCTGGTTCATGCCTTCCTGGCCCGACCCCTTGTTGCCGTGAATCGTGGTGGTCTGTTCCGTTCAGTTCTTTCGGAAACATTGCAGTTGCTGGAAGCCAGGACTGCATGATCAAATTATTTAGTGCTTGTTTGACATTTATTATTTTATTTTATTGGATAGAAGTAAAATAAAATGACATGATGATATTATTTTATTTTATCAAATTCGTAGAAATGACGGGTATCTAGTAGATATTAAGGTTAGGCATGAGATATAAAACCATAAAATTCCATAACCAACTATGTGCCAGTCAAATGTTAGAATCATAAATATTTTTTTTGATTTTAGTCCCAAATGATACAGCCAAACGAACCCTTAGGTCCAAGTGTCATTTGCGCCGTCTCTGACGAGTAAAGTGATTGAGATCCCAGGCATCGTTGTCTCAACAAAAATATGGTCTCTGTACATCGAATCCGCCTCCTGCGGTATTTTTCCCCTAATCTGGCCCTTCTCTAAAACTAATTCCGAGTCTGGCCTTCTTTCAAAACTATTTGCAAATCTGGCCCCTTCCATTCGGCGCCACGGAAATCTGAGCCGAAAAATAACACTTTGGTGCCGACATACTACACGGTTCAATCTTTGTTTATGTTTCCATATTTACTTGGTAACACACATAGCATTATGTAATTATGCTGTATGAATTAGGCAAGAGCATCTTCACCGGCGCTTCTCCGATAGGGGCCCTGGCAGGTGTCTATTGAAAACGTCGGCACACGTCCCCTATATATTAGGAGCGATGTTTTATACCGGCGCTTCTAATAAGGTGGACTCCAAAAATATTTAAAGCTCGAATATAACTAAATTATGGCGATAAAAGATGGATTAGTCCATGGAGCCGTCGTTGTCGGATTTCAGATTGTCCCAGTTGACGATGTCCTCCGGCGGGTCCTCGGGCTCCTCCTTGACGGTGCCATCGTCACCACCGCTGTCCTCCTCGACGCCTGCCAGGTTGACGAGGACGCCGCTGTCCTCAGCAGACCACCACACCGCCCGCCTCAAGGAGTTGCTGGCTTGGCATGTCCTCAGGTCCCCCGGGTTGCGTTCCATGGCTTGAAGCTCGAGCTCTCACAAAGCCTTCTTCGGTGGTGGTGGTATAGTATCCTTCTCCGGGGGGTGTCGGACTTCTTCCTTCTTTGGCCCCCAGAATTGGAGGAAGCTGCGTGGTGGCTCGGGCTCCTTCTCCTTCTTTGGGCGGCGCAGAGAGCCCGACTCCTCCTTGACCCCCACGCGTCCGCGCCGAGGAAGAATTCACGCCTGGCTAGCAGATGGCGATGCCGGCCATTGGTCGCTCTGTCGTGGGTGTTAAGGATTTTTTTTGGTATTTTGGAGTTTGGTTAGTTAATTAATGATGTGTGTTTGTGAGGTGAGAAACACCACCGGGCATCATTGGAGAAGATGGGTACTTAGTACATAAACAGAAAAAATATATACCAACAATAAGCATCAAAAAAATATTTCACTTCTACTCCCTCCGTTTCAAAATATAAGATGTTTTAGCTTTATGAAGCAAATGTATTTAGACATCTTTTAGATACTAAAACATATCTAGATACATTTGCTTCACAAACCTAAAACATCTTATATTTTGAAACAGAGGGAGTATTTTTTTTCGTCCCCATGTCTTAACAAAAATTAGCCTAGAGCAAGCTAGCTTAGCGTGCACGATCCATCGTACGGGAGTTGGAATCAATCAATCTGATCTAATAGCTAGCTTTTGCATGGCAATTTAGGTTCGAACATGAATATACATGTTCGGCGTCAGGCTTATGGGCGTCGAATCGGCTAGCTGCGGCTGGCACGAGCATTCGGCGCCGGCCAACTATGGCGCCGATATGAGCACGGAGCACTTTGGGCTCCGTTGTATCTGGCGTCGACGTAGGGGTCAGATTTAGCTATAGTTTTCAAGAGGGTTCAGATTTAGTTATTGTTTCTTCCAAGGGCCAGTGTTGTTAAAAAAACTAGCAAGGTGGCCCTCGCAAATGCGAAGACATCATCTTTATTGTGCTGCAAATAAATAAGAAATAAATTCATATAAATACATATATTTGAGTATTTAAGTTATATATCTAAAATTAAATAATTTTATGCAAAACCCCACTAAGGGGTCATTCAAGTTGTCTATCTCAATTTGCAAGCTATCCACATCTCCCACTATATTAGCCAATCAATTGTCCATATCATCCCACTAATATTAATGAATTAGTTATAGTATTTCTTTGTATGCAACATATCAACCTCATTAATTATTTTAACCCCTATAATTGACCACATCACCAATTTCTTTGGCAAATACACAACAATTTCACTTTAATTAAATTTAGCCCTTCAATATTGCGACCAATTGAATTTTCAAATTTTAATAGATAATTTCACCTTTCATGTGTCTTATACATAGTAAAGTTTTTAAAAACATTCTCTCTACAACTCATGAGGAATTCTTCTTATATATGCTATAGGGTAACATCTCTTTAGTTTGTAGGGGAATATTGAGCATGTTATTTTTGGGTAAAACATATTGATGAGAACATGTGTTGCTTGTACACGATGTTAGGTCAATACATTGAAATAGATTCTAGTCCACAAGCTATTCAATAGTTTTTATCTGATGCTGGAATGCAATGACAATGTTTAGATCACCAGCATTCGCAACAGGAACTTCAATTTATTGGTCTAAAAATAATTTTTGTCAACCCGATTAGAGAAAGATGACATGTGATATCTATAATGGAATCGCTAAAAATTTGACCAAACACATGGAATAAAAACATTATCCATGTTAATAGGTAAAGCATGTAAATGTTAAGAATTTTTATCCTATTTTTCTAGTTATTTATTTCTCTCATTTAATTTATATGTTCTCAAATATGTGGCATTATCCCTCCACCGTAATATGCATGACTGTTAGACGTGGATGACCTTCATAAGGCAACATCATATTTTAATAAGAGAAGCTTGATGATAAGTTTTTATACATAATCATATATTCTGAATAGATGTACTATTATTAATTTCTATTTTCTTTAACTTCCTGCCAAGTATGACTTTTTTTAGTTCAGTCGTATTACACTCTCACTTAGAATTATTTTTATTATGTTAAATTCTAAAGGACTATAACTCATGGAAATTGGCAAAAAGTGTGTTTCATTACATCAATAGGAAGACTTATGAAGTCAGGAGCCATAATATCGTTCTAAGAAGTTATACTGAAGAAATATGTCCCATCAGTTTGATTTTCATCTCTGGAAAAAATTTGAACATAGAATACTAAAATTCTAGAAGGATGACCGGTGCATTTGCGAGCTAGATCTCACATAGCCTTTTTACATATATATGGTTTTATGTATTGGTTATTTCAATATGATATTTTTGTTATTATCTATACTTTTATAAATGTTTTCTCTCCGCAAGTTTCCTACTCTCGTGCTAAGTGTTATTTGGTTAAGTCACTTTTATAGTGTATCCAAAATGAAAGTCCATAGAAATATGATTTGACTTTAGTAATTTTTGTTATGTTAAGTATATTTACTTTCTGTAAAGACCCTTGTTTGTGATAATAAATTGGTAACATTGTGGTATAAATGTGGTCGAACTTGCAAGATCATATAATTCATACTATTTTTCTCTTGCACTTCAAATCCCTATACCATTGCCAACATTTCATAGTGATGGTTGATAATTCGTGAGTAAAGTTGTGTTCTCCTTCTTCACATGCTATAATACTTAACACAAGTTTTTCTTTGTTGGTACTATTCATGTCATGTATTTATAAACTTTGTTTGTAGCTTGCCCATCTAAATTAGCATGGTTATTGGTTTATAATTCGTCTAAGACTGCTAAATATTCTTTTGTTGATACTTCCAATAGCCTCATCTTTATGTCTATGTCATGCATTGTGAAATGAATTACTACATTATTGACATGATTTTTCTCTTCCTATCTTAATTACCATAGTCACGACAGTTCTTAGTTTTCCATACAATATGCTATGCACACATTATATTTTAATTATCACCAATCCGACATTCTCGTTTGTATGATCCTCATGCAAGAGTATACTCTTTGACATTTCCTAGTGTACCATGTTTGCGTCATTGTGAATTGTATCATCAGCAGCAAGTACATGTAAATTCCTATCAATCACCTAATTTTATTAAAGTTAAAGTGGTATGCATGCTATCATTCCTCGCCTCCAGCCGTATCTGGCATTCAACACTACTATTTGGTTGAGTGTTAGCATGCAGTCGTGCTTTCAGCAATAATTTTACCATTGGGAAATGGTCTCTTAATTTGAAGCACTTTCACCTGTCAACCAAAGTCTTCTTGTCTATCTATACTCCCCGCATGATCTACCTATACTGACATCAAAGTACCAATGAGCATATAGTTTTAATTTGGCTTGGCTCAAGTTGGCAGTGGAGGAAGACTTGGCATGAACGCTTTGATACTTCCGACTATATCAAGTTTTCGTTATTGTGACTTATGTAACTGCAGACATAATTTGTCTGGCAAAATTCTTTTCATGTTAACCTTTTGCCTTTACTACTATCGGACCCATTTTTGTTATTCAACGGAGACATGTTATATTCATATTGTTTGGTCACTCCACACATCTAATAAACTTAGAATTTGATTATTTTTTAAACCGTCTATTTGACTTATTATTGGAGACCTCATATGTCATACATAGTTCGACTAAATTTTACTTCAAATTTTCACATAAAGTTTGCTAAAATATTCACCATTTTTTACTTTATCTAAATTGTTATGAAACCAAAATACTAATTTTCTTTCATTCTTATTTTAGATTTCGTACGTAAAATATTATGTCCTTGTTTATCCACTTAATAAATTTAATCTAGTATGAACTTCTAAATTTGTCTCACCTCAACTTTATCCCTCTCACTACAGTTTCTTCTATTGTGAGTTTCTGAAGTTGATTCCGCCGAATTTTTTCAACTAATAAAAAGGTGTAAAATTTCATATGAAAAAATTAGCATGAAAATTTATGAAACCAAAATACTAATTTTCTTTCATTCTTATTTTAGATTTCTGACATAAAATATTGTTGCCTTGTTTATCCACTTCATAAAATTTTGTCTAGTATGATTTTCTAAATTTTCCTTGCCTCAACATTTATCCTCTTAATACAATTTCTTCTACTATGAGATTCTGAAGTTGATTCTACCAAAAAAAAATCAACTAATAAAAATGTATATAATTTTGTAAGAAAAAAATAGCATTGAAATTCTGTTTGGCTTCACAGCATGACCTAGTTTTTTTTTCTATTTACTCCTAAGCTTTTCACCACGTAGCCAAAACTACATACAGAACACTCTCTCTTATTTATTTATTCTATATTTGGCCTCTCTTAGTTCACGTGAACGTACTACAGGCAAACTCTCTATATTTTTTCTTCTCATCTCTATCTCATGCAACACCATACGTATTTGCGTGTGGCCCCAACCGGTGCATCCTTGCCCGGTTCAGTTATTTTCTCTTTCTATCTTTTATTTCATGCGACACGTATATGGGCCGCTGAACTCTACCTTGGTACGTGTCAGGTTCTAAATATTGTACATAGGTTATGTTCTACGTAACACTTTTGTCTTTTAATCTCAACCATTATAATCTAAATCAACGGAGCATATATTTCTAACCTATGTGGATTAATGTGGTGGCTCTATTTTAAACCTCCATATTGTGCTTTTAGTATATAGTAGATAGATAGTAGAAGTAGATACCCTCCTGCGCCCGGTGCTCTACACACGTGCCAGAGCCAAACCCGTACGTGAGCGCCTCTGCCCTCCGGCTCCCTAGATTAGAACTTCAGATTCTTAGCAGTGTAATTAAATTCCTAGACGTGGTCCTCAACATAATCTTAGGCACACATGTACGTGTGGTGATATGCACTATATGGTGAATCTAGCTTATAGACAGAGATGCATATGCATGCATCGATGTGTGGCACCACCGTTCGGTGTAATGGTGTCTCACAAGGATTAAGGATCGATATATATTGGAGGTAGTTTGATTTAACCTTTTATTTTCTATTTTTGAAATCATTTTGAGATGCTACCATTGAAACTACTTTCTGTGACATCACTTTGTAGACGTAATTCACTTACGAAAAAACTATAACTTTAAAAGCATAGAGCTCAATCTACAAGGAAACATCGTAGCGCTCGATGATGACCGATTTCCTTGGATCATATCCACTTGGCCCATCTTTAATATTGTAGGATTTTTTAACTAGGATTTTATACATAAGAGGGGTTGAAAAAGATGTAATTGCACAAGAATCAAAATTGCATATATATGGAGTTACACATCCATATGTGAAGATACATTAAAATTACACACATATATGCAATTGTACACACGTGTAATTGCACGTCTATACGCAATTTCACGTTTAAAATGGAATTAGTTTCCAATCATCTGTATGTGATTGAACGTAAAATAATCATGATTTTTCAAATTACACACATATATGTGATTGCGCATCTATATGCAATTGCACAAATTGATAACATAAGAACGCTTACAAAAAATCTCGAAAATACGTGAATACGAAAGCCTAATAATTTATTCACCCTGGTAAAAAAAAATGAAAATAGCAGAACCAAAAAAATTGAAGCAGACCTCCCCTCAAAATTATTTGTTACTCTAGCAGCTCAACACAAATAATAAAAGACAAAAAGGCCTAAAAGAGGCAAAATTATTTTTCCTCCTTATTACACCACATACCCCTTATTAATTTTCAAATTACACAAATTTAGGACCTGGACGGCTGGACCATCTCTGTAACACAAGTGATCAACTTGCACGGTGAAGAAAATTTTATGTTCTTTTGCATCTCATGCAACAACAAATTATTTGGTTATTTTCGGTTCTTATTTGTTCCGTTATATACACTATACTTTTGGTGGAGTGACTGACACTACCGGAAAATAGAGGGCTGCTGTGGCCAAAATGTTTGCCGTGTATCTCCTGTACGCGGAACACGACAGACCCCGTCTCTGCCGAGTAAGCCCACCAGAAGAGCACGAAAAAGAGAGGAGACACGGCAATGAAAATGAAAAACACACGACAAACATAGGAAAAAAACACATAGGCAAACACTAGGGTTCGGAGTTTCCAACTCTTCCCGCCGGCCACAATTTTTTCCCGCCAAATTGTTTGCCGTGAGGGGTGCGGAAGCACAAGACAAACACATGTCTGCCGTGTGTTTTCCAGGACCAACATGGCAAAGACCCTTTTTCCCCCATTTCCTATTTTCCCGCCCAATTGACTTAGCCTTTCTAGCTCCTTCTTTCCCATTGTTACCATACCCTAGGTTTAATTTTTTTTCCCGCAACTAGGTCACATAAAAGACGCCACACGAAGGTCTTGTATTTTTTCTATATTGTTTTGAAAGAGTTATGCCCGATTCGGGACCCGTATGAAGTGACGGCGCCTGAAAACTCCCCCTCGCGGCACGGCGGTGCAGAGTCCTGCCTAAACGGTCTAAGTTCCGTGAATAAATAACGCATTGTGGATCCAAAAATGATTTTTTTTTCCAAAAATCAGGAGCTTGTCTTATATCCCGCTAAAGTACAAACCCACCCCGGTTCCAACGGAATTGGTAGGAGCTTGCGAAAAATCCAAAATATACCTCTGAACGTTGCCGCAATGATACGAGAGCTTAAATGAATATCCTAGGTGGTCTAACATTTATGTGGGGTGTTGTGCCCAGCTTTCAATTTAGCCTTTTGCTAGCTGCCTCACAAAAAAACCCGATTTTGGCACCCCGAAAATGGAAAAAGCACTTTGCGTGGACGAAACAAAAATAGCCCTCTATGGCATTCCTCGCCATTCCAAGGGCCACATGTGTGTCTGATATGGCCTCGTTCTGACAAACTATGCCTTGATCTGGGCCAAAGCTAGCTCATTTGACATAAAAGCCATGCAACCTCGAATGTGATAGGTCATTTATGTGAAAGGACTTTTTAGAAAACTGTCATACCCTAGGTTTAATTTTTTTTCCCGCAACTAGGTCTCATAAAATGTCTTGTATTTTTTTGATTTTTTTGAAAGAGTTATGCCCAATTCAGGACCCGCATGAAATAACGGCGCCCGAAAACTCCCCCTCGCGGCCAGGCGGTGCAGAGTCCCACCTAAACGGTCAATGTTCCGTAAAGAAATAACGCATTGTGGATCCAAAAATGAATTTTTTTCGAAAAATCAGGAGCTTATCTTATATACCACTCAAGTGCAAACCCACCCTGGTTCAAACAGAATTGGCAGGAGCTTGCGCAAACTCCAAAATATACCTCCGAAGGTTGCCGGATCAAAACGAGAGCTGATATGCATATCCCAGGTAGTCTACTATTTATGTGGGGTGTTGTGCCCAGCTTTTGATTTCGCTTTTTGCTAGCTTCCTCACAAAAAAACCCCAATTTTGGCACTCTGAAAATGGAAAAAAGCACTTTTCGTGGGACGAAATGAAAATCAGCCTATGTGGTGTTCCTCACCATCCCAAGGGCCACACGCGTGTCCGATATGGCATCGTTCTGACAAAATATGCAATAATCAGAGCCAAACCTAGCCCATTTGACCCAAAAGCCATGCAACCTTGAACCTGGTAGGTCATTTATGTGAAAGGACTTTCTGAAAAACTGCCGTACCCTAGGTTTAATTAGTTCTGCAACTAGTTCATAAAATGACGCCAAACGAAGGTTTTGTATTTTTTCAATTTTTTTGAAAGAGTTATGCCCAATTAGGGATTTGCATGAAATGACGACGCCCAAAAACTCCCCCTCGTGGCCAGGCGGTGCGGAGTCCGTCTAAATGGACACATCATATGTATACTTCCCCACTATTATAAAGATAGTAGTAGTGAAGGGGGATTAGAAACAATTAAACTCGTAGTATTCTATTAGTTCATGGAGTGAGGGTACAAAAAATAACCAAACATTTGCCGTGTTTTCACACACGGCAAACTCACTTGTCTGCCACGTACCACTTGGCCCACACATGGCAAAGCTTATGCCCTCTTTGCCGTGTACTGCGGGTCCTACACATGGCAAAGAGGTGATTAGGGTTGACCCGCGTAGGGTCCCCCGGCCCGACCCGACCACAACTCTCCTCACCCACTCGATCCGCTTGCACAGTGCGACCTCGCCCCGCCACCGCCGACCGTCGATCTGCGGCCGCCCCGCCACCAGCCGCCACCGCCACCACCTCCCACCCTCTACAGCTCGTCTGCCGCCCCTACTGCTTCGATGCCACCTACCCTAATCCTCCGCTGCGCCACCGCCCTGCTCCTCCCCTATGCTGCCGCCGTGCTCCCCTGCCTGCTCCTCCCTCACCATGCTCCGGCAGCCCTCCCCTGCAGCTCGGCCGGCGCCATGGTGCCAGCGGCGGCCTGAGCTAGCTCGCTGGGGCCACGCCTCGCCGGTTACCGAGGGAGGCCCGCTGCCGCCTCCCCTTCCAACTGGCCGGTAAGCTCCTTCTCCTCCTCTCTTAAACTTGCACTGGGCTTTGATGTTACTGGTACATGGCCTCGTCATGGTGTGGTGCAAATTTAGCGATGTGATAGCCACATAATAATCACACAAGCAATGTGTCTGTGAGGTGCATAATTGAATCCATAAAGCAAAAATATTCTGGAATTAACTTGTTAGTATTTTAAAATGTTCTAGATCAATTACTTGATCCAGTGCATGAAAATAATTAGTTTGAGTTGATTATACTTTTTGTTATAATTATTGTGGTTAGTACGGTAAAATTGCATTTTTTCAGATTGCATTTGTCTTAGGAGTCAAATTATTTATAGGCTTATGGGCAAGGTGGAGCGCCTTCGCAAGTTCCTCTTGGCTTTCCACCTTTTGCTCCTATTGGCTTTCCATCGGCAAGTTGTCTTGCACACTTTGAGTCAATCTTACCGTCTAATGCGTATTGTCTAGTGCTCATTCTTTTCCATGTTGGTGGTACAACCATCGGCCGATTGATCTCAACAGATGGATGGAAGCCCGGCGACGCTTGCCGATGGCCTCAGTAATTTAAGCATTGTCCGGAGGCTGTAGCAGGTTAGTTCTCCAAGCGTTGTGATAATATATAATTTACTCTTTTAACTTAGCCATATATCACAACGACATAATATAGAGTTTAGTCTTCTAACTTAGCCATATAACACAATGCTAAGTGATTTTGTCTATATCATGTGAGAATATATATCTTCCTTTGATTGCATATTTAGAACTAGTCTGAAGCATATATCCATATGGGTCTTTGCATATTTAGAACTAGTTCGAAACATATATCTTGCGCATATGGGTATTTGTATATTATGTGAGAATATATATCTTTTGCATATGGGTCTTTGCATATTATGTGAAAAAATCTATCTTGACTATATTCCGTAATGCATATGCTTTTATCCCTTGTAGGTTTCACATTATGGAGAACTTTGACTATGGAGCTACATCCTATCTTATGAGTGTTTGAACACTTGTCAACTTGAAATGATATACATTTGCTTGTAAATGTTGTATGGACTTGCTAATTCCGTTTGCTATGCACTCGTGAATGTTTTATGGACTTGCTATGGACTTTGTACTCGTGTTGTGCTATAAGTTGTGTGTTATAGCAAGCAAATTGAGGAGATTTCTTGCTATATGGGTCTATTTGATGCCATATATGTATCTATTTGATGCTATATGTGTTATATGATGGTATTTGATATGTTCTGCAAATATATATATGCAAAATGATTTGAAATGCAGGGATAAAATAAACATAAACGAACAATAAAAAACTGGCGCGCAGCTGTGGCTATTTGATGCCATATATTGATCTATTTGAGTCCACATGGCGCTCACCTGTGGCGGTTGGCAATGCTACGGGCTGACCATAATGGTCTTTGCCGAGTGCAGACACACGACAAAGTGTCTGCCCTGGGCACTTTATTCTGCCGTGAATCCCGATGTACAAACGGCAAACATATCTGTCGTGCTCAACTGGCAGGACACGCGGCAGATGTTGTCCACACGGCAAACACATCTGACGTTGTTTGCCGTCGTGCTGGCTAACGTGTGGGTTTTGCCATGTGCTTGCACATAGCAAAGCGTCTGCCGTGTCGTAGGAAGGCTTTGCCGTGTATCTTACACACACCGCAGCTAAACTGTTTCTAGTAATGTGACTATAAACAAATCTGGAGCAAGTAAATTTAGGGAGTACTCATTAAGATTATAACAAAAAAAATCCGGAGCATTAACAATCAATGAGCAATTACGTTTCTGGCGAAAAACATCACCAGGTGCATGAAATTAGAGTCAGAATCAGCCTCTAGGCCAGGAACTCCATCAGGCATGAAAGATGCAGGTAGCTAGTAGCTACTGGCCGTGGCCGATGACCCAGACTATGGTGAGCGCGCAGAGGAACGTGGCGGCGGGGATGGCGTGGAAGATGTGAAGGAGAGAGAGTTTGTGAGAATGCTCGACGACTGTATTGATAGATACACAGGTGTTTATATACAGAGTACAGACTCTAACTAACCCACTACCTCTAAGCCACGATCACACGAGGAGAATATACAGGTTGGAGTGGCCGTGAGACTAGGTCTGGGAGCTGAGTGTGTGTGTGCATGCAGGGCATGCACACCTGCGTTATCTTATCTGACACCCCCCCTCAGTCGAAGCTGCATCAGGTCGAACTCCGAGGCAGAGCCTGAAAGCTTCGAGTGAAGAAGTAGGGAGGCCTTTTGTCATGACGTCGGCGAGCTGCTCCGTCGTGGGTACGTGAACGACACGGAAATGACCGAGCGCGACCTTCTCCCGGACGAAGTGGATGTCGAGCTCGATATGTTTCGTCCGCCGATGATGAACCGGGTTGGCGGCGAGGTAGACGGCGGAGATGTTGTCGCAGAAGACGACAGTGGCCTTGTCGACGACGGGGCAGTGAAGCTCTTGGAGAAGCTGACGTAGCCAGCAACATTCTGCGACGGCATTTGCAACTGCTCGATATTCCGCTTCAGCGCTCGAGCGCGAGACAATCGCTTGGCGTTTTGAAGACCAAGAGATCAGCGAGGAGCCGAGGAAGATGCAGTAGCCTGAAGTCGACCGGCGAGTATCAGGACACCCAGCCCAATCGGCGTCGGAGTATGCAGCGATGTCCGTCGAAGAGCCGTCACGCAGAACAAGGCCATGATCAATGGTGCCGCGTAGGTAGCGCAGCAGACGCTTGACGAGGCCCCAGTGCGTGTCACGCGGCGCGTGCATGTGCAAGCATATTTGCTGGACAGCATACGCGATGTCCGGCCGCGTCAACGTGAGATACTGCAGTGCTCCGGCGATGCTGCGGTACTGAGTAGGATCCGGCGCGAGCTCTCCGTCGGCCGAGGAGAGCTTGGGCTTGGTGTCGACCGGCGTCGGCGCAGAGTGGCAGTTGGACATGGCTGCCCGCTCGAGGAGATCTTCAGTGTACCGTTCCTGGCTGAGGAAGAATCCCGAAGCCGTGCGACGGACGGTGACGCCAAGGAAGAAGCTGAGCGGCCCGAGGTCCTTCATCTTGAACTCGGCGCTGAGACGGTCGATGATGGAGCGGAGTAAGGCCGGTGTCGATGCAGTGAGCACCATGTCGTCGACATAGAGAAGCAGATAGGCCATGTCCGAGCCTTGACGAAACACGAACAAGGACGTGTCCGAGAGCGTGGCAGTGAAGCCGAGATGCCGGAGGAAGTTGCCGATGCGAGTGTACCAAGCACGAGGCGCCTGTTTCAGTCCGTACAAGGACTTGGACAGGAGGCACACATGGTCGGGAAGATCCTCATCGACGAATCCGGTTGGCTGCTGGCAGTAGACACGCTCACGGAGCACGCCGTTGAGGAACGCGTTGCTGACGTCGAGCTGGTGGACAGGCCATTGTCGAGTGGCGGCGAGGTGCAGAACGGTGCGGACGGAGGCTGGCTTGACGACGGGACTAAACGTCTCGCCGAAGTCGACGCCGGCGCGTTGCGTGAAGCCGCGGACGACCCACCTGGCCTTGTAGCGGTCGAGAGTGCCGTCGGGATGAGTTTTGAGGCGGAAAACCCATTTTCCCGTGACGATGTTGACGCCGCGAGGTCGAGGAACAAGCGTCCAGGTCCGGTTCTCTTGCAGGGCGGCAAATTCAGCAGCCATGGCGTCCCGCCAGTTTGCATCGCGGAGCGCTGCCCGGACGGAGACGGGCACGGGCGACGGTGTGGGAGCCGTTGTCGAGGTCGTGGCGATGCTGGCGTACCGAGGATTGGGACGGAGCGCGCCTGTGCGGGAGCGTGTCACCATCTGATGACGTGGTGGAGTAGCATGCACGGATGGCTGTGGAGACGAGGAAGGAGCCGAGCCAGAGAGCTGCACCGAGGCAGCTGGGCTGATGGATGGCGCAGCCACAGAAGAGCTTGGGGACGACGCGGCCGTGGTTGAGCTTGTGGACGCGGGCGTTGTAGCAGAGCGCGTTGACGACGCGGCCACCGTGGCTGTGCTTGTCGATGCTGGAGTGGACGCCCCTGAAGCAGAGGCACCCGTGTCATGGGGAGGCGACGGGAGCGCGGCGGTAGCAGCAGACCGGCGCGGCGTGACACGGGTTGGGGCAAGTGGCATCGTTGGCGGTCCTGTAGGCCGTGGATCAGCCACGGTTTGGAGCGGCACCGAGACGCCGGTCGACGAAGACCTGAAAGGAAAAGTGTGCTCGTCGAAGTAGACGTGCCTCGATGTTAGAACGCGACAAGTGGAAGGATCATAACACCGATAGCCACGGTGGTCCGGGGAGTAACCAAGGAAGACGCAGGCGACGGAGCGCGGAACGAGCTTGTGGGCTGCGGTGGCCGTGGTGTTAGGATAGCAGAGACACCCAAAGACGCGTAGGCGAGAGTAGTCTGGCGGAGATTGGAAGAGAAGATGGTGAGGAGTGTCGTTGTCTCGTGGACGGCAGGGCCGGAGGTTGAGAAGAAAGGTGGCAGTTGCGAGGGCTTCAGCCCAGAAGCGAGGAGGGATGGAGGCATGGAAGAGAAGCGTGCGGACGCAATCGTTGAGAGTACGGAGTACACGCTCGGCGCGACCATTCTGCTGCGAGGTGTAGGGGCAGGACAGCCGGAGCTGAATGCCGTGGCGAGAGAAGAAGGCGCGGGATGCTGTGTTGTCAAATTCTTTTCCATTGTCTGTTTGAAGACTGACGATGGGTTTCTGAAACTGAGTAGAGACATACGCATGAAATTTGACAAGATGACCAAGCACTTCAGACTTATGACGCAAAGGAAAGGTCCATGTAAAATGTGAAAAATCATCTAAGATTACAAGGTAGTACTGAAAGCCAGAGATGCTAGTTACAGGCGAGGTCCACACGTCGCAATGAACTAAAGCAAAGGGGAAACTAGCCCTAGAATTTGATGACTGAAATGGCAAGCGAACATGCTTTCCCAATCTACAAGCATGGCAGGTAGAGGGGAGAGATTTATTGCATTGGAAAGAAAAAGTGGACAAGGTATGCAACAATGACGAGCGCCCTGGATGCCCAAGCCGGAGATGCCACAGCTCGGCGGTGTCGACGTGCAGCGACTGATGGAGTGGAGCAGAGCCGGAGCGGAGAGGGTACAGATCGCCGTGGCTGTTACATCGGAGGATCACCGCCCGCGTCTGCAGATCCTTAATGGAGAAACCGAATGCGTCAAATTCGACAGTAACAGGATTTTGGCGAGTAAGAGTACGAACAGAAATTAAATTCTTGATCAAATTAGGAGTGACAACGACATTGCGAAGATGAAGAGGGGAAGAAGAGGTGTTCAGAAGCAGATCACCGGTGTGCGTGATAGGCAAGGTCTCGCCGTTGCCAACGATCACGCGAGAGGAAGAAGAATAACGGGATGGGTTATGTAGAATACCAGGGTTGTTAGCCATGTGGGAGGTTGCGCCGGTGTCGAGGAAGAACTCGGAGCCGCCGTGTCCTCCCTGAAGCGACATGTTCTGAAGCGCGGCCTGGAGTCCGGCCTGATCCCAGGCTGTGGGCTGTGGCGTCGGTGGGTACGGCGAGTAGGCCGCCGGTGGGCAGGGCGGCGGGGCCATCATGACCGGGAACGCGTGGTGAGCAGGACGCGGGCCCAGGATGCCGGAGCTGGGGCCACGCCAGGTGGGCGCCCAGGCCTGGAACATGCCAGACAGAGGATAGGGCCCAGGCTGCCATGAAGTCGGCGAGGGCGCACGCGGGCCGACGGTAGTGGACGAAGAGCCGGCAGCAGAGGAAGAAGAGCCGCTGCCGGTAGATGCGCCGCCAGTCTTGGGCTTGCCCTTCTTTTTGCCCTTGCCGCCGCCAGTGTTGCCAGTGTTGGTGGAGGGCGGCGTAGAGGCCTGCTGCTGGGCGTAAAACGCCGTGGCCTGCGCGTTGCGGGAGACGCGGTTGAGGCGACGCTCTTCCTGGAGCAGAGCGGACCGGGCGCTGGCGAACGTGATGCCGTGCGGGTTGAGCGTCATGGCGGCGATGATGTGGCCGAAACCGTCACCGAGGCCGTTGAGAAGGGCGAGGAGCATGTCATGGTCGGTGACCGGCGAGCCGACGTCACGGAGAGTGTCGGCGAGGCACTTGATCTTGCTGGCGAAAGCGGTGATGGAGAGGTCGCCTTGCTGAAGGGTGTGGAACTCGTCCTTGGCGTTGACGGCGCGTTGCAGACGGTTGTCGAGGAAGAGGGCGACGATGGCCGACCAGGCGCGGGCGGCGGTGTCGGCCGGCTGGAGGATGATGTCGCGGACGGCCTTGGACATGGAGGTGTACAGCCAGGAGACGATGCACTGGTCAATCTGAGACCACTCCGCGTCGGGGATGAAGAGAGGCATGGCGAGGGAGCCGTTGATGTGCTCCTGAAGACCGTACATGCGGAAGGTGATGTGGAAGAACGTCTGCCAGGACGTGAAGTTGCCGGTGTCGAAGTCCAGCACCTCCGGGACGTGGTTGCGGATGTGGACGCCCTGGACCTGCGAGAGGGAGGCCTTGGGCGGCGGCGGCGGCGGGTCGTTGATGAAGGGGTTGCCGCTGACGCTGTGGTCGTCGAAGGGGTTGCCGCTGAAGGAGGTCGAAGACGAACTCGAGTCCATGGCGGAGCGGTGCGGAAGCGTAGATTAGAATCGAGAGAAAGCTGATACCATGAAGGAGAGAGAGTTTGTGAGAATGCTCGACGACTGTATTGATAGATACACAGGTGTTTATATACAGAGTACAGACTCTAACTAACCCACTACCTCTAAGCCACGATCACACGAGGAGAATATACAGGTTGGAGTGGCCGTGAGACTAGGTCTGGGAGCTGAGTGTGTGTGTGCATGCAGGGCATGCACACCTGCGTTATCTTATCTGACAAGATGAACAGCACCGCGCCTGGGCGGCCTTCGAGGCAGAAGACGCCGGTGGCGAAGAGGAAGCCGACGACGACCCGCATGAGGTAGCATTGCATGACCAACCCGAGCACTTGGTTGACGAAACCGAGGAAGCGGCCGGCCGGTGACGGCTGCACGACGGCGAGCGCCGTGGCGGCCGCGCTCGCCTGCGCTGTGGCTAACATCAGCAGCAGCGCGGCCTGGTAGCGCAGCCGCATGATTTCCCCCGCCGTCGTCCAGCACTGGTCCGGCAGCTGCATGCGGGCGAGATGCGACAAGAATTAGTTCGCGTTGCCATTGCCAGGAAGGAGGAGGAGGCGGAGGAGTGGAAGAGTAGGAGGAGGTACGGTGGGGTTGCTACCTGGGGATAGCTGGCGGGCTTGATGGTGAAGACGAAGAGGGCGAAGGCGGCGGCCGCCGCCGCCATGCCGAGGTGAGCTCGAGTCACCGCGCTGCGTGACACCGGACACCACGGACGTCCGGCGTTGGCGGCGGCGCCGCCACCGCCGGCAGCAGGTGCTGCAGGAGCAGCGACGACGGCATGATGAGGAGGATTCATTCTCTCCTTCCTTCCTTGCTGCCCTTTCCCCTCAACCTTGCTTGATTGCTTTGGGGTTTCTTTCCTCCTTGTATGCGTTGTGCGGCGCAACGATATCCCTGGCTCTCCATATAAAGGCTCTCTCTTTACTACTGGCTTACGAGTGGCCGAGTCTCTGACGTGTGGGCACTACCCCGTGCATCAGCATCAGTGTAAGAGCAAGCCACGGCACACGCTGGTGATGGAGCGTAGCAGCTTACACGAGGGCCAGCCATGGCTTTTCGCTGTGGTGCATAGCCGCTGGCTAGCCCTCGCCATTTATGTTAACTGACAGATATACAACTGCTAGGCACAGCTAGCTGGCCATTCTTCACTACCGGAAAGAGGAGCGTTGCCGTGCGTGCAGACCGCACGGCAAAGGGCAGTAAACGTACGGCAAAGGCGTTGTCGT
Source organism: Dactylis glomerata (assembly GCA_007115705.1). NCBI lineage: Eukaryota > Viridiplantae > Streptophyta > Magnoliopsida > Poales > Poaceae > Dactylis > Dactylis glomerata. Next base: position 2,486,806 of record QXEO01000964.1, on the reverse strand, counting down.
GCGTCGATGCTCGGCAAAGAGCCCACGGCAATGTCGCGAACGGCAAAGCGATCTTTGCCGTGTGTCGTGCCATATAAGCACGGCAAAGGTCTTTCCCGTGCGTAGCTAGCATTGCCGTGCGCCTGGCTTCTTTGCCGTGTGCGAGGACGTTGCCGTGCGCCGGGAACGTTGCCGAGCGTTGAGCCTTTGCCGTGCGCTTTCTTTCTTTGCCGAGCGTAGCGTCGTTGCCATGAGCCGGAGCTTTGCCGTGCGTGTTGCGTTGCCCTTTGCCGTGTGCCCCGCTATCGCACGCACGGCAAAGACCGTGGCAGCATATCTACCTAGCTCCCAGGACGCACAGGTGCGCGCCACGTGGGTTCTTTGCCGTGCGTATGCGCACGGCAAAGTGACCAAATGGTCCTTTGTCGTGCGCATACGCACGACAAAGAACCCACAGTTTTTTCTGTTTTATTTGTTTTTCTTTAATTTCTTGCATTTCAAAATTGCAAATACATATATATGCATACATATAACCTCAAACACATCCAATACATGCATATATCCACAAATACATTAAACATACCAATTAGATGCATACATGCATGCATATAACACACAAATACATCAAACATACCAATTAGATGCATACATGCATGCATATAACACACAAATACATCAAACATACCAATTCGATGCATACATGCATGCATATAACACACAAAACATCAAACATATCAAATAGATGCATACATGCATCTTATATTTACTAATTGGAGGCACCGTACGAGACACCACGTTAATTCTAGAGGTTAACAAATTTTGTCCATCCGATTAATGTATGTCGCGTCTGTCACCGTAGGATAAAGCATAATACGAGCGAGTCGTCCGCTTCTTGGTCTCTACCCGTATTTATCCCAAATAAAGACGGAAAAAAAAATCCAAGCGTGACTTATCCTAGATTTGGCGATGGAGTGCAATAAATCTCAGGTAATCTACGTGATGATCTCTTTCCGGTCTGATGGATGTCATTGTTTGATCTGGTAGAGCTGATTCCACTTCTTTTTGTCATGATTGAGTTGGACCATAGGAGCATTGGTCGTTCTCATCCATGGTGGCTCTCCGGCATCGTTGGTCTTCTCCGTCGCCTGCTGTCGTCTCTATTTGTCTTGGTGTCGGGCCGCCGCCAGTTCCTCATGCCGGCCGTATTTTCCACTTAGCTGAGAGAAGAGGGAGGAGGAGGAAGTAGATGGGGTCGCCTCTGCTATGGCGTATAAGAGAGGCAACAGAGGACTAGGCATGCTACAGACCCGGTGAGACAAAGCACGTATCCTCCAGCTGGTCGGACCTGGACTTCAATGGCGATGAGATGGACGTCGACCTGATCTGCGCTACAGACATGTCCATCCAACTTTCTTTCATGAGGTCCGATTCTTTCTTTTCCATAGCAAGTCCGCCCCTTCTCTTGCTTTTAGGCAATGCACACTAGGTGTTTGATGGATTGCTAACTTGCAAAGAGTTAATTTTTTATAGAAGAGGTTCCCTCTGGATATTGCGTAATTAACAACCTTTATTCTATTGAACTGCTAATACTATTAACTTAAAAATACTGTAAGCTCTTTCTGATAGATTACTGCAAAAAAATTGAACATCGTTGGCCAAAGAACACAGGGCTGCTTTTACTCTGTTACTCCCACAGTCCGAACTATAATTATCTTACGAGGATGTTTTCAGGTTATTTACGTCATACACGTGTGAGCAGTTCCGCGGCCAATCTCATGCTGTCAAGCCCATCACGTGGCAAGATAGTGCTTGGCACGTTCTCACATCGAGAATTCCATATTCCTATCATACTATTTCTCAATTTGATTAACTATTCATTTTTATCTGTTTATTAAACCTCCCTGATGTTTGTTAACCACCAGATTTGTCTTACTTTGGTAGGTATATGGTGTGCAAAAGCTGTCTGCAATGTAATATGGGTCGGCAAAAAAAAGGTTCTTGATCTGTTATTTTTTCCTTTATGTTTACTCAAGACATTAAGATGATCTTCTTAAATTTACAAACCGAACCAGTTCTAGATTTATTGAAAGTGTGTTTTTGAATGATCTTCATAACCGAGGGTAATCATAACCAGTTAGTGAACAAATAATTTTAGAATTATTCTGTTTTATAAGTAATGATCTATCAAAACTCATTCTCTTCAGATTTTGTCAATAAATCACCAAGGTTAGAAGTATGCCTATTTATAGCATATTATGATGAGGTAGCACATCTTCTATTTTACTATTTCGTTCTTACATGTAGTACATCTCATGGCTTGCAGGGTGGCTTCCTTCTTTAGAGCGATTGCATTCAGAGGTCATAAACATCTAAGCGGGTTTGGCTCCATCACAAACTAGCACCACGTTTGTTGATGTTGGGATGTATAGGTTCGACAATACCCTCTTTGCTTTTACCAAGGGCCTCTCCCTACGCAAGTTTGATAATGAAACAAAATTTCAAGATCAATACGGAAGTCAAATATTTATAAATGTTTTCCCATGTGGTTGCTAAAAAAACCTGATCAATGAAAAACATTCTTCACCAAATATTATACTTAATTTTGAGAAGTGCTTATCACACTTGGTTCAAAAAACATATATTCGCACCAATTTCCAAACCAACTACCCAGCCTGCCCTGATGTCCTCGGGCTCTGAGATTTGTGGGAACTGGCGTTTAGGTACTAAAACAAACGCAACATACCATACGGTCATGATTTTACCCAATGGATTTTCCTTGACCATAACTTGAGTCCATCGTACTTGCTCACTGTTAATTTTGGTTTCAGGGGAACATCCATAAAAATTGTGCAGAAGCACTGGACATTGACAGTGTTTATGCAACATATAAGTACAAGTTCAAATATCTATATTGCATCCCTAAGTTGTTCTTGCAAATGATGACACGCAGAAGTGTATGTTCTTCAGCCTTCATGTCGCAGTTTTTTGTTGCTCTTTCCTCTAGCTCAGGGACAAGTGAGCTGCTATAACTTTCATGAGCTATAAACGTCCCTAAGTATGCACATATCTAGTGTAAGAAAATTGCGATTCACCTTCCAAATGTAATTAATAATATGTCATAACCCTCATAAATACTTTTTACTATTATATTTAGAAGTTTAATAATTTCCTTTGATGTAATCTAGGAAGTTGAGGGTTTGGTGTGATATCTACTTGGAAAAAGATAGGAAAGCACCTTAGGTGAAAGCCTCATATCTAATGCTGATATTTTCTTCTTCCAGAATTATGGATTTTTTATAACTAATTGATCACACAGTGCAATTATGCAGTTCAATTTCTATATACAGTACAAATTGGTTACTAAATTTCTGATGTATGCCCGTGAAGGCTGGTGCTAGAGATTTCCACTGAGTGCAAATGTAGTGATAGATTGTCTACTTTAAGGATGGTTGGTGCTTCATTCACACATGCTTTTCTGTTTATCTTATTAATATTTCTGAAAATAGACAACTGATTTACTACTTTATGCTTCTCAACAGATATATCAATCTATATTAGTGCGGTCATTGTTGATCAACCTCAATAATCTAGCATTTAAAAATTACATACATCCAAGATATTAGTTAACAACTCTTCATTTTTTATGAATACAACAAAGCTTGAAATTCTAACGATACGTATAACTAACTTATTAATTATTTAAGGAAAATTATTCATTTTTGCTATCTACAAATAAAACTATTTCATGGCGTAAACTTTTTTGCGAAGTAACCTTATTTCTCCATACATATTTCCAGTTTTGAAAACACATAAAAATAATATTTTTACATAAATTTCCACTAAGCATACCAATGTATAACGCTAACCGTGCAGTGGCACGGGTTAATGACTAGTGCATATAACATTGTTTGGTCCTTCTCCGTACTTAGAGTCGATACAAGTCTATGTCCATCTTACAAGTGCATAATGTCGTCAACCTTGCTCTTCTCCATTGCTTGGTCCTTCTCCTACATTTTCAACAAGTATTAGCATTCTTAACAAGTGATGAGCATATAGGCTACAAATTTGCATATTGACATAGAATTAAACATGGTGGCATGTAATGACTAAAAATTTGCATATTGACATGGAATTGAACATGGTGGCATGTAATGGCTAAAAATTTGCATATCGACATAGAATTGAACATGGTGGCATGTAATGGCTAAAAATTTGCATATTGACATGGAATTGAACACGGTGGCATGTAATGGCTAAAAATTTGCATATTGACATAGAATTGAACGTGGTAGCATGTATTGGCTAAAAATTTGCATATTGACATGGAATTGAACATGGCGTCATGTAATGGCTAAAAATTTGCATATTGATATAGAATTGAACATGGTGGCATGTAATGGCTCAAAATTTGCATATTGAACATGGTGGCATGGAATTGAACAAGTGTCATGGCATTCTACAACCTAGAAGCTCGTTGGGCACAAGTGTAGGAGAACTCACCTGGAAATGGAAACTGCGTCAGGTTCCGGATGATGTTGGGATTGTTGACGGTGTGAGGTGTCGTCGGGCTCTGCTCAGGCGGTGGTGGTGGCTGGATGAGCGGCATGTTTGGCATGTTCAGATGTTGTTGCTGTATTTGATGTATGGATTAGACCTAAGACAAGAGAAAATAAGATGGAGATATTAAGTTAACCACTTACCCACGAGAAGGCGAAAGGAGGAACTGGAAGACTCCCCGGTGGAGAATTTATAAGGGTCTGGTTCATAAACCAGCTCATCATCTGCTGTTGCTGGCTCAGCTGCTGGGCCATCTGCTGCGTCACCTGCTACTGGTCCCTAAGCTGCTGCTCCAGAAGCGCTTGCCGCTGCTGGGCCTCCTCTTGCCGCTGCTGGGCCTCCGCTTGCTGCTGCTGGGCCTCCTCTTGTGATCTCCGTTCCCTTTCTTCCATCTCCACCTACGTTGTGTTGTCGCGAAGTCATTAACATTGCAATAGAAAGCATGTAAAGAAGCGTAGAGGAACCAAGAAAGAACATACCCGTAACCGCTTGACCGCTAGATCCGAAGCCCGTGGACGGGTCTCTACCTGAGGCTGGTCGCTCGTACGCCCACGACGGATCTCGCGGAGACTTCGAATGCTCCTTGGGTCGACAAGCCCGTCACCAATCCATAGGCGTCCATGCTTCATGCCTTCTCCTGCAAGCACCGCAACCTCAACATCAAAGTCCTCGGTCTCTGGCTAGGAGCTCTCGCTGTGCTTCTGCTTGAACTCTGAGACATACGCATTACACTGGGTCTCGGCTTGCTCATTGATCCACATGGACCCCGTCTCAGGATCTGGCGTCTTCCTGGTCTTCATCTTTCGAATGAAGCCAAATTTGTTTGGCGTCACTCCTGTCTTTGTTTCCTGCAAAAGAGAACATGCAATTAAGTGAAGTGGGAAACCCTTGTGGAGTTAACAATGTATAACATGAAACCAAAGAATGAAGGAACCATTTGCTCACCTCATCCTGCATGTGAAGGGAGAGGGGGAGGCTGCCTAGGATATGTGATCCACCTCGCATCTCTGCCCGCGACAGCTTGCCCTTCGCGTGCTTCTTGAGGTACTGGGGGCATGTCCACCACATGACCATCACCAGAAAGCACTCTTCGTCGTTGCCGACGTACTGAGGAGGGTTCTACATACACAAGATAGACCCACGCATTATTACAACATTAACTATATGGTGATAAAGAAATAAAAAACACATAAATGCAAATACCTGTCGGTACTGCCACGGCTGCATGAGCGTCTCCCGAGCGTCATCCTTAGACATCCAAACTTTGCGGTCGGCGTGCCAGTTGTGGACGCACTGAACACGTGCCTCGTAGTGCATCTCAGTCACCCTATTCGTAGCCAGCGTGTGTAAGATACGATCGCACGCACGTTCATCGCCCTCAGCCCTCTTGAAGTATTGCTGCAACTATGCACATAGGTAAAACAAGGGGCATTAGTGCAACTATTGTCAACCAAGGAGTGTTTGAATGCTAAGAAGTCAGAAGTCACATACCCAGAATTTGTGTACAACCACCTCCTGCATGTTCTCGTACTTGCCATGAGGATCTGGCGCGTAGCTGTAGTGCCGCCAAGTCCAAGCTACGTAGCGGCCACCACTAGGGAGATTGACAAGCCCAGGGAAATACTTCCTAAGTAGGCCTCCAAGGATGTTCGCGTAGCCACGTCCCGGCTTCCTCGTCGGGTCGGCAAACTTGAACGACCTGCACAATGAAAGGGCAAAATCAGTATGTATGTCATAAATTTTTTGATAATGATAAAATTGCGATAACGAAATGTCAAAAATAGCATGTACCTCCTTCCAGCGGGCACTAGAACAACATCGCTGCTGGACCACGTTTTTAGCTTGGGGAGCTGTGTTTTCCCACGCTGATACGGCTTCCTGTCACGTGGCTCTAGCCTCTCCTCACGTGCAACGTACTCCTCCTCCTCCGGCGGTTCCCAAACTAGGTTTGGGTCAACCTCAAACGGTAAGCCCCCAAACCCCTCATCCTCCGAGAGGTCCTCCTCATCCTCCCCACCACCGTGCTCCTCGTCCTCCTGCTCCACCTCATCATCCTCCTTGGCTGCAGGAGGGCTAGGAGGAGGGGGGTAGCTTCCCGCGTCGCATTCTTCCTACGTGCTCCACGACGCTCGGGAGGGGGGCTAGCAGGTGCTCGCCTCAAAGAACTCGAAGGCCTCACAGCATCAGCCAAGTCCTGGAGCTTCTTTCGAAAACCGCCCCTTTTTTTGGCATGTTTCAATCACCTGCAATCACAATTAAGAGAGTGGTTTATTAGTACGCAATATAAAAAGATGAATATTAGTGAAAACAAAATAGATTATAAGTAGATGAATATTACTGAAAGCATGGAGGACGAGATACATTAGTAAAAGCAACAAATAGCATATAGAGTTCTCACAAACATAGCACGGAGTTCTTACAAATAAACTAGCTCGAAAATCACTATTACACAGAGTTATTACAAATAGTCTAGCCTCACAATTACTACTACATAGATCAGTAGCCATCAGGCTCGACATCCATAATTGGACCACATGTTTCATCATCGCCATCAGGCTCAGCAAACCAATAATCATCAATGAAACCTGGAGGTGATCCATTTGCACCGAGGTCAAGGCCTGCTTTGAACGCCTCGAACAAACTCAAGTCTTCGGGGGCACAAACATCCTTAGCTTCATCTTCTGCATTGTATTCCTCCATGCCCGCATCTTCTTGTTCATCGTCTACGACCATGTCATCAACAGCCGGCAAGCCGATAGTGAAATGACCGGGGAGCCCTTCTTCCTAATAAAAGTCGATATTCGATGTTGAGGGGTCTATGCGGCGGTAATCGTCCTTGTTTGGCGGGGGTGGCCTATTGCGTGAAGGTACCGTCAACACAACATCCCATCTCTGTAGACGTTTTGCCGGGTTTTTGCACGCGTACGGGAGATATAATACTTGAAAGGCCTGGGTAGCCAAAATATACACATCCTCTCCCTGATAAACAGAGCTTCTTTCAACCTCGACCAATCCGATTTCAGGATCCCGTCTCACCCGACGTGGGTCGAACCAATGGCATTTGAATACGATGGGATTTAGCCCTTTGTCAAACCCGTAATTCAGCTCATATATACCCTCGACTCTTCCATAGTAATGGAGTCCATCATCACCTTGACATACCACCCCGCTATTTATTGTCTTCGCGTGTTGGGCCGGCTTGTTGTGTATTTATGGGTCTGAAAGCGATACCCGTTCACGTCATAAGAGTTGAACGTGTAGACGGAATGGTTAAAGCCCGTAGAAATTTTTCTTAGCTCTGGCTTCATCTCTTTGTCAGCTCTTGCCTACAAGTTTAGCACGAGAAGTTTAGAACGAGAAATGCCCGATAAATGTCGGCGGCGCAAGGAAATTAGGATAGAATAGTACCAAAGCACAGAACCAGCTACTGAAACCGAAACTGCCGCCCTTATCGAAAATATGCTTGGATTCTTCCGGGGTAGGCTCCCTGTGGGTATACCTCCAATGGATATCCGTGAATTGTCTATACCAATGAAAAGAGGAAGAGTTAGCAACAAACATACGAGTGCATGTTCAAGGCCATGCATGTTTGCGAATAACTAAATGGTTAGCACTTACTTGATGTACGGCTTCACTTCCACCATGGTGTTCAAGACATACGATTGGATCAAGGCCCGCTTATGTAGGTTCGTTTTGTACGGCTTCGTGCCACTTGACTTGCCACCAAGCCCTATGAAGATTCTAAGCTTGGGTACATCTTCATTGCTGGCGGCATTGTAACGGAGGACCAGGTTGTGCTTTGTGGGAATGTTGGGATCATAGTGCTTAGTGGTGAAGTTTGCCACCTCCACGTTAAGGACTGCCGCGGATATGGATGCTTCGATCTTGCATTTATTGCCTGTCATTTGACGAAGCTTTTGTGTTTCCCTCTCGGGCGGATACTACCAACGGGCCCAATTCGGCCCCCCCTTTAAACATTCGGCCGTGAGGTGCAAGATCATATGTTGCATCAGATTAAAGAACCCTAGAGGAAAGATCTTCTCTAGATCGCAAAGCAACACGGGTGCCTCTTTATCCAGCTTCTCAATCACTTTAGTGTCTAACTCCCTAGCACAAATCTGGCGGAAGAAAAAGCTCAACCTCGACAGCACTCGCCAAGTCTGCTCAGGGACATAGCCTCGAATCATCACAGGCATTATCCGCTCAAGCCATATGTGGTAGTCATGACTCTTGAGTCCTTTTTTTGCGGGTAGACTCTTGAGTCCTTGTACTTGCAACATTTCCATGTTCACACCCCTCATCCAGTTGGCTGCGAACCCATAAGGGAAAAACAAAGAGTCCTTCATCCACATGAATACCTCTCTTCTTTGGGCCTTTGTAAGGCAGAACGGAGCTTGTCGCTTAGTCCAAGTTTTTTTAGCACCATGAGATGGCTGCATGTTCAAATTTGACCTATCGCACCATTTCTCTTGATCAATTCGAGCCTTTATGTTATCCTTCATCTTCTCATTGTCCATCATGGTGCTCCAAATGGCATCGCTGATATTCTTCTCGGTGTGCATTGTATCAATGTTATGCGGGAGCTCGAGATCCTCAAAGTAAGGGAGCTTCCATAAGCACGACTTGTGAGTCCATTGGTGTGTCTCCCCATATCCCAAGAAACCATTCCCATCAGGCCTAGGCTAAAGAGCATCTAACTCGGCCTTGATTTCCGCTCCGGACTTCATAATTGGCTTCGGGTCATGCACAACACGGCCTTTCTTGAAACTCTTTACATCACTCCTGTATTCATGACTCTGCTCAAGGAACTGTTGAGCTTCATCAAAACAGGAATACTTGCCTCCCTTGTCGAGCCAGAAGAAAGTCACAGCCTGCCTGCACTCTGGGCAAGGCCACTTCCCATGTGTACACCACCCGCAGAACAAAGCACGTGCTGGCAGGTCATGCATGGACGTGTGGTACCAGACATACATATCGAACTACTCCTTCTTTGATGCGTCATATGTTTGGATCCCGCGACCTTCCCAGCCATGAAGCAAGTCATCCACCAGCGGTTCCAGGTACACATTCATGTTCTTACCCGGGTATTTCGGCCCTGGGATTATCATCGACACAAACATGTTCTCTGATCTCATGCAGACACCAGGGGGAGGTTCATGGGAATAACAAACACTGGCCAACAACTGTATACTGCAGCCGACATGCCATATGGATTGAACCCATCGGTTGATATCACAACTGCTACGCTCCTCGGGTCACTGGCTTTTAGCGGATATTTCGTGACAAAGTTCTTCCATGCACTACCATCCGACGGATGTATCATCTTGTCGGTGTATCTGTTTCCTTCTACGGCCCACCTCATCTGCCTGACAGTATCCTCGGTCATGAAGAGCCGCTGGATCCTCAGTAGAACTGGAAGATAGCGGAGGATATTCTTGGCAATCGTGGTCTGCCTCTTCTGACCATCACCATTGGGGTCAACCTCAAAGTACCTAGAGGATTTGCATTTGATGCAATAATTTGTGTCAGCATGCTCCCCTCTGAATAGCATGCATCCCTTTGGACAAGCGTGTATCTGCTGACATGACATCTTAAGGTCACTAAGCAATTTGGTCGAATAGTAGAAGTTTTGCGGCAAGAGGTGCCCTTTCGGCAGAATGCTGCCAATGACGACCAGAAGTTCATCGAACCCATCTCTGCACAAGTTCCTGTGGCACTTAAAGGCCATAAGGCAAGCGATGGCATCTAGTTGGGTAACCTCTGTATTTTCATGTAGGGGTTTCTGCGAAGCAAACAGAGCCTCATAATACTGCTTTGTGTTTTCCTCTGGCTCCTCAGTTGTATCTGCATCCTGAGGTGTCTCCGCCTCTACATGAGGGCTTTCAGGCACATTACCATTAGCCAAGTTTTCTAAGCACCGATCAAACCCAGTATCATATTCTCCCCTGGGTTGAATCTGTCGCACCTCCTTCCTAGCACGTTTCTTTGCCTTTTCTCCATGGAAAGTCCAAGTCTTGTAGGACGATGTGAACCCAAACTTGAGCAGGTGAGTACTCATAGTTTCCTTGTCCTGTGACTTTCCGTTAGCGCACTTACTACAAGGGCACCAAACTGTTCTAGGTCTGCTAGGGATATCAAACACCCTATCGACAAACTGCTCGGTCTTTTGTCCCCATTCCTCAGTATAATCCCACTGACTGATTCTGCCATCGTACATCCAGTCACGATTATCCATCCTCTAATCAGCACCAAAATAGACGAAACACAGCATTTATATCAAATCGGAATTAAATGCATCATATTTTTATTTTTTTACGCATGCATCAACCTGAATCTCTACTAGGTGGGCTCCTAGCAGCCACCGGATCCGTAGATTGAGTACATTCTCCCTGCTCTACCCTGATCCGAGATAGAATTTCGGCAGCACCTCCCTGCTGTTCTCCCGATACATGTCTCGGCAAATAGCCGAGAGGGATGTGCATCCGGAGAACAACAAGGAGGTGCTGCCGAAATCCTGACTCGGAACGGAGTAGAACAAGGAAAATGTACTCAACTATGCATCCGCCGGCTGTCCCGATAGAGCCCTCAGCCCCGAGGATGAACTACTCCCTCCTCATCATAGGAGACAGCAAGGTTGATGGAGATGGCGGTGAGGTCGATAGAGACGGAAGAGACGACGATGGAGACTGATGGAGATGGCTCCGGGGGCACTTCCCCGTCCCGGCAGGGTGCCGGAACAGAGACTTCTGTCCCCCAAAATTTGTCGATGGCGGCGGCGGAACTGCGGAATTCTTTCTGGAAATTTGCCGACTCCTTTAGGGTTTTCCGTCCCGAGGCTTTATATAGGCAAAGGGGCGTCGTCAGGGGGCAGCCAGGGGCTCCTCACACCAGGGTGGCGCGGCCAGGGCCTGGGCCGCGCCACCTATGTGTGAGGGCGGCCTCTGGCCCCCCTCCGGCTCTCTTTTGGTCTTCGGGAAGCTTCCGGAAAAAATAAGACTTCTGGAACTTGTTTCGTCCAATTCCGAGAATATTTCCTGTGTAGCTTTTCTGAAACACAAAAACAGCAGAAAACAGGGAACTGGCACTATGGCGACTTGTTAATAGGTTAGTTCGGGAAAATGCATAAAAGTGCCACGAAGTGTAACGAAACATCGGGTAAATGGTGTAAAAACAAGCATGGAGCATCAAAAATTATAGATACGTTGGAGACGTATCAATAGCCGCACCACAAAATTTGATGGTGATGTCCTTCAAGAAGTCCTTGAGTAGTTGCGGCACGCCATTGGCCTTACAAATCTGGAAGATCAATATCTCGGACGCCACCGAGAGTTGAAGGACGACGGCACGCTGAGGGACCTCGTGAGTGGTGAACTCACAATCCAAGTCCACGCACTTGATCGGTGCGGCGTCGAGGAACCGTCGCTTGACGGCACGGATCCACTTCTCCACCCTTGAAGCACGGAGAGTCTCCATGATGGTGAAGTTCATCTCTTCAATGACGACGTAGTAGAGCCGAGATCTTGGCAGAAATTGCTCCTCCATTGAGAGGGAGAGAGAGGGCGCCGGCGGTGGTGATATGCGTGGGAGATGTTTGGGGAAGAAGAAGATGAGAATGGTGTGTGTGCGCTTAAGATGATCAATATGAGTGCTATATATAGTAGAGAGAGGGAGATGAGGACGCCGGCGATGTGTGAATGCAGTCGAGTTCCAAAGCAGCGCCGCCAGCGGTTCCCGAGAGCACGACGATCTCCGAAGCGACGCTCGCGTTAATGTCGATCGATCTCCGAAGCGTCATCGTATAACTGGCGCGGGAAGAGGGCGGTTCGTTTGAACGGGCCGGGAAGAGGGTGCCCTTTAGTCCCGATTTGAGCCACGAGCCGGGACTAAAGGCCCAAAGGCATTAGTCCCGGTTGGTGGCTGAAACCGAGACCGAAGGGCCCATTTAAACCGGGACTAATGCCCCTGGCCCACATTTTTAAATGAACCGGGACTGATGGACCCTTTAGCCGCGGATCGAATAGGTTGGGGACTAATGGGGGCGAATGGAAGCCCTTTTTTCCTCTAGTGATACAACCAACTTCCATATGATCAACGCGACTTTTAACCTGTTTTTAGGCCCCGGGAGCTCCAAAACCGGCCGAGACAACCAATCACGCCCTGTATAGTTATTATGGTCACACCATAGCTCAACACAATTTTGCCATGCAGGTACGTGTGGGACGCACGCACCATACATGCACAATATGCTGAATCTAGCTTATAGCCAGAGATGCATATGCATGCATCGATGGGTGGCACCACTTGGAATGGATCACAAGGAACGATCGATATGTATTAGGGGTTGTTTGCTCGATTTACTTTTAATTTCAACTAGCAAGGTGGCCCTCGCGAATGCGAGGGCATCATTGTTTTTTTCGTTTGAAAAATAGGTTTATGTTATATGCATCATCTTTAATGTGTTAAATTTGTTTAAAGAGGAATGATTTTCTGAATAGAATAGCAAAATAATTTGTTCATGATGCAGTTAATAGAAAATAACTTATCATTTGTTTATAGGTAGGACAACTAAGTAAGGAGAATTTTTATTGCTTTGTGTGGAATTTTCTTTGGCTCATATGCTAAACCCATTTAAAATTCATGGCACTCTTCTAAATATGGTATACTCTACATATGAATTGCGTGCTTCAACTCTCAATTGGTGCGTAGTTTTGGATATAAATATTTTGCTTATAATGAAAGTAATAAACACAAATAGAAGTAGAGAATATCCCCAGCTTAATTTTATGTATTTCTTTATATTCATTGTCAAATTATACACCGATGGTTAAATTTTAGAAAAAATGGATACCACACCAAGGCAGAACAATTCATCGGCAAATTGGAATGTCTCGGTCCAAGTTGAGACCCACCGACAGAAATTGAGTTGTTATTGGCATTTTGTTATAGCGGCACCAATTCTTTGATACGTGAATGTGCAACCTTCAGCAAAATACTTAGAAAATATATTTTCAAAATATTGGTATCTCTTTGCATGCTTTGTACTGAAATTAAAAAATGTGTTTTGTCGTGACAATATATTGTATACTCGACCATAAATACTAATAGATCTGTAATGAATATATTTAACTTCATATAGATATTCACTATTTTATTCTTAAAACCATACCATATAATTTCCACCCGTTCAAGTTAGGTAGCTAATTTTTTTCATGGGCGCAGCTAGAGTGGGCCTATAGCATGGGAGCTTTTCTACTATGGCAGCTAGCCTTGACTAAATGAATATATATGGTTTATATTGATCCACTTTTCTCTCCAGATAAGATATGCTATGGAGTTCTATCCGTGTACGATCAGTAGTCTTTTTTTATTTGTTCCACTAATATCAATTTAATTCTAACCACAATTTTTCAAATAATTTTATTACAAAAAAAGAGACGGTAGTGTAGTTGATATCAGGTACAGATGGGTAATGGAATTTAAATTGCACCGGACCATATATTATCTAGAATGATGCCCAAGGTGAGTTCTAATATTGTCAGAGCATATTATGAGATGATCACATCTTTAACGTGTAACAATGGTCTAGCTAAGCTAGCTATGATGCTTTTTTTGAACGGATGCATGTAAGTCTAGGATCTTTGAAAATATTTCCTTTTTTCCTTGCGTTAAACGGATAATAATTAGCTATTTTTTTCCTTATATTGAACAGACGTACCAGCACGCTCTCTATGGAAATAAATCAGCTGGCTTTTTTTGTTACAGGAAAAATAACGTGTATACATACATGCCAGAAGTTTATTTTTCTTTATATTGAACAGATGTACCTTTATGTGACGGAAATTTATTTTTGTACACATACATGGTTATACGTAACACTTATTTTTTTAATCTTAGACGTTAAGATTAATATCAGCTGTTGATATTTTTATATTTTATGTTTAACTGAGATTACGTTGCATAATATGGAAAACCTTTTTGTTTTTAGGAAGTGTCCAGTTAACTCACGTCATTCACATAGACGTGACAAGGTTTTTTTTCCTAATCACCTTTTTTTTTTGAAATAATACCATGATATATTATAGCAATGAACAGTACATGGTAGAGATACATAAGCTGTCTTCAGCAATTACAAAGCAAAGTCTAAGAAAAAACGAGCTAATCTTCGAGGTCTTCAAACTCTTCTTCTTGCATGACACAATATTCATGCACAACATGTTTGGTATTTCTTTTTTTAACGTTTAACTCTAATACGTGAGATGCTGACTCTATTTTTGTACCAACTACAGTTTAATGTAACGATTTTAGCTTTAAATCGTAGCTATATATTTTAGATCTAACTATTAAAATTAATTTAGATGATGTGGATTAACGTGGTGGCTCTATTTTAAAACCCCGTATTGTGCTTTTAATATACAATAGATCTAAAATTAATATATAACCTTTTTAGTTTTTCACTTGTTCATGCACGTTCTTTATAGTTCATTTTATCGTGTCCTAGCTAGCAGCGTTCCATGTACAAATTAAAAATAGACTACACCTTTATATATTGTTCAGCTACTTGAGTTACATCTAAAAGGTTAAAAAAATGTTGCGTGAAGCCGTTTTGCTTTGCAGACGTGATAGACAAGGACTCCATCACGTAACCTCTATGTTTTAACGTACGTGTCAGAAGGGTACTTGACAAATAATGTTACGCTATTTTTGTTAAATCTTAACCATAAATTATAGATCTAACGCTTAAAAATAATTAGATTGATGTGGATGAACGTGACGTCTTTATTTTAGATCTCCCGTATTATGCTTTTAGTATATAGTAGATTTTTGAAACCATTTTGAGATGCTACCTTTGAAACTAATTTTTATAACTTCACTCCAACGTTTTAGCTACTAGCAAATTAATGAATTAATAAATAGTTCTAAATCGATCCGCGACCAAAGTCTGGCCCTTGCCAATTATATTATATAGGCCAGAAAATGGAGCTAAAAAGTTTAGACTAGACTAATAAACATTATTATGCAATTTACAGCTCCAACAGCTAAGGGTGACGTAACTCAATTATATTAATCCATAAATTCATGTTTGAAGTCAATTTTCTTTAGGACGAACCATAAAATTAGTACCCATGTAAAATATTTGGTCAAACTTAAATAAACTCACGTAAGAAAAACTAGAATTATAATTAGTATCAGTTGTCATAGTTAATTAACCAAGAATATGTGATTGCCCGTATTAATATCATGAGTTTTCAAATTATACAAATGTATGCGATCGCGCATCAGTATGCAATTGCACGAATAAAGAACTTAAAACACTTACGAAAACCATGAAACGGAAGTTTAATAATGTATTCGCACCGGGTAAAAACATAGTGGAAGAACACAACCAAAACATAGAAGTAGACCTCTTGTTACTCTAGCAGCCGAACATAATAACAAGTAAAAAAAATACAAAAACAAGCCCTAGCTAGAAAAGAACACAAGCAAAACCAAAAAGACAAAAAAAAAATGCCTAACAACCAGAACACATAATCCCACTATCAAAATCGAACGTTAATCGTGGCCTAATCGCTTAATCCATCGCTAATCTAGTCCACCGAGGTATGCAAGTTCTCGATCAGCCGAGAACTACCAATGGTGTTTAAATAATCTGGGATGGAGGTAGTATCAGTTCATTCACTGTTGTCATGATTAATTAACCAAGAGTAGACAAGAAATTGTTAGTCATATAAAGATACCATCAAACACTCATCATTATCATCATCCCACACTTGTCATAAGAATACTACTCCCTCCGATCTATAATACTCTTCGCTAATATGAATGTATCTAGACACATTTTAGTGCTAAAGATCTATATTAGCGAAGAGTAATATGGGTCGGAGAGAGTACTACTACGGGATAATCACGCAGTGAGGCACACGAGCACAATTGATCAACGTAAACAGGAGTGGAGATCATAAGTACCCCGTACGTACGATACGAGTCATACCACAACTGACGATTGTCTCTCGCAAATCTCTGGATACAGCTGCAGGTAGTTACTGGCCATGGCCGAAGACGTAGAGGATAGGGATGGCGTAGAGGAACGTGGTGGCGAGGACGGCGTGGAAGATGACCAGCCCGGTGCCTGCATGGCCTTGGAGGCAGAACACGCCCACTAGTGGAAAAAGGGCCTTTGGCCTGGACCCTTTAGTCCCGGCCTCCATCTGGGCCGGGACTAAAGGCCCGGCCACGTCGCCCCAAAATGGCCTGGACGCCCGGGAGGCTTTGGTCCCGGCCCGTTACGAGCCTTTAGTCCCGGTTTGAGACACAAACCGGGACTAAAGGGCTATGTGCTGGGTGGCCTGCATGTGCGCCCCCTTTAGTCCCGGTTTGTGTCTCAAACCGGGACTAAAGTCCTCTGCCTATATATATGGCTGCAGCCCCTCTCTCCCCTCTTCCTTGCATTTTTTTGGATGAAAGAGTGTGGGTGTGTGCTAGCTCTCCTTTTTGCTTGGATGCACTAGAGGTGTTTGTTGAAATGTGTGTTAGAGCGATGCCGCTTCAGTTCACCGAACACAACTACGATATGAGGTGCCCGAGCCACGCTTAAGCCTCTTCCTCTTTATTTCCACTTATTCTAAAAGGTTAGCAACTATATTTCCTCGTTTAGACCGTGCGGTACTAATTTTTAGGATCGTGATTGTGTTTGATATACTGTTGCATGACGCAGATGAGCCATCCATGGATGTACGGTGATCGACGCACCGCCGCTTACAGAGAAGGCGTGCATTCTTTTCGAGATGCGGCCGATGCGAACAAGCATGGTGGTGGCTATATGTTTTGTCCATGTGTTGAATGTCGGAATGAGAAGGATTACACTTCCTCAAGAGTCATTCAGAGCCACCTGCTTCGGTCCGGTTTTATGTCGGGCTATAATGTTTGGACCAAGCATGGAGAAAGAGGGGTTATGATGGAAGATGACGATGAAGAAGAAGAGAACGATGATGACAACTACCGATCTATGTTCCCTGAGTATGCTGATACCGCAATGGAAGACAATGAAGAAGAAGATCAGGGTGCAGAACGGGAACCAGATGAGCCCGCTGATGATCTTGGCTGGGTCATTTCTGAAGCACGGCGAGGCTGCGACACAGAAAAGGAGAGGTTGCAGTTCGAGCAGATGTTACAGGACCACAACAAATTGTTGTACCCAACTTGTGAAGATGGCCAGAAGAAGCTGGGTAGCACACTGGAATTGCTGAAGTGGAAGGCAGAGACCGGTGTGACTGACTCGTCATTCGAAAAGTTGCTGGTACTGATGAAGAAGATGCTTCCAAGAAAGAACGAATTGCCCACCAGCACGTATGAAGCAAAGAAGCTTGTCTGCCCTCTAGGATTAGACGTGCAGAAGATACATGCATGCCCTAATGACTGCATCCTCTACCGCGGTGAGAAGTATGAGAATATGGATAAATGCCCGGTATGCACTGCATTGCGGTATAAGATCAGAAAAGATGACCCTGGTGAGATTGAGGGCGAGCCACCCAGGAAGAGGGTTCCTGCCAAGGTGATGTGGTATGCTCCTATAATACCACGGTTGAAACGTCTGTTCAGAAATAAAGATCATGCGAAGTTGTTGCGATGGCACATGGAAGATCGTATGAAAGACGATAAGTTGAGGCACCCCGCCGATGGTCGGCAGTGGAGAAAAATCGAGAGAGAGTTCCCGAGATTTGCAGGTGACGCAAGGAACTTATGGTTTGGTCTGAGTACAGATGGCATGAATCCTTTTGGGAGCAGAGTTGCAGTCACAGTACCTGGCCCGTTACTCTATGTATCTACAACCTTCCTCCTTGGTTGTGCATGAAGCGGAAGTTCATTATGATGCCAGTGCTTATCCAAGGTCCAAAGCAACCCGGCAACGACATTGATGTGTACCTAAGGCCATTAGTTGATGAACTTTTACAGCTGTGGGCCGAACCAGGTGTACGTGTGTGGGACGAGCACAAACAAGAGGAATTTGACCTTCGAGCGTTGCTTTTCATAACCATCAATGATTGGCCTGCTCTTAGTAACATTTCAGGACAGTCAAATAAGGGATACAATGCATGCATGCACTATTTAGATCAGACAGAAAGTATATATCTGGACAAATGTAGGAAGAATGTGTACCCGTACAATCGTCGTTTTCTTCCGCCCAAGCATCCCTTAAAGAAAAAAGGCAAGCATTTCAATGGCAAGGCAGAACCCCGGGGGAAGCCTGTCATCCGTACTGGTGCTGAAGTATTTGATATGGTCAAAGATTTAAAAGTAATCTTTGGAAAGGGTCCTGGCAGCCAACCTGTTCCTAACGGCCCTGATAAGCGCGTACCCATGTGGAAGAAGAAATCTATATTTTGGGAGCTACCCTATTGGGAAGTCCATGAGGTCCGCTCCGCAATCGACGTGATGCACCTGACGAAGAATCTCTGCGTGAATATTCTAGGCTTCCTGGGCTTGTATGGGAAGTCAAAAGATACACCGGAAGCACGAGAGGACCAGGAACGTCATAAAGGAAGAGATGGTATGCATCCAGGGTAGTTTCAAGGGCGTGCCAGCTACGCTCTTACTAAGGAAGAGAAGGAAATCTTCTTTGAAGTCCTTTTCAGTATCAAGGTCCCGACTGGCTTCTCGTCGAATATAAAGGGAATCGTAAATATGAAAGACAAAAAATTCCAAAACCTAAAGTCTCATGACTGCCACGTGCTTATGACGCAATTGCTTCCGGTTGCATTGAGGGGAATTCTACCGGAAAATGTTCGCCTGGCAATTGTGAAGGTATGTGCATTCCTCAATGCAATTTCTCAGAAGGTAATCGATCGAGAAAGTCTATCAGGGTTACAGATTGATGTGGTCCAATGTCTGGTCAGCTTCGAGTTGTTGTTCCCGCCATCCTTTTTCAATATAATGACACACCTCCTAGTTCACCTAGTCGAAGAGATTAGAATTCTCGGTCCTGTGTTTCTACATAATATGTTCCCCTTCGAGAGGTTCATGGGAGTCTTAAAGAAATATGTTCGTAACCATGCTAGGCCAGAAGGAAGCATCTCCAAGGGCTATGGAACAGAGGAGGTCATTGAGTTTTGTGTGGACTTTCTTCCTGACCTTAAGCCGATTGGTGTTCCTGAATCTCGGTATGAGGGTAGGCTGACAGGAAAAGGCACACTAGGACAGAAAGCAAAAGTATGTATGGATGGGCATTCTTTCTCTCAAGCACACTACACAGTTCTACACAATTCCACCGTGGTGGCTCCGTATATTGTGAGACACAAGAATATTCTACGCTCCGAAAACCCGGGGAAGACTGACTCTTGGATTAAAGGGGAACACGAGAAGACTTTCGGCAGTTGGTTGCAGACACATCTCATGAATGATGACACCGTTGGAGATCAGCTGTACTGTTTGGCCAGGCCACCATCTTCTACTATATGTACTTTCCAAGGGTACGAGATAAATGGGAATACATTTTACACGGTTGCCCAAGATAAAAAGAGCACCAACCAAAACAGTGGTGTCCGCTTTGATGCAACAGACGAGAATGGGCACTGTTTGGAAACATATTACGGGTACATAGAGGAGATATGGGAACTTGACTATGGACCTACTTTTAAGATCCCTTTGTTTCGGTGCAAATGGGTGAAGCTGACAGGAGGCGGGGTAGTTGTAGACCAAAAGTACGGTATGACAACAGTGGATCTCAACAATCTTGCGTACATGGATGAACCATTCGTCCTAGCCAATGATGTCGCTCAGGTTTTCTATGTGAAGGACATGTCTACAAAAACGAGAAAAAGAAATCAGCAAAAGAAGACATCGTCCGATGAGCCAAAGCGCCACATAGTTCTTTCAGGGAAAAGAAACATCGTGGGAGTAGATGACAAGACAGACATGTCAGTAGATTATAATAAGTTTCATGAAATTCCGCCCTTCAAAGTGAAAACTGACCCAAGCATCCTACTGAATGATGAAGATTCTCCATGGCTACGACCCAGAAGAAAACAGAAATAATAGATAGGAATGTTGGTGCAATAATGTAATAATGTATTAAACCTTTTATGTAATGCATGTTGAAGATTCTCCATGGCTACGACAGACACGGTTACACCGCTCTTCTAGAAGTTTGATTGGTCTAAACGCATCTTCTAGAAGTTTGATTGGTCTAAACGCATTCAAACGGGCTTTTCAGAATACTAAACGAAACAACGGAGACACTTTTTATTGAACAAGGAACATACATTGAACAAGGAGACACATGCAAATGACAAATTAAGCTAGGAACATACATTGAACAAGGAGACACATGCAAATGACAAATTAAGCCAGCCTTCTCGTTAAAATAATTAATTTTTAAAATAGAAAATAGTTTTGAATTATTTATTCAATTTCAAACACTTTTTATTTTCATAGTTTTGTCAAATTCTCAAATATGCAAAAAGAATATTAATAAACATAGTTTTTAATTGAAAATGGCAAAATAGTTAATACTTAGGATAGTTAAAATAATTAATTTTTAAAATAGAAAATAGTTTTGAATTATTTATTCAATTTCAAACACTTTTTATTTTCATAGTTTTGTCAAATTCTCAAATATGCAAAAAGAATATTAATAAACATAGTTTTTAATTGAAAATGGCAAAATAGTTAATACTTAGGATAGTTAAAATAATTAATTTTTAAAATAGAAAATAGTTTTGAATTATTTATTCAATTTCAAACACTTTTTATTTTCATAGTTTTGTCAAATTCTCAAATATGCAAAAAGAATATTAATAAACATAGTTTTTAATTGAAAATGGCAAAATAGTTAATACTTAGGATAGTTAAAATAATTAATTTTTAAAATAGAAAATAGTTTTGAATTATTTATTCAATTTCAAACACTTTTTATTTTCATAGTTTTGTTAAATTCTCAAATATGCAAAAAGATAACTATTTACAAAACAAATAAAACAAAAAACAGAAAATAGGCCTTTAGTCCCGGCCCGTGCCACGGACCGGGACTAAAGGCCCTTGTGCTGAAACCCCCCCAGCCGAGGCCTTTAGTCCCGGGCGGTGGCACGGACCGGGACTAAAGGCCCCCCTTTAGTCCCGGTCCGTGCCACCGCCCGGGACTAAAGGTCCCGGGGTATAAAACTCACCTTCTTCCCCGCGCCGCTGCACACTTTGCAGTTTTCGCGCGCGAGGAGTAACGCCCGACGCCGCCAGGCTGCCTCTCCGTCGAACGGCCGACCACCGCGCTAGCCCGCCGCGCCGCCGCATTGCGCCCTCGCGTCGCCGCGCCGCCGCCTCCGCGCCGCCGCCGCCGAAGTGCGCGCGCGCAGCAACCCGCCGCCGCGCCGCCTGCAGCCGGAGAAGCACGCCGCGCCGCCTGTCCTCGCCAGTCGCCGCCGCGCCGTCCGTCGCCGCCAGTCGCCGCCGCGCCGCCCCCAGTCGCCACTCACCTGCAAGGTTTTTCTTTGCAAAAAAATTTATTTTGTTAATTAGTTAGCTAGTGTTAATTAGGGTTAGGGTTAGAATTGAATTATTTAGTTAAAATATTATTAGTTAGAATATAATTAATTTAGTTAGCTAGTGTTAATTAGGGTTAGGATTAGAATATTATTAGTTAGCTAGTGTTAATTAGTTAGAATATTATTAGTTAGCTAGTGTTAATTAGGGTTAGGGTTAGAATTGAATTAGGGTTAGGGTTAGAATTGAATTATTTTAGTTAGAATAGAGTTATTTTAGTTAGAATAGAGTTATTTAGTTAGAATAGAATTAATTTAGTTAGAATAGAATTATTTAGTTAGAATAGAGTTATTTAGTTAGAATAGAGTTATTAATTAGAATAGAATTATTAATTAGAATAGAATTATTTAGTTAGAATAGAATTATTTTAGTTAGAATAGAGTTATTTAGTTAGAATAGAGTTATTTAGTTAGAATAGAGTTATTTAGTTAGAATAGAGTTATTTAGTTAGAATAGAGTTATTTAGTTAGAATAGAATTATTTTAGTTACAATAGAGTTATTTAGTTAGAATAGAATTATTTTAGTTACAATAGAGTTATTTAGTTAGAATAGAATTATTTAGTTAGAATAGAGTTATTTAGTTAGAATAGAATTATTTTAGTTAGAATAGAATTATTTAGTTAGAATAGAATTATTTTAGTTAGAATAGAGTTATTTAGTTAGAATAGAGTTATTTAGTTAGAATTGAGTTATTTAGTTAGAATAGAATTATTTTGCATCATATATAGTTTGTTAGTTTATTAGTTAATCAAACGTTCGTTTTTTGCAGAACTATGGATCCACATAGCAGGAACCTCGAAGAGGAAGAACTTATCGAAGATATAATCAAAGACGCCCCCGACGTTGAACCTGCTGAATCTCCGTCGTCATATCTAAACCCCTCCGGAGATGGAATGGAGGTTGATCGACACGAAGATGAAGCCGATGGGGCCGGAGATAGCTCCAATGACGGAGAAGGTGATAGCTCCACTGATGGAGAAGCCGGTGGAGAAGCCGGTGGAGAAATAATAAAGTCCGGCGAGGTATACATATGAAGTTCGACAATCACTTGTAATATGTGAAAAATATTGGAGATAGCTCTATATTGTATACATATACATTCATTTGACGAATGTTTCTCCCTCTTAGGCCTCCACATCGAGCAAAGCTACGAAACGAGGCCCGACTAAAAAGTTGGACGCACGGACGCATTACACCTTTGAGGTGATATTGCCTACGGGCGAACCAAAGCTTCCTAAGAATGTTGCTGACGCATTCAAGAAGCAATGCGGAGTTCTCGTTAGGGATCACGTCCCGATCAGCGTTCGGGAGTGGAACAAGCGCAAAGGGGCAGCCGATAGTGACTATGTCGCCGAAAGGTACAAAGATAATCTTTGGAATGATATCATGTCACATTTCAACCTGCCAGAATGTGAGAATCAAGACGCCGCAAATAAACTGAGGGCCAAAGTCAAGCAGTGGACTCTAAAGAAGATGGCCGAACTGTTCCGTAGCTGGAAGAAGAAGCTATGGAAAGACTATCTGAAGACAAAGAAAGTGCCAGTATTCGAGGGGTATCTAGCCAAGCAGGCGAATCTCTGGAAGGCATTTCAGGAGTATAAGCAGTCAGAAGATGCCAAGGCATTATCAGAAAAGAACAAGAAAAATGCCGACAAGAAGAAATATCACCACATGCTGGGGCCAGGGGGCTATGAGACTGCCATCCCAAAGTGGGATAAGAAAGAGCAAGATCTGCTAGCTAAAGGCATCGTACCTGAACCCATCCGTGATGAGTGGGAATTGAGAGCAAGGAATTGGTTCCTTGCGCATGGTGGTTCGTACGACGAAGAAACAGGGGACCTCATCTGCAGTGACGGTCTTAGGATACCCAGGGAGAATTGGAAAAAAATAGTGAAAGAAATTAAAGAGGGAAAAAGACAGTTCACTGCAGATAGAGAGAAAGATTTGCTCACACTGGTCCTCGGCAATGACGAACATGGAGGACGAACGCGAGGCTTCGGTCCTTCTTACCCGTGGTGGCTTGGGTTTGCCAGAGACCAAGACACTTACAGAAGCCGAGCGAGAGCAAAGAAGCGACAGCAGGATGAGGAGAATGACAAGTTCAACCAGTTGCTTGCCAGGCTTAACGAGCAACAGAAGCAGATTGACGAGCTTAGAGGAGTAGCGCGCCAGGAAGATCCTGCACTCGATATTACCGGCGCCCCATCTAAGCGGAAAAGCAGCGTGGCTGAATCTGAGGCCCCGCCCGACGATGCACGAAGAATGATAGAGGGCGGTCCCGGCTACCCCGTGGATGGAATCAAGGAGTCAACATCATGTGAACTCCATCAGAAATTCAAGAACATATCCATGAAGGTGGCCGTCGGACAAGCTTTACCTTCTGGCCCTGATGCACGCTGGCATGGCCGTGAGATTCCAGCTGGCTTTGCTAAAGTCGGGGTCGATGAAATCATGGCGGGGTTTCATGATATGGAGCTCGACATGGCTGGACCCGAAGATGAGAGGACACTCGGAGAAGTACTGGGTGGAGTCATCCTATGGGACAAGAACTACATCAAGCTTCCAGGCTCGGCCCCAAGGACAACACCGCCTCCGAGTCGTCGCAGGTCACCTACACCTCCATCACCTCCAAGCCCTCCACATGACGACGGCCACCACCACACGAGTCCATCTCGATCACCGCCGCCGGACTTGGGTCGGCCGTCTCCGCCGCCCCCCGCTAAGGATACTAAGCGGAAGCGTGCCAGCAAGAACGCTCCGTCGATGAGTTCTAAGCGACGGAGCTCCCCAAAGCGCAAACTGTCGCCCCTCCCAAAGGTACCTCATGCTAATCTTCCTATCAGACCTTATGATCGTACCGACGAGGAAAACGCCAGGATAGCAAAGGAACATTATGAGGCACAGATGAAAAAGAAGGAACCCGAGCCCCGCCCGGAATACACCGAGAAGCAAATAGCATATGCAAAATACTTCATGACCCTTCCATCACAGTATGACTTACACCATAAGCCTGACGACTATACACGCACATTGCAGAAGGAAGGGCAAAAGAGAAGATCACGTGCAAGTGCAAGTGGGAGCAAATCAAGTTCAACTACAAGCAAAAAAAGATCAGACGTTCCTCAGCTTGGACAACAGGCCAAACAGTCGATCCCACCCCTCAGGGTGTTACCCGAGAATGTTCCCTCTCTGGTGCAGGGGCAAGATTTGGAATTAGCAAAGAAGTGGGCGGCTGAATGGGGTATCCCGGTTGAAGACGTTCTGGCTTCCCAAGACGACAGGTTACCCAAGGCTGTGGTAGCCCCTAAGCCACAGTTTGTCATGGGAGCGCCTTTGGTCAGCAAAGATAAGTTGGATGATCTCCCAACAAATATGCGTTACTTGCATACATGGTACTTAAGTGAATCAAAGAATGAGAGAACGATGATCGTGGCACGTGTCCCACGGGAGTACTACGGCCGCCCCGAAGACATCCATATCGACTTTGATGAACTCTTCCAGATGTACAATGCCGACGCCCTCGACAAATCGCTTATGAGTTGCTATTGTCTGTAAGTTTTTTAATTCGTTGTCTACATATAACTTGATCAGTTATTTCAATTCATTGTCTACATATAACTTGTTCCGTTCTGACTTGTACTCTATTATGCAGAATGAAGATTCTGGAATGTAAAAGTAGGAACATCCTAAATATTGGGTTTATTGACCTAGATAAAATACATATAAAGACGCTAACTGATAACCCCAAGGAGACAGAGGAAAACCTTCTAAGGTTTCTAACAGATCAAAATTTTTGTGACCACATACTGTTTCCATACAACTTCAAGTGAGGGTCTTACTCTGTTGTGTCCATTCACTTATGAGTGTTATTGATAAGTTGCTGACACATATATATATATATATATGTGCAGCTTCCACTGGATTCTGTTGGACATTCAAATTGATAAGGGAAGAGTTGATGCCTTCGACCCATTATCGAGACCCTTGGAACAGTTCCAAAGCCTGCAGGACATGCTCCAAGGGTAATTTCAATCATTCTTGCGCTCTATCGGTCTCTTTCGATGATTTTCTGATATATCAATTAATGAAAAACTTAGCAAATCATTTTCCTTATCGGGCAGGGTTTGGAAGCGGTTCAAGTGCGTGACTCCCGGTATCCGGGATGAGAAGCTGACCTTTAGAGCGGCTCAGGTAAGTAGTAGTATGATATACTTCTATTTTCAATACATTTGTAATGCTAGATTATTATTTTGATTATATATATTCTATTCTCGTAAAGTGCGACCAGCAGCCACGGGGGACGCATCTATGTGGATACTATGTTTGCGAGACCATTCGCACGTTTACCTCTGAGCACAAGGATTACAGATACGATGTAAGCAATAAACATTCACACCTCTATTTTTACTCGTCATTCTTTGTTATCATGATTGATATTCATATTCATCTCCTCTTCTTATATAGTACACGGCCATGCGGGAGAAGTACCTACCAGAGCAACGCGCGATTGCTGTTGCAGAGGAGCTAGCGGCCTTTCTGAGGATAGAAGCTATAGACGACAAAGGACGATTTAGTGTAGCTAGGGGCCATTACTGATGTTGGTCCATGTAATCGAATAGACGGGCTCTTGTCCCGATAATTCTGATCTCCATATAATTGTATATATATGCTCGCTTGTAAGATAAGTTAATCTTATATATATGCATAAACTAATTCCCGAACACCAAGGCACCAAACGAGGCATCACGTTAATCCCCCGAACACCTAAAACCCCTAAACCCTAAAACCCTAAAGCAAAAAACAAAAAACTGCAGATGCCCTTTAGTCCCGGTCTGTGTTACAAACCGGGACTAAAGGTCCTGGCCCTGATTCGCTCCGAGGTGCCCACGTGGACACCCTCCAGTCCCGGCTGGTAAGCGGGCCGGGACTAAAGGTTCAGCCTTTAGTCCCGCGGCTGGGGTCCCGGTTTGCAAACCGGGACTAAAGCCCCTTACGGGCCGGGACTGGAGGCCCCGTCCCCACTAGTGGCCGGTGGCGAAGAGGACCCTGATGCCGACCTGGATGAGGGAACCTTGCGTGACCAACCCGAGCAGATTGGCGACGACGGTGAGGAAGCGGCAGGCCGTTGACGACGGCACGACGACGACCGCCGCCACGGCCACGCCCGCCTGCGCTATGGCGCACATCAGCAACAGCCCAGCGTTATAGCGCAGCCTCATGATTTCCCACGCCGTCGTCCAGCACTCGTCCGGCAGCTGCATGCGATGCGACAGTCATTAGTCGCCGTTGCCATTGCCAAGAAGGAGGAGGAGGAGAAGTATGAGGAGTTGAGGTTGTTACGTGGGGAAAGGTAGCGGGCTCGATCGTGAAGGCGAAGAGGGCGAAGGCAGCGGCGGCCGCGGCCATGCCGACCTGCGCTCGAGCCACCGCGCTCTAGGACACGACGGGCTGCCACCAACAAACTGCCGGACGCCTGGCGTTGCCGCGGCGGCGCCACCGCCGGCAGCAGGAGCTGGAGGAGCAGCGACGATAGCAGGAGGATTAGCCATTCTCGTTCCTTCCTTACTGTCCTTTGTTCCCTCTTGCTCGATTGCTTGGCGTTTCTTTCCTCCCCGTGTATACGTTGTGCGTCGCAACGATACCCTTGCTCTCCATATAAATAGCTCCTACATATCGGGACTAAAGGCTCTTTTTTACTTCCTTACGAGTGGCCGAGTCTCTGAGACTCTGACATGTGGACACCCCACCAACATCAGTGTAAGAGTCACGGCACACGTTGGTGATGGAGGCATGGAGCGTAGCAACTTGGAGCAATCCAACAGCATACCCAAACATTGATTTCTCGTTATGGGGTAAAAACCTGTTTCAACAACTTACCCATAGGTGTTCCAAACTCATATTTCTAAGTCATAACCCAAAAATTCGGTTCAAATTGGCATATACTGGTAATCCTACCTAATGACCCATATTTGAAAAAACACCCGGGAGATAAGCAATGGCCACGGGATGAAACTTCACCCATGCGCCACCACCGCTCCCGTTGTTGCACTAGTGGGAAAAGGCTTATAGATAGATATTTTATCAGTGGAGCATATTTTTCAATATGCTCCACTAGTATTTACTAGTGGCGTATTTGGTAATATGCTCCACTGATAAAAACATTACTAGTGGCGCATTACTTCCAAAATGCGCCACCAATAAGTCTGTGGGACCCACCAGGAGGGTCGTCGACAAAATATCTTGACTTATCAATGGCGCATATTGGAAATGCGCCACGCATATTTGAGCGCTTAGTGGCGCATATAGTGAACAATGCGCCACCAATAAGTCTGTGGGACCCAGCTGGGCCCCACTGGCCTGACCCTGCCAGAGTTATGCGTGGCGCATATGACAATATGCGCCACTGATAAATAAAATATTAGTGGCGCATATTGTCATATGCGCCACGCATAACTAGTGGGGCCCACACCTCTGAAAAGGTGGCAGACTTATTGGTGGCGCATTTTGTTCAATATGCGCCACTGATAAGGTAGGCCAGATCTATAAGTTGGCAGCCCCACCACCACCATTTCATTCTTCTCCATCCAACACCAAACTAGATCTCGGTCGTCCTCCTCCTCCCCACCACCTTAATTTCTCCATTCTTGTCTCCATTCTTGGTTTTTAAACCTACTTTGCTCCATAGTTTTGAGAGGGGATGCCTCTCTAAGTTGTAGATCTACTAAACCAACTAGGTGAGTTGTTGGAGGACATGCATGTGGATGTTTTATGTGGCCGGTGGACGTCTCGCGTGCGGTGTACACGCATGCATGCATGCTTGTGTGTGGTGCATGAATGTTTACAGGTGACGAAGAAGCAAGAGCATGTTGCTTGCTACGGTGTGGTGCATGGATGTTTGCTGAAATGTTGATTAACTTCCGTTTCGGCAAATTTTTGCACTACCCATACGTCCTATTTTTAGGAGAGGTCATGTCGAATTTTTCCGGCGACCATGCATGCATGCATATGTGTGTGTGTGTGAGTGCATGATGATGTGTGATTCATAAGGTACTCTCTTTTCTCTATACCACGCAGGCAACCATGGTCAGACACATGAGCGAAGGTCAAGTGGCTAGATACAAGGAACGCGCGGTGGCCGATATGAGGATGAACAAGAAGACCCACATAAGATGTCCGTGTCGAAAATGCAAACTCGGGAGCTTACTTGACCCTGATTCCGCAGACCTGGAGAGTCACCTGCTCACGCGTGGTTTCATGCCCGGCTATGATTCTGAACAAGAGGGCGTACATGATGATGATCACGAAGGAGATGGCGGCGGCGGACATGATGATGATCATCACGAAGGAGATGGCGGCGACGGACATGATGATGATCATCACGAAGGAGATGGCGGTGACGGACATGATGATGATGGAGAAGACGCGGCGTCGATGGGCACACAGACACGAGTAACCTCAGCCTTGCAGGACCCACATGTTCAGGAACTGCTCCTCAAGGAGACGAGCAATGCGAAAGCTGCTACCAGAGAGAAAGCCAAGCTGGAGCAGATGGAGATTGACGGGAAAACTCCGTTGTTTCCTGGGTGTCGACCCGAGGATACACGCTTGAGCGTCACGCTCAAGGCTCTAGAGATGAAGGCGGAAAGCAAATGGACCGACGTAAGCTTCAATAAAAACATGAGATTCTGGCAGAAACGTCTTCCCAAGGGAAACACGTGTCCAACTAATATCGAGGAGGCCAAGAAAATCGTGTGCCCTCTGGACATGCCGTACGTTAAGTACCATGCCTGCATCAATGATTGCGCACTTTATCGGGATGAGTACGCGGAGAGAACCACATGTCCGGTGTGCGGCCAAGGATGATACAAGATAGGGAACAAGAAAGTACCTCGGAAAGTGGTATGGTACTTCCCTATCACTCCCCGTCTGCAGCGGTATTTCGTAGACCCTAAGGAAGCAAAGCTCATGCGATGGCACACGGATAGGAAGAAGACCGAAGATGATCCGCATAAGGGCAAGATCCTGACACACCCTTCGGACGCTAGCCAGTGGAACGCACTTGACATCGACTTCCATGAGTTCGGGGCTGATCCAAGGAACATCAGGCTTGGTATGAGCACTGATGGACTCAATCCGTTTGGCAACCAGAGTAGCACGCACAGTACCTGGCCCGTGTTTGTATGGCCGTACAACCTCCCTCCATGGTTGTGCACCAAGCAGAGATACATACACATGTGTATTCTAATTCAGGGCCCAAAACAGCCAGGTGTCGACATGCATTTGTATCTCGGGCTGTTGAAAGAAGAGCTAGCCACGCTGTGGGAGACGCCTCCTTGTACGTGGGATGCATACTCAGAAGATTATTTCCCTTTGAGAGTCGCGTTCTTCACGACGGTGCAGGACTATCCAGGTTACAGTTACGTCTTTGGCCAGGTGAAGCACGGACACAACGCATGTGTCAGGTGCATGGATAAGACCCCGCATCTCCAGCTACCAAGGGATCCCGGTTCCTCGAAGACCGTGTTCCAACGGACTCGGATGTGGCTTCGAATGGATCACCCGTGGAGGAAGCACGGAGACCTGTTCAACGGTAAAGAAGAGCTTGAAAAAGCCCGACGTCCGAGGAGCGGTGAAGTAATCGATGACATGCTAGAAAACTGGGAAGAGTGCCCTTTGCCGGGAAAGAAGCGTCCGAGGACAAAGCCGCTGCATGGTGTGTGGAAAGCGAGGTCTGTTTTCTGGGACCTGCCGTACTGGAAATACCTCCACACGCCCCATAGCCTTGATGTCATGCACGTCACGAAGAACGTATGTGAGAGTCTGTTGGCCACTATCGTCAACATGCCGGATAGGACCAAGGACGGGCCAAAGGCAAGACACGACCTGGAATTCCTTGGCATCAAGAAAGAACTTCATGGTCCGCCCGATAATGATGATGATGAGACGATGGACGAAGATACTCAGGGTCCCCGCAAGAGGGCTAAGAAGAGGGATGTGGTGTTTCCCGCTGCCTGCTTCACTCTAAGTGAGAAGGAGCTCGAGCAGTTTTTTAAGTGCCTCCTATGAGTTAAAGTTTCTCACGGTTACTCTGGGAACATAGGCAGATATCTGGATGAAGCGAAGAAGAGGTTCAGCGGGATGAAGTCTCACGACTGTCACGTCTTGATGACACAGATACTTCCCGTTGCGATCTGAGGGATAATGGACGAGCACGTCCGTGAGACGTTGTTTGGCCTCTGCAACTTCTTCGACGTCATCTCGAGGAAATCTATCGGCTTGAAGCAGCTCGACGCGCTGCAAGAAGAGATCGTCGTGATACTGTGCGAGCTCGAGATTTACTTCCCGCCCGCGTTCTTTGATATCATGGTGCATCTGCTCGTCCATCTCGTGGATGACATTATTCATCTCGGTCCGACATTCCTGCACAACATGATGCCGTTCGAAAGGCTGAATGGTGTTATCAAAGGATTCGTCCGCAATAGGTCCCGTCCAGATGGAAGCATTGCCAAGGGCTTTCTGACCTACGAGTGCGTCTCGTTTTGCCAGAATTATCTACGCACCGAGGAGGACGACACGGACGACCCTGTTGGTCTGCCTAAAAGGACGCACCTCGGTAGACTTGCCGGATATGGTCACCGCGAGGGTTTTCGCGCCTTGCATGTCGGCGCGAAGGGTCGACGCCCCGACTTTCTCCGGGCACACCTCGTCACGCTACAGCACATCGAATTGGTTGACCCTTGGGTGGAGGAGCACAAAAGCTTTGTAGAGCAGAAGTTCATTGACCTAGGTCGACCGAGGAAGAAGGGAGACGTAACAAGAGAGCACAACTCCAGCTTCACGGCTTGGTTCAAGGAAAAGGTTCACGGCCTGCAGTCAACGCCTTCTACGGAGGATGAAAAACTCATTTTTGCATTATCACAGGGCCCCGGGCACAAGATGAGGACATATCAGGCCTACGACATCAACGGATACAGATTCTACACCGAGGAAAGGGACAAGAGTAGCGAATATCAGAACTCAGGAGAAACGATGCTATCCTATGCCGATGATGAAGCCACCGTCAAGGAAAGATTCTTCGGAAGGATCGAGGAGATCTGGGAGCTCGACTATGCCGGAGAGAAGGTGCCGATGTTCCGTGTCAGATGGGCCAAGAGCGTCCAGAAAGAGGGCCGGTATTTCACCACCATGGTTATACCCGATGCCTCCGCGAAGAACGCCTCCGCAAAAAACGAGCCATGGGTACTCGCGAGCCAAGTTGACCAATGCTTCTTCATCACCGACCCGTCAAAGCCAAGCCGTGTTGTCGTGAGGAGGGGCAAGAGGAGCATCATCGGAATGGAAGGACCCGCCAACGACCAAGACTTAGAAAAGAACGGCGATCCAAAGATTGAAGAGGAATTCGACAAGTACTTCGACAAGCCGACTGCCGCAGGAAGAAGGAAGACCACCCTACCTACTAAAGGTTGTCCGTTCACGAGAAGAAACCTCAACATTCCCGGCCTAAAGTATTCAACCGCGACGAAGAAGGGCAAGAAGATTGCAAAGAGACGCTAGCTCTAGCTAACTCGCAGAATCGAGATCATGACATTTTTTGTGTGTATGGATATCGATGTTCGTGTGATGTACATGACAATATATATATATTCGTGGTTTATTGAATAAACTATTATGATACTCGCAAATGAAGTGAGAAAAAAGTTTCTAAGTATTCATGTATATTAATTAGTATTTTTTTAGTGTTTTTATTAGTTATTACTAATAAATTTTGAAGTAGTTAGTATTTTTTATTATTAAAAAAATATAAAAAAAATGTGTGAGGCAACCAGGAGTCGAACCCTGGATGCCCCAGATGCAGCACAGACCGCTGTACCACTGAGTCAAGCTAATGTTCTTGTCATATGGGTGAGCGTCGCGATATTTGACTAAGTGTCAAATATGCGTGGCGCATATCGAGCATAATGCGCCATGCATAAGTGACACTTAGCCGAATATCAGTTCGTGGTCGCAACGATCGATTTCTCCCCACCACATTTCCCCCGCTAACCCTAGCCGCCGCCGGTCAAAGCCGCTGCCGCCGCTCGAAGCCCCCGCTCGAAGCCGCCGTCGCCGCCGCTCGAAGCCGCCGTCGCCACTCGAAGCCGCCGTCTCCTTCCCCTGTGCTTGTGGCTGCGAGAGAGGCTACCGAGGAGGGAGCAAGCGCCCGCCGAGGAGGAGGAGCCGGACCAGGAGGAGAAGCCGCCGGCGCTGACCACTTCCCCTCCGCGGCGGCCGTCGTTCGTGCGTGCGTACCACTGCTCCCCCTCCCCCTCTCTCCTGTTTCAATTTTTTTTCGGGTTTGATTCGGCAAGATGTGGCCTCGCCTCTCGCCTCAGCTAGTTTAAGAGTAAAACCTGCTATCACATATATTTGCTTGTTCATTGTACGAGTTCACATGCATAGCTCTGAATATTAAAGACCTCATTCCTTGTAGCATAGAACCTGGGTGGTGTTGCTTGTTTCAAATACTTTGCTAGCGTCCTTGTGTAAATAAGCTTTAGAGATATAGGAAGCAACTGGAATCTTGCTATTTTTAGGATGACTGTGAGTATAACCTGATTGCTACTGTCCATATAGAGCTCGTGTACTTCAGCACCACATAGCTATGAAACTTGATCAGTACCTCATAAGAAAACATATTGTCGTTGTATATATTCAAGTTCAAGTAGAGTAACTAGAACCTAGAAAAGAAAACATGTTAGTGTTGCTTGACTGTATATTACCTCCAGATTTACTAATCTTGTTGGATATGATCATCTTTGTTCTAGGACAAAACACTTGAGCACTTCTCCAAATAGCACACCACACTAGTATTCTGGTCATGCACATGCATGGTTGACTTGGGTAATTGCCTAAATAAAAAGTGTCAAATAAACTTACACCATCTTCCTTTCATCACAAAAGGCATCGACCTGACCATTGTCAAATGAATATATACTACTGTCTTTGTAGCCTATCTTCAGGTTCCAGACTTCCAGTATATGAACTAATTCCCAGGGAACCGTCAGGTTGTACCTAACACAGATAAGCGAGCTTAGCTAACGATTAAGATTTATTACTACACTTTGGCTTTGGTGTACTACCTATTGTTGTCTAAACACCTCTAGCTAATTATTTACCGGATAGATATAGATGAGACCACATGTTATAGTGACAACTTAGTGACCTCATTATGCTAGTTAAAATTAGAAGCATGTACAATAACCGAGTAATCGCAAGTGTCGCATCTCTTAGTGCGACATCAGACTGAACAAGCTATGTCCTGTACCTGTAATTGTACTTGTACTTATCATTTAACATATCACTCAGGGGTTCAAATAAGCACTGCTGCACTACCAAGTTCAGTGGGTTTTAACTAACCAGTACTAAAACTAGTAGCTCCAGGTTACCCATTTAACTATGCAGTACAGTAACAACAAATAGCATTATAACCTCATCAACATGACATATATGCTCGGCTTTGGGTAGCAGGGTTAACCATCTGCTCTAATCCCTTTCAGCCATAAATAGCATCCCTGTGACCAAATAAATCCACATAGCCATCTTGATCAAGTTACTGGAGTGTAAATTAGCCCGACCATCATATTTACTCATATGCCGTGTTTTAGATTTATTCTCTGGGATAGCAAAGTCAAAACCTGAAATCCAACTTAATAAATTGTTTATGCTGACTCATGTGAACTAAGATCTGTTCATGAAATGAAACAACATTTAGTGAGGTGAATAAGAATAATTTGAGATCATCAACCTCTAAAAAAACAAATGTGTTTTTCTGTTCTTCTTTCAAAGGAGAACATGCAACATTCATAAGAAGCAACTTCATCACATAGTTAACTGAACTGCAGCTCCCAGCAAATTCCAGCAGTTAGAGATCAGTTGCATGTATGTGTTGGAATTGTCAATTTAATTGTAGGAGGTAAAACACTAAAGGTGCATACTATGCTAAGTACTAACTAAATTTAGCTTTCTAGAACGGAGGTAAAAAGCTAAATTTATATTTCGGAGCGGAGGTAATAATTTCATTGTGCTAACTATATATCAGAAATGTGAACTTTAGCAGAGGAGTACATAAGTTAGCAAATAAATGGTGGACCTACTATGTATTCAGTGAGTTGGTGTCCACTAAAGGGACTGTAGAAATAAGATATGGTCTGGGTGAGTTTGTTTCAGACCACAACATAACTAGAACCAGCGTGTATTTGCACATATATGCTAAGCACTACTTTTTAAATCTCTTGCTTCTAGACTAGGTGCCCAACAATATAGTAAAAAAGGGAAAAACTGAGATCATTGAAAACGTGATCATACATTTTATAATGAAGAACTAAAAAAACTGAAACATATAATAACTGTTGAACACAAAAGATGAACTATGAACTTAACTGTGTTGTTGATGGCTATGAACTTAACTGTGTCATGTTGCATAAATCTATTTAGCTGTTATGTATGTGCAGAAATGGGATGATGATGACTTCACATTGTCTCTGTTCATTAGTAAAAGTTGAGCTTTAGAAACTGCTGATGCTGCTTTGCTGCTTTGCTGATGGCCTATGCACTGCTGATGCTGCTTTGCTGCTTTGCTGATGGCCTATGCACTGCTGACTTCACATTGGCCTATGCACTGCTGATGCTGCTTTGCTGCTGCTTATATGTGCACTACTGCTTATATATGCTTCTTGCTGCTGCTTATATATGCACTGTTGATGCTGCTTTGGTGCTGCTACTGCTTTGCTACGGCTTTGCTGATGTTGTTGCTTTGATGCTGCTTTGCTGTTGCTGCTTTGCTGCTGCTTATTGCTGGAATAAGTGAATTGCTAGAATATTAATATATGTGAATTGATGCAGGTTATTTCTAAATGAGTTGCCCATTTCTCCCGAAATGTTGATTTACTTCCGTTTCGGTTGAGAAATGGGCACTCCTAGGTCAAAAAAACAGCAAAGGTCATGCCGAATTTTTCGGTCGACTCTAGCTTAATTAATTATTGTACTAATTAAATTATTACATATTTTGTATGAAGTGCCGACATGTCGAGCGGAGACAAAGACGTTGGGGCTGGCCCTTCTCAGCCCATGAGCGTCGAAGAAGAAGCAAGAAAAGCCAACCTAAAGTTTTGGCGGCTTGGCGATGACTTGAGCGGGTCCGACGAGGAGGCCGAAGAAGCTGCGGCCGATGAAGTTGGCCAGGAGGCCGAAGGAGGTGCAGCCGATGAAGTTGACTCGGAGTCCGAATATGACTTCGAGGCCGAAGAGGCCGAAGATGACGACGCCGGAAGCAGCAATGGCGACGAGGAGGATGACTTAAGTAGTCATGGTGGCAGTGACCGCATGGACGTCGGTGGATCGGACGCCGCCGCTAAGAAGAAGAAGAAGAAGGAAAGGCAGGATCGGATGCCGCCGGTACTCGGCACCAAGCTCGAAGAGTTCACGTATGTGAAACCGAGTGGCCAACCCGTGGAGCCTGCGAAGCTTGCCGCTGGGTACGGCTTGCAGCTTGGGTGCATCGTGCGGGAGAGCATGAGCATCAACCAGAAGAACATAAGAGCTAAGGGCAATACGCGGTTGCGCGAGCTACTCATTGAGAAGCTTCACAACCGGTACCAGTTCCCAGAGCCGTTCAATAACAAGAAGATCAAAGGGAACAAGGTCAACAAGTTAGCCCTCACGAGGATGAGCACTGCCTTGAGCAGCTGGAAAAGTCGAGTGAAGAAGAGAATTCTCGCCGGCAAAAGTTGGGAGGAGATAAAGAAGGCCGAGCCGATGCTCGACGAAGATGAGTTCATCAAGTTCAAGGATGCGTGCCTCACTCCGGAAGTTATCGAATGGACCGAGTGGGGGAGGCATATGCGGGACCTCAACATAGGTAACCAACGCTGCGGAGGCGGCGGTTACCGAGGAAAGAAGGCCATTTGGGCAAAGGAGGACGCCGAGTATGCCCGTCTAGGGAAAGAGAACCCGTGGCACAAATTCACGGATGAGCAGGTGATGCAGTTTGTCCGTGCCCGCTACTATCTCCACCCCGAACTCAAGGAATTCGTTACCGACGACGATGATGTGAGGAAGTTCCAGAAAAAGCTGGTAAGGAATTTACCGCGCATCTCGATCGATTCGATATGCGTTCTAAATTTCTAAATGGCCATGTCTTTCCTTCTCTGCAGAGAATCGAAGAAAGATCTTGTGCTTCAAGTTCGAGCTCATCCCAGGGGTCGACGGCGGACCCGCGATGGGACACGCCCTTCAACAGGGCGATAAACGTGATCAAGGGGAGAGCCAAGTCCTTGCCGCCGACTTCAGCTGGCCGCGTGGCCGGCTATGGTACGTACGACAAGGTTGGCGACTTCAAGAAAGAGGACCCCGAGGCAAAGAAACAGAGGAAGGCCGCGGCAGCGGCGGCTGCGGCCGCCGCCGCAAATGAAAGACGAGAAGTTGAAAAGCTCCGGGAGCAGATGCCGGACCTGATCGCCCAGCAAGTGCAACAGAAGCTCCGCGAGATCATTCCCGATGAGCTGTGGGAGGGGCTTGCTGCTTGGAATGCGGCAGGTCGACGAGGGGCGCTAGTGGTGCCCAGCATCTCCGGCAGCAACTCTATCCAGCACGTGTCGCCGGATGTGGTGACTCCAGATACCGCCAACGTCGAGGAGGTGCAGCCGGCGGCCGCTCCGGTGCCCCCTCCCACCGTCGCCAACATGACCGCGCACCCGGAGTTCGCTCTGGTGACACCACCTCCCGGCAATGCCAACACCGAGCAGCCGATCGCACCGGTGCCTCCTCCCGCCATAGCTAAGGCGCAACCGATTGTGCTTCGTCGTAAGGCATCTCGGCGGGAGAATGATACCGGTGTATCGACATTAGCCGAGCTCAACGCCATCTCCAAGGTAATGACTCCGGCGAGCACATTTCATTTCCTTTGCCTTCGATGACTATATAGCTATAGCCAGCGACATCTCATGATATGAATGCAAACTTGTTTTCCCACAGGACACACCTTGCACACTTTTGCATTTCGTGGACGGCGAGCTGAAGGATGTTGCTAAGGGCACAATCATTCAGCCAAATAGCACAGTCATGCATCATAAGGATATGGTATCAGCGGTGTTCAAGGTCCGGCTGGCTCGGGTGTTGCCGGGATGCGAAGACATTGACCCCCCAACCCAACCTCAAGGCGCCGATGAACATAAGACCCTTGTGGGTTGCTTCGGCTGGGTCTTGACATGGCCGAAGACCCAGATTCGGCTTGTGAAGGAACAACAAGTTACTCAGCCACCACGCATGGAAAAAGTTACTGAGCCACCGCCATGTTCGGCACCAGTTACTGAGCTGGCGCCGCCATGTATGGTGCCACCGCCTCGGCGGCCACAACAAGTTGTCTCCGCCAACACCTCCCGTCACCAGAAGTTGTTGGCCGCCGCTTTACCGCAGCCACCACCAGCACCACATGGCAAGGCCGTCGCTGCATCATACCCAGTACTGGTTGAGGACATCAACGATGATGATGATGACAACCCAGATGACTGGCTCAACACCGGCGCCACCGACTCTCTGTTCATGCCAAACATGCTGGAAGAACCCTACCGTGTCCGTGAAGATCCAAATGCTCGCACCAAAGCATGCACGCGTTTGGACTTCCATGGTGCCCTAGAGGAGACGCCTCCGGATGCTGGCGCCGCTGATCCTAAAGTCCATACGGGAAATATTTTTAGCCCCAACACACTCCATAAGGTGGTGAGCGGCGGTGATCAGTTGGCAACTGGCTGTGGTGAGCAGTTGGAAACCGGTGGTCCCATCCAGAAGAAGCACCACCGGAAGAGGACCAAGAAGGATAAGCCGTCTGCGAGCCAGCAGCCTATCGGTCCGAAGAGGCCCAGGGTTCACGATGACCCGATGTCACAACCCGCTAAGGGCACCTTGCAGGGCATAATTCATGAAGCTGGAAAACCGATCATGACTGAGGAGCAGGTCGCCCACGCGAGTGGAGCGATGGTGAGCCTTATGCACAGTATCCTGTATCTGGAGGAGGGCCTTCTTAAGGAAACAAATCCATCGTACCCGGTTTTCCCGGTGAAGGTTCCAGCGGACGTGGGCTTCGTCGATGATCACCCCGCGAATATCTTCTTCATATCGTACGAGGACGTCTTCAAGCTTTTCAACGCCAAACGGCTAGACTATAACTTGGTCCGCCTATACGCGCTCCAGCGGGCGATGAAGGTCAACAGAGAGGAGAACCCTGGCGTCGCGATAGCTGACCCCTACTACATGCGTGAAGGCATGTTGATGAATCCAGTGAACCGTTCCAGAGCAAATGAGTACCTCCAAAAGTTCCTGCTGGACAACAAGAGTAAAAAAGACATACTTCTTCCTTACTCCCCCGAGTAAGTGCACACTCACTCGGCCGCCGTAATATCTTGTCATTTCTTAGCTCCTTTTCCAACATTCTTTCGTTTCAACTGTTTTGCGCAGAGACATATACTGCACATTGATCCTCGTTGCCCCGAGGTACTCGGTAGCCGTCTACTTAGACTCGGGGAGTGAGGCAAAGACAAAAAACTACGCCTACATCAAGGGTGTTCTAGATGATGCTCTCGAGGGATACGCCAGGAAGGGAGGCGACTTCAGGAAGGGGGCGGAAAATGTCAAGGATGGCAGACACATGTTCAAGCACGTGATCAAGTTCCCCTGCGTCAAGCAGCCGCCTAACAGTGTCAAGGAGGCCTTCTACGCCCTCCATCACATGCGGGCGATCATCCAGAACGAACACAGGCTTACAACGCCAGCTAGTGTCCGAGGATGGGCCGAAGAGCATGCAAGGATCGAGGACGCTGAACTTAGGGACGACTTCTTCCGCATCCAGAATCAGATTGCGACTATCTTGCAAGAAGATGTCATCACAAGGGGCGGAACCTTGTCCTACGCCAGACCGTTGGCTAAGCGCGAGATTGAAGACCGGTTACAGAAACAGCATGACACTAGGACATGGACAACGAAAGATTGCTACAAACCGTTCCCGGAGCCATGCCAACCAAAGTGATCTTCATGATTCTTCCTAGTCGTTTAAGCGTGTATGTCAATCGTGTGTGTGTGTGTGAGGTGTAAACTTATAACTTGCCTTAGTCAAAAGCATCGTTGTTGGACTTATTTACTTTTGTATGCGGGATACTTATATATAACTCTTTGCTTAGCTCGAGTACTTTCCTTTGTCGACATGCATGTGAATCCTTCATTCTGTCGGTTGCATATGATATATGGCTTTGTCGACATATGTAACTCTTTTCTTATAGCTTGAATACTATATATATGGCTTTGTCTACAGAGATGCCGAGATGCTACGTGGTGTACAAAGGATGGGTACCAGGAGTCTACGATGAGTGGGAGGATTGCCAGAAGCAAGTGAACAAGTTCAGCGGCAACTCCTACAAGGGGTATCCAACGAGAGAGCTAGCGGAAGCTAGGTGGAGGATCCACCTCCTAGGAGAGCGGAGAAACAACAACGGATGAAGACCTTGATGATTGTGCTCCCGGTCTTGCTCACCATTGCGGGTGTAGTCTACTCGGTCTTTTGGTGACATGTGTAGTGTGTGTAATATGTAATGTGTGTAATGCATGGACTTGGGCTATATATGCTCTAACACTTATAATATTCGGGAACTTTGTCACTATATTATGGATCTAATTGTTTGTGATGATATATTTGTTTTGTACTGTATGCTGTGTATTCTGGTATATCTATATATATTTTTGTGCATTGCTGTCTATAAATACCAGAAAATATTAGTTTTTTTTGGACCTGCACGAAATATCAGTGGCGCATCTCACAGGTCTTTAGTGGCGCATTGTCTATTGGTGGCGCATATAGCAATATGCGCCACGCATAATCCTCTAATGGCGCATATGCTATATGCGCCACCAATATTCACCATATGCGTGGCGCATATCGTGATGCGCCACCAATAAACTGTTATTGGTGGCGTGGCATGGGTGGCGCATACCATATGCGCCACGCATATGAAAAAAGGTGCGCCACCTATAAGCTTTTTTCCACTAGTGTTGCCCCCCATCGGCTATGGTGTCCCTCCGGTCGCCCGCGAGCTCCTGTGCTGCCCCAACACCCACTAAAACCCCCGCCACCACCCCACACCAGAAATCGCGCCCTCGGGCCCGGAATCACGTCCTTGCCCAAGGAATCGCGCCCCCGCCGCTCTCCTTAGCCCATCCCCGTGCCACCCTTCTCGGTGTTGGGGGCCTTCCTACCGCCGTCACCATAGAGTTGGCAGGCATGCGGGTCCCTGCCGTCTCAATTTATAGACGGCCAGGTGACGGTAGCTCGCTAGCCTCCCCTAGCATACCGCTGCTCGATTTGGTGGTTGGCCGGCTTCCCTAGCAAGGGAAGGCAGCCCGCTGGCCTCCCCTAGACATCTTTGTCCTCTACGTCGTTCTCAGCCCGCCTGACTCCGCCGTACTCGCGGTAGATCTCTCCAGTTGATATCGAGCATAGTGTTAATGTTAGAGTATACATACGGTTTAGGGATAGATTAGGTAGAGATAGATTTGTTTCTTTTCTTCTACTCTAAGTCGGTTCCTTGTACGCAATATATATACTCGCCCCAAGAGGCTCAATAATACATCCAACACATTACGCCAATCTCTCTCCCTCTCCATCGTTCTACATGGTATCAAAGCAGCACGAACTTTGACCTAGCCTCGACACACTCTTCCGCACCGTGCCACCCCCGGGGAGGTCGATCTCCATGATCTCCATTGGGACCCATGCGACCCATCGCAGGGCTTGTCCGTCCATCCATGATCAGCCGCCCTGGTGAGTCTTTTTCCTATCTCTAGATCGGTTTTCTGTCTGCTGGCCGCTTTTGGCCAGTATTTCTTTTTTTGGTTTACCGATCATAGATCGGATTGAGTCGCCCACTGCTACCGTCATCCTATGCACCAGCGGAATCCTACCGGCCATCCCGGTTGACTCGCCGGCGCCGTGGTACTCCGCCGGCTCGCTGACTTCCGCGGTACCTAGCCGGCTACTACGCCTACCTCGGTAGGCTGTGTGGCCGACTCGCTGGCGCCAACTCCGCACCGGCTGGCCACCTTCATCACCCGCATGGAAATGTCAGACGCGATGTTCAAGGGACGCCTTGTTGCGTCGCTACAGGCTCCTCTAATCTGTGTGTTCTCTGTCACCGATCCGACTTCGCCTTCATTGATAGGGACCTCACCGAAAATGGTGCCATTGACTATGATCTACGCGCCACCATCCACTCCACGTGTACCCGCACGCGTCGGTCTGATCAGCCGACCTTGCGCGCGTCACGCCACGCACGTCCCCAAGCACGCGCCTATCACCGATCGAGCCTCGGGCTGCCTCTGTGTCGCCCCTCGGGCTGCAAGACCGCTGCATCGTGCCTATCACCGGTCGAACCTAGGCGTCTACCTTGCTGGTTGTCTTCAGCCGCTGTACCGACTCGTGCCTTATGATTATGCCGCCCCTTCGGCGTGTAGTGTCGCTGCATTGTAACAACCCAAAATTTTGGAAATTAAAATTAAATGCAATTTAACCAAATACCAATTTTATTAGCCAACAAAAACTTTTATTTTTAATATAAGACTAATTTTTGGTCCTTTAGAAACTTGTGAATTTGAATATTTTGCTCCCATGCATCAAATGAAAATAATAAGACAAAGGTTTTGACTCAACTTCTTGAACCCCACTTTCAACCCATTACAAAGAAAAGATTTGGAAAATAGATAAAACCCTATTTTAAGAAAATAGCTTTCTTAAAAAAAATAGTATGGTGAAAATATCCAATTTTGAAACCAATTATCATCCCACCAATGAAGATTTCAAAGATGATTTGGTCTCATATTATTTCAAAGCTACGACCTTCTTACCATTTTCTAAAACCCAAAATTTTAAAAACCTTTGACCAACCCTTCTTAAAACATTCCAAGATTTCTTAGCCAAGTTTTGAGAACAATTAAACCTTTCTTTATAAATGATTTATTGGATTAACATTGTTTTCTACATATTTAGTTTTTGCATGAACGCATGCT
The DNA here is from genome assembly GCA_007115705.1 of Dactylis glomerata. Lineage (NCBI taxonomy): Eukaryota > Viridiplantae > Streptophyta > Magnoliopsida > Poales > Poaceae > Dactylis > Dactylis glomerata. Next base: position 2,443,656 of record QXEO01000964.1, on the reverse strand, counting down.
AAAAACTATTTGGAAAGTAGGTCAAGTCAATAAGGTCATCCAATAACAAGAAACCAGCAATAAAACAGAAAGAAATGTGAAGAAACACAAAATCCCCAATTGGAAAGGCTAAGAAAATGATCTGCAGGATATTATTGACTAGCCTACTTTGCACCTCTGGAATAAGAAACTTGTAAACTAAACCAACATGGTTCTCTCAACCATCAACTATTAAAAGTGATGAACTCTGAAATACTGTAAAGTTTGGAACCCAAAACATTTCCAAAAACAATTTAAAATCCATCCAAACTTTGAATCCTATATAGAAACCATTCCAAGATCTTATTCTTTTTCAACCAAACCATCACCTCTGGACAAAACAAGAACATATCTAGGAACCTTACCCAATGCATGGTCTAAGCCAACTAAAGATTTTCCAAATTTTCGAATCTTTGTTCTTGCGGACATTTCCTCAAACACCCTATGGGCAAAATCTTGCCAAATTTGGATCTACAAGTGGGCAACTTGCCCAGCGGTTCCCGGCCTCCTGGGCAGCCAACTTGTCTTCGAATCCCTGCCCTGCGCTCTCCAAATTGCCCTCCTTCTTCTTACTTTACTCCCCCGCGCACCAAACCTGGCTAGAAATCGAGAACAAGGTAGCCCTCTCCCCCCTCGGGCTCCCCATCGAATCCCTTCGGCTCACCTTATCCTGACGCGCCAGCAAGCTTTATGGCCTCCCTGCAACTCGAGACCACCGCCCAGGACCTCTCTCTCCCCTCCTCTTCACCAAAACTAGCTCGAACTGCAAGCCCGAGGTCACTCTCGGTGCCCACTGCTGCGGCCTATAAAAGGCCACCCTTCTTTGCTGAAAAGACTCACACCATAACCAGAAACCTCCCAGACATCCTCTCCAGCTCGCCCTCTCCCGAGTTTGAGCTCGCCGGCGACGCCGTCCCCGTAGAACGCCGCCCCGGCCATCACCCGTTCCCGGCGAACCGGACCACCTCCTGCCGCTCCGCCTGTCCAGGGTGGCCGAGTCGAGCTCCCTCCGCCGCCTAGACATCCTCCCCGCCGTCGGAGCCTCTCCGGTGAGCCTCCCCAACCACCGCCTCCTCCCAGTCTCTCGCTCGCTGTGTTCCGTCGGGCTGGGGAAGAAGCCCCCCCCCGATACCGATTCGGTCCATAAGTTCTGACAGCCGGGCCCCCTCTGTCAGCCTACTTTTTTTTCTCCCGCGCGAGCACACGTGCTAACGGGCCGGCCTGGCTTCGTTTCCCGGCCCGTTCCAAATTTCGGATGTTTACCTTTTTTTTTTCTCTGGATCCAGTTTAATAATTATTTAGATTACTGCAACTTCAAATTCAATTTCCTAGAGATTTAGGAATCCAAAAATAGCAAATGAATATTCCCTAGAAAGCCCTAAACATTATCTAGCCTATGAGATTGTTTTCAACCAATTAAGGATTATGTAATTAAATCTAATAAAAATAACAAAACTAGAACTTTGCCCCCTTAGAAAATGCATATCAAATCAAATAAAATGCATAAAAATATGAATCCAACTCTCAAAGTTCATAATTTGTATTCTATATCTGTATCTATGATTAGATTTCATATTTTAACCTTTTCAAGCAAAGGCTATTTACTATTTGGGTAAATAAGCTTTCCTAACATAGGGTTTGATAAAGTCAAAATTATAAATGGGAAATTTATAAATCCACTTAGGATAAAACCCATTTCAAATATTAATTGGCCTTCATCCAAGTTGATCTTACAGGAGATATTTGTAACTCCACTATTTAATAATAGTTCTCTATGGACTTGAAACTGGCCTTAGTAATTCAAAGGAGATCAAAATGATAGGAAACCACTTTGGTTGAACCCTAATCTCAAATATCTACTTGTAGTCCATGACCTCGGTCAATAAGGACTTGCAGGAGATATTTGAAACTCCCATATTTAATAATAGCTCTTTATGGGCTTGAAACTTGTCTCAATAATTCAAGGGAAATCAAAATGATATGATGCTAATCTTGAATACCTACTTGTAGTCCACGACCTTGGTCAAAAAGGACTTACAGGAGATATCTTCATGATCCAAAATAAATGAACCCTACTTGAATAACACAACTCAACAATCCCATCTATCTGAACTCCATATGTCCGAACCACTCTCCATAGACTTACCAGATCAAACCCCTTACGTTAGTGCCCTTGGTTGTTGTATGTATGTTGTTTTTGAATTGTGTGGTGATGTATGATTATTTATTTTCCCGACGATTAGACCACAACCCGAGTAAGGAAGATGGATCCCGGAGTCAATCAAGAAATGGAGATGGAGACTACTCAACTCCAGAGGAAGATGAAGAATATTCTGACATTGCCAAGCCAGGCAAGCCATCTTTTGATCATACCATTACCCAGTTTTATAATGCATGTTTACTTGCTTTTAAAATAAAAGTGCACACTAAAATAATTGTTACAAAGTTGCAAATGAGTAGAGATGTCTTTCTTAACAAGTACATCCAACCCTTTTTCTTGGACGCCATCAAGTGCATCAAGCTTAGCCTACCTTTGAGAAACCTTTTTCTTAGTGGATGCTAAGTAGAGCATCAAGCTAAGCCTATCCAATATACCTACCTAGATCCTTGTGCCCTCATGAGGATCATGCTTGAGCTGAAGGCATTCATGGAAAACTACTAGGTGGGAACCCCAATGAAGATCATGAAGATTTTGAAATGAAAACCTTGGAAAGAGGCAACCTTGCCCAAGGATGATTTTGCAATACAAACCTTGGAGACAGGCAACCTTACCCAAGGGTGACTTTGAAAACTATTTACAAAATGGTGACATGAAGGTTTGACAAAAATGATGATGTGTGAGGTACCATACTGGACCAACCATACAATACGACCACATTACCCTGGTATGGGACGGGACTTAGTGGAGTAGTTTGTTTCGCCTTAGTGTAGACCCTACAAATGTAGTGGAAGTCTGACCAGGGACTCCTCTTCCAGGGCACCCGATGGCTGCGGCCTAGGTTTGCCTTGTCCTCCTCTTCAGGTGGTTGGGGTACAAGCCAAGGAGCCCTCATTGAAAATGGACTACCGGGAGTAGGACTCTACCTCGGTTAGTGGCATTCCGGAGGGTCAAGCGGCTGGGAACTTTGCACACTCTGGACAGCTTCTTGGACTGTGGTGTTGGGGGGTACATCTCTAGGCGGTAGTGTTTATGCTAAGGCGGGCAGGTGAAACATTAATGGTCGGCTGCTTGTCGTGGCATATGTCGTTATGCAGGGAAGTTGCCCACACGATGAGTAGTCGGATGGTGTGGGTAAAGTGTACAACCTCTGCAGAGTGTAAAACTATTCGAATAGCCGCGTCCGCGGTCATGGACGGTTGGATTGGTTGTACTTGACCTTTGTCAGGTTTTACTTTGAAAATGGTGGAGAAAGGTGACTTGATTATGACTTTGTGATGACCATGGAGGTGACTTGGAGAACAAAAGAATTGACCTTGGGGATTCCATCTAGAGATTTATAAAGAGCTAAATGTTTTATTACCGTTTTAAATAAAAAGATCTTTGAAAGGAAATTCTGCTTTATGCAAATGAACCTAGAGCTTAGGCCACTATATGAACTATGCATTCTCTATTCATTTATTTATAAGATGGTTTGCGAGTGCATGCAATAGTACTCATGGCTCTGTCCCTGGCTATTAACTTGGCCAGACTTGAAGGAGAAAGATCATGAAGGAAGGACTCTTGGACGACTCTGCGAATTAGGCTCGTTTCCTACTGTCGGCTCTGCCTGTGCGGTTGAAGCTTGACGATATGGACCCGGCTTGTTATTCCGCTGCATATTGATGTATTATAAGGTTTGGTCTGTACGACCACCTATGTAATCCATTTTATTTACTATTTATAACTGGAACTGGTTACTAACTACGTTATGTATATCACAACAATGGTTCTGGGATTGTGATGGATTACATAACGGGCACTTCAAATTTGTCATAAATTCGTGGGTGTTACAAGTTGGTATCAGAGCCTAGGCTGACTCTAGGAAACCCTAGCTAGCATGGTCGTTAGAAAATGATACCTTTGATATCAAAAGTTTGGTATCAGGACTATCATGACCTTAGGAGACTTTAGTTAGAATGGTCGTTAGCTAAGAAAGTGATATTTTGGTAAAAACTTATTTCTACAAAAGAAAATTATTTGCTTTGGTACCCAAAGCCAAACTTATACTCCCATCTTATTCAATTTGAATATCTTATACTCTCAACTCATACTCTAAAGATACTTTTACAAAGAATTCATTTGCCTCTTTGATTACAAAGTCTTTTCAAAGATTTGTTTTACTCTATCCCCCATCTATTTCAAATTTATAATTTGTATGATTCCAACATTAGACCCAAGAAACAATGGATCCAAAAAGTGTGACCGTGATCTTTTCCAAGACTTTGACGTCAACTACGACTGCTACCATTGAAAGCGAGATGAATCTTCACACTACCCAAAAATCTTTCGGAAAGAGTCAGCTATATGATCTAAAGGCTTCAAGATCTAATCAAGGTGATCAGAAATGATGAAGACCTCAACAACCCTGACCCATAGGACTTATAGGAAATGCTCAGTTGTTTTGATTGAGCTGCCCTTACCTCACGATTACTAAGTGTATGTAGTTACTTGTGTGTTTGAATGATTGATTTTCTTCTGAGATGTGCTGCGCTTAGTCCATCGCAACAACTTGTTTGTTCAAAAATATTTTTGGCCTTTCCAACCCAAAATAAACTATGAACTATACCAATCCCACATAAATAACATTTTGGGAAAACTTTTCCTTCTCATCTACTGCAGGACTTGCCCCCTCTTTTGCATCCCATGCTTGCAAGTCCACCATTTAATATATGTACGAAAGGAGGTCAAGCCAACTCAGACTTCGAACTACACCTCCAAGGGATTGCCCGGAGGTACCAAGCGGCATCAAATCTACACAAGTTTCCAATGAAGAGGAAAGGAGGTATTCACACCCAACGAATATGCTATGCTTGTGGGGAAGCACAACATGTTGCACTCCAATGTCCATGTCTGAAAATTGCAAACCTGGATCATCTAAAGAAGAAAGCTTGTAGTCGTTGTGGAGAAGAAGGTCATCGAGCCAGTCAATGTCCCGGAAACTGTCCCAATTGCGAAGACAACCATCCACCGGGAGAATGCCCTTCAAGCAACATTACATGTTATATGTGTGAAAGTAGTACCCATGTTCCTGCTGACTTCGCTATGAACCACCTGGTGTCAGATATATCAAAGATCCTGCCCAACCGCTTCCAGTTAGCATCTCAAGTGGTCAAGGCTAGCAAAGAGCATGACGTTTACGTTCGGAGGCAACAACAGAAAGCTCAAAACAAACATAAGAAAGCAAGAATTCCAAGACGCCAAAAAAAAGCCTCCAGCACCCTCTAACCTTTGCTATGATCTTACTCTACGATCTGGAAGAGCACTACCAAAGAATACTTTTCCCAATACTAGTGACAAGACCAACACCACCTGCTATGAGTGCGGAACCAAGGGGCACTACTCCAACGAGTGCCCAATGAAGCTGAACGCTAACCCTGTCATCACCAAAGCTAGTACCAATCCCAATGGCCCTGAAGATACTACCAACATTCCTTCATCTTCAGGAGGCAACCCTGTCTGCACTACTAATGTCTATGCACGAAGCCCCGTCATAATTGAAGATAGTGTCAAAGGACTCTACAGCCTCAATGTTCGCAGGTGGAGAAGGTAACCTGACTCTCATGCCAAAGAGTCCCTCCTCCAACCCGATGGAATGAAGAGAAGAACAACAAGAACCCTCCACCAAGTACCTCGATGTCGCTCTTAGATAATAGTAAGTATGAACAAGTTGGATTAAGCTTGTGGAGCCAGGTCCCGAAGGAGCCTTACTGATCTTAGTTTGGTACTACTAGTCTTATTTATCTCGTGTAAATCCAGAGCGAGACCTGTAATCCGCAAGACCCTTTTTAATGAAAGCCTTTGGTTTAAACCCAAAATATGTTGTTTTTGAAAGTGTGATTGTTTGTTGAAATTGCTATGTGATTGGTGAAGGTGTGTTTTGGCCCATCTGGCCATATCACACTTGGGTGTACCCAATCTTTCAATTCTGATAGGAGTCAATATACACTCCATATCTATCTGGTAATCTCATTTCTCAATCTATCTCAACCTTAAGTTGTGAATCTCGGGACGAGATTCTTTTTAAGGGGGGAAGATTGTAACAATCCAAAATTTTGGAAATTAAAATTAAATGCAATTTAACCAAATACCAATTTTTTTTAGCCAACAAACACTTTTATTTTTAATATAAGACTAATTTTTGGTCCTTTAGAAACTTGTGAATTTGAATATTATACTCCCATGCATCAAATGAAAATAATAAGACAAAGGTTTTGACTCAACTTCTTGAACCCCACTTTCAACCCATTACAAAGAAAAGATTTGGAAAATAGATAAAACCCTATTTTAAGAAAATAGCTTTCTTAAAAAAATTAGTATGGTGAAAATATCCAATTTTGAAACCAATTATCATCCCACCAATGAATATTTCAAAAATGACTTGGTCTCATATTATTTCAAAGCTACGACCTTCTTACCATTTTCTAAAACCCAAAATTTTAAAAACCTTTGACCAACCCTTCTTAAAACATTCCAAGATTTCTTGGCCAAGTTTTGAGAACAATTAAACCTTTCTTTATAAATGATTTGTTGGATTAACATTGTTTTCTACATATTTAGTTTTTGCATGAACGCATGCTAAAAACTATTTGGAAAGTAGGTCAAGTCAATAAGGTCATCCAATAACAAGAAACCAGCAATAAAACAGAAAGAAATGTGAAGAAACACAAAATCCCCAATTGGAAAGGCTAAGAAAATGATCTGCAGGATATTATTGACTAGCCTACTTTGCACCTCTGGAATAAGAAACTTGTAAACTAAACCAACATGGTTCTCTCAACCATCAACTATTAAAAGTGATGAACTCTGAAATACTGTAAAGTTTGGAACCCAAAAAATTTCCAAAAACAATTTAAAATCCATCCAAACTTTGAATCCTATATAGAAACCATTCCAAGATCTTAATCTTTTTCGAACAAACCATCACCTCTGGACAAAACAAGAACATATCTAGGAACCTTACCCAATGCATGGTCTAAGCCAACTAAAGATTTTCCAAATTTTCGAATCTTTGTTCTTGCGGACATTTCCTCAAACACCCTATGGGCAAAATCTTGTCAAATTTGGATCTACAAGTGGGAAACTTGCCCAGCGGTTCCCGGCCTCCTGGGCAGCCAACTTGTCTTCGAATCCCTGCCCTGTGCTCTCCAACTTGCCCTCCTTCTTCTTACTTTACTCCCCCTCACACCAGACCTGGCTAGAAACTGAGAACAAGGTAGCCCTCTCCCCCCTCGGGCTCCCCATCGAATCCCTTCGGCTCACCTTATCCGGATGCGCCAGCAAGCTTTATGGGCTCCCTGAAACTCGAGACCACCGCCCAGGACCTCTCTCTCCCCTCCTCTTCACCGAAACCATCTTGAACTGCAAGCCCGAGGTCACTCTCGGTGCCCACTGCTGCGGCCTATAAAAGGCCACCCTTCTTTGCTGAAAAGACTCACACCATCACCAGAAACCTCCCAGACATCCTCTCCAGCTCGCCCTCTCCTGAGTTTGAGCTCGCCGGCGACGCCGTCCCTGCAGATCGCCGCCCCGGCCATCACCCGTTCCCGGCGAACCGGACCACCTCCTGCCGCTCCGCCTGTCCAGGGTGGCCGAGTCGAGCTCCCTCCGCCGCCTAGACATCCTCCCCGCCGTCGGAGCCTCTCTAGTGAGCCTCCCCAACCACCGCCTCCTCCCAGTCTCTCGCTCGCTGTGTTCCGTCGGGCTGGGGAAGAAGCCCCCCCCCCCCCGATACCGATTCGGTCCATAAGTTCTGACAGCCGGGCCCCCTCTGTCAGCCTACTTTTTTTTCTCCCACGCGAGCACACGCGCTAACGGGCCAGCCTGGCTTCGTTTCCTGGCCTGTTCCAAATTTCGGCTGTTTACCTTTTTTTTCTCTGGATCCAGTTTAATAATTATTTAGATTACTGCAACTTCAAATTCCATTTCCTAGAGATTTAGGAATCCAAAAATAGCAAATGAATATTCCCTAGAAAGCCCTAAACATTATCTAGCCTATGAGATTGTTTTCAACCAATTAAGGATTATGTAATTAAATCTAATAAAAATAACAAAACTAGAACTTTGCCCCCTTAGAAAATGCATATCAAATCAAATAAAATGCATAAAAATATGAATCCAACTCTCAAAGTTCATAATTTGTATTCTATATCTGTATCTATGATTAGATTTCATATTTTAACCTTTTCAAGCAAAGGCTATTTACTATTTGGGTAAATAAGCTTTCCTAACATAGGGTTTGATAAAGTCAAAATTATAAATGGGAAATTTATAAATCCACTTAGGATAAAACCCATTTCAAATATTAATTGGCCTTCATCCAAGTTGATCTTACAGGAGATATTTGTAACTCCACTATTTAATAATAGTTCTCTATGGACTTGAAACTGGCCTTAGTAATTCAAAGGAGATCAAAATGATAGGAAACCACTTTGGTTGAACCCTAATCTCAAATATCTACTTGTAGTCCATGACCTCGGTCAATAAGGACTTGCAGGAGATATTTGAAACTCCCATATTTAATAATAGCTCTTTATGGGCTTGAAACTTGTCTCAATAATTCAAGGGAAATCAAAATGATATGATGCTAATCTTGAATACCTACTTGTAGTCCACGACCTTGGTCAAAAAGGACTTACAGGAGATATCTTCATGATCCAAAATAAATGAACCCTACTTGAATAACACAACTCAACAATCCCATCTATCTGAACTCCATATGTCCGAACCACTCTCCATAGACTTACTAGATCAAACCCCTTACGTTAGTGCCCTTGGTTGTTGTATGTATGTTGTTTGTGAATTGTGTGGTGATGTATGCTTATTTATTTTCTCGACAATTAGACCACAACCCGAGTAAGAAAAATGGATCCCGAAGTCAATCAAGAAATGGAGATGGAGACTACTCAACTCTAGAGGAAGATGAAGAATATTCCAACATTGCCAAGCCAGGCAAGCCATCTTTTGATCATACCATTACCCAGTTTTATAATGCATGTTTACTTGCTTTTAAAAGAAAAGTGCACACTAAAATAATTGTTACAAAGTTGCAAATGAGTAGAGATGTCTTTCTTAACAAGTACATCCAACCCTTTTTCTTGGACGCCATCAAGTGCATCAAGCTTAGCCTACCTTTGAGAAACCTTTTTCTTAGTGGATGCTAAGTAGAGCATCAAGCTAAGCCTATCCAATATACCTACCTAGATCCTTGTGCCCTCATGAGGATCATGCTTGAGCTGAAGGCATTCATGGAAAACTACTAGGTGGGAACCCCAATGAAGATCATGAAGATTTTGAAATGAAAACCTTGGAAAGGGGCAACCTTCCCAAGGATGATTTTGCAATACAAACCTTGGAGATAGGCAACCTTACCCAAGGGTGACTTTGAAAACTATTTACAAAATGGTGACATGAAGGTTTGACAAAAATGATGATGTGTGAGGTACCATACTGGACCAACCATACAGTACGACCACATTACCCTGGTATGGGACAGGGCTTAGTGGAGTAGTTTGTTTTGCCTTAGTGTAGACCCTACAAATGTAGTGGAAGTCTGACCAGGGACTCCTCTTCCAGGGCACTTGATGGCTGCGGCCTAGGTTTGCCTTGTCCTCCTCTTCAGGTGGTTGGGGTACAAGCCAAGGAGCCCTCATTGAAAATGGACTACCGGGAGTAGGACTCTACCTCGGTTAGTGGCATTCCGGAGGGTCAAGCGGCTGGGAACTTTGCACACTCTGGACAGCTTCTTGGACTGTGGTGTTGGGGGGTACATCTCTAGGCGGTAGTGTTTATGCTAAGGCGGGCAGGTGAAACATTAATGGTCGGCTGCTTGTCGTGGCATATGTCGTTATGCAGGGAAGTTGCCCACACGATGAGTAGTCGGATGGTGTGGGTAAAGTGTACAACCTCTGCAGAGTGTAAAACTATTCGAATAGCCGCGTCCGCGGTCATGGACGGTTGGATTGGTTGTACTTGACCTTTGTCAGGTTTTACTTTGAAAATGGTGGAGAAAGGTGACTTGATTATGACTTTGTGATGACCATGGAGGTGACTTGGAGAACAAAAGAATTGACCTTGGGGATTCCATCTAGAGATTTATAAAGAGCTAAATGTTTTATTACCGTTTTAAATAAAAAGATCTTTGAAAGGAAATTCTGCTTTATGCAAATGAACCTAGAGCTTAGGCCACTATATGAACTATGCATTCTCTATTCATTTATTTATAAGATGGTTTGCGAGTGCATGCAATGTACTCATGGCTCTGTCCCTGGCTATTAACTTGGCCAGACTTGAAGGAGAAAGATCATGAAGGAAGGACTCTTGGACGACTCTGCGAATTAGGCTCGTTTCCTACTGTCGGCTCTGCCTGTGCGGTTGAAGCTTGACGATATGGATCCGGCTTGTTATTCCGCTGCATATTGATGTATTGTAAGGTTTGGTCTATACGACTACCTATGTAATCCATTTTATTTACTATTTATAGCTGGAACTGGTTACTAATTACGTTATGTATATCACAACAATGGTTTTGGGATTGTGATGGATTACATAACGGGCACTTCGAATTTGTCATAAATTCGTGGGTGTTACATGCATGCACTACTAGGAAAACAGCTATAGGTAGCACAGCTACCCGTAGCGCACTGAATATATGGTGCGCTGCGGGTATTTACCCGTAGCGCACCTGTGCTCATGCGCTGCGGGTATGCGACTTACCCGCAGCGCACCACATATTTAGTGTGCTACGGGTATTTGTAGGCCTGGAGGGGGTGCCCTTCCCCAACTTACCCGTAGAGCATGTGTCTGATATGCGCTGCGGGTAGTAAAACTACCCGTAGCGCATACAGGCCCGTGCGCTACGGGTAAATTGGGTGGGAAAATATTCAAAATATTTCAAATTTTGGGACTTACTCGCAGCGCACGAGTCCCATGCGCTACGGGTAAACGTGCAGAAAACTTTCCCGCATACACAACCCCCCTTCCCCTGTGGAGCGCCTTTCTAGTCTTCTGAAAAATGTAAGAAAATGATAAAAGATTTGAAAAAAAAATCAAAATTTAAAATTTAGTTATGTTATGTGATCTAGTAAGTAGGAAAAATAATAAAAATGAATTTTGATATTTTTTTAAAAAAACTTTATGTCTTAGTAAAACGGCCATAACTTTTACATACGAAGTCGGATAATAAAGTGTTCTATATGAAAAAGTGTCTACACGAAAAGTTACGACAAATTTTAAAATCTCAAAATTCGAAATGAAGATGCAGTTTTTTGATGTTCTAGAATGCGAAAAAATTACGAAATTTGAATCACTTAGCTGTAGTGCATGGGTGAAGTGGTGCGCTACGGGTAAGTGCGAATTTACACACACATCCAATGGCTCACAACGTTTTCAAACAAAGCCCACATCCGTGGCATCTTCAATGGAGGCTTCTGATTGGTCAGGAGGGGGTCACGCGGATCCAACCTCTCTCTTCTTCCTCCATGTCTCACCCACCTCTCTCTTCTTCCTCGATATCTCACCCACCTCTCTCTCTCACATGAGCATGAGCATGACAAGCTCCTCTCTGGCGACCTCCTCGGCGACCTCCTCCTCACATAAGAGCTTCTCCCCGACAAATCCCCGGCCAAGCTCCTCCCCGACGACTCCCCGGCCAAGCTTCTCCCCGACGCCCTCCTCTCTGGCCAAGCTTCTCTCCAATGAGCTTTTCTCCGGCAAGCTCCTTCCCGGAGCTCCTCCCCAACGACCTCCTCTCTGGTGAGCTCCTCCCCAATGAGTTCCTCTCTGGCGACGTCCTCCCATTCTCCATGTGACGTCCTCTCCGACGACATCCTCTTCGACGAGCTCCTCTCCGGCGGCGACTTTTAACGATAACCACAGTAGCCCCGCCGGCCGGCAGCGGCACCACCTTTTTTTTAATTTCGAAAAAAATACTGGCAGCGCACGGGGACCTAGTGCTCCACGAGTAAGTAAAAAAAATTGAATTTCAAAAAATTACCCGCAACGCACGGACCACATTACCCGCAGCGCATAGGCTGGTGCACTACGGGTAAGTAAATTACCCGTAGCGCACAGGCCATGCGCTACGGGTAATCAAATACCAGCAGCGTGGTACCCGCAGCGCACCGTATGTGTGCTACGGGTAACCAATTTCGGTGCGCTGCGGGTAGCCTTTTTCCTAGTAGTGATGTAGTCACCTTCGTAGTCCCTACGCACGAACGTCCCCGGCAACCGCCACGCTACCTCTGTCGGCATAGTTTGCTACCGTCTATGCAAGGTCGTCGTCATGCCGCCAGGTTCTTCTTTGCCTACTTTGAGCACCGCCGCTGCACTTCCACAGGTAACCTCCATGGCCACTTATGGCCAGCGCAGGTCCCGCCAACTATCCCTATGATAGTCGTCCAATATGACCATTCCGGGTCGTTGCCGGTTCCTCTCCCTTCTACATCTTCATCCACCACGACTTCATCGCTAGCGTCATTGTCTTCATCCCCGACTACATCGTCTACTCCACCAACTGTGGACTGCATCACCAAACCATGGACTGCATCGCCGCTCTTCGAATCGCAACCGACAAAAAGGCCTCCACTGCTAGACCCTCTGACACTGGCCCAAGGTTCATGATGGTCCCTACCCTCGGATGCCCGATATTGGCAACACCGAAGCGTGCCTTCATCCCCAACGTGTTCCCAAGTCTGGCAAGCTCGGCACAATGCCTTGTCTTCATCGATTTTGACAACGTCTTCTTCGGCATTGACACCTCTTCTACGTTAGCCTCGACAACGTCATCCACTTACTCTTTGCATACTCGGTTTTGGCAAACCGGAGTATGCCTTCGTCCCTGACGTGCGACTGGTTGTAGCAAAAGTAGGGCCGCACCGCATCCTCGATAGCTTGGACAACATCGACTCTGACTTCCTTGATGCGTCTCTATTATTCTCCATGCACACTATGCGCCCGCGGCTTCATGTGCGGCTATCTCGACCCGACAACTGATCACAACATCGACCACGTCAACTCCTCGCACGGCTGCCACGACAAAGTTTCCAGCGCCTAACGCTGTTGGCTACCTCGACATCGGCACAAAGGGCTATCATCTCGCCAGACCATCTCGCCAGCACCCTTGACAGTTCAAGCTTTTGCGCCGCGACACCGTCCACGATGTTCCCGCTCCTACTGCTGGGGGATGTCAGCTCTCTGGTTCAACTTTGGTTTCTCTCCAGCCTGACCGTCCGCGATGTTTCTATTGTTCCCGACGCTATCGATGACAGCGGGGATGTCAGAGTATACATATGATTTAGGGATAGATTAGGTAGAAATAGATTTGTTTCTTTTCTTGTACTCCAAGTTGATCCCTTGTACGTCTATATGTATTCGGCCGAGAGACTCAATAATACATCCAACATATTACGGCAATCTCTCTTCCTCTATATCTGACAAGGGTATAGATAATAAAGCCCGTCAGTTGAGTACCCCTGAGGCCCGTTAAGCTAGGCCCAATTGTAATACTAGTCGAAATACGAGTTCTTACCGTATGTCGATATTGTAATCTGTATCGGACCCTACCCGATCCTCGAGACCTGGCCACCTATATATAGGGGCCAGGAGGGGATGGTGTAGCCCAGATTGAAAGCAAGCCAGGTTTTACACCCACGTTTACTTTCATAGCCACCTTGTTTGACTGATTTTACCTTCGAGTTCATCTGGCGCCCTATCTCCCCGATCCTAAGTCCTTCATCTAGGACATTTGTTGAGTTTACCCCTCGTCAATTGGCGCCGACCGTGGGGACTCTGGGCGTTGGCATCATGAACTCGACGGCTTTTTCGCTTTCAGCCAACAACAGCTCGCAAGTCGACGAAATTCAGATACCCTTCGGAACCGTCGATTTTCAACCTCACCAGTCAAGTTTCACGCAAGTATTCGAGAGTATGGATCAAGATATGGATTTGACGATCGGAAGTCTAAACTTTCGCGTTGGATCATTAGGTTCGATTCGCCTTTCAGATCCGACGAAAATGGATCCGTCGGCAAGTGAACCTGAGACAGTAGCAATGTCGGAATCATCAGAAAGCTCTTCTAGCGAGGTAAACTCGCCGGTCAGCTTAGCAGAAGCAAAAGAAGGAAAAATTGCAGGAGACGACGAAATCACGGAGAATTTTGACTTAGAAGTGCAACTCGAAGATCTCACAATCCACCATGATGACAACTCAGATCAATCAATAGACTCCTAGAAAACGGGACTAGAACTTTCTGAAGACGACAATTCGATCTTCTCAAGTCACAACAGCAAATTCGACAATCGGTGTCAGATACTCGCCATTGCAGAAGATAACTCAGAGGAACTCGACGACAACAACAACCCAGTACTTAATCCAGCAAATATAAACAGAGGAGCAAATCATTTAGCAGAGGGAGAAACCGCTGACTCCCTCGCAACAAGGGTAAAAGTTCGACTATCAGAAGAAGAGTGGAGAACAATCAATACAGCCGTGGAGCATGGCACGCCAATACCAACAAACTCTAGCCAAAACATGCTCTTAGGGTACCATTATGCCCTAAGGCAACAGGCGAAGCAATTAGCAAAAGAGAGGATTGAAATACAAAAAAGGAAGGACTCAGCCATTGCAGCAAGCGACGCTGCTCGCAGAGCACGTAGTGATGCATCATATACAAACAGAAGACATCGTCGACATGGATCAAGGTATGAGAATCTAGAGTACTCAGAAAGGCAAAGCATCTCAAATAACCTCGACTCGTCCTTTCTATCGGTCGACGAGCAAGGAAATATTATCCCAAAAACTCTGGAAGCAGCATTAGTGGCAGCTCAAGCGTACCTGCATACGACACGACCAAACCCAGGAGACCCGAGGGAACATATGCACCGAGCAGCGCTAAATGGACTGAAGATGGTAGGCAACAAATTATCAGCAAAAGAGGAGGATGCATATCGCAACAAAGGAGCTCACAAACCTAGATCACCACGCCGTCACAGCAGTCCTGGCACAGAAGTGGAAGTCGCCGATCTAGAACGCCATCACCTGGACGATACAATAGTCTAAAGAACAAAGGAACTCGACGATCCAGAACTCCCAACAGAACATATGACTACGAAGACGATGAAAAGGAGATGGGGGCGCCATGCTTTACCCATAGGGTTCGCATCACGCTAGTACCCAAAGGTTTTAAACTACCCCATGATCAGCAAAAGTATGATGGATCCCAGGAGCCACAATCATGGCTTTCAGATTATCTACAAGCAGTAAAACTATTAGGTGGAACCAAGGAAACAACAATGCAAAGTTTGCAATTACACCTCACCGGAGCAGCAAGGTCATGGTTAAGCAAATTAGAAAAGGAAACAATTGGAAGCTGGGAGGAGCTAACAAAGCAATTTACAAGTAACTTCAAGTCGACATACAAGCGACCAGCATCCATAGAAGAAGTCAAAGCCTGCGTACAGCAACGCGGGGAGACATTAAGAACATATATCCAAAGGTGGAGTGTTATCAAAAATTCAGCAGTCGAAGTCTCGGACGAAAGAGCAATAGATGCATTCATAATCGGGTTACAACGAGGAGACCTAGTCGAAGAAATGGGCAGGATCAAGCCGAAAACAGTATCAGATCTAATGGATGTAGCAAATAGATTCACAGATGGAGAAGATGTGTGCAACAATAAACGCACACGATCACCAGAAGATGACAGAGGAACCAGATATGGAGGTCAAAGGAGAAGGTCCCGTAATTACGACAATTACGGCTCCCACAGCCAAGTAGCCGCAGGATATAAAGATAACAGCTACCAAGGCAACGATCGCAAAAGTTCGGGATACCGTAACTATGGGAGAGAAGAGTACAAAAAATTTCCGCCAAGGGAATCCAGAGAGTACAACCCATCACCAGAAGACATGCTCAACGGGCCATGTCATATCCACTCTGCGTTCGTCGATGGGAAACGAGTATCCAGACACGCAATGAAAGATTGCACAACGTTCTTGAAACTACAAGAAGCAGCACTAAACAAGCAAGCCGAGGCAAAATGCCAGGGATATGAGGGAAACACAAACAACACGCCGGCAACCCAACAAGGAAATAGTGGAGTTCCCAAGGCTCAAGATCAGTCAAACCAGGGACGTGACGATGAGGAAGGATATGTTCCATCTAAAGGGCATATCACAGCAATGATACAACCAGTGCCCAAGTCGAACAAAGAGGAGAAAAGCATAACTCGACAAATCAACCTCGCAATAACTTCACCTCCAGCGACAACGGAATACCTATATTGGTCAGAGCAACCCATAGAATTCAGCAGAGACGATCACCCAATAACAGTACCTCGGCCAGGAAACGCGCCCTTGGTACTCAAAGCCCAAATCGGGACCTATGATGTCGACAGAATATTCATGGATGCAGAAAGTGGGATAAATCTCATATACGCAAAGACCTTACGGGCAATGCACATTTCATTGGAGTTCCTGAAACCCACTGACTGCTCTTTTCATGGAATAGTCCCAGGAAGTGCTAATTATCCGCTCGGTCGAATAGCACTGAACGTCTGTTTCGGAAATTGACAAAACTATAGAAGGGAGAAACTCGACTTCGAAGTCATGGACTGGCCATCATAATATCATGCGATCCTCGGGAGACTCGCGTTTTCGCGGTACATGGCAGTACCTCTCTACACCTACCTGGTACTAAAAATGCCAAGGCCCAAAGGAATTATTACAGTAAAGGGAAGCTTCGAGTTATCAGACCTATGCGACAAAGAATTTCACAAGATGGCCCAAAATTTTGGCATGATGGCAAGTTACAGAGAACCCGACTGGAAAGCAAAAAGCACGACTACAGGAGTCACGCAGCAACTCGAAGGAAACCCCAAGGAACCAGAAGTAAAGAAACCTAAGGTACAGCCACCAGAGCAAGAGAAGTCTACAAGAGAAGAGGAGAAGACGCAAGCGACATAGGCGAATAAATAGAATAGGAAAATAAGGCTTTAAAAGCCACGAGTTATTCCAGGGCAATGCCCTCTAGATCCAGAACACAGGTCATTGGCCGGATCTCTTGGGTCATCCCATGTATCTTACATTATATGCAAAATAAAAGACAAAAGTTCCTCTTATTTGAGTTTACGTGTCTTCAAAAGTTACAGCAAGCGCACCAACATAAACACAAAAGTGCAATGCTCTGAGGATAAAAAATTCTGGCAACAAAAAGTTAGAAAACAACAAACTCTCGCATTTTGCGCACACAAGTATTACATCAATGGCTGATCAGAATCATCTACGCCCAAAGGATCTAGATAGTGATGCTCGCGAAAGAACGCGGCATCCTCTCGAAGCAACCTAGCTATGAGCCTCCTAGCTGGTTGAAGAGTAGCATCCATATGAACTCGTAGCTGAGCTCCTCCCGCAAGCAAGCTTAGTGACATGGAAATAAAATTAAGCCTCGGGTGCCACTTACGTGTCCAACCAAGTGCGAAATTGGCACCAGCCACTAAGTTAAGCTCTATCAGACGATGAATACGCTGAGTAGACCAAAAAACAGCAAGCAGCTATGGAAAAGTCCTAGGAAGAGGATTACGAGGAAGCATCACAGAATGCATAGTAGTCAAAGCTTTTCGACAACCATCAACCGCTTCTCCGATATGTTGAGCACGATCTTGGAGAAGCACAATAGCATTGCGACGCCGGGGCTCGGACCAAAAAGTTTCATCTCCATCGGATGAACTCTCGTGAGCCGCAACCCGTTCAGAAACACGGCGAGCTTCATTGGCGAAGTCCAGGCAAGTACCTACAATAGCAAAAGTCATGGGCCAGCAGCGTTGCAGCAGAAAAGAAAAAGGAGAAAATTGCAGGAAAACTTACATCACAGCAACTCGCAAGCAGACTCGATAATACCAACGAGAAAGGAGTCGCACTCCTCCAAATGTACAATTTTAGCGGTCAGACTCGACACCTTATCCTCGAGTATGGATATCTGCTTCATAAAGCCGCAAGATTTGCTGGCTTTATCAATAGCCATTTGCGCTTGGCGTTTAGACAAAGTCAAACGACTTTCAAGATCTGCAATCCTTGAGGAATACTCATCGCATCGACAAATAGGATGAGGAGGCGACAAAACTCCAGAGTCGAGAGCATCAGCAGAAGATGGAGCTCGACTGCGACCAGATAATTTACCAGCACGCACAGGCTGGAAGGCAAAAGAAAAAGAAGAAAGGAACAACTCAGAAGCCAAACCAAACATGATATTTCACAAAAGAGGATATATTTACAAAAGCACAAGCCCTCTGACTAAGGTTCTTGGGCTACATGCAACTAGAGAGTTTGCTACATTAGAAAGAACATAAAATTACAAGGGAGGCCAAGTCTACGCCACCTCGGCCTCACGATCCACAGCAGAAGTGGGCATAGCAGAAGCAGTGCCAGCGTCAGGCAGAGGCACAGATCCACTTGTGGCCAGAGTCGAAGAAATCGGCGGCGTACCGGTCGCGGAAGCCGCCGAAGGGGAAATCATCGACACGATGCCCGGCGCATACTTTTTTGCCTTCTCGAAGAAGGCCTTCAGCTCCGAACGAGGATGACCGAGGGAAGAGCTCACCTTCTCCCAGTTCACCTCCTCACCATGCGCATATGCAAATGCAATGGCCCCCTCGGCACCCCTTTTCAAGGAAAGACCCTTCATAGTAAGTATGGGGTCGTTGTCGGTGTCGAAGGCTTTGGCAAGATTCTTCAAGTCTGGTACATCGGCCTTCTTCTTGGGCCACAACCTGACAAAAATCCGTGCAAGAACGCGGCTAACCAACTCGAAGATTTCCCGGACAGATATCCAGTTCACTTACAGCAAGCTAACCACGGCCAAGAGAGGATCATTGTCTGGTTGCAACGTCGACGCAGACACTTCACTATATTCTGCAAAGCCAAGGAAACAGCTAACAGCAGAGAAGAAATACATCAGCAAGCAAAAGAAGGACAAGGAAATTGGAAAAATGCAAGAAAGTTATAGTATGTACCTCCAGCAGCAGCAGACATCTGGTTCAGCCGCTCAGCCACGGCTTGTTCCCGCTGGAGCTGCTCCTTGTTGGCGTTAGACAGATCCTTTTCTGCCTTTTTCGCCTTAGCCAATGCTGACTTAGCAAACTTCTCAGCATTGACCTTGGCAGCAGTGGCGGCATCAAAATCTGTCCTAGAAGCATCGAGTTCAGCTTCCAGTGATGAAATGCGAGCATTGGCTGCCTTTAGAGCACCTGAGTTTGACAAAGAGGAGCAGTCAAGCAAAGAAGCAAAGTCAGGGATGCCAAAGATGAGCAAATATTGAAAATGAGACTTACCTTCAGAAGCCTTAGTAATTTTCTGATACTCGACACATTCATTGCCCAAGGCGACAAATCTCTTCATCAGATCCTGTTCAGCAAATAAGACGTGAGTATAAACGCGCAAAAGCTGAAGTAAATATAATATAACAAGTATGTGCATGCACGTCGTCGAAAGAGCCTGTGGATTGATGGGCCTCAAGGATAGCAGCGGCGTCGGATGCTTTCTGCAAGCGCCCAGAATGACGAACACCGACTACCTTCTTGGCAGGCTTCTTCGAAGCTTTTTGAGGCTTGGTCGCCGGATCAACCTCTTGTGGCGGCGGCTCATCGATGACAATAGTGTCAGTGACAGGGGCAGCAGCAGCAGCAGCAAGTCTCTTCGGGTCCTCCTCATCACTGAGAAAAGGAGAAAAAGATAGAATCATCTATCAAGGATGACAATAAGAAACTAAATATATGAAAGCAAACGGATGAACACTCACGAGTCCATGAAATCGAAGCGTTCTTCGCCGTCCTCTGGCATGGAGGATTTCCCAGCCACAGTCTTAGAGGCAGAGGCGCTGGAAGAAGCAAATACTTTGGCACGTTTTCTCTTCTTGTCAATGACAAGATCTTCAGACAGCGCAGGAGGAGGTGATATCGTCGAACTGGTCCTTTCCAGCGAATCTTCGCCGTCGTCTCCATCTTGGCTGTCCTCAGTCTTAGGGGCTTCAGAAGCCGCGGAAAAAGGAACATGTGGAATGGCCCCTCCCTCTGGGAGAGGAGGGCGAGAAACGAGGAGTCAGTGATCCCGGAAAAAGAAACAACCCGAAAATTACAACGCGAACAACAAAAAGAGAAAGACAAGGCAAACAAAGACAGCAAAAGTTACCGCAGAAAGGGGATAATCGGAGTCAAAGTGGCTTGCGGCAAACATAGTTTAAAAACCGGACCGGACCGCCGGTTGAACCAGAAAAAACCAGGACCAGAGCCTCTGCCGGTTGTTTAAGCGCACTGGACCGCTCCCGCCAGCTACCTGGAAAAAACCGGGCGAGCCGGGGTCCAACCGGCGGTTTCAGTCCTAAACTGGCCATCCGGTTTGACCGGCTCAACTATACTAGCTCTGGAAAAACATAAATGCCGCGAGGGGAGTTCGAACTCAAAACCAACATGCGAACTCGCAGGGCACAGACCAGCTGAGCTGCCGTATGCTTGATGTTGAATGCAAAGACCCATCCTTATTGTACGTATCTACACGATAGGAATTAAATTTGATCTACCAGGACAGCGTACCTGATGGACGTTACAGCAATTAAAATACAAACTATCTCGCTCTTGCACGTTTTGCACCCTTGCGACTAGGATTCCTAGGCATGGCAGAGTTTGGCAAGTTGTTGTTCAAACTGTCATGACATCATATAAATTATTGTGTCAAACTGTAAGTCTAAACTATGTTTGCACACATAATAATTTACTTATTACAATATTTATATGTAAAATATATTTTCTTTACATCTTAAAAAACCATACACTAAACCGGTGAACCAGTGGTCCGACCAGTAAAAACCTAAACTGAGAGCCTCACCGGTTCGATGACCGGTCCGGCTTTTAAAACTATGCTCATGGTCCTTCTTGAGAGTATTGAGAGCTCTCACACGCCTGTCGAGACCCTTCTTATCCATGAGATTTTCAGATACTCGAGAAGGATCTTCCAAGCCAGAAAAAATCCACAACTTGGAGAGACGATGCTGCAAGGGCTGAACTCGACGTTGCAGGAAAAACGCCATGAGTTGTGTACCCGACAGCGCACCTCCTCTACCACTTTTTAGCTCTTGGATGCGGGCTAGTAGTGGCTTGATCTCCTCCATCTCAGCTTCCGTGGGAGGCGAATCCCACGAGGCCAATTTTTGCAATTCTTGCGAGGCATCAAATGGAGCAATGCCGTATTTATCGGAGGAGGAACTCTTTCGGTCCTTGATGTAGAACCATTTGGTCCTCCAACCTTGTACTGAGGTAGACATTGAAAACTCAAAATATTGCAATTCAGAACGAACAGAGATATAAGCTCCGCCCAGTTCGGGTTTTTTGGCCAATGAAACACTGGGGCGGAGCCGAAAGAGGGATCTCCAAAGAAGAAAGTGGGTATCAATCCCCAGAAATGACTCGCAAAGAGTTATGAAGCAAACAATGTGCAAGATACAATTTGGTGTGAGCTGGTGAAGCTGCACACCATAAACAAAAAGAAGCCCACGAAGGAATTCATGGGCAGGAAGGGAAAGACCGCGTAAGAGAAAGGCAAGGAACATCACCCGAAAATCGTCCCTGGGCTTGGGGATCCGTTCAGTTCTTGGGAAGATAACCTCGTCATCATTGGAGATGAGACCCTCCGTTTGAGCCTTGTTCAGATCCTTCTGCGTGAAGACAGAAGGCACCCAGCTGGTCGAGGCGTTCGTCCCCTTGGTCATCTTGTGTTTCTGCGCTCGGTGCTTCACGAGCATCTACGATCTGCGCACGGGGGCTAAGCAGGAGAGCAATGCAGCGCAGAGATTGCAACAATCATGGCGGCGGCGGAAGCAATGAACTGGTAAACAGTAAATCTCCCCACTCTCCCTTTATAAAGCTTCCAGGTAACGGAACGTGGGCTGAGACGTGGCGCAAAGAGCGGAAACGGTAGACCACTAACGGGCAGAGAAATTGAGAAATTACCACGTTGTCCATGGGTAACGGTCAAAAATCTAGAGATAATTACGAATAGATTAATGACATCACAAACCTACGAGTAACGAGAATTGCAGACTATGATAAACAGTGGACTAGTAGGATGAACGTTCCAAAGATGGTTCGAGTTAGTGAACCTGAATAAAGGAAGGATAAAGAAGCCGGCAAAAATTGAGCCTGGCAAAGGAGGAATCATTCTTTGAGTCTATACCCGAAAATATTCGGCTATAGCCTCGGGGGCTACTACCATCGGGAGCGCTGAGTGCGCACCCGACGATATTATCATTAAAAAAAATCAATATGAAGATTGCAGGAGAGTACAATGTACTTGAGTCTATACTCAAAAAATAAATTTTCGATTATAGCCTCGGGGGCTACTCCCATCGGGAGCGCTGGGCGCGCACCCGATGATGTTTATGCATGAGTATTGGAGCAAGGAAGGTGAAGAGAGAATTAATGAATATCGTTACTACCATCGGGAGTGAGGTTTTTATAAATCATGGTTGTATAACCCAAATATTTTATGCGTTGGATCAGTCAAACAAGGCTGCGACATATGATTGTCGAGTTGCGTCATTGCAACAAAACTCGAATGCCGTGATTTGTCATGAAGGTAAGACCTCGGGATCCATCCTGTGTGGCCCGGTATACGCATATGGATGCACTCTGCTGGTATGTATCCGTGTCTACGACGCGAAGAAAATAATGGTGGACGCACTGGGTACCCTGAGAACCACTGGGATTCATTCTTTATAAGTCCTAAATGCGGCAAAAGATTGGATTTGACCGGTTTCCCGAATTCAAGTCCAAGGGGATTGAATTTGAAGTAGGTGACAAGTATCTGTTCCGGCAGTTAACTGGCCTCTTGATCCGTCAGAGTTGTCAGGCTTGCTCATCAAAACCCCTTGCAAGGTATTATAAATGAAAATAAGTCAAAAGACCAAGTCGAAGATTTGAAGATATGAAGAAGTCAAAGAGATGATCAAGTCAAAGATTTAAAGAGTAGAGATTCAACCCGAATCTACAATTCTAGTAGAATCTCGGGGGCTACTGACAAGGGTATAGATAATAAAGCCCGTCAGTTGAGTACCCCTCAGGCCCGTTAAGCTAGGCCCAATTGTAATACTAGTCGAAATACGAGTTCTTACCGTATGTCGATATTGTAATCTGTATCGGACCCTACCCGATCCTCGAGACCTGGCCACCTATATATAGGGGCCAGGAGGGGATGGTGTAGCCTAGATTGAAAGCAAGCCAGGTTTTACACCCACGTTTACTTTCATAGCCACCTTGTTTGACTGAGTTTACCTTCGAGTTCATCTGACGCCCTATCTCCCCGATCCTAAATCCTTCATCTAGGACATTTGTCGAGTTTACCCCTCGTCAATATCGCTCTACAGTTAATGACAGATTGGTCCCACATGTGAGTGCATACACAAAGAATTATGGGTATCTTGTTTTGGGTAAGCTGGAAAAGCAGAAAATTGTTGGTTAATCATATCTTCTAGATTGCACAGTACAAGTATGATACCCATCACACGAGGGCCAGCCATGGCTTTCTAGCAGTGAGTGCCTCGCCCTCGCCGTTGAAGGTGCGCTCTCGCCGTGGAAGGTGCTGGGAAAGATTGAGATTCGAGAGCCATGTGGGCGTGTGAGTCATCTGCTTGGTCCATTTTTGTTAAGTGACATATATACACACTGCTAGACACAGCTAGCTAGCCCTTCTTGGTCGATCGAGCCTCCGAGTGAAACGATCGAGGGTACACACGAGCGAGGATCGTTGCACAAATATGCAAGTGATGATTAATTGCGAGCGATCAGTTGCTTGCTGCAGAGCCGTAGAACGTGACGTGCTTTTGCTACTTCTGGCTTTGGCTTTGGCTTTAGTACCTGACAAGGGTATAGGTAATAGAGCCCGTCAGTTGAGTACCCCTGAGGCCCGTTAAGCTAGGCCCAATTGTAATACTAGTCGAAATACGAGTTCATGTCGTATGTCGATATTGTAATCTGTATCGGATCCCTCCCGATCCTCGAGACCTGGCCACCTTTATATAGGGGCCAGGAGGGGACAGTGAGGGACGGATTGAAAGCAAGCCAGGTTTACACCCACGTTTACTTTCGATACACATCTTGTTTGACTGATTTTACCTTCGAGTTCATCCGACGCCCTGTCTCCCCGATCCTAAGTCCTTCATCTAGGACGTTTGTCGAGTTAACCCTCGTCAATTGGCGCCGACCGTGGGGACTCTGGGCGTTGGAATCATGAATTTGACGGCTTTTTCGCTTTTAGCCAATAGCAATCCAGAAGTCGACGAAAATCGAGAGATGGAGCTGACGATCGGAAATTTGAGCTTCTACATCGAACCTTCGGGTTCAACTTGCCTTTCGGATCCGACGAAATCGGGTCCATCGGCAAGCAAAGCCGAGAGAATCATAATTTTTGGATCATCCATGGGCTCTTCCAGCGAGGTAAACTCGCCGATCAGTCTCACAGCAATAGAAGATATACAAGAGAAACTCGAGGAATTCGACGAAACTCGGGGAAAGCCCAACATGGAAGCAACAGCGGTTAAAACCCATGATAGTTCAAGGGATTTCACCATCGAAAGCAGTGGCGTCTCCAGGAGCGTACACCAGTTATGTGTCATTATCACTAAAGCAACAGAAGAGGATAATCACGAAGGCAACAAAGAGGTCGACATGCAAGTCGACAAACCAAGGAGTAACAGTAAAAAGGAAAAATAGAAAATTCATATTTCGACTGGAGAGTGGAGAATCATCATGTCAGCCATCAATCACGGCACAGAGGTACCCATAGATTCAAGGAGAGAAGTTCTGATGGGGTATCAATACGCGCTGCACCAGCACAAAAAGAAGCTAAGGGAGGAAAGAGACAGGTTCATGAGAAGCCGAGATGACAACAGTACGTCAAGTGGAGGATACTGGGATGAGTATAGTGATGCATCAGAGTACAACATGGAAAGGCACCGAGACCCGAAGCACAGCAGTGGCGTCTCCAGGAGCGTACATCAGTTATGTGTCATTATCACTGAAGCAGCAGAAGAGGATAATCACGAAGGCAACAAAGAGGTCGACATGCAAGTCGACAAACCAAGGAGTAACAGTAAAAAGGAAAAATAGAAAATTCATATTTCGACCGGAGAGTGGAGAATCATCATGTCAGCCATCAATCACGGCACAGAGGTACCCATAGATTCAAGGAGAGAAGTTCTGATGGGGTATCAATACGCGCTGCACCAGCACAAAAAGAAGCTAAGGGAGGAAAGAGACATGTTCATGAGAAGCCGAGATGACAACAGTACGTCAAGTGGAGGATACTGGGATGAGTATAGTGATGCATCAGAGTACAACATGGAAAGGCACCGAGACCCGAAGCACAGCAGGAGGACAACAGCACAGACAAGAGAAGAAAGCTACACGAAAAGTCTAAGCGCGCAGCAGTCAGAAGAGGAAGAAGACTTCATGCAAGAAACACCAGAAGCAGCATTGGTAGCAGCACAGGCGTACCTACTAACCACACAACCAGAGCCTGGAGATCCGCAGGAGCACATGCATCAGGCCGCAATTCGAAACCTCGGGTTGATAGAAGAAAAGCTAATGGGAAAACTTCCAGAGGGAAAGGCGACACATCGTAAGGAAAGGCAAAAGGAAGAGTTCAAGCACAAGTCCTCGTGAAATGAATCCAATGAGTCATCAGGTGATGAGGGGCGACAAAAACGGAAGGAGGACGCAAGGAACATAATAGCACAAATACGAGTAAACAACTCACGCTATGCGTGGAGAGAAGAAAATTACGAAGACGATGAAAAAGAGATGGGCGCGTTGTGTTTTACTCGCAGAGTTCACAAAACGCGGGTACCCAAAGGATTCAAGTTACCGCATGATCAACAAAAATATGATGGGTCGCAAGAACCCACTCTATGGTTGTCAAATTACCTGCAAGCAGTACAGATACTCGGAGGAACAAGAGTAACAGCCATGCAAAGTTTGCAGTTACACCTCACCGGCGCAGCACGGTCCTGGTGGAACACCCTACCCAACGATTCCATCGGGAGTTGGGGAGAGTTAGAGAGTCAATTCGCAAGAAATTTTTGCTCGACGTATAAGCGCCCAGTATCTCTAGAAGAAATCAAGTCATGCGTGCAGAAGAGAGACGAAACCCTACGCTCTTACATACAACACTGGAGTGTAATCAAAAATTTAGCAGAAGACGTCTCCGAGGAAAGAGCAATAGATGCTTTTTCGGCTGGCCTTCGTCGTTCGGACCTCGTGGAAGAGATATGGAGAACAAAGCCAAGGACAGTGTCTAAACTAATGGAAGTAGCCAACAGATTCGCCGACGGAGAAGGCGCATATAACAACAAAAGGGGACGTTCGCCAGAAGTCGACAGAGCAAGGAGGCAGAGGCGAAGATATCGCAATGGAGATAGCCACGCAAGGCGAAATCAGGTAGCCGCAGGATACGAAAGAAGGGACGAGGAAGGCTCCGAAAACAGGGAGTTATAGGCAAGAGGAAATCATGGAGTAGAAAAATCAAAGTACTCTGGCCCGTCGGTAGAGGACATGCTCTACGGACCTTGTCGCATCCACTACGCATACCTAAATGGGAAGAGAGTTTCTAACCACCAGATGAAGGATTGCAGAACCTTCTTAAGGTTACAAAGTGCCATGGACTCGAACCAAGGAACGCGGTAGGGAAAGAAAAGTATGAGTCAAGGATACCAAATACAGCGACTAGCAAAACATCTGGAGTCGAAAGTATATATATCTGCAATGATCCAACCGGTGCCAAAGTCCAAGAAAGAGCGGAAGAACATATCCAGACAAGTAAACTTAGCTATATCATCATGATACGTCTCCAACGTATCTATAATTTTTGATGCTCCATGCTTGTTTTTACACCATTTGCCTACTGTTTCATTACACTTCGTGGCACTTTTATGCATTTTCCAGAACTAACCTATTAACAAGTCGCCACAGTGCCAGTTCCCTGTTTTCTGCTGTTTTTGTGTTTCAGAAGTGATACACAGGAAATATTCTCGGAATTGGACGAAACAAGTTCCTGAAGTCTTATTTTTCCCGGAAGCTTCCAGAGATCCAAAGAGGAGACGGAGTGGGGCCACGAGGTGGCCACACACCAGGGCGGCGTGGCCCAGGCCCTGGCCGCGCCCCCTACGTGTGAGACTGCCTCGGTCCACTCCTGACGATGCCCCTTCGCCTATAAAGACCCCCCGACGGAAAAAACCTAAGTACCCGATCAATTTTCCAGAACACATCGCGATCCGCCGCCGCCGTTGACCCGAAGATCGGGAGGGTCCAGAAGCTCTTCCCGGCACCCTGCTGGGGAGGGAATCGCCACCGGAGGTCTTCTTCATCGCCATGCTTGCCTCCGGAGCGATGAGTGAGTAGTCTACCTTGGACTATGGGTCCATAGCAGTAGCTAGATGGTTGTCTCCTCCACCATGTGCTTCATGTTTAGATCTCATGAGCTGCCCTACATGATTGAGATCACCGTTATGTAATTCTACATGTTTGGTTTGTTCAGATCCGATGAATATTGGTGTGATGATTAAGTTGCTATACTAAAATATATCTTATGTTATCTCTATGTTATTTATGATCTTGCATGCTCTCCGTTGTTAGTAGCTATCTTGGCCGAGTAGTTGCTAGTGACTCCAAGAGGGGGTGTTTATGCTCGATAGTGGGTTCATGCCTCTATTTAATCTGGGGGAGTGACATAAACCTCTAAGGTTGTAGATGTGTTGTTGCTACTAGGGAGAAAACAACATTCATATGCTCAAGGGCATATGCTTTATTTACATTACACACTTTGCTTAATGCAATTATCTGTTGTTCGCAACTTAATACTTGTGGAGTTCTCGGATTGATTCGCCACAAGTGGATTTTTAGTCATAGATGCAGTTGGATGGCGGTCTATGTATTTTGTTGTAATGCCCAGAGTAAATCGCATAGTGTTCTTCTTGACATATCACGTTTATCTTTATTCTATCAATTGCCCAACTGTAATTTGTTTACCCAGCATGTGTTATTTATCTTATGGAGAGACACCACTAGTGAACTGTGGATCCCGGTCCTATTTCCATCATATTGCTATCACCTGTTTACTTTACTCGCACTATTTACTTTACTCGCATACTTCTACTGTTTTCCACTCGATACGCTCATACCCTTTGTTTCAAGCAAACCGGTGAGATTGACAACCTCATCGCAAGTTGGGAGCAAAGTATTTGGTTGTGTTGTGTGCAGGTTTCGCGTTGTAGTTAGCAAGCAAAGCTTGGACGAGGCGCCCTATAAATTGTCCTAAGCCGTCGCAAACTAGCAAGCATCACCTTCAGTCGTATTGCCCGCTCTTCTCCTGATCGATAAAACCTTGGTTTCTTAACTGAGGGAAAACTAGCTGCTATACTCATCACACCTTCCTCTTGGGGTTCCCAATGGGCTGGTCATTCACCACGCATCAAGCTAATTTTCTGGCGCCGTTGCTGGGGAAGAGTGGAAGACCTCTGCAAGGGGAGTTTTTCGCACACACATCCTTTACTTTGTTTTAAGTTTTGCTTTACTTTATTTTTACTTGCATCGTTTTATATCAAAAACCCAAAAAAATTAGAATCCTTGGTAGTTGCTTTTACTTGTTGACAAGGGTATAGTTAATAGAGCCCGCTAGTTGAGTACCCCTGAGGCCCGATAAGCTAGGCCCAATTGTAATGATAGTCGAATACGAGTTCTTACCGTATGTCGATATTGTAATCTATATCGTACCCTACCCGATCCTCGAGACCTGGCCACCTATATATAGGGGCCAGGATGGGACGGTGTAGGCCAGATTGAAAGCAAGCCAGGTTGAACACCCAAGTTTACTTTCGATACACGCCTATTTCGACTAACTTTACCTTCGAGTTCATCCGACGCCCTATCTCCCCGATCCTAAGTCCTTCATCTAGGACATTTGCCGAGTTAACCCTCGTCAATTAGCGCCGACCATGGGGACTCTGGGCGTTGGAATCATGAATTCGACGGCTTTTTCGCTTTTAGCCAACAGCAGTTCAGAACTCGACGAAAATCAAGAGATGGAGGTGACAATTGGAAGTTTGAGCATCCTCATCGGGCCATCGGGTTCATCCCGCCTCTCGGATTCGATGAAACCAGATCCGTCGGCAAGCAGGCCCGAAACAGAGGAAACATTGGAGTCATCAGAAGGCTCTTCCAGCGAGGTAAACTCGCCGGTCAGCTTAGAAAAAGCATCAATCGCAGAAGGCGACGAAATTCAGGAAAATTTCGACTCAGAAGAAAAAGCGTGTCAGACGCACAACAATGCAAAGGACTTCGCCGTGGAAAGCAGCGGCGTCTCCAAAGTACATCAGTTATGCGTCATTATCACTGAGGCAGAAGAAGGAAACAACAGCGAAGGAAGTAAAAAGGTCGACAAGCAAGTCGACAAAATGAAAGATCACAACAAAAAGGAAAAAGAGAAAGTCCATGTCTCGGCTGGTGAATGGAGAATGATCAAGTCAGCCATTAATCATGGTACAGAAGTACCCGAAGGATCGAGAAGAGAAGTTCTAATGGGATATCAGTATGCATTGTACCAACACAGGAAGAAACTAAGGGAGGAAAGAGACATGGTTTTCCAAGACAATAACAGCATATCAAGGGAGGAATACTGGGAAGACTATAGTGAAGATTCAGAATATAGCAGAGAGAGGCGCGGAGACCCAAAACACAACAGGGGGGCGACAGCATGCGGCAGAGAAGAAGGGTACTCAAGGAGCCCCACCCCGCAGCTAGAAGAGGAGGAAGATGACTTGATGCAAAAAATGCCAGAGGCAGCATTAGCAGCAGCACAAGCGTATTTGCTAGCTACAAGACCAGAACATGGAGACCCGCGAGAAGACATGCACCGAGCAGCGATTCGAAGCCTCGGAATAGTAGAAGGTAAGATCAGGGAACAAGGCCCAGAGACGAAATCGACAAGCTACAAGGGAAATCGAAAGGAGAAGGTCAGATACAATTGCGCAGATAACGAGTATAGCGAATCATCAGAAGAGAAAAAGCAACAGAAAAGGAAGGAGGACGCAAGAAGTATAATAGCGCAAGCTCGAGTAAATAAATCGCGACAGGATTGGAGGGAAGAGAATTACGAGGACGACGATAAAGATATGGGTGCGTTATGCTTTACCCACAGGGTTCGCAAAATGCGGGTACCCAAAGGATTCAAATTACCGCACGACCAGAATAAGTACGACGGGTCGCAAGAACCTACCTTATGGCTATCAGATTATCTACAGGCAGTGCAGATATTAGGGGGAACAAAGGCGACTGCAATGCAAAGTTTGCAGCTGCACCTCACCGGCGCCGCACGGTCCTGGTTGAACACCCTACCCGACGAATCCATTGGAAGCTGGGGGAACTCGAAAGTCAATTCACAAGAAATTTTCGTTCCACCTACAAGCGCCCAGCATCACTGGAGGAAGTTAAAGCATGTGTGCAAAGGAAAGGCGAAACGTTACGTTCTTATATACAACGCTGGAGTATAATCAAAAACTCAGCAGAGGACGTCTCCGACGAACGAGCAATAGACGCCTTTTTGGAAGGACTTCGTCGCTCAGATCTTGTGGAAGAAATAGGAAGAACAAGACCTACGACAGTAGCTGAGCTAATGGAACAAGCCAACAAATTCGCTGATGGAGAGGACGCGTATAACAACAAAAGAGGACGTTCACCAGAAGTCAACAGAATAAGTCGACAGAGGAGACGACACCGCAGCAGGGATAACCAAGGAAGGCAAAATCAGGTAGCCGCGGGTTACATACTAGAAGAAGAGGAAGGGTATGAAAGTAGGAGGTTTCAGGCAGAAGGAGTAGAAAAATCGAGATACTCTGGTCCTTCGGCCGAGGATATGCTATACGGACCTTGTCGAATCCACTACGCGTATCTCGACGGGAAAAGGGTCTCAAATCACCAGATGAAGGATTGCAGAACATTCCTAAGGTTGCAAAGCGCAATGGGCTCAAGCCAAGAAGGGAGGCAAGGAGAAAGACGTAGAAGTCAAGGATATCAAATGCAAAGGCTAGCAAAGCACTTAGAGTCAAAAGTGTACATATCAGCCATGATTCAACCGGTGCCCAAGTCAAAGAAAGAGCGAAAGAGCATATCCAGGCAAGTAAACCTAGCAATATCATCACCACCAGCTACCACAGAGTACCTACGATGGTCAGAGCAACCAGTCAAGTTCAGTAGAGCAGACCACCCAAGGAAAGTTCCCAGGCCGGGCCACTCGCCTATGGTTCTAAAAGCACAAATAGGAGGGTACGACATCGGAAGAGTGTTCATGGATGCAGGGAGCGGCATAAACTTAATATATGCTAGAACATTAAAGGCAATGTGCATCTCGCTGACGAGTCTGAAGCCAACAGATTGCTCTTTCCACGGAATAGTACCAGGAGCAGCAAACTACCCCTTGGGAAGAATAGAGCTCGATGTCTGCTTTGGCAGCAGCGCAAATTATAGAAGAAAGAAACTGGAGTTCGAAGTTATGGATTGGCCGTCACAATATCATGCAATCCTGGGGCGCCCAACATTTGCAAAATTCATGGAAGTACCACACTACGCGTATCTTACGTTAAAAATTCCAGGGCCCAAAGGAACAATTACAGTACAAGGGAGCTTTGAAGTAGCCAACACATGCGACAAAGAATTCAACAGGATGGCGCAAACCTTCGGCATGACAGCAGAATATGAGAGGTTAAAAGGAGAAACGGATCATAATGTGCTACCCGACGTTGGAAGATCCCTGCCAGATAAGGCTTTCGACACAACGCAGGACTCAAAGAAAATTCAGGTCCACCCTACTGATCCAAACAAGACAACATCAATTGCGGTGAACTTGGATCCCGCATAGGAAGGCGCGCTCGTCGAGTTCCTCCGTGAGCGCTGGGAAATCCTCGCCTGGTGTCCATCGGACATGCCAGGGGTTCTCAGGGAACTCGTCGAGCACGCACTAAATGTAGATCCCAAGGCAAAACCAGTCAAGCAACCATTGAGGCGATTTGATGAACCTAAAAGGAAGGCGATAGCGTCAGAATTGCACAGGCTAGAAAATGCCGGATTTATCAGAGAAATCAAAACTTCGAGTTGGGTATCGAACCCAGTCATAGTACCCAAGAAGAATACAGACGTACAAAGAGTGTGTGTCGACTACACATCTCTCAATAAGCATTGTCCAAAGGATCTCTTCCCTCTACCCCGCATCGATCAGATAATCGATTCCACAGAGGGATGCGCGAGGCTTTCATTTTTGGACGCATATTCTGGTTACAACCAGATCAAATTGAAGAAAGAGGACGAAGAAAAAACGGCCTTCATCACACCATACGGAGTATTTTGCTACCAGGTAATGCCGTTCGGCTTAAAAAATGCAGGAGCAACTTATCAACGAATGATGCAAAATTGCCTGGGAAACCAAATAGGACGCAATATCCAAGTCTACATTGATGATGTAGTCATCACAACAAGAGAAGAGAAATCTTTAATCAGCGACTTGGCAGAAACCTTCGACAACCTGAACAAGTACAAGCTCAAGTTGAACCCGACAAAGTGTTCCTTCGGAGTATCAGCAGGGCAACTTTTGGGGTTCTTGGTGTCAGCGCAAGGAATAGAAGCAAACCCAGAGAAGATTCAAGCAATATTAACAATGGGGAAACCCACGAAACTACACGATGTACAGAAACTGGCAGGACGCGTCGCGGCACTAAGTCGCTTCGTGGCTCGATTAGGGGAGAAGGCTCTTCCTTTTTATGCACTTATGAAGAAGTCAGACGATAAATTTGAGTGGACAGAAGAAGCAGACGCAGCGTTTGCACAGTTGAAAAAAGTGCTTTCCACGCCCCCAGTGTTGGTCGCACCAAAAGAAAAGGAGCCACTGCTATTGTACATCGCCGCAACCCATCAGGTGGTGAGTACAGTTCTAGTAGTCGAAAGAAGCGAAGAAGGAAAAGCCCATGGCGTCCAGAGGCCGGTATATTTCATCAGTGAAGTGCTATCTCCAACCAAACAGAGGTACCCGCATTATCAGAAATTGGCATACAGTGTCTTCACAACTGCACGTAAACTACGACAGTATTTTGCGGTGCACCCAATTATAGTGGTCAATGAAGCCACTACAAGGATTCCGGTCTATTGCAATAACAACATTCATTGCAATAAGTGGCAAATTGTCACAATAGGTACCAATTGCCACAACATTGCGTTCGTTGCCAAGCGTTGCAACAGCAAGCATGGTAATAGGTTATTGCCACAAAAAGAAAAATGTGGCAAGAAAACGTGTTATTGCAACGCCGATGTGACAAGTAGCCACACTTTTTCTTATGGCAGCATGCCCTTGTCACCACAATTTTGGTTTGTGGGGATAGCTTAATGCAACAGGCACCAACATCGTGGCGATTAGCCGTTTGTGGCAATAGACATTTGTGGCGATTGCCTATCCCAACAACACTTGTTTCGTGGCGCATGTTCTTCCGTTGCAATAGCCAAATGTTGCAATAGATCTAAACCCTATGGCAACCTACTATTTTCTCGTGGGTATACCTCTATCGCCACGAACTATCTATTCATGGTATTACTTTATGGCAACAATTCTTTAAACGTGGCGAGAAACTATTGCAACATACTTGTTTTGGTGGTAACATATAGTTATCACAATGGCCAAAATCTATGTGGTAAGAAGCAATTGCGACAATACAACCGGTTCGTGGTGAAAGGCCTATTTCAAGAAAGATGAATTTGTGGCGTCAAGGGGATATTACAACGGACAACATGTTTGTGGCATAAACCTATTATGACATTACAAACATTTATGGTGGAAGGGCTATTTCAACGAAACTGAATTTGGTGGCGTCAAACCATTGCAACCGAAACTAGGTTGTGGTAAATGGTTATTGTAACCCGAAAAAATACTGGCTTTCAATTATATTATTCAAACCACCGTTATATGATGTAGATTCATAAAATATCATCGCAAATATCACTACACAACCATTTTACAGAACACCTACTTACACTTTGAATTAAACCTACTATAGTCCTTGCAATTAACTCTCGATCCGCAATCAACTCCCGATCGTGATCCAGCGATCAGTGCCGGCCAGCCCATGATTACCGCCCTGCACGAGCTCCTTCTCCATCTAGCGGCGGCGCCCAGCACCTCACCGCCCCTTGCTCATCGGCGCCCTGCACCGCCCGTGCACTGACGAGCCCTTCTTCCTCCATCAGCGACCCAGCACCTCGCCCGCCAGGACATAGCTGGCCACCGTCTCCAGCACCCCGCCGCTGGGTTGTGCGCCATGGAGGTCGAGCGGCGAAACCACGAGTCGAAGCTCCTCGCCCTCACAGGCCTCCACCCGTCCCTCTTCTCGTCGCTTGCCGTGCCACCGCCGCGATGGCTGCATCTGCCCTCGCACGTCATGGCTGCTCCTCTGCCAAGACACCCACAACCGACATCGCATGCCATGGCTGCTCCTCCGCCGAGACGCCCGCAGCCAACCTCGCACACCATGGATGTCCACTCATCCTGCCATAAAGAAACAAGTTTAGTTCACCTGAATGTCCTAGGAATTACAATATGCCAAGCAAGATTCATAAGTTCAATTGGTGTTATTACAAACATGGAAATGACATAACTGGAAATTGTAAAAGAGTGAAACCAAGCTAAACATGCTGCAGGGAGGTTAATATGTGGTTTTTTGTGCTACAATTATCTCTTTTGTCATAAACATGAAAGAAACCATTGTTTGCCGTTACAAAAATATTCTGCAATTGTATGCATATAAGAACTGCAGTTCTTGACATTTGCCATTAACAAACAGAGAATGACAGATGTAGTGCAGTCTTTATGTTTTTGTATGGCAATCTAAGAAACTGACCATACCACCAAATTGTTTAGCTACTGCCAAAAGATAACACTGAGTAGTAAGAAACACTCATCATTGGGTTCACAGGTCACAAGGTTTTCAACCCAACTAGCTACTCTTTCCTTAGGCAATTGACAATTCATAGAACAAGTATGTCTGGAGAGCGGAGACCGAAGCTCCCGATAATTTTAACTCTCTGAAGCAATAGAACAAATACAGATCAAAAGGAACAGCCTACCTGAATCCCTCCATTTAAAGATAGAAGATTTTCCCAGTTGAAGAAAGCTCATTTAGACTATCACCGCCACATATAGACATCATGCAATCCGTAGCATCAATATGGAACATTTCCCGAAGATTCCTGGCAAACATATTGTTAGATTTACAAAAATAATTAGCTATCAAGAAAATAGAAAACTAAGCAGTACCAGTAATATATGGATGTTTTTTCAAATGAAACTTTACGGATGTTTTCAAAGAGGAGCTTCTTGATAGTTTATGGAATGATCAAAAAATGATACTCCATTCCTCCAAAGCAACCTCTGTGACTCATCCAAAATATTTTTTATATCCGAAATTAACAGAGATAGTGTGATTGGAAACTATGCAAATATTATTGCACACACAAGCAATGTCAGGCACGCGCAGCGTAATGCAAGCACAGTTTTCCAGCTCAGTTCAGCATTATGGCATGACAGGCACGCACCGAGTTACCTTCTTAGTTGCCACTTGTGGATTGACCTTCTGAGTCGCCACCTCTTCTTGTACCTCTAGCAAACCACAGGCTATGCAGTGCCAGTTTACCTGCAGTCTATACAAAATAGAGCCATAATCACTTAGGTGAGCACTTGTGGCCTTGACACTGCAGGTCACATAAACAAGGGAGGAGATATCAGCCAGGACTCATGCATCACTAGATAAATAGGGCATACAAAAGGGACAATAATGTCCAAATGACCATAGTACCTACGAGTATACATCATGTAGTACAGAAGTATATATATTCTCAAGATCAAGTTTGCATTTAGCTAAACATTTTATATGTTGTACAGAAAACATTTCCTTAGAATCATGGAGATGATATTCACAGCAAAAAAAACTATCCTAGCATAACACCACCACAGAGTTTGTGCTTATATCATATACTAAGGGATTTCAAAACTAGTTGCAAATCACAGACTTAAGATGGAATGTCAGACAGTAACATACCAATTAAATCATGTACTCCTACAATCAGTAATTTGTCATCTTTAATTTGAACAGATAATGCAAAATTGAAGAAGGTTTACCATTCTACTGATCATCGAACAGATAATGCAAAATGCTAACTATGATGACAGGGGAAGATGGAACTTAGCAACAAAGTGAAAGAATTATTAGCATGAATTGTTTCCAATGTTCTGATGGAGTAATATGCTGGATTTTATTTCTACCGCTTTACAAGATTACTTCAACAGTAGACAATAATTGAATGGGGAGAAGAACCTTAGACTGCAAACTGTTACACGGACCAGAGTTCCAATTACGCACAACAAGGCATGGTTATGAGAGCTGTACTCACTAGTGAATTTGCTGAGATAGTGGGTGAACTTGAGCGTCTGGGTGGCGAGGTCGCGGACAGGGGAGAGGATGAGCGCGCGGATGCCAGCGCCAGGGTCGTGGTGGCGAAGGTGCAGGAGCATGGGCACCAGGAAGGCCGCGGTCTTCCCGGACCCAGTACGGGCCACGACGGCGACGTCGAGCCCGGCGATGATGAGCGGCATCGCCTTGCGCTGGATCGGCG
Organism: Dactylis glomerata; assembly: GCA_007115705.1. Taxonomy (NCBI): domain Eukaryota; kingdom Viridiplantae; phylum Streptophyta; class Magnoliopsida; order Poales; family Poaceae; genus Dactylis; species Dactylis glomerata. The sequence goes on along the minus strand of QXEO01000964.1, from coordinate 2,406,706 downwards.
TGGGAACGCGGTACCCCTTGTGGCGCACCCCGCGGTAGACATCCTCGCATAGCCCCAGGGACACGAACCCGCCTGACTTGGGCTTCTTGTGCGCCGCCTGAGCGGCCTTCTTCTTCCTTGCCCCCTTCGGCTTCATGTGAAGCGGCCACCGCGGCCTGTGATCCGCTGTAGATGCGGCGGCATCCGTGGAGAGCATCGTGAGAGCAGAGAAAGGGGAACCAAAAGCGGTGCAGAGGAGAAGAAATTACCTGCGACTCAGATGTGTTCCTCAGTGTCGACGGTGCCGACATGACGCCGTGAGGACGAACAAAGGAGGCAGCTCTCAGATCCGATCTCACGATTTGCTGATGATAAATAATCGGGAGTAGGAGTACTTATGAGGGTTTTTTGCGGGAGGTTAGAAAATTATGGCGCAATACAGGATCAAAATTTTGTGGGAAGTTAAAAAAAGAAGGTTAGCGGGAACGCAAAAATTACCTCCACGAAGTAGAGTACGCACTTATTTATTTGTTTGGACATTAATTATTTTATTTTAAAGTGATCTTTTATAATAATGAAATAAGTTGGAAATAATATGGAATATATCTGCTTCTGAAAACATTATTACTAAAATTTGTTTGTAAAAGTTTATTTCACGGACTGGACGAGATAGATGTTCACGTCGTTGCCAATCGTACATGTCGGTTGCGATGGTGGAGAGAGTATGCGGTCCACACAAGAACAACTGTCACGCCGGTGAGGGTAATGGAGGTGGTATGTGCTACACTCATCGAGAGAAACATCATGACACCCTCGTTTTAAAACTACTAGGTTATAATATTACCATCAAACATAAGTAGATATGTGGATGAGACGTTCGATGTATCTTGGTTCTAATCTCAAGGTTTGATCTTGATATGGCTTGATAATACGGGAAATGGCGAAGAACAGAAAGGACGCGATGGAAAAGACGTGCACACACGCGCGTGCAATAACCACACAACTGCTTCTAGTGTGAGGATGACTCCGATAGGGTCATGAGAGGAGATGTGGAAGAACACGAAAAACGCGATGAAAAATGCACGTGCAATAAACCCCCTACGGAGCAACCGCTTTGTTCTCACCGACTGGTTCATCGATCCAATATAACCCAATGCAAGAAAGACCTGATGGTCACCGACCGGTCATTTATTTCATGTCATTGACGGGCCACTGATGTTCTCCATCGATCAACGGGAATACGCCATTGCCATGAGAAGTGGACGGATGGCATTGTGCTATGGCACAAACCCTATGACTGATTCTTTTGTATGTAGACTGAAATATGATAATAATAATCTATACCTAATAATAAAAGCAAAAGGGTTTCTGGTCAAAATTTGGGGATTCCACATTTTAAGCTAATTACCATGTTGCCACCGATAAGTAAAAATAACGCGAGTTTGTTCGTCCGTACAGTCGTGGTTCGTTCGTCCGTCGCCTTGTTGGGCCTGGCCCAATTTGTCGGTTCCGATAAATAAACCCCAAACATGGAGGCTAACCCTAAAAAAAGCTCCATGTGTTATTCCACGTCCCGCCGTCAACAATGGATCGATCTTCGGCGTCGTACCCTGCCTCATCGATCGTCGCGGCCGCTGGCGTTCGAAACCCATCGGGCATCAGTTGATCTTGATGGCCGGGACCCCTCGACCATATGCAACTACGATGCCACCGTACTCTGGCTGCTCCTCGCTCCCACCAGGCGAGGTTTGATCGATCCTCATGGGGGTGACGGTAGGGGCTGCTGGAGCTCTTCCACCTGTTTTGTTTTTCAATCTACGTTGTGTAGCTGGACTAGAGCTAGGCTCCGTGATGACGATGCCTGACTGTCGGACCGGGGCAAAGATGACGACGCCTTCAATTCTCTGAATCCTCTGTCTACTCTAGAAACAAAAAAAATACAAGATAAAACAGTGTTGTCGGGGTCGACGCCTGCCTAGGCGGATGTGGGCACCAAGGCAGCCGACGAGGAGACCTTGAAGCACAGCCCGTGCAGCGTGGTGCTCATGAATTATGTTTATATGTGGGTAAGAAATAACTTGACAAAACCTTGTGATGTAGATTTTTTTAACCCGGTGTAACGCACGGGCAAATTTCCTAGTAATAATATAAGCAAAAGCTATTGTATTTGGAAGCAAATTATATCCCATGTAGGAAGCAATAATTCTTCAAACAAATATGTGTGTTCATTTGAAGCAGATACTAGTATTCCTTTGGAAGCTATTTATATCAATGTTGTATAGACAAATGTTTGATCCCTTGGAAGCAAACACTATTTTATTTGTATAAGGAAATTATATTTTCTATTGAAAGCAATCTTGATACAAAAAGAATGCTTGTTGCATTTTATCCGAAGCAATCAAGCAAGCCAGTAGAAAGAAAATATTTGAAGCAAAATTAAGTTGCACTAGCAAAGATATTTTTTGAAAGGAACAACACTTCCATTAGTTGAAAACAATGCTTCCGTGGCACAAGTATATGTTGCTTCGACTTGGAAAACATACTAGTACTAATTAATTTGATGTATTTTATTATATGGAAACAACTCATAATTCCCTAATTCTTTATAAAAATTAGGGATAGATCAGACTTGAATTACGGAAGCAGTTTAAACAAAGCACGCAAATTTCGTTCCTAAAATCATGGGAAGAGACGCGCAGGTCCTGATCCTAGTAGTTTAAACGGAAATATGTCATTTTGTTCCGAAGTCATGGAAAGAGCCGCGTGGGGGCCTGGTCAAGAATTCGAGCGGCCACACTACTTCCCATCCTACGGCAAATTGCTTGTCCCATGGCAAACATATATTGAGATTCGATTCTTTTTTATTGATAGTAGGCCATGATCCTGCGCCTAACTAGACCGAGCTAATATAGGAGGGTGGGCCCACCAGTTTCTGTCAAAGAAAAAACTAATACTTCTACTCTAACTTAGCCCATCAGGAGATGCAGTCCAAAACTTCTCTTCTACTTTTCCAGTTTGACCATAAAATTTAATGGCATTTTCTATTTGGCGCTCAACGCGGTAGCGAGCGCCGTGACATGTAGCCCCCCGAGCACTCGATCGCTAAATTGGGCTGGCCCAGCGCCTTGTTGCCCTTAGGTTTTTCCATTTTCGGGAATGTTAAAGACAATACTAATTACGGTTTTATCCTTTTTTGTTGGTTTTCGTTTCAATGTTTTTCTGATCCGGTTCTCTTTTTATTTTTTCTCTTTTATATAACTGTTCTCTCATCTTTTTTATTTTCCTTTTATTTTTCAGGATTTTCTTAATTTTGAATATTTTATATAAAATCTAGAAGTTTCAATTTTGAACATTTATTTTTTGTTTAGAAGTCTAAACATTTTTAAAAGTTGAACAATTTTTAAATATATCTTTTCATTATTTGAACACATTATAAATTTGAACATTTTATAAGAATCTTACATTTTCAAAAATCTACTTTTTTAAATCTGAACATTTTTCTAATGTGAACAGTTTTTAAAATTTTGGAACTTTAAATTTTGAATATATTTTCACTTAGAAGATTGAACATTTTTAAATTTTGAACAATTTTTAAATCTATTTTTTCATGATTTGAACTTTTTTTGTCAAATCTAAACTATTTATAAAAGTTATGAACATTTTTCAAATGTGAACATTTTTAAATCTGGACACTTTATAGAAATGTGAACATTTTTTTTCAAAATCTGAACCTTTTTGCAAAAATGGATATTTTTCAAAAAAGTGAAGATTTGAAAAACTCTGAATATTTTTTAAATGCTTGAACATTTTCCAAAATCATGGATACTTTTTAAAAATCTGTGAATTCGTGAACTCTGTTAAATTAGTAACCCTTTTTTCTATATAAGGAGACTCAGCAGCGAAAGCAAGCAAAAAAAATCAAAGAACCTGGACATGGGCATGGGTAAGCGAGCGAACGTGAAACTCGCTAGGGGAAACGGTACTGAAGGAAGCACGTGAAAGTACTAAATGGGCCAAGCCCAGGGAACCAAAGAAGTATGTTCTAACTCAATAGTTGATGCGTTTAGCATCAAATAGGAGCGCCCGAACTTAACCACCAAAAAGAGTTACATGAGTCTGCTGTCGAATCCTCCATGGCGAACTCCTCCTTACCCCTCAATCCTCCTCCTTAGCGCCGCGCCGGTGTGATCACAGACACAGGCGCCCAGGCAGGCGCTGCCATGATCCCACACTACAATATCAATACATTATAAGATTAGCTGGAGTGTGAAGAACCGTCTAGGCAAATCATCCAAAGTACAACCCAAACAGAATGCATACAATGCAAAGTTCTAGTGTTGTTCTAGCTAGCTTGTGTTGAAATCTTGTCGGTTAAACGGATGCACAAATAATAGAAATTTAGTGTTGCTTTGGACACTCCGCTGCAACCTAGCCGTTTCTAAAATTTGAACTTTGTTGTCTTTTAGAGGGGATGCGGACATGGCCGTCATTTTTCTGTAACCACACATAACATTTCTATATGCTACCTTAATTTAATTTTTCAAATGTTTAATGTTATCTTCTTGCCTGCTGCTACTTGTTCACGGGCTGATGACAAGGTTCATGAGCTGGTGAGTTGCTGGCCATGATAGTATTAGGGGTTACTAAAATATTTCAATTGCCGGGAGCCATGGCCCAGGTGGCCCATGTGAAGGCCTGTCATTGACTCTGGAATATTGTTGCAACACCTTGTTCTTTATTGCAATAGTAGTGAGTTGTAGTAATATGCTCTACATATTGCCACGAATACACAATTTGTCGCAGTAAACAGTAGTTATTGCAACGCGGTGAAATCGAGGCAAAAGATATGCTCTATTACCACCAATATGTGTTTTGTTGCAATCGGTGGTTGATTTTTTGCAACAATATTTGTACCTATCGCAATGTGACACAACTGTTGCAATATCTGTTTGAATATTACCACGAATGTCTATTTTGTTGCGAGACCTAGTTTCTATCGCAACAAAATGACTAACTCGGGCAACGGAATTTGGTTGTCGCAATATCGTGGTCATATTGTAACGTCCATGCATATTGTTGCAATATACGGGCTATATTGCAACAAAACATGTACTTATCACAACAAAACTAAACCGTTGCAATATGCGCATCCTATTACCACAAAGGTGAAAATGGTGGCAATATTGCATTTTATTGCAACAAAATTTGGTTGTAGCAATAAAAATTGTTGCAATAGACCGGATTTCCTGTAGTGAGCGCCACTATCGAACATATTGAACAACCCTCTAGCGACAGGACGTGTCTCTTTGTGGGGAATCGAGTTATCTCCCATGGACATCACGTACGAAAAAAGGAAGGCGATCAAGTCGCAAGTCTTGCCAGACTTTACAGCAGAGTGGCTCGAGTTGCAAAGCACGGGACCACCAGATTTATCGAGTACTTGGACAATGTACTTCGACGGTTCTAAGAGAGTCCAAGGCGCAGGCGCAGGAGTAGTGTTGATATCACCTCATGGCGACAAATTAAAGTACGTCTTAAGGATGAGCTTTCCGCAGGCTTCTAACAACGAAGCGGAGTATGAGGCTTTGTTGCACAGAATGAAGATGGCTAAAGCATGTGGAGCAACTCGCCTAAAAATATTTGGAGATTCTAACCTTGTTGTTCAGCAAGTTATGAACAGATGTGACACAATCAACGACAACATGATGGCCTACAAAAATTTGTACCATTATCTAGAAGGAACGTTCGATGGATGCGAAGTCTCGCACATAAGCAGGAACAGCAATGAAGAAGCTAACACTTTAGCAAATATCGGGTCACAATGTTTACCTGTGCCGTCCGGAGTATTTTGGGAGGAAATAGTGGAAAGATCAATAAAAAGTGGAAAAAGCTCGACTACTACAGCAGGCTCGGGGGCTACGTCAGAACCAGAGGAGGTCATGATGATAGAAGAACATGGATGCAACCATATCTTGCGTACATGATAAATAAAAAACTACCAGAAGATGCAGTGGAGGCCAAGAGGATAACTCAAAGATCGAAAGCATTTGTCGTGTTGGAGGGGAAATTATACAAGAGAAGTATCACCGGCGTTTTACAGCGTTGTGTAACGCCCCAGGAAGGGCAAGCAATATTGAAAGACATACATGGCGGAGTATGTGGCCATCATGCTAGCAGCAGAGCAATAGCGGCAAAAGCTTTCCGAGCAGGATTCTATTGTTTAACAGCCATCGAGGATGCAAAAGATATAGTTCGAAAGTGTGAAGCATGTCAAAGGTTTGCATCTAGACCGCATGCACCAGCAGCGGAGCTACAAACAATACCATTATCTTGGCCCTTCGCACAATGGGGCCTCGATATGGTGGGAAAGTTGCACAAATCTTGGCCAGGAGGGCATGTCTACATGCTAGTGGCAGTCGATAAATTCACAAAATGGGTGGAAGCGGCCCCGGTAACAACTCAAGATTCTACAGCAGCAATCAGCTTCATAAAGTCATTAGTTTTCCGTTTTGGTGTACCATACAGCATCATCACAAACAACGGGACAAATTTCACTTCGAAGGAATTCAAGACTTACTGCGAAGGATTAGGAATCAAGCTCAAATTCGCATCGGTGGCGCATCCGAAGACAAACGGGCAAGTCGAAAAAGCCAATGGCCTAATATGTAGTGGAATAAAAAAGAGGCTTTTAGCACCTCTCGAGAAAGCCAAGAGCGCTTGGGTAGAAGAATTACCTTCCGTTCTTTGGAGCCTAAGAACTACGCCCAATGCAGCAACTCAAGAAACTCCTTTTTTCCTGGTCCATGGCGCAGAAGCCGTGCTTCCAGTCGAAGTTACGCACGAGGCTCCAAGAGTGACAGCGTATGACGAGACAACGTCAACAGAAGCATTGCAAGATGATGTCGATGCATTAGATGAAGCAAGAGATAAAGCATTAGAAAGGGCTACGCAATATCAACAAAGCCTATGAAACTACCATAGTAGTCGAGTTCGTCCACGATCCTTCGTGGTGGGAGACCTTGTTTTGCGACTCAGGCAAGACAGCCACGGCAAATTGGAGTCCCCTTGGGTGGGACCTTACATCGTCACTGAAGTAATACCAGGAGGAGCGTATCGACTACAAGACAAGAAGACTAGGAAGGATGAAAGCAACCCGTGGAATGCAGAGCAGCTACGACGTTTTTACGCGTAGAATAAATATAGTGGTATAAATAAATTTGAGTTAACCCTCTGAACCCAGAACATGAGGCCACAGGTCGGGTTCTTTGGGTTGAACTCGACAAAATTGTACAATTATTTGTTACTTCTCCGACCGGGGGCTTCAACCCCTGGGTCGTACGAAAGGGATTATTATTGCAAGTTGGAGGTCCTTTTTCACTGAAAGGTTGTTTAGACAACCCGACAAATACTTACACAACTTGGTTCATAAAAGGAACCCGATATTCTTCCTACATTTTGGTTCGCAAAGAACCCGATATATGGAAAGCATACCTCAGAACATGACTTGTTCTCATGGTACTAGCAAAAGACATCGACACAAAGTACGAATATGCATTACAAATATCATTGCAGCAAGGACATTATCAAACGAAATTACATGGATAGCAGATCCTAATGGAACTAGACTTCAGATTCATATTTCTTCTGGCACTGGGTGCCATCATAGATTGTCACGTCGAACTTCGACGTGCCGATATGGAAGTCGAAGACCATGAAGAAGCCTTGGTGGATGTCGTGGTCCTCTGCAAACTCTGACCAGCCGCCCCTAAAATATTGCTCGCCGTCGCCATCATACCACACCTCCACCTCGTATGGGATGCCACTGCCAGACTGTTCACGAAGAACCGCCTCTCGCAGTTCGCGGCCATCCATGAACTTGGTGAAATTCAGCGGCAGGCGCTGAATCTCACGGCACTGCGCCATGGCAATGCAGAAGAAGGAGAAGATTCGGGGAGGGGCAGCAGGAGCAGTAGGAGCAGCAGGAGAAGGAGCGATTGGACCTGAAGCAGCGTCAGTCACCTTAGGCTTGTTCTTGCTACCATGTGGACGGCCGGGACGACGCTTAGCCGGAGCGTCCGATGATGTTCCTGCGGCGGCTGAAGTGATGTTGCTCCTGTTCTTACTTCCACGAGGGCGACCCCGACCTCGTGGCGTCACCGGGGAGCCAAGGTTCAGACGAGAACCTTCAGCATCCGCCATGAGAACAAGGGAAAAACCTTGGAAAACCCTAGTTGGAGAGAGAAGATGATGCGGAGGAGGAGGAATCTGATTAGGGTTTTTTACCTTTACCAGATGGTGCTTTATTTATAAGCACGTATTATTGGGCCCCCGTGCTGCAGCACAGCCCGTAAACATATTTTACAGCAGGAGTTAAATTCTGCGCAGAGCAGACGATAATATCAAAGAAGAAAAACAAGAAAAGGAGACTATGGTTGCACGACATGAAAATCTCGACTTGGACTCGGGGGCTCGCCAACAGAAGAAAGAAGAGCTGAACTTTGAGCCTATGCCTGACTACGAGTAGCCAAACATAGCCTCGGGGGCTACTACCATCGGGAGCGCTGAGCGCGCACCCGATAGAGGATGAGATAATCAATATTGAAGATGCAGAAAGGATAAGCATGAAAACTTCGACTATGTAGTCGACAAAAGAAAAGAAAAGCTTACTACCATCGGGAGCGAAGAAGGTCAATTTAAAATCCGAAATTCTTTGGTTTCATCAGTCAAAAAACTTGGCTGCGAATATAAGATTCTCGAGTTGCGTTATCGCAACGAAACTCGAATGCCGTGATTTATTACGAAGTAAGACCCCGGGATCCGTCCTGTGTGGCCTGGTATACGCACATGGATGCGCTCTGCTGGTACGTATCCGTGTCTACGACGCGAAGAAAATCCTGGTGGACGCACTGGGTACCTTGAGAATCACTGGGATTCATTCTTTGTAAGTCCTAAATGCGGCAAAAGAGTGGATTTGACCGGTATACCAAATTCAAGTCCAAGGGGATTGAATTTGAAGTAGGTGACAAGTATCTGTTCCGGCAGTTAACTGACCTCTTGATCCGTTAGAGTTGTCAGGCTTGCTCATCAAAACCCCTTGCGAAAAAATATCATGAAAACAAGTCAAAAAGACTAAGTCGAAGATTTGAGGATGAGAAGAAGTCGAAGAATTAATCAAGTCGAAGATTTGAAGATTAGAGATTCAACCTGAATCTACAATTCTAGGTAGAATCTCGGGGGCTACTGACAAGGGTATAGTTAATAGAGCCCGCTAGTTGAGTACCCCTGAGGCCCGATAAGCTAGGCCCAATTGTAATGATAGTCAAATACGAGTTCTTACCGTATGTCGATATTGTAATCTGTATCGTACCCTACCCGATCCTCGAGACCTGGCCACCTATATATAGGGGCCAGGAGGGGACGGTGTAGGCCAGATTGAAAGCAAGCCAGGTTGAACACCCAAGTTTACTTTTGATACACGCCTATTTCGACTAACTTTACCTTCGAGTTCATCCGACGCCCTATCTCCCCGATCCTAAGTCCTTCATCTAGGACATTTGCCGAGTTAACCCTCGTCACTTGTCTACTTTTAGTTTTGCTGAAATGGCTAATCCTGAAAACACCAAGTTGTATGACTTTACTAGCATGAACAATAGTGATTTTATCTGCACTCCTATTGCACCACCTGCTCCTGCTGAAAATTTTATGAGATTAAGCCTACTTTATTGAACCTTGTTATGAAAGAGCAATTTTCTGGTGCTAGTACTAAAGATGCTGCAGCTCATCTCAACAATTTTGTTGAGCTATGTGAGATGCAGAAATATAAGGATGTAGAAAGTGATATTATTAAGCTCAAGTTGTTTCCTTTTTCTTTGAGAGGAAAAGCTAAAGATTGGTTGCTGTCTTTGACTAAGAATAGTATTGATTCATGGGCTAAGTGTAAGGATGCTTTTATTGGTAGATACTATCCTCCTGCTAAAATTATATCTTTGCGTAGCAATATTATGAAGTTTACTCAGTTTGATAATGAACATGTTGCTCAAGCTTGGGAAAGAATGAAATCTATGATAAAGAATTGCCCCACTCATGGACTGACTACTTGGATGATTGTCCAAACTTTTTATGCAGGACTGAATTTTTCTTCAAGGAACCTACTTGATTCAGCTAATGGAGGTATTTTTATGTCCCTTACCTTGGGCACCGCAACAAAGCTGCTTGACAACATGATGGTAAATTATTCCGAATGGCACACCGAGAGAGCTCCACAAGGTAAGAAGGTAAATTTTGTTGAGGAAACCTCTTCCTTGAGTGATAAGATCGATACCATTATGGCTATGCTTGCTAATGATAGGACTCATGTAGATCCTAATAATGTTCCTTTAGCCTCTTTGGTTGCTCAAGAAGAGCATGGTGATGTGAACTTCATCAGAAACAATAATTTTAACAATAATGCTTATAGGAATAATTTTGCTAGTAACAATTATAGGTCGTTTCCCCCTAATGGTGAAAATGGCTATCTTGGTAGACCTAAAATGCCTAGTGAAGAGAGGTTTTTAGAACTTGAAAAGGCTACCAAGAACTTTATGCAAATGCAATATGAGCAAAATAAGTTGTTTACTAAGACTATGGAGGAGCAATCAGCTCTGTTGAGGACTATTAGTCATCAACTTGAAAATTTGAACAAGGCTATTCCTGAATTGCAAGCTAAGGTTTCCAAAGCCGAAACCAATATTTCATCTTTGCCTAATGTGCAATCCTCTTTGGTTAGCAGAATGTCCGCTAAGCCTGATCCTTTTGCTACTGCTAATGCTATTCAAGTTGGAATTGATGAAAATCTAAGATTGGTAGCAGAATTGCATGCTAGATGGGAAAGAGAGGATGAGATTGCTAGGAATTTGAAAGTTTGTACTATTACTACCTCTAATGATGTTGTTCCTAATGCTGGCAATCCTCTTACTTTGATTGGTGTAGAGAAAACTCCCACTCCTTGTGTTAAAAAGCCTAAAACTGCCAAAACTTTTTCTCAAAAGAGTGCTAAAAATTTTCGGAGTGTAGGAGATGATAGCTCTACTTCTTTTAATGATTTTGATGTTGATGGCTGCAATATATCTGAAGTTATTTTGTTCTTGCAAAAGCTTGCTTTGACTCCCAATGCTAGTTGATACGTCTCCAACGTATCTATAATTTTTGATGCTCCATGCTTGTTTTTACACCATTTGCCTATTGTTTCGTTACACTTCGTGGCACTTTTATGCATTTTCCGGAACTAACCTATTAACGAGTTGCCACAGTGCCAGTTCCCTATTTTCTGCTGTTTTTGTGTTTCAGAAGTGATACACAGGAAATATTCTCGGAATTGGACAAAACAAGTTCCTGAAGTCTTATTTTACCCGGAAGCTTCCAGAGATCCAAAGGAGAGTAGGAGGGGGGCCACCAGGGCCCCACACGCCAGGGCGGGGCGGCCAGGGCCCTGGCCACGCGAGCCTGGCGTGAGGGCACCTAGCTCCTCCTCTGACATCGCCCCTTCGCCTATAAAGACCCCCCGACGGAAAAAACCTAAGTGCCCGATCACTTTTCCAGAACACATCGCGATCCGCCGCCGCCGTCGACCCGAAGATCGGGAGGGTCCAGAAGCTCTTCCCGGCACCCTGCCGGAGAGGGGAATCGCCACCGGAGGTCTTCTTCATCGCCATGCTTGCCTCCGGAGCGATGAGTGAGTAGTCTACCTTGGACTATGGGTCCATAGCAGTAGCTAGATGGTTGTCTTCTCCACCATGTGCTTCATGTTTAGATCTCATGAGCTGCCCTACATGATTGAGATCACCGTTATGTAATTCTACATGTTTGGTTTGTTGGGATCCGATGAATATTGGTGTTTATGATTAAGTTGTTGTACTGAATATTATCTTATGTTATCTCTATGTTGTTTATGATCTTGCATGCTCTCCGTTGTTAGTAGCTATCTTGGCCGAGTAGTTGCTAGTGACTCCAAGAGGGGGTATTTATGCTCGATAGTGGGTTCATGCCTCTGCTTAACCTGGGGGAGTGACAGAAACCTCTAAGGTTGTAGATGTGCTGTTGCTACTAGGGAGAAAACAACATTCATATGCTCAAGGGCATATGCTTTGTTTACATTACACACTTTGCTTAATGCAATTATCTGTTGTTCGCAACTTAATACTCATGGGGTGTTCGGATTGATATCCCCGGGAGTGGATTATTAGTCATAGATGCAGTTGGATGGCGGTCTATGTATTTTGTTGTAATGCCCAGAGTAAATCTCATAGTGATCTTCTTGACATATCACGTTTATCTTTATTCTATCAATTGCCCAACTGTAATTTGTTTACCCAGCATGTTTTATTTATCTTATGGAGAGACACCACTAGTGAACTGTGGACCCCGGTCCTATTTCCATCATATTGCTATTACCTGTTTACTTTACTCGCACTGTTTACTTTACTCGCATACTCTATTGTTTTCCACTCGATACGCTCATAACCTTTGTTTCAAGCAAACCGGTGAGATTGACAACCTCATCGCAAGTTGGGAGCAAAGTACTTGGTTGTGTTGTGTGCAGGTTCCGCGTTGCTACTGGCCGAAGACGAGTCAACAAGTGCGCCCTTGTTGGAGTGTTATTAAGCCAGTCTGCATCACCTTCAGTCGTCGCTGTCTGCTTTTCTCCTGAACGATATTAAACCTTGGTTTCTTAACTGAGGGAAAACTAGCTGCTATACTCATTATACCTTCCTCTTGGGGTTCCCAACGGGCTGGTCATTCACCACGCACAAGGACTGTCTGCTACACGTCAGCTTGGCACCAGCAGCTTCTTTTCTGGCGCCGTTGCCGGGGAAGAGTGGAAGACCTCTGCAAGGGGAGTTTTTCGCACGCACATCCTTTACTTTGTTTTATTGCTTTGCTTTACTTTATTTATTTTATCTGCATCATTTTATATCAAAAACCCAAAAAAATTAGAATCCTTGGTAGTTGTTTTTACTTGTTTACTTTCGTTTTGCTGAAATGGCCAATCCCGAAAACACCAAGTTGTGTGACTTTACTAGCACAAACAGTAGTGATTTTATCTGCACTCCTATTGCACCACCTGCTCCTGCTGCAAACTTTTATGAGATTAAGCCTGCTTTGTTGAACCTTGTTATGAAAGAGCAATTCTCTGGTGCTAGTACTGAAGATGCTGCAGCTCATCTCAACAATTTTGTTGAGCTATGTGAGATGCAGAAATATAAGGATGTAGAAAGTGATATTATTAAGCTCAAGTTGTTTCCTTTTTCTTTGAGAGGAAAAGCTAAAGATTGGTTGCTGTCTTTGACTAAGAATAGTATTGATTCATGGGCTAAGTGTAAGGATGCTTTTATTGGTAGATACTATCCTCTTGCTAAGATTATATCCTTGCGTAGCAATATTATGAAGTTTACTCGGTTTGATAATAAACATGTTGCTCAAGCTTGGGAAAGAATGAAATCTATGATAAAGAATTGCCCCACTCATGGACTGACTACTTGGATGATTATCCAAACTTTTTATGCAGGACTGAATTTTTCTTCAAGGAACCTACTTGATTCAGCTGCTGGAGGCACTTTTATGTCCCTTACCTTGGGCGCCGCAACAAAGCTACTTGACAACATGATGGTAAATTATTCCGAATGGCACACCGAGAGAGCTCCACAAGGTAAGAAGGTAAATTCTGTTGAGGAAACCTCTTCCTTGAGTGATAAGATTGATACCATTATGGCTATGCTTGCTAATGATAGGACTCATGTTGATCCTAATAATGTTACTTTGGCCTCTTTGGTTGCTCAAGAAGAGCATGTTGATGTGAATTTCATTAGAAACAATAATTTTAACAACTATGCTTATAGGAACAATTTTGCTAGTAACAATTATAGGCCGTATCCTTCTACCAATGGTAATGGTTATGGAAACTCTTATGGTAATTCCTACAACAACACTAGGGCCGCGCCCTCCGAGCTTGAGGTAATGCTCAAGGACTTCATTGGTAAGCAAATTGTTTTTAACAAGTCTGTTGAGGAAAAGTTAGGCAAAATTGATATTCTTGCTTCTAAAGTTGATAGCCTTGCTCATGATGTTGAAATTCTTAAATTAAAAGTGTTGCCTAATGATGCGAAAGAGAACAATGTTTTTGCTACTGCTAACGCTATTCAAGTTGGAATTGATGAAAATATTAGATTGTTAGCGGAATTGCATGCCAGGTGGGAAAGAGAAGATGAGATGGCTAGAGAGATGAAGGTATGTACCATTACTACCTCTAATGATGTTGCTCCTAATGCTAGCAATCCTCTTACTTTGATTGGTGTAGAGAAAACTTCCACTCCTTGTGTTAAAAAGCCTAAAACTGCCAAAACTTTTTCTCAAAAGAGTGCTGAAATTTTTCGGAGTGTGGGAGATGATAGCTCTACTTCCTTTAATGATTTTGATGTTGATGGCTGCAATATATCTGAAGTAATTTTGTTCTTGCAAAAGCTTGCTTTGACTCCCAATGCTAGTTCTTTAAATATTGCTTTTACTAAGCATATTACCAATGCTCTCATAAAAATTAGGGATGAAAAGTTGAAGCAAAAAGCCTCTGTTCCCAAGAAGTTAGAAGATGGTTGGGAACCCATCATTGATATGCATGTTAATGGGTATGATTGCCATGCTTTATGTGATCTAGGTGCTAGTATTTCTATCATGCCTAGAAAGATTTATGACATGCTTGATTTACCACCGCTTGAAAAATGTTATTTTGATGTTCCTATTGCTGATGTTGCTAAGAAGAAACCTTTGGGAAGGATTAATGATGTTCTTATTGTGGCTAACAATAACCTTGTTCCCATTGATTTTCTTATTATGGACGTTGAATGTCATGCTTCATGTCCTATTATTTTGGGAAGACCCTTTCTTCGAACTGTAGGTGTCATCATTGATATGAGGGAAGGCACTATCAAATATCAATTCCCACTAAAGAAAGGTATGGAACACTTCCCTAGGAAAAGAAAGAAATTACTTTTTGACTCTATTCTTAGAGCAAATTATGAGCTTGATGCTTCATCACTTGATGTTACTTGATTCACAATTTTCTGCGCCTAGCTCAAAGGCGTTAAAGAAAAGCACTCTTGGGAGATAACCCAATGTTTCTTTTCAGTACTTTTGCTTTTATTTGAGTCTTGGAAGTCATTACTACTGTAATGACCGCTCCTTATCCTTTTTATTTCGTTTTTGTGCCAAGAGAAGACTCTAATTCGAGTGAGGTAAAGATTTGGGGATGTTGCTGTCCTGAAACTGTTTTCGGTGCTGCACCGTAAAAATTCGTATAAATTCTCTGTATATCTTTTGGACCTGCGATTTCTTGTGCATATGCCCCAGGTGATATCCAAACTTTCGTTAGTTGAACACTTTTTGATTTGAGCAACAGAAAATCCCTCAAAAATTCGACCTTTGTCAGCTGTTCAGTTTTGACAGATTTCTGCCAATATTTGTGTTTGCCACTTTATCGCTTTCTTTTGAGTTCTTTTGATCACGGAACTTTTGGGGAGGTTGATACAGTAGTATTTTCTATATATGTGGTGGTTTTGAGTTGAAACCTGAAGCAAAAAGAGGTTGATTATATGTTATGCCTACACTAATGTTGCTAATAGAATTGTGTTTAGTTTTGTATGAAGGAAGTTTTCAAGTGTAGGGATTGGAGAATGATGAGATGAGTTGAAGAATGGACAAAAGCTCAAGCTTGGGGATGCCCATGCATCACCCCAAGAAATATCCAAGAAGTACAAGCGTCAAAGCTTGGGGATGCCCCCGAGGCACCCCTTCTTCATCGGCAAAAATCAGGTCACCTTTCAAAACACTATATTTTTATTGCTTCATGCACTATGTGTTTTTCTTGGAGCGTCAGTTGTTTTAGTTTTCTTAGTTCATTTAGTTTGTTTGTTTGCTGCAATAAATGGTTGGACCCCAACAAATTTCCTTTGGAGAAGCACTCGCTTTTCATTTGCAAAGAACGCTCTAGTTTTCACTCTTATTAAAAATTGAGTGTTCTTCTTTTTTCTGCTACTGCTTTTGGTTTTCGTTTTCGCCTTGATTTGCGTTCAGATCTTGTCATATCTTTTCATCAAGGTGTATTTTTGCCTCTGATCTTTATTGGTTTTCATCAAAAGAGGTGTCTTTAAAAATTTCAAATGGTGTTGGAAAAGAGAAAAAGCTTTGTGCAAAATAGTGGTACAAGAAGGAGCTTGTGTAGACTGCGGCTTAGGCTTTTTCATGTCATGCTTGATGTCTTTTTGATAGTATGCTTAGTAGTTTTGCTGTAGCATGACTTCTCTCAAATAACTGAGATTGCTTAATGAGCCTTTGAAAAAAATCATGCGTTGTTTTAATTGTTTGGAAGCATTATTTTGGTTTTCTCCTTGATGCTTTATTTGGGTTGACTTGGCGCATGCTCACACATGTTAGACTCTTACAAAGTCGCCAATAGCCTCTATGATCATTTATTTTTTGACTTTTGATGCAATCTTATGCTTCTTTTAATGTCGCTTTGTCGCTTTGCATGATTATGGCTATTATTGCTCTCTTAGTTGGTCGCTCCCAGTCTTTTGCTAGCCTTCGCCTTGTACTGAGTATGAGCTCTACTCGTGCATCCAACTCCTAAAAGCCAAAGTTTTCCAAAGTGTCCACCATACATACCTACTAGCAATTTGCTATTCCAAGTAAATTTGACTTGCTTTTATTTTCTCTTCAAATTAAACTCTTACCAGTGTTATGCGAAATTCGGTCAGTAAAGCTCTCACGAACCGGAAGGCACACTTTACTTTTTCCTGTTCTTAAAAATTTGACATTGTGGTCTCTTATGTTGAGTTGTTATGCTTGCAAGTTGTAAGTTGGATTCTAGCCCAGCCATGCCGTCATGGGGCAAGCTTTCAACATTGCACTTCTTATTTGAGTTGATATCGTGATCTTTTGTTTATGGATGCCCGCGGTGTGAAATGAATTGGGAATCTTGTGAGGATCATGGAGTTTGTATATGTGTTAGGGAAACGCCGGGCCGCCAATCTAAGCCATGCATAATTCATGGTGGAAATTTGCAGCATACGCATGGTGAACATACGACGACGCATCTCACAATAAAAAGCTAAACAAAAGGCAAATAAAAGAGATGTCGAGGTGTTCATTGTCTGCTTGTCCTGTCATTTTGGTGTGGGCTTTTTCCATGTCATCGGGCACGGAGGTACCCCAATTGGCGGTTCTCAATGATATGCATATACTTACAATGACAAGAGCCTTGCTTGGGACTCTAAGTAAAGTAGCATGAGGTTTGGGTACTCGTATTCACGGGACACGAGGTTTTCAACTTATGATTTGTCAAGCATATGCATCATAATTGTTCTTGCATTAACTTTAACCATTCAAGATGCTTATGATGGGGGCAATGAGAGCTCAAAGCCGGTAAGTACCATAATTTTTGAAGGTTATAAAACTTGCAATCACTACTTCCCTCTGCGAAGGGCCTTTCTTCTACTTTTATGTTGAGTCACCACCTTCTATCTTCATGCACCATTAAGAGAGCAAAGTTGTCATTCTTAGTGTGATATGCATTGTCCCAAAGTTCATTGATTGATTCATATTGTTGGTTTCACTTGTTCTTAAATTATTTGTATCTAGTCGCCCTCTTAAACTTGAAGGTGTCCTATGCAGTTATGTTTTGCTCTCTTTGAAGGACAAGCTGAAAACCATTTGTATGTTTTTCCTTATGATTTGAACACATGTTTGACTTTCATTGTTTCATTTTCATGATCTTTTGTTTGTGTTCATTTGCATGTTTACAACATGGTTGCTAAGTTCTTATTGTCAAGATTATATCTTCATGCCCATGTTTTAAGTTCTTATGATCCCAGCTCACAAATGCTTACATACATGATCAAGATTGTGTAGGTGCATGTCACCTCAAAAATTATTCTTTTGTTATCACTTACCTACTCGAGGACGAGCAGGAGTTAAGCTTGGGGATGCTTAATACGTCTCCAACGTATCTATAATTTTTGATGCTCCATGATTGTTTTTACACCATTTGCCTATTGCTTCGTTACACTTTTATGCATTTTCCGGAACTAACCTATTAACGAGTTGCCACAGTGCCAGTTCCCTGTTTTCTGCTGTTTTTGTGTTTTAGAAGTGATACACAGGAAATATTCTCGGAATTGGACGAAACAAGTTCATGAAGTCTTATTTTACCCGGAAGCTTCCAGAGATCCGAAGGAGAGTAGGAGGGGGGCCACCAGGGCCCCACACACCAGGGCGGCGCGGCCAGGGCCCTGGCCGCGCGAGCCTGGCGTGAGGGCGCCTGGCTCCTCCTCTGACATCGCCCCTTCGCCTATAAAGACCCCCCGACGGAAAAAACCTAAGTGCCCGATCACTTTTCCAGAACACATCGCGATCCGCCACCGCCGTCGACCCGAAGATCGGGAGGGTCCAGAAGCTCTTCCCGGCACCCTGCCGGAGAGGGGAATCGCCACCGGAGGTCTTCTTCATCGCCATGCTTGCCTCCGGAGCGATGAGTGAGTAGTCTACCTTGGACTATGGGTCCATAGCAGTAGCTAGATGGTTGTCTTCTCCACCATGTGCTTCATGTTTAGATCTCATGAGCTGCCCTACATGATTGAGATCACCGTTATGTAATTCTACATGTTTGGTTTGTTGGGATCCGATGAATATTGGTGTTTATGATTAAGTTGCTGTACTGAATATTATCTTATGTTATCTCTATGTTGTTTATGATCTTGCATGTTCTCCATTGTTAGTAGCTATCTTGGCCGAGTAGTTGCTAGTGACTCCAAGAGGGGGTATTTATGCTCGATAGTGGGTTCATGCCTCTGCTTAACCTGGGGGAGTGACAGAAACCTCTAAGGTTGTAGATGTGCTGTTGCTACTAGGGAGAAAACAACATTCATATGCTCAAGGGCATATGCTTTGTTTACATTACACACTTTGCTTAATGCAATTATCTATTGTTCGCAACTTAATACTCATGGGGTGTTCGGATTGATATCCCCGGGAGTGGATTATTAGTCATAGATGCAGTTGGATGGCGGTCTATGTATTTTGTTGTAATGCCCAGAGTAAATCTCATAGTGATCTTCTTGACATATCACGTTTATCTTTATTCTATCAATTGCCCAACTGTAATTTGTTTACCCAGCATGTTTTATTTATCTTATGGAGAGACACCACTAGTGAACTATGGACCCCGGTCCTATTTCCATCATATTGCTATTACCTGTTTACTTTACTCGCACTGTTTACTTTACTCGCATACTCTATTGTTTTCCACTCGATACGCTCATAACCTTTGTTTCAAGCAAACCGGTGAGATTGACAACCTCATCGCAAGTTGGGAGCAAAGTACTTGGTTGTGTTGTGTGCAGGTTCCGCGTTGCTACTGGCCGAAGACGAGTCAACAAGTGCGCCCTTGTTGGAGTGTTATTAAGCCAGTCTGCATCACCTTCAGTCGTCGCTGTCTTCTTTTCTCCTGAACAATATTAAACCTTGGTTTTTCTTAACTGAGGGAAAACTAGCTGCTATACTCATCATACCTTCCTCTTGGGGTTCCCAACGGGCTGGTCATTCACCACGCACAAGGACTGTCTGCTACACGTCAGCTTGGCACCAGCACTAGTTCTTTAAATATTGCTTTTACTAAGCATATTACCAATGCTCTCATGAAAATTAGGGATGAAAAGTTGCAGCAAAAAGCTTTTGTTCCCAAGAAGTTAGAAGATGGTTAGGAACCCATCATTGATATGCATGTTAATGGTTTTGATTGCCATGCTTTATGTGATTTAGGTGCTAGTATTTCTATCATGCCTAGAAAAATTTATGACATGCTTGATTTACCGCCTCTTGAAAAATGTTATTATGATGTTCCTATTGCTGATGTTGCTAAGAAGAAACCTTTGGGAAGGATTAATGATGTCCTTATTGTGGTTAACAATAACCTTGTTCCCGTTGATTTTCTCGTTATGGACGTTGAATGCCATGCTTCATGTCCTATTATTTTGGGAAGACCTTTTCTTCGAACTGTAGGTGCCATTATTGATATGAGAGAAGGCACCATCAAATATCAATTCCCACTCAAGAAAGGTATGGAACACTTCCCTAGGAAAAGGAAGAAATTACTTTTTGACTCTATTCTTAGAGCAAATTATGAGCTTGATGCTTCATCACTTGATATTACTTGATTCGCAATTTTCTACGCCTAGCTCAAAGGCGTTAAAGAAAAGCACTCTTGGGAGATAACCCAATGTTTTATTTCTAGTAATTTTTCTTTTATTTGAGTCTTGGAAGTCATTACTACTGTAATGACCGCTCCTTATCCTTTTTATTTCATTGTTGTGCCAAGAGAAGCCTCTAATTCGAGTGAGGTAAGATTTGGGGATGTTGCTGTCCTGAAACTGTTTTTGGTGCTTCACCGTAAAAATTCGTATAAATTCTATGTATATCTTTTGGACCTGCGATTTCTTGTGCATATGCCGCAGGTTATATCCAAACTTTCGTTAGTTTAACACTTTTTGATTTGAGCAACAGAAAACCCCTCAAAAATTCGACCTTTGTGAGCTGTTCTGTTTTGACAGATTTCTGCCACTATTCGTTTTTGCCGCTTTATCGCTTTCTTTTTAAGTTTTTTTGATCATGGAACTTTTGGGGAAGTTTCTACAGTAGTATATACTTTATATGTGGTGGTTTTGGGTTGAAACCTAAAGCAAAAAGAGGTTGATTATATGTTATGCCTACACTAATGTTGCTAATAGATTTGTGTTTAGTTTTGTATGAAGGAAGTTTTCAAGTGTAGGGATTGGAGAATGATGAGATGAGTTGAAGAATGGATAAAATCTCAAGTTTGGGGATGCCCATGCATCACCCCAAGAAATATCCAAGAAGTACAAGCGTCAAAGCTTGGGGATGCCCCCGAGGCACCCCTTCTTCATCGGCAAAAATTAGGTCACCTTTCAAAACACTATATTTTTATTGCTTCATGCACTATGTGTTTTTCTTGGAGCGTCAGTTGTTTTAGTTTTCTTAGTTAGTTTAGTTTTGTTTGCTGCAATAAATGGTTGGACCCCAACAAATTTTTTTTGGAGGAGATGTACTCGTTTTCATTTGCCAAGAACACTCAGTTTTTCATTCTTACAATTTCAACGAGTGTTCTTCTTTTTCTGCTACTGCTTTTGGTGTTCGTTTTTGCCTTGATTTGCGTTTAGACCTTGTTATATCTTTTTATCAAGGTGTATTTTTGCCTCTGATCTTTATTGGTTTTCATCAAAAGAAGTGTCTTTAAAAATTTCAAATGGTGTTGGAAAAGAGAAAAAGCTTTATGCAAAAAAGTGGTACAAGAACGAGCTTGTGTAGACTGCGGCTTAGGCTTTTTCATGTCGTGCTTGATGTCTTTTTGATAGTATGCTTAGTGATTTTTTCTGTAGCATGACTTGTCTCAAATAACTGAGATTGCTTAATGAGCCTTTGAAAAAATCATGCGTTGTTTTTATTGTATGGAAGCATTATTTTGGTTTTCTCCTTTGTGCTTTATTTGGGTTGACTTGGCGCATGCTCACACATGTTAGACTCTTACAAAGTCACCAATAGCCTTCATGATCATTTAGTTTTTGACTTTTGATGCCATCTTATGCTTCTTTTAATGTCACTTTGTCGCTTTGCATGATTATGGCCATTATTGCTCTCTTAGTTGGTCGCTCCCAGTCTTTTGCTAGCCCTCGCCTTGTACTGAGTATGAGCTCTACTCGTGCATCCAACTCCCAAAAGCCAAAGTTTTCCAAAGTGTCCACCATACATACCTACTAGCAATTTGCTATTCCAAGTAAATTTGACTTGCTTTTATCTTCTCTTCAAATTAAACTCTTACCAGTGTTATGCGAAAATTGGTTAGTAAAGCTCTCACGAACCGGAAGGCACACTTTACTTTTTCCTATTCTTAAAAATTTGACATTGTGGTCTTTTATGTTGAGTTGTTATGCTTGCAAGTTGTAAGTTGGATTCTAGCCCATCCATGCTGTCATGGGGCAAGCTTTCAACATTGCACTTCTTATTTGAGTTGATATCGTGATCTTTTGTTTATGGATGCCCGCGGTGTGAAATGAATTGGGAATCTTGTGGGGATCATGGAGTTTGTATATGTGTTAGGGAAACGCCTGGGCCGCCAATCTAAGCCATGCATAATTCATGGTGGAAATTTACAGCATACCCATGGTGGACATTCGACGACACATCTCACAATAAAAAGCTAAACAAATGGCAAATAAAAGAGATGTCGAGGTGTTCATTGTCTGCTTGTCCTGTCATTTTGATGTGGGCTTGTTCCATGTCATCGGGCATGGAGGTACCCCGTTGGCAGTTTTCGATGATACATATATACTTACAATGACAAGAGCCTTGCTTGGGACTCTAAGTAAAGTAGCATGAGGTTTGGGTACTCGTATTCACGGGGCACGAGGTTTTTGACTTATGATTTGTCAAGCATATGCATCATAATTGTTCTCCCATTAACTCTAACCATTCAAGATGCTTATGATGGGGGCAATGAGAGCTCAAAGCCGGTAAGTAACATAATTTTTGAAGGTCTATAAAACTTGCAATCACTGCTTCCCTCTGCGAAGGGCCTTTCTTTTAGTTTTTCGTTGAGTCACCACCTTCTATATTTATGCACCATTAAGAGAGCAAAGTTGTCATTCTTAGTATAATGTGCATTGTCCCAAAGTTTTCATTGATTGATTCATATTGTTGGTTTCACTTGTTCTTAAATTATTTGTATCTAGTCGCCCTCTTAAACTTGAAGGTGTCCTATGCATTTATGTTTTGCTCTCCATGAAGGACAAGCTGAAAACCATTTGAATGTTTTTCCTTATGATCTGAACACACGTTTGACTTTCATTGTTTCATTTTCATGATCTTTTGTTTGTGTTCATTTACATGTTTATAACATGGTTGCTAAGTTCTTATTGTCAAGATTATATCTTTCATGCCGATGTTTTAGGTTCTTTTGATCCCAGCTCACAACGCTTACATATATGATCAAGATTGTGTAGGTGCATGTCACCTCAAAAATTATTTCTTTTGTTATCACTTACCTACTCGAGGACGAGCAGGAGTTAAGCTTGGGGATGCTTGATACGTCTCCAACGTATCTATAATTTTTGATGCTCCATGCTTGTTTTTACACCATTTGCCTACTGCTTTATTACACTTCGTGGCACTTTTATGCATTTTCCGGAACTAACCTATTAACAAGTCGCCATAGTGCCAGTTCCCTGTTTTCTGCTGTTTTTGTGTTTCAGAAGTGATGCACAGGAAATATTCTCGGAATTGGACGAAACAAGTTCCTGAAGTCTTTTTTTTCCGGAAGCTTCCAGAGATCCGAAGAGGAGACGGAGTGGGGCCACGAGGTGGCCACACACCAGGGCGGCGCGGCCCAGGCCCTGGCCACGCCCCCTACGTGTGAGACCGCCTCGGTCCACTCCTGACGATGCCCCTTCACCTATAAAGACCCCCCGACGGAAAAAACCTAAGTACTCGATCAATTTTCCAGAACACATCGCGATCTGCCGCCGCCGTCGACCCAAAGATCGGGAGGGTCCAGAAGCTCTTCCCGGCACCCTGCCGGAGAGGGGAATCACCACCGGAGGTCTTCTTCATCGCCATGCTTGCCTCCGGAGCGATGAGTGAGTAGTCTACCTTGGACTATGGGTCCATAGCAGTAGCTAGATGGTTGTCTCCTCCACCATGTGCTTCATGTTTAGATCTCATGAGCTGCCCTACATGATTGAGATCACCGTTATGTAATTCTACATGTTTGGTTTGTTGGGATCCGATGAATATTGGTGTTATGATTAAGTTACTATACTGAAATATATCTTATGTTATCTCTATGTTGTTTATGATCTTGCATGCTCTCCGTTGTTAGTAGCTATCTTGGCCGAGTAGTTGCTAGTGACTCCAAGAGGGGGTATTTATGCTCGAAAGTGGGTTCATGCCTCTATTTAATCTGGGGGAGTGACAGAAACCTCTAAGGTTGTAGATGTGCTGTTGCTACTAGGGAGAAAACAACATTCATATGCTCAAGGGCATATGCTTTGTTTACATTACACACTTTGCTTAATGCAATTATCTGTTGTTCGCAACTTAATACTTGTGGAGTTCTCGGATTGATTCGCCACAAGTGGATTTTTAGTCATAGATGCAGTTGGATGGCGGTCTATGTATTTTGTTGTAATGCCCAGAGTAAATCGCATAGTGATCTTCTTGATATATCACGTTTATCTTTATTCTGTCAATTGCCCAACTGTAATTTGTTTACCCAGCATGTGTTATTTATCTTATGGAGAGACACCACTAGTGAACTGTGGATCCCGGTCCTATTTCCATCATATTGCTATCACCTGTTTACTTTACTCGCACTGTTTACTTTACTCGCATACTTCTACTGTTTTTCACTCGATACACTCATACCCTTTGTTTCAAGCAAACCAGTGAGATTGACAACCTCATCGCAAGTTGGGAGCAAAGTATTTGGTTGTGTTGTGTGCAGGTTTCGCGTTGCAGTTAGCAAGCAAATCTTGGACGAGGCGCTCTATAAATTGTCCTAAGCCGTCGCAAACTAGCAAGCATCACCTTCAGTCGTATTGCCCGCTCTTCTCCTGATCGATAAAACCTTGGTTTCTTAACTGAGGGAGAACTAGCTGCTATACTCATCACACCTTCCTCTTGGGGTTCCAAATGGGCTGGTCATTCACAACGCATCACATCACCACCAGCAACTACAGAGTACCTACAGTGGTCCGATCAACCAGTCAGGTTCAGCAGAGCAGACCACCCGAGGAAAGTGCCTAGACCGGGGCACTCACCGATGGTGCTAAAGGCGCAAATAGGAGGATACGATATCGGGAGAGTATTCATGGATGCAGGAAGTGGCATAAACCTAATATACGCAAGAACTCTGAAGGCAATGTGCATCTCACTGGAAAGTCTAAAGCCAACAGATTGTTCTTTCCACAGAATAGTACCAGGAGGCGCAAATTACCCTCTCGGAAAAATAGAACTCGACGTTTGCTTCGGCAACAGCAACAATTATCGCAGAGAGAAGCTGGAGTTTGAAGTTATGGACTGGCCTTCACAGTATCATGCAATCCTGGGGCGCCCAGCATTTGCAAAGTTCATGGCAGTACCTCACTACGCATATCTCACGCTCAAAATCCCAGGACCCAAAGGAACAATCACGATACAAGGCAGTTTTGAAGTGTCCAACACTTGTGACAAAGAATTCAATAGGTTGGCGCAAACTTTCGGCATGACAGCAGAATACACAAGACTAAAAGGCGAAACTGACCACAACGTGCTTTCGATCCCTGCCAGATCAGGCTTTCGATGTAACTCAAGACTCGAAGAAAATCCAGGTCCACCCCATGGACCCAAACAAAACTATCTCTATAGCAGTAAACCTGGATCCCGCATAGGAAAGCGCGCTCGTTGAGTTCCTCCGTGAGTGCTGGGAAATCTTCGCCTGGTGTCCTTCAGACATACTAGGGGTTCCCAGGGAACTCGTCGAGCACGCACTGAATGTGGATCCTAAAGCAAAGCAAGTCAAACAACCACTACGATGATTTGACGAACCCAAAAGAAAAGCAATAGCATCAGAGCTACACAGGCAAGAAAACGCTGGATTCATCAGAGAAATCAAGTCATCAACCTGGGTATCCAACCCAGTCACTGTACCCAAGAAAAACACAGACGTACAAAGAGTGTGCGTCGACTACACATCTCTCAACAAGCACTGTCCAAAGGATCCCTTCCCGCTACCTCGCATTGATCAGATAATTGACTCAACAATGGGGTGCGCAAGGCTTTCCTTCCTAGATGCATATTCTGGTTATAACCAGATCAAACTTAAGAAAGAAGATGAGGAAAAGACAACTTTTATCACACCTTACGGCGTGTTCTGTTATGAAGTCATGCCCTTCGGCCTAAAAAATGCAGGAGCAACCTACTAACGGATGATGCAAAATTGCATTGGAAGCCAAATAGGACGCAACATCCAAGTCTACATCGACGACGTGGTCATCACTACAAGAAAAGGGGAGTCTCTGATCAGCGACTTGGCAGAAAATTTTGACAATCTAAACAGGTACAAGCACAAGCTTAACCCAACAAAATGCTCTTTTGGCATATCAGCAGGACAACTCCTGGGGTTCCTGGTATCAGCAAGGGGAATAGAAGCAAACCCAAAAAAGATTCAAGCAATCTTAACAATGGGGAAACCAACAAAACTGCACGACGTACAAAAGCTCGCAGGACGCGTCGCGGCACTAAGTTGATTTGTTGCTCGATTGGGAGAGAAAGCACTCCCTTTCTATGCACTCATGAAAAAATCAGACAACAAATTCAAATGGACAGAAGAGGCAGATGTAGCTTTCGTGCAGTTGAAAAAAGTGCTCTCCACGCCACCAGTGCTGGTCGCACCAAATGAGAAAGAGCCACTACTACTCTACATCGCTGCAACGCATCAGGTGGTGAGTACAGTATTGGTAGTCGAAAGAAGTGACGAGGGAAAAGCTCACGGTGTCCAGAGGCCAGTATATTTCATCAGCGAAGTACTATCTCCAACAAAATAGAGGTATCCGCACTATCAAAAGCTCGCATATAGTGTATTCACAACAGGATAAAAACTACGGCAGTATTTCGCGGTACACCCAATCATAGTTGTTAACGAAGCACCACTATCCAATATATTGAACAACCCTTCAGCAACAGGACGTGTCTCCTTATGGGGAATTGAGTTATCACCCCTGGACATCACGTACGAAAAGCAAAAGGCGATCAAATCACAAGTTTTACCAGACTTCACAGCGGAGTGGCTGGAGTTACAAAACACAGGACCACCAGATCTATCGAGTGTATGGACAATGTACTTCGACGGTTCAAAAAGAATCGAAGGTGCAGGAGCAGGAGTGGTCTTGATATCACCACAAGGCGACAAGTTGAAGTATGTGTTAAGGATGAGTTTTCCCCAAGCTTCTAATAATGAAGCCGAATACGAAGCGTTGCTTCATGGAATGAAAATGGCTAAGGCATGCGGTGCAACTCGACTGAAAATATTTGGAGACTCGAATCTCGTTGTCCAACAAGTGATGAACAAGTGCGACGCCATCAGTGACAACATGACAACGTACAGAAACCTATACTATTATCTAGAGGGAACATTCGATGGATGCAAAGTTTCACACGTCAGCAGAGCCAGTAACGAGGAAGCCGACAATCTAGCAAACATCGGGTCCCAGTGCTTACCCATACCACAAGGAGTCTTTTGGGAAAAAATCATAGAAAGATCAATAAAAAGCAACAAAACTTCAACTACAGAGGAACAAGGCCAGCACCAAGCAACAGGCTCGGGGGCTGGAAAAACAAGCATAGCAGAACCAGAAGAAGTGATGATGATAGAAGAAACTTGGATGCAGCCATATCTGGCATACATGATAAACAAAACACTACCCGAAGACACAGTAGAAGCGAAGAGGATAATACGACGATCCAAGGCTTTCATCGTGTTACAAGGAAAATTATACAAGAAGAGTATAGCAGGCATTTTGCAATGATGCGTCACTCCTCAAGAAGGGCAAGAAATCTTAAAGGATATTCATGCAGAAGTATGTGGACATCACGCTAGCAGCAGAGCCATTGCAGCTAAAGCCTTCCGTGCAGGATTTTATTGGCTCACAACCATTGAAGACGCGAAAGATATAGTGAGGAGGTGCGAGGCCTGTCAACGTTTCACATCTCGTCCACACGCGCTAGTAGTAGAATTGCAACCAATACCATTATCCTGGCCCTTTGTGCAATGGGGTCTCGACATGGTAGGAAAATTACACAAATCTTGGCCAGGAGGGCATGTTTATATGCTGGTGGTAGTCGACAAGTTCACCAAGTGGGTAGAGGCAGCCCCAGTAACAACCCAAGATTCTACAGCTGCAATCAATTTCATCAAGTCCATAGTTTTTCGCTTTGGAGTACCACACATCATCATCACAGATAATGGGACAAATTTCACATCGAAGGAGTTCAAAAATTACTATGAAGGTTTGGGAATCAAATTGAAATTTGCATCTGTAGCGCATCCAAAGACAAATGGGCAAGTCGAAAAAGCCAACGGCTTAATATGCAACGGGATAAAGAAAAGGTTGTTGGCACCCCTCGAGAAAGCCAAGCACGCTTGGGTAGACGAGCTACCCTCCGTACTCTGGAGTCTCCAAACTACACCTAACGCAGCTACTCAAGAAACGCCTTTATTTCTGGTCCATGGCGCAGAAGCCGTGCTTCCAGTCGAGATCACCCACGAAGCTCCAAGAATCGCGGCGTATGATGAGACAAATTCCATAGAAGCATTTCAGGATGATGTCGATGCACTCGACGAGGCAAGAGATGTAGCACTCACCAGAGCTACTCAATATCAGCAAAATCTAGAAAACTACCACAGTAGTCGAGTTCGTCCATGGTCTTTCGTAGTGGGAGATCTAGTCTTACGACTCAAGCAAGACGGGCATGGAAAACTAGAGTCCCCATAGGTGGGACCTTACATCGTGACAGAAGTAATACCAGGAGGAGCTTATCGACTACAAGACAAGAAAACGGGGAAAGACAAGAGCAACCCGTGGAATGCAGAGCAACTACGACGGTTCTACACATAGGCGACATAAGGCGACAAAAGTTTTTCGAGTTATAACCCTCTGAACCCAGAACATGAGGCCATAGGTCGGGTTCCTTGCGTCAACTCGACAATATGTATAAATACTTTACTTTCCACTCGGGGGCTCAGACCCTCGAGTCGTACGAAATAAGATTAACAAGTTATTGAGATTCGTGATTATCTGAGACATACTACTTAGTTGTTTGCAACCCGATATTCGGCAGCAATACACACGGTTCAAAGGAACCCGATAATATATTAAGTGCATACCTCGGAACAACGATCCGTTCCCATGGTCTATTAATAAAGTAGACACAACATATAATCCAAACATGACTACTTATTACAGATAGTACGAGAAAGGACAACTAGGAAGAGAGATTACATAAAGAGAATCTAGTGAAAATGCACTTCAGCTTCGTACTCCTTCTGGCACTAGGTGCCATCATAGATCCTCACGTCGAACTTCGGCGTACCGATGTGGAAGTCGAAAGTCATGAAGAAGCCTTGCTGGAGGTCATGGTCTTCTGCAAATTGCGACCAGCCGCCCTTGAAGTATTGCTCACCGGCGCCATCGTACCAGGCCTCCACTTCATAGGGAGTTCCTCCCCCAGAGTGTTCACAAAGAACCGCTTCCGGCAGTTCTCGCCCATTCATAAACTTGGTGAATTTCAGCGGTAAACGCTGAATCTCACGGCACTGCGCGCCGGCGATGCAGAAGAAAGAATACACTCTGGGCGAAGGAGGAAAAGCATTAGGAGAAGGAGTGCTTGGACCTGGCGCAGCAGATGGCACCTTGGGTTTATTTTTACTCCCGGCCGGACGGCCGGGGCGCCGCTACACCGGAGCGGACGGTGAAGCTACCGCAGCTGCGATGGTAGCCTTGTTCTTACTGCCGCGAGGGCGGCCGCGGCCTCGTTTCTCCACCAGGGCGCCGATGCTCAAACGCGATCCACTTGCATCGGCCATGGAGACAAGCGATGTGAAGGAAAAACCCTAGATGGGATAAGGAACAAGATGATGATGCGGCGGAGGAAGATACTAATGAAGGAATTAGGGTTTTTTACCCTGGCCATACGTGCTTTATTTATAATTACATGCTAATGGGCCTTTGCAGAGGTTAGGTCCAAAGTATATCAATGGGCTTTTATATTCTGCCCACAGCAGACGAAAAAGAGGAATTAACGTATCAAAATAAAAGGTACGTACAAACAAGGAAAAAAAAGGAGGGAAAGTATCTGTCAAGAAGTGGAGCATACCTCGTCTTGGACTCGGGGGCTTATGTCATAAGAGAAGAAGAAAAGAATTATTAAGTGTGAATCATCTCGACAAATATTGCAAGAGTTAGTATGTTTATATTTTTGAGCCTATACCCGAAAAATTTGGCTATAGCCTCGGGGGCTACTCCTATCGGGAGCGCTGTCGTGCACCCGATAGAAAGAAGTCGACAGAAGAAAGGAGAGAAGTTAAAGCCGACAATAAAGAACCAGCTGGTGGACAAATGGTTTAGGCTCAATCGGTTGTATTTCGTCAGCAATGAACTTCGACTACATGGTCGACAAAATAAACATCAATTACTCCCATCGGGAGCTATTTAGTTGCAAAGGATAACTCGAATATTTTGTATATTGAAACAGTCAAACAAGGCTGTGAAATATGATTCTCGAGTTGCGTCATCGCGACAAAACTTGAATGTCATGGTTGAAATATATCACGAAAGTAAGACCCCAGGATCCGTCCCGTGTGGCCCGGTATACGCACATGGATGCGCTCTGCTGGTACTTATCCGTGTCTACGACGCGAAGAAAATCCTGGTGGACGCACCGGGTACCCTGAGAACCACTGGGATTCATTCTTTGTAAGTCCTAAATGCGGCAAAAGAATGGGTTTGACCGGTTTCCCGAATTCAAGTCCAAAGGGATTGAATTTGAAGTAGGTGACAAGTATCTGTTCCGGCAGTTAACTGGCCTCTTGATCGGTCAGAGTTGTCAGGCTTGTTCATCAAAACCCATTGCGAGACATTATAATAAAAGATAAGTCGAAAGACCAAGTCAAAGATTCGAAGATCTCAAGAAGTCAAGTATTGATCAAGTCGAAGATTTGAAGATCTGAGATTCAACCCGAATCTGCAATTCTGATAGAATCTCAGGGGCTACTGACAAGGGTATAGGTAATAGAGCCCATCAGTTGAGTACCCCTGAGGCCCGTTAAGCTAGGCCCAATTGTAATACTAGTCGAAATACGAGTTCATGTCGCATGTCGATATTGTAATCTGTATCGGATCTCTCCCGATCCTCGAGACCTGGCCACCTATATATAGGGGCTAGGAGGGGACGGTGAGGGACGGATTGAAAGCAAGGCAGGTTTACACCCACGTTTACTTTCGATACACACCTTGTTGGATTGATTTTACCTTCGAGTTCATCCGACGCCATGTCTCCCCGATCCTAAGTCCTTCATCTAGGACGTTTGTCGAGTTAACCCTCGTCAGCATTTGTGTTGATTCATAGGCAGCTCGTGTGATTTATATCCTCCCGAAAGAAAACGCGTGCCAGCCTACCCTTGTTTCTCACTTATATGCCAACTTCTATAACTTGCCTGTAAATTCTAGTTACCTTTAGCCTTCACTTCCAGCATGCTCTTTGCATCGTCTTAACTGGACTTCTAACACGGCCCCCTTTCTGTCCAAGGATAGTACCATGCGCAACAACAGCAGAGATAAGCTTGTCAGCCTGAACCGTGCAGTGCTGCCTTGGGAGTGACTGATCCTAAGAGCGATATAGGTACAACATTTTATAGGCAGAACGGATGGTCTTATTGGCCGCAAAAATTAGGCCACATACAAACGCAGATATCCTTTAGCAATGAGCCAAATACCAGTAATGGAGGTTGAAGAAGACCGGAACCAATGAAGACTGAAACAAGGCAAGGAGCACTATAATTCTGTGTGTCAAATGTGAGCAACCCATCGACAATCCATTCCCAAAAGGCTTCGTCTGCCATATAAATATTTAACCGAAGTCTGTGTCACTGTTGTTTTTTTTTTTTTTTGAGATGTGTGTCACTGTTGTTGCCATAGGGGTATAGATAGTATCGCTTTGTACTAGTGATGTGGCCGGCGTGGAACTCGAAGCGGCGGATTCGGAATTTCCATTAGTGTGTTGATGTGTAAAGTGGATGTTGGCTCTGGTCACTTGGGCAGAAGAGTCACCCGCTCCTATGTTACACGGCCGCGAGGCCAACGTGTGGCATCATGTTATTGTATCGATTTTTGGCCATTTTTTCCTATTAGCCAGTTATTTCTCTTCTTCGTTACCAATGAAATGACAAATCTTTTTGCCTAGTTTCATAAAATTCTTCACCTTTTAGCTGGATTAACCTGACACACAACAGATATAAAGAAAATCACAGAGGTGTGCCAGCGAGGGTGGAAAGAGGAGTTAGATGGAGTCAGAAATTTCACGCATTCAGTACACTATGTGGGTCTTCAAAGTATAATCATCATTTTCTCAAAATAAACTTCAAACGAAATCAAAAATTAATACTTTTAGAATACAACTGTGTGCCTATCTTTTTATCTACATGCATTATGTTGACAAGGAAAAATAGAGGTATTCAACTAGTTGGTGTAATATATCGGTTTCTTGTCAATGCAAATTATTCGTGCAGACTCAGATAAATTAACATAGTACATGTACTGATCCTCTTATTCAAAATATCCTACTATCAACAGAAGACAGATAGGATAATTCTTCACTTGTAAGCATGGACGTAATCCTGGAAATAGAAGTTCTTCTGGATGAAGCTCGCGAGCCAGCGGGAAGCAGCGAAGCACAACACGGCTAACGACGCGACGGCGGTTCTATGTACGACCGACGTCACAGGCGCCGTCCCCTTGGCGACGGCGAGGAACCCGACGATTGCTACCGCCGCAACCTGGAGGGCCACCTCCAGCGCCTTCATGGACTTCAGCGCTGCGCTGCAGCTCGTGCACTGCGCGACGTGTGACCAGTACCTGCGTACGCGCGCGGTGCACAGAATCACAGATTAAAATCAAGTTGTTACTGTCACTGAATACCCAGGTGCTCTTTCTGATTTCTGAAGCAAAGAAGAATGGTAGCTGCCGTGTCTTTCTGCAGTTCACCTATCCAGGAGCTTGTCTTTGGTTGGAGTTGCCGGAAGCTGATCCACGGTTGGGGCAGCCCAGCCGACCTTGTTCTTGCAGTGCTTTCTGAACCAGCTTCTGAAGGCGATTACCAAGCTGTCCGACGACGTGGGCACGTACACGGCTTTCTGCCAGTTTTCAAGACCGGCGACAGCGAAGTTTCGCTCCTGAAATGAAGTTAAGAAGAAGAATGGGTTTTGCAGCTTGATCAGTAACAGAAATCTGGAATTCCTGAGCTTGAGTTGAGGAATCATTCGTTAATTACCTCGACGTGGAGGAGGTACATGTCTGAATCGAGGATGGCGTTCTGCACAATGTGGAAGCACCACCGCGGTATGATCTTGTCGAGCCACAGGCCGAAGTTCATCGGGAACGCGGTGATCACCCTGCTCCTTCCCGGCGCCACCGGGACGCACATGAACACATTCATCATCATGTGAGGCTTTCTTTTCTTCTTGTCCTGTCCAAATCACGCCACGGCTCATGAAACTTGTGGATAAATTGCTCGGCGAGTTTGCTTTCATCGGCGTGAACAATATAATGGGGAGCAGACTGCAGGGCTGACCAACATCCATACCTCTCCCTCGGCCTCCCTGGGAAGCGGCGAGCCGTAGAAGACGCACGGCGCCGCGTACCGGTAGTAGCCGCCGTTCTCCTGGGGCGACAGGAACCCGTCCACGTTCGCCTCCTCTATCTTCATCTTCATCGGCCCGCCGCCCTCTATGTCGAACTCAGCTGTGAAGAGAGAAGAAGAAATCAACACTCGCATTCACTAAACTCGAATGATTCGACAAGCTAGGCCGATCGATCAGGAGGCAGGGGGTCATATCTTCCTGGGTCTTCCTTGTTGCGAATCAACCCCATGTCAGGACCGAGGACAGTTTTTGAGGGTTTTGCCATCAACCCCTTGTGCGCGTAGGGGACGTGAGAGGGGTCCATGAGGTTCTCCACCAGCACATCGTACCTGCAATGCAAATCAACAATTTATAGATGCGGCATCACCCATAGGGGAACATCAACATACAATGGAGGTCCGGAGCTGATGGAAGCGAGAACTGTTTTACCCGTAGGGGAGGTCCCTGATGGTGTAGGCGGTGACGAAGGAGGGGTCGTCCATCTCTGGGATAAATGGCGGCCGCTTCCTCTGCAGCACGTCCCGGTGCTCGGCGTCGGCCCTCGGGTAGAGCCACAAGATGTTGTTCTGCACCACGCTCGGGTACCGCGCTACGCACGCCTTGCTGTTCTTGTGCACCTGCGCCGGCGCGACGCAGCATCATCAATGGAGAGGAACAGGATCCATTGTGGGGCGGGAGCGGGCGGGATTATATTACCGGATGGCCGGCGGCGGGAGCCTGGGGGATGAACTTGCAGGAGCCGCGGCCGTCGAAGCACCAGCCGTGGTAGACGCACTGGAGGCGGCCCTTGCCGTCGATCCGGCCCTCGGAGAGCGGCGCCATGCGGTGCGGGCAGGAGTCTTCGAAGACGCGCCACTCGCCGGCGGCGCGGTCGTACCAGGCGACGACGCGGAGCCCCAGCACCGTCTTGCCGTGGGGCGCGCCGGGGTCGAGGTCGCACACGGGGGCGAACGGGTACCACTGGTCCAGCCAGTCGAACCGCCCCTCTTGCTCCTCATCCCCAGCTGACGGCGACGGCGGCGCCTCCGCCGCCACAGCCGAGACCGCGGACGACAACTGAGCCCGCTGCCGCCGCGCCGGCGCGAGGAAGGATGCTACTGCTGCTCTGGTGCTGTTGGGCGCCGGCGTGGATGTCCGGAGAGAGAGCGAGAGCGAAGCGCGAGCGCCCGGGACGAGCAGGAGTGAGGGGGGATTCATGGAGTTACCTTCTCGGGTTGGCACACTTGGCGGGTGGCTCTATATAAAGATCCTGCATTCGGCTGCGCGTACAGCGTACGTGAGAAGGATATATCAGGGGGGAACTTTTTGGTGGTGCGATGCGATGGGTGCTGGCTTGGCCCAGATGCACCTGCTGCTGCAGTACACTTTTGCGCTGCTCAACAACAAATGATACTACTTTTGGGTCCAGTCTTCACTGTGTGCAGGATGGTGCAATCAGAGGCGATTTAAACAAAATTAACCCAAACTTGAAACGATTTCAAAAAATAAACCATCTGCGAAAATATTTCATCGGAATAACCCTTTTTTGCCGCGCCGTTCGCGGTGGCGCGTCTGATGAATTTGCAACGCCACCCTCAGTGGCGCGGAAGATAGTGCGGCGCCACCCTCAGTGGCGCGGCAGTAGGGCGTGCGGCGCCACCGTGAGTGGCGCGGCACTTTAGGGTTAGAAACCTAGCCCGCGCCCGACCCCAGCCCACCTCCTCCCTCACTTCTCCCTCCCCACCTCTCTCTCCCTCACCAAGGGCGGCGCCGGCGGCTCCTCTTCTCCCTCCTTCCCTTCTCCAAATCTCCAACAAGAAGAAGAATCCCCTTGCTCAAGATCTTCACCAAGGTATTCTCCCTCCAATCCCCTTGCTCTTCTCCCTCTTCCCCTTCTCTAATCCCCTAGTTTGATGGTTGATTCATGGATTGATATGGTTGATGCATGGATTGATATGGTTGATGCATGGATTGATATGGTTGATTCAAATCAATGTTTTTGATGGATGGATTTGGGAATCCTAGTTAGTGATGGAAGGATTTGTATTGATTTGTATTAATTTGTATGGTGGACTTGTGATGTGCAATTTATTTGAACAATGTAGCTTGTTAGTTGTGATGGTGGACTTGTGATGTGCAATTTATTTGAACAATGTAGCTTGTATGGTGGACTAGCAAATTTAGATTAGTTGTGATGTGCAATTTGTGTGCTTAATAATATGTATGAAATTAGTGGAAATTATTATTTGCATATTATATGGATTTGTTGTAGATTAATTGTTTGATTATGTGCATAGATGCTCACATATATGTTAATTGGATGAGTTGTAGATGAATTTTATAGTTGAAGTTAATTTTAGATGAATTGTATAGTTTTAGATGAAATGTTAGAGATAAATTGTTATAGAAGAATTGTATGACTTATGTGTATATATGCTCACATTATAGTCAGATTGTTTAGGATGGAGGAGTTAACCAATGAAAGCATTCTCGAGGATGAAGTTGATGTTCGTCACCATGCCTATTTGATGACCGAGAAGAAGAAGGTAATTTTAAAACCAATTACTCAATGTAATATAGGTATGCTTGATTTGATATGTGACAATGAAGCTCGTGTGTTTGCAGGTTCTTGGACCATTGCGACTTAGGTACCACCAGATGTCGGCAACGCCGATGAACTACGATGAGCGGTACACCCCCTACATCGACAATCTTAGGCTTCTACCGTTCATCCATATGGTCACCCGGACCACACTCAACGTGAATACTGCCGCGATCACCGCGCTTGTGGACCGGTGGAGGCCGGAGACCCACACCTTTCACCTCCGGACCGGCGAGATGACGGTCACGCTGGAGGACATGGTGATGATACTTTCGCTCCCCATCGAGGGGGCTCCTCTTTGTATCGATACAGCCTGTGATGATTGGCGCGGGAAGATGTTAGATCTTATTGGGAAGTGCCCCGGGGATACTCTCAACAAGGAAGTAGTAAAGTTGAGGGTGACCGCCGGGGCTACTTTCAAATGGATCTCAGATAACTTCAGTACGTGCCCTGAGGGTGACCGCCGGGGCTACTTTCCAACGGAAGTGCATGCCAAATCCGGCGTTGTGCCTACCCTCCAACTCAACAACATCACTAGCACTAGTAGGGAAAACCTCATCTGTGGCGCACCAATATCTGTATTCTGTGGCGCATGGGTGGTGCTCCACAGAATCTTCGCCACAAAAATAAGCATTCTGTGGCGCACCAGTACATGCGCCACAGAAATAGACATTCTGTGGCGCACCAGTTCATATGCGCCACAGAAATAAGGCATTCTGTGGCGCATGAGTACTAGGTGCGCCACAGAAATAGGTGCGCCACAGAAAATTCAAAAAAATTCAAAAAAAATTAAAAATCAAAAAAAATATTATTATTTTTTGAAAATCATAAAAATCGAAATAATGTGAAAAAACTATTTTATTTCAATTTTTTTAGGATTTTATCACATGAGGAACATATTCAAATCACACCGAATTCCTTGACTTCCCGCTAGGTCACCCATCTTTAGACTACTCCGGGCTCACGCTTAACTTCTCCATTCTATGTGCATGAGCTATCCCTAACCTACCCAAGTTCTTATTGATATTACTATCATATCAATCCTCTTAAGGCCTATGTGTGCTTGTGTGTGTATGTGCGTATATGTGTGTATATGTGTGTGTATGTGTATATATGTGTATATATATTATGTATATATGTGTATATGTGTGTGTATATGTATGCATGTGTGCATATATATATATGTGTATATGTACGTATATGTGCATATATGTATGTATATGTGCGTATATGTGTGTGTATGTCCACGTATATGTGCGTATATGTGTATGTATGTCCACGTATATGTGCGTATATGTGTATGTATATCCGCGTATATGTGCATATATGTGTATGTATATGTGCGTATATGTGCGTATATGTGTGTATATGTGTGTATATGTATGCATGTGTGTGTATATGTATGCATGTGTGCATATATATGTGTTTATATGTGCGTATATGTGTGTATATGTGCGTATATGTGCATATATGTGTGCGTATATGTATGTATATATGTGTGTATGTATGCGTATATGTGCATATATGTGTGTGTATGTGTGCATATATGTGTGTGTATGTGTGTATATGTGTGTGTATATGTGTGTATATGTGTGTATATGTGTGTATATGTGTGTGTATATGTGTGTATATATCTGCATGTGTGTATATGTGTGTGTATATGTATGTATATATGTGTGTGTATATGTGTGTATATATCTGCATGTGTGCTATATGTGTGTATATAACTAATCCAAA
This sequence comes from Dactylis glomerata, assembly GCA_007115705.1. Classification (NCBI taxonomy): domain Eukaryota; kingdom Viridiplantae; phylum Streptophyta; class Magnoliopsida; order Poales; family Poaceae; genus Dactylis; species Dactylis glomerata. The sequence goes on along the minus strand of QXEO01000964.1, from coordinate 2,368,862 downwards.
AGTTTAATCCAATATAAATTTTGATCTAAAAATAAAAATTTAAAAAAAATTGAAAATATAAAAGTGCAAAAAAGTCTATTTTCCCTTTTGAATTTTGAGATTCTAAAATTTGTCGAAACGACCATAGGTCGTTGAATTCGGATGTAACTTTTCGTGTAGATACTTTTTCATATAAAAAACTTTTTAATCCGACTTCGTATGCAAAAGTTATGGCCGTTTTACCGAGACATAAAGTTTTTTTGTAAAAAATATCAAAATTCATTTTTATTATTTTTCTTACTTACTAGATCACATAACATAACTAAATCTGATTTTTTGAATTTTTTTCGAACCTTTTATCATTTTCTCTTATTTTTTAAAAGACTAAAAAGGCGACCCACAGGGGGGGCGGTGGGACGAGCTAATTCTGTGGCGCACCAGGGCCAGTGCGCCACAGAATTACCCTAATTCTATGGCGCACTGGTCTTGGTGCGCCACAGAATGCTCACCAGGGCCAGTGCGCCACAGAATTACCCGAATTCTGTGGCGCACTGATCTTGCTGCGCCACAGAATGCTCTAATTCTGTGGCGCACTAGCCCTGATGCGCCACAGAAATAGAAGAACCAATGATTGGGGCTGATAGGGCGTGGGTCCCACCCTATTTCTGTGGCGCATGGTCTTTTGGTGCGCCACAGAAATGACATATTTCTGTGGCGCACCTGGTTTGGTGCGCCACAGAAATAATTTCTGTGGCGCACTGCTGGCTAGTGCGCCACAGAATTGCATCCCACCTATAAGGGTTTTCCTACTAGTGTAGGGTCCATCCAATTCAACTATATCCTAACTTGTTCCAAGACCTCGGCGTACGTAGGAGTACGCTCGAACACCAAGTCAAGCTCATCCGGGTCGGGCTCTAAATTGCCTTTCAAATATGCTTCCTTGTCAACATGATGAACATGAACAATTCTCGCCATACCTATATTTGGTATAACAACAATAAGGTAAAAAAAAATTAATAAGTACCAATGGCAATATTTACTAACACATCATACTTCATAACAAGAAAACCCTAACCCTAACCCTAACATAACAAGAAAACCCTAAACCTAACCCTACCATAACAACAAACCCTTACCCTAACCTACCAATCTACACTAAAATACTTCATACACATCATACAAGCCAACATTGACCAAATTAACAAGAATCAACATTGCAATTTGGGTGAATCAATATTTCTAGGGTTTCCAAGATTTGAGGATTCAAAATCAAATATGCAAATTCTAATGGGTCAAATGAATGGGAAATGATGGAGAGTACCTTAGGAGACTTGGGGAAGGAGAAATCCACGGAGAAAAGCTTCGATTTGGGTGGTTTTGGGTAGGAGGATTGAGAGGGGGAGAGAGAGCAGCCGCCTTTGCTGGAGATGAGGGAGGAAGGGAGGGAGGAGGCCAGCTCGGGGCTGGGCGGGAACCCTAAACCTAAAGTGCGGCGCCACCCTCAGTGGCGCGGCAGACACTTGTGCCGCGCCACTACCAGTGGCGCCGCACTTACAGGGCGGGATCCGCTTAGCTTACGTGGCAGCCACTGACAGTGGCGTTGCACCACCTTTTGCCACGTCACCGTGAATGGCGCGGCCAAAAAGGGTTAGTCGTGTAAAATTGTTTCGCCGATGGTTTGTTATTTGAAATCATTTCAAGTTTGGGTTAATTTTGTCTAAATTGCCGCAATCAGACCGTGAGCAGCGTTGTCCACTCGGAGGGAACTATCAGCGAATCTTACAGGAAAGGCAACACGTAAAAAATTGAATCTGTAGAAAATGGACCTTTTCTTTTGGCCTAAATTTGATTCTGTGTCCGCCACTCACACCAGCACCCCTTCTCTATGGTCGCCACTTGTCCTCATCTATGATTTCACCAATAATTTCGTAGCATTCTCTCTCATACTCACTAGTAGGGAAAACCTCATCTGTGGCGCACCAATATATGTATTCTGTGGCGCATGGGTGGTGCTCCACAGAATCTTCGCCACAAAAATAAGCATTCTGTGGCGCACCAGTACATGCGCCACAGAAATAGACATTCTGTGGCGCACCAGTTCATATGCGCCACAGAAATAAGGCATTCTGTGGCGCATGAGTACTAGGTGCGCCACAGAAATAGGTGCGCCACAGAAAATTCAAAAAAAATCAAAAAAAATTAAAAATCGAAAAAAATATTATTATTTTTTGAAAATCATAAAAATCGAAATAATGTGAAAAAACTATTTTATTTCAATTTTTTTAGGATTTTATCACATGAGGAACATATTCAAATCACACCAAATTTCTTGACTTCCCGCTAGGTCACCCATCTTTAGACTACTCCGGGCTCAGCACGCTTAACTTCTCCATTCTATGTGCATCAGCTATCCCTAACCTACTCAAGTTCTTATTGATATTACTATCATATCAATCCTCTTAAGGCCTATGTGTGCTTGTGTGTGTATGTGCGTATATGTGTGTATATATGTGTGTATGTGTATATATGTGTATATATGTCCGCGTATATATGTGTGTATGTGTGTGTATATGTATGCATGTGTGCATATATATGTGTGTATATGTACGTATATGTGCATATATGTGCATATATGTGTGTATATGTGTGTATATGTGCATATATGTGTGTATATGTGCGTATATGTGTGTGTATGTCCACGTATATGTGCGTATATGTGTATGTATGTCCGCGTATATGTGTATGTATGTCCGCGTATATGTGCGTATATGTGTATGTATATGTGCGTATATGTGTATATATGTGTGTATGTGTGTGTATATGTATGCATGTGTGCATATATATGTGTTTATATGTGCGTATATGTGTGTATATGTACGTATATGTGCATATATGTGTGTGTATGTGTGCGTATATGTATGTATATATGTGTGTATGTATGCGTATATGTGCATATATGTGTGTGTATGTGTGCATATATGTGTGTGTATGTGTGAATATATGTGTGTGTATGTGTGTATATGTGTGTGTATGTGTGTATATGTGTGTGTATATGTGTGTATATGTGTGTGTATACGTGTGTGTATATGTGTGTATATATCTGCATGTGTGCTATATGTGTGTATATAACTAATCCAAAAGTTTAATCCAATATAAATTTTGATCTAAAAATAAAAATTTAAAAAAAAATTGAAAATATAAAAGTGCAAAAAAGTCTATTTTCCTTTTGAATTTTGAGATTCTAAAATTTGTCGAAACGACCATAGGTCGTTGAATTCGGATGTAACTTTTCGTGTAGATAGTTTTTCATATAAAAAACTTTTTAATCCAACTTCGTATGCAAAAGTTATGGCCGTTTTACCGAGACATAAAGTTTTTTTGTAAAAAATATCAAAATTCATTTTTATTATTTTTCTTACTTACTAGATCACATAACATAACTAAATCTGATTTTTTGAATTTTTTTCAAACCTTTTATCATTTTCTCTTATTTTTTAAAAGACTAAAAAGGCGACCCACGGGGGGGGGGGGGGTGGGACGAGCTAATTCGGTGGCGCACCAGGGCCAGTGCGCCACAGAATTACCCTAATTCTGTGGCGCACTGGTCTTGGTGCGCCACAGAATGCTCACCAGGGCCAGTGCGCCACAGAATTACCCGAATTCTGTGGCGCACTGGTCTTGGTGCGCCACAGAATGCTCTAATTCTGTGGCGCACTAGCCCTGATGCGCCACAGAAATAGAGGAAACAATGATTGGGGCTGATAGGGCGTGGATCCCACCCTATTTTTGTGGCGCATGGTCTTTTGGTGCGCCACAGAAATGACATATTTCTGTGGCGCACCTAGTTTGGTGCGCCACAGAAGTGCATCCCACCTATAAGGGTTTTCCTACTAGTGACTATACTACAAGTTTCATGGTACTCTCTGTTCACTAATGTAAAATATTTTAGATGTTGTAAGTAGACTAGATATAAATTAAAATAAATAAATCTACACATTAAAAATAATCTAGATACATATTTAAAAATGAGTGAATCTACAAAAAACTAAAATCGCTTATATTAGGAAACGGAGAAAGTACTAGTGTGTTCAAGCCAGCTTACATCTTGTTTCTTGCATGCCTCATATTCCGAATGATTTTGAAAGCTAGATCATCGGAGTAAATAGCGCACGTGACAACGCTAGGATAAGGACGCTGCTCCTCAGCCGCGGCCCCAACCCGGCGTCCCGAAAGGTGTTTTATTCATTTTTTTGTATTTAGAAATTAACATAAAACACAAATAGTCTTGGTTATAATAATTAAATAATCTATCTACTATCTACTAAAAGCACAATACGGAGGTTTAAAATAGAGCCACCACATTAATCCACATAGGTTAGAAATATATGCTCCGTTGATTTAGATTATAATGGTTGAGATTAAAAGACAAAAGTGTTACGTAGAACATAACCTATGTACAATATTTAGAACCTGACACGTACCAAGGTAGAGTTCAGCGGCCCATATACGTGTCGCATGAAATAAAAGATAGAAAGAGAAAATAACTGAACCGGGCAAGGATGCACCGGTTGGGGCTACACGCAAATACGTATGGTGTTGCATGAGATAGAGATCAGAAGAAAAAATATAGAGAGTTTGCCTGTAGTACGTTCACGTGAACTAAGAGAGGCCAAATATAGAATAAATAAATAAGAGAGAGTGTTCTGTATGCAGTTTTGGCTACGTGGTGAAAAGCTTAGGAGTAAATAGAAAAAAACTAGGTCATGCTGTGAAGCCAAACAGAATTTCAATGCTATTTTTTCTTACAAAATTATATACATTTTTATTAGTTGATTTTTTTTTGGCAAAATCAACTTCAGAAACTCATAGTAGAAGAAATTGTATTAAGAGGATAAATGTTGAGGCAAGGAAAATTTAGAAAATCATACTAGACAAAATTTTATGAAGTGGATAAACAAGGCAACAATATTTTATGTCAGAAATCTAAAATAAGAATGAAAGAAAATTAGTATTTTGGTTTCATAAATTTTCATGCTAATTTTTTCATATGAAATTTTACACCTTTTTATTAGTTGAAAAAATTTGGCGGAATCAACTTCAGAAACTCACAATAGAAGAAACTGTAGTGAGAGGGATAAAGTTGAGGTGAGACAAATTTAGAAGTTCATACTAGATTAAATTTATTAAGTGGATAAACAAGGACATAATATTTTATGTACGAAATCTAAAATAAGAATGAAAGAAAATTAGTATTTTGGTTTAATAACAATTTAGATAAAGTCAAAAATGGTGAATATTTTAGCAAACTTTATGTGAAAATTTGAAGTAAAATTTAGTCGAACTATGTATGACATATGAGGTCTCCAATAATAAGTCAAATAGACGGTTTAAAAAATAATCAAATTCTAAGTTTATTAGATGTGTGGAGTGACCAAACAATATGAATATAACATGTCTCCGTTGAATAACAAAAATGGGTCCGGTAGTAGTAAAGGCAAAAGGTTAACATGAAAAGAATTTTGCCAGACAAATTATGTCTGCAGTTACATAAGTCACAATAACGAAAACTTGATATAGTCGGAAGTATCAAAGCGTTCATGCCAAGTCTTCCTCCACTGCCAACTTGAGCCAAGCCAAATTAAAACTATATGCTCATTGGTACTTTGATGTCAGTATAGGTAGATCATGCGGGTAGTATAGATAGACAAGAAGACTTTGGTTGACAGGTGAAAGTGCTTCAAATTAAGAGACCATTTCCCAATGGTAAAATTATTGCTGAAAGCACGACTGCATGCTAACACTCAACCAAATAGTAGTGTTGAATGCCAGATACGGCTGGAGGCGAGGAATGATAGCATGCATACCACTTTAACTTTAATAAAATTAGGTGATTGATAGGAATTTACATGTACTTGCTGCTGATGATACAATTCACAATGACGCAAACATGGTACACTAGGAAATGTCAAAGAGTATACTCTTGCATGAGGATCATACAAAAGAGAATGTCGGATTGGTGATAATTAAAATACAATGTGTGCATAGCATATTGTATGGAAAACTAAGAACTGTCGTGACTATGGTAATTAAGATAGGAAGAGAAAAATCATGTCAATAATGTAGTAATTCATTTCACAATGCATGACATAGACATAAAGATGAGGCTATTGGAAGTATCAACAAAAGAATATTTAGCAGTCTTAGACGAATTATAAAGAGAGTTAAGAAGTTTTCTGCCGAAAAAACGCTCTGGCCCTCTCGCCCCCCCGAGGGCGACGGGGTCTCCCTCCCCTTCCGACCGCCGCCACTCCCTCCAACCCCTTCCCCCGTCGCTGCCGCCGGCAGCGGTCGCCGGGCGAAGCCCGGGCGACGCCGGCGGCGGCGGCCTTCCATTCCTCGCGCCGGGAGAGCGGGTCGGGGCCCTCCCCTGTCCTGGCGGCGGTGCTCTTCGGGTGGCTGTGGTCCGTCGCGGCCGGGGGACGGTGGCGCGGTGGCGTCGTGCGGCGGCGCAGCGTGGCGGAGCGCCAGGGCGGTGGTGGCCGCCGGCAGTAGCCTGACCACGTTCTGGGCAACCCGGGCCGGCCTCAGATGGGCTCGGGCGGGCCTCAGATGGGCTTGGGCGGGCCGGGGCCACTGAGCTCGCGGTGGTGCTTCCTGGAGGTGAGGACGACGACTGCGCTTGGTTGTTGGGGACAGTGCCGAGGCCGGCGTGTCGCAGCAGGACTACCGGAGCTTTACGGGCCCGTCTGGGCCCGGCCGGGCCAGTGGGCCTGGTGTGCTTCGGGTGTCTTGTCCGGTCGACAACCGCTGCTCGGTGGTGGAGGTGGGTTCCTCCCGTCGGCTGTGGAGCTGTTGTCCCCTATCCCGGCGTTGTCGTGTATCCTCACTATACAGGTCGCGCGCTATTGGTCTCGATGAGACTGTGAAGGTGACTGCAAGATCGTGGTGGCGCGTGCCCGTGGGCGGTGAAGTTTGGTGGTGGTGCTCCGGTGTGCCTGAGTTTTTTTGTAGGTGGGGGTCGGGAGAAATCCCTGTCGGCTTGTCTGACCCTGACGCGGTGCCGCTTTCGAGTGGCACCATTCCTTCCTGGAGGGCGTCGTGGGAAGCCTCCATTTACTTCACTCCGAGTCGGGGGAAACCCTAGGACCATCCGGTCCGGGCAGCAGCGCCGTGTTTACGGTGCCTCCCTTCCTGAAGGTGCTGCTTGACTCTGGGCGCTCCGGAGTGCTTGAAGCGTGGTGGAAAAGTCGGAAGGCGCAGCGGTTGCGGGTCCTCTTCGCTTTGTCAATTCGCCATTGTCGCCATTTCTTTTCTTTTGGGCATGTCTTGCTGTTGCCCCAGCATTTCTTTGTTTCGAACCATTGTATGATCGGTGTGGTTGCTATATAATATATAGCGGGGCGAAAGCCTGTTTCGAGAGACGAATTATAAACCAATAACCATGCTAATTTAGATGGGCAAGCTACAAACAAAGTTTATAAATACATGACATGAATAGTACCAACAAAGAAAAACTTGTGTTAAGTATTATAGCATGTGAAGAAGGAGAACACAACTTTACTCACGAATTATCAACCATCACTATGAAATGTTGGCAATGGTATAGGGATTTGAAGTGCAAGAGAAAAATAGTATGAATTATATGATCTTGCAAGTTCGACCACATTTATACCACAATGTTACCAATTTATTATCACAAACAAGGGTCTTTACAGAAAGTAAATATACTTAACATAACAAAAATTACTAAAGTCAAATCATATTTCTATGGACTTTCATTTTGGATACACTATAAAAGTGACTTAACCAAATAACACTTAGCACGAGAGTAGGAAACTTGCGGAGAGAAAACATTTATAAAAGTATAGATAATAACAAAAATATCATATTGAAATAACCAATACATAAGACCATATATATGTAAAAAGGCTATGTGAGATCTAGCTCGCAAATGCACCGGTCATCCTTCTAGAATTTTAGTATTCTATGTTCAAATTTTTTCCAGAGATGAAAATCAAACTGATGGGACATATTTCTTCAGTATAACTTCTTAGAACGATATTATGGCTCCTGACTTCATAAGTCTTCCTATTGATGTAATGAAACACACTTTTTGCCAATTTCCATGAGTTATAGTCCTTTAGAATTTAACATAATAAAAATAATTCTAAGTGAGAGTGTAATACGACTGAACTAAAAAGAGTCATACTTGGGAGGAAGTTAAAGAAAATAGAAATTAATAATAGTACATCTATTCAGAATATATGATTATGTATAAAAACTTATCATCAAGCTTCTCTTATTAAAATATGATGTTGCCTTATGAAGGTCATCCACGTCTAACAGTCATGCATATTACGGTGGAGGGATAATGCCACATATTTGAGAACATATAAATTAAATGAGAGTAATAAATAACTAGAAAAAATAGGATAAAAATTCTTAACATTTACATGCTTTACCTATTAACGTGGATAATGTTTTTATTCCATGTGTTTGGTCAAATTTTCTAGCGATTCCATTATAGATATCACATGTCATCTTTCTCTAATCGGGTTGACAAAAATTATTTTTAGACCAATAAATTGAAGTTCCTATTGCGAATGCTGGTGATCTAAACATTGTCATTGCATTCCAGCATCAGATAAAAACTATTGAATAGCTTGTGGACTAGAATCTATTTCAATGTATTGACCTAACATCGTGTACAAGCAACACATGTTCTCATCAATATGTTTTACCCAAAAATAACATGCTCAATATTCCCCTACAAACTAAAGAGATGTTACCCTATAGCATATATAAGAAGAATTCCTCATGAGTTGTAGAGAGAATGTTTTTAAAAACTTTACTATGTATAAGACACATGAAAGGTGAAATTATCTATTAAAATTTGAAAATTCAATTGGTCGCAATATTGAAGGGCTAAATTTAATTAAAGTGAAATTGTTGTGTATTTGCCAAAGAAATTGGTGATGTGGTCAATTATAGGGGTTAAAATAATTAATGAGGTTGATATGTTGCATACAAAGAAATACTATAACTAATTCATTAATATTAGTGGGATGATATGGACAATTGATTGGCTAATATAGTGGGAGATGTGGATAGCTTGCAAATTGAGATAGACAACTTGAATGACCCCTTAGTGGGGTTTTGCATAAAATTATTTAATTTTAGATATATAACTTAAATACTCAAATATATGTATTTATATGAATTTATTTCTTATTTATTTGCAGCACAATAAAGATGATGTCTTCGCATTTGCGAGGGCCACCTTGCTAGTTCATATAAATAAAACAAGGTAAAGCTTAGTGATGAAAAGCAACAACCATCAAGCCACCGCTCCTTCGATCGCCCACAGTTGATCTACCAGATCATTTTGAAGCTGGTGATAAACTGCTTCATCACAGATCTCCTGGTGCATGGCGAGAAAATCTGAAAATTCTGCAGGGGTGATCAACAACACCTAAAGGTCCCGCAAAATCATACGGTTGATCATCCCTTGCTGCAGGATCGCCGCGCACTCTTGATGACATGTTGTGCATGATCACACAAGCATGCATCACATCCCACATTTGTTCTTGTGTACATATAAGAGCAGGGTACTGGATAAGAGAAAAATGATCTTGGAGAACACCAAATGCTCGCTCAACATCCTTTCTGAAAGCAAAGTGAGATTTCAATGGACCTTGAGGATTGCAGATTATCTTCACAAATGTCGACCACCTACAATAGATGTCATCGACTAGGTAGTAACCTTTGGTATACAAGTGGTCACTGATCTCGTAGTTGCACACTGGAGAACGACCTTCAGCAAGTTTCTCGCAAACACCAGAGAGCGTTGTAGCACGTTGCTATCATTGTGATATCTAGCCATGCCAAAAAAGCATGCCAAGTACAAAGCTCACCATCAGCCACAGCTTCAAGAACCACACTACAATATCCATGATGCCCTTTCTACAGACCTTGCTCGGCAAATAGCCAGTTCTTCCGTGACTAATACGTGTGATTGATGCTCCCAAGCATCCCAGGAAATACTCTATCAGCATTATGTGACATGATACGAGTTGTTTCTGCTTTGGGTCCTCTCAAATAGGCTGGCCCAAACAGTGCCTCCATTGCCTTGCAAAACTGATACATCAACTCAATGGTCGTGGACTCCGCCATACAAAGGTAGTCATCAATTGTATCACCAGGGGAGCAATATGAAACCATCCTTACCGCCACAGTGCATTTCTGAATTACTAAGAAACTCCCCACATCGACAACGTCCTTCTTCATCATGAAATAGTCATCATACGAATCACCCCGTGCAGCAACTTCATGAACAACTCCTTCTTCATCCTAAATCTGCGCCAAAATTCCTTTCGGCTAACTGATGCATTGTCACCAAAACAATAGGTAAGTAACATGGCATGACCCTCCATCCTCTATCGTTCCTTGATCTTTCTTCTCCCAGATTTTGAACCTCCACGAGTGAGAGCGGCATTGCGCAGACCATTGGATTGGATTTGCAGAAGGGCGTCGAGGATTGTCAAGTGTTCATCTTGATTGGCGGCGACATTCTCTTCGTCTTGCAATAAAAGCAATATCATCTCGTCGTCATACTCCATGGTCTATGAAGCAAGCAACGGAACAATTAATAGACCCAACATTGGTGGGAGAAGAAGAAGAATGGTAAAATGATGCCTACTGATGCAAACCGTCAAACACACCTATCAGTATCCTAGCAGGGGCTTCCGCATCAACCCGGCGCATCGGCGCGTCCCCGATCAGCCTAAGGCCGCCATATAGTGTTTTTTTATGTGCCAAATACAAAACGCATTTGGGGCCGCTGCCTTGCATGGAAAATGTTTCGGCGGCCCCAAATCAGCACGGGGAGTTGTTAGAGAGCATCTCCACCGGTGCCCCCTCCCCCCCCCCAAAAAGCACCAGGAGGGGCACCGGTAAGCGTGTATTAGGAGCACGGGCAGACACTCCCTTGCTATTGGGAGTGTCGTTGCCCATCGGTGCTCCCAATACCGCTGGCCCCAATAGACCGATGGTACCAAATTACAATACAAAGTGTATAAAAAATTAAACTTACACCCTTCAAAACATAAATAAAACAAATTATTCATAGTTTTAAACTTATAACATTATTTAGAGTTTCAAGCACACAAATAGTACTAATGAATAATTATTCATACAACAATTCAAATAGAAAGTAAATCAAATCACTAAGCATTTCCTCTCCAAGTCCACAAATGGTCCACTAGATCCTCCTAGAGATGATTATATTTGCCTTTGTTGTGGATTTCTTGTTGCATGGCGAGCAATGCAGAAAATTTGGCAGTCACTTTATTAACTTGGGCGAGAGTACTGATACATCTCAAACGTATCTATAATTTTTGATGCTCCATGCTTGTTTATACACCATTTGCTTTGAGTTTTGTTACACTTTATGGCGTTTTTTATGCATTTTTTAGAACTAACCTATTAACAAGATGCCACAGTGTCAGTTCCCTGTTTTCTGCTGTTTTTGTGTTTCAGAAAAGTTACACAGGAAATATTCTCGGAATTGGACAAAACAAAAGCCGAACCTCCTATTTTTACCGAAGCTTCGCGAAGACCGAAGATGAGATGGAGGGGGGCCAGAGGCCAGCCACACCATAGGGGGGCGCGGCCCAGCCCCTGGCCGCGCCCACCCATGGTGAGGCCGCCTGGTCCACCTCCTAACGACGCCCCTTCGCCTATAAAGTCCCCTCGATGGAAAAAACCTAAGGGACGAATCGCTTTTCCCAGAAACATACTGCAAGCCGCCGCCGTCGTCGAATCGAGATTGGGAGGATCCAGGAGCTCTTCCCGGCACCCTGCCGGAGAGGGGAATCCCTGCCGGAGGCCTTCTACACCACCATGGTCGCCTCCGGAGTGATGTGTGAGTAGTCTACTTTGGACTACGGGTCCATAGCAGTAGCTAGATGGTTGTCTTCTCCACCATGTGCTTCATTTTTAGATCTTGTGAGCTGCCCTACATGATCAAGATCATCTTTATGTAATCATACATGTTGTGTTTGTTGGGATCCGATGAGTATTGGTACTATGTCAAGTTGATGTGCTAAATTATATCTTATGTTATCTCTATGTTGTTTATGATCTTGCATGCTTTCCTTTGCTAGTAGCTATCTTGGCCGAGTAGATGCTAGTGACTCCAAGAGGGAGTATTTATGCTCGATAGTTGGGTTCATGCCTCTATTTAATCTGGGGGAGTGACAGAAACCTCTAAGGTTCTAGATGTGCTGTTGCCACTAGGGAGAAAACAACATTCTTGTGTCCAAGGACATTTGCTTTGTTTACATTATGCACTTTGCTTAATGCAATTATCTGTTGTTCGCAACTTAATACTCAAGGGGTCCTCGGACGATTCCCCGCGAGTGGATTTTTAGTCATAGATGCAGTTGGATGGCGGTCTATGTATTTTGTCGTAATGCCCAGAGTAAGCCTCATAGTGATCCTCGTGATGTATGTACGTTATCTTTACTCTATCAATTGCCCAACTATAATTTGTTTACCCAGCATGCTTTTATTTATCTTATGGAGAGACACCATTAGAGAACTGTGGACCCCGGTCCAATTTCCGTTACATTGTTTTACCGTTTTACTATTACTCGCTCTGTTTACTTTCTTGCATTACTATTATCCTATTACCACTCGATACGCTCATTCCTTTGTTTACAGCAAACCGGTGAGATTGACAACCTCATCGTAAGTTGGGAGCAAAGTACTTGTTTGTGTTGTGCAGGTTTCACATTGCTGCTGGTGGAAGACACGCCGTCAACAAGTTTTCTGGCGCCATTGTCCGGAGTGTCGCGAAGCTAGCAAGCATCACCTTCCGAAGTTTAGCTTTCTCCTACTGGTTCGATTAAACCTTGGTTTCATAACTGAGGGAAGACTTGCTACTGTGCTCATCATACCTTCCTCTTGGGGTTCCCAACCGGCTGTACTTACAAGCCATTAAGCAGTTTTCTGGCGTTGTTGCCGGGGAGGAAGAAGACTTCTGCAAGGGGAGTCTCGCACGCACAATCTTTTACTTTGTTTTAGTTTTGCTTTACTTTATTTTTGCTTGCATCTTTTTATCAAAAATACAAAAAAATTAGTTTCCTTTATAGTTGCTTTTATTTACTTGCTAGAATGGGTTCTCCTGAAAACACCAAGTTGTGTGACTTTACTAGCACCAAAAACAATGATTTTATCTGCACTCCTATTGCGCCACCTGCTCCTGAGGCAATTTTTTATGAGATCAAACCTGCTTTATTGAATCTTGTTATGAAAGAGCAATTTTCTGGTGCCAGTTCTGATGATGTTGCAGCTCATCTCAACAATTTTGTTGAGCTATGTGAGATGCAAAAGTATAAGGATGTAGATGGAAATATTATTAAGCTTAAGCTGTTTCCTTTCTCTTTAAGAGGAAGAGCTAACGATTGGTTGCTATCTTTGCCTAGAAATAGTATTGATTCTTGGGATAAGTGTAAGGATGCTTTTATTGGAAAATACTATCCTCCTGCTAAGATTATAGCTTTGCATAGTGATATGATGAATTTTAGATAGTTTGATAATGAACATGTTGCTCAAGCTTGGGAAAGAATGAAATCTATGATAAAGAATTGCCCTACTCATGGACTGACTACTTGGATGATTGTCCAAACTTTTTATGCAGGACTGAATTTTTCTTCAAGAAATCTATTGGATTCAGCTGCTGGAGGCACTTTTATGTCCCTTACCTTGGGCGCCGCAACAAAGCTTCTTGACAACATGATGGTAAATTATTCTGAGTGACACACCGAGAGAGCTCCACAAGGTAAGAAGGTAAATTCTGTTGAGGAAACCTCTTCCTTGAGTGATAAGATTGATGCTATTATGCTTATGCTTTCTAATGATAGAGTTCATGTTGATCCTAATAATGTTCCTTTGGCCTCTTTGGTTGCTCAAGAAGAGCATGTTGATGTAAACTTCATTAGAAATAATAACTTCAACAACAATGCTTATAGGAACAATTTTACTAGCAACAATTATAGGCCATATCCTTCTACCAATGGTAATGGTTATGGTAACTCTTATGGTAATTCCTCCAACAACACTAGGGGCGCGCCCTTTGAGCTTGAAATCATGCTCAAGGACTTCATCGGTAAGCAAACTGCTTTTAATAAGTCTGTTGAGGAAAAGTTGGGTAAAATTGATACTCTTGCTTCTAAAGTTGATAGCCTTGCTCTTGATGTTGAACTTCTGAAACTAAAAGTGTTGCCTAATGATGTGAAGGAAAATAATACTTTTGCTGCTACTAATGTTATTCAAGTTAAGATTGATGAAAATGTTAGAATGTTAGCAGAATTGCATGCCAGGTGGGAAAAAGAAGATGAGATGGCTAGAAATATGAAGGTATGTACCATTACTACTTCAAATGATGTTGTTCCAAAATCTAGAAATCCTCTTACTTTGATTGGTGTAGAGAAAACTCCTACTCCTTGTGCTAAAAACCCCAAAACTGCAAAAACTTTTTCTCAAAAGAGTGCTGAAATTTTTCGGAGTGTAGGAGATGATAGCTCTATTTCTTTTAATGATTTTGATGTTGATGGATTTAATATATCTGAAGTTATTTTGTTCTTGCAAAAGCTTGCTTTGAGTCCTAATGCTAGTTCTTTGAATATTGCTTTTACAAATCATATTACAAATGCTCTCACGAAAATTAGGGATGAAAAGTTGAAGCAAAAAGCTTCTATTCCCAAGAAGTTAGAAGATGGTTGGGAGCCCATCATTGATATGCATGTTAATGGTTTTGATTGCCATGCTTTATGTGATCTAGGTGCTAGTATTTTTATATGCCTAGAAAGATTTATGATATGCTTGGTTTACCACCGCTTGAAAAGTGTTATTTTGATGTTCCTCTTGCTGATGTTGCTAAAAAGAAACCTTTGGGAATGATTAATGATGTTATTATTATGGTTAACAATAACCTTGTTCCCGTTGATTTTCTTGTTATGGATTTTAAATAAAATGCTTCATGTCCAATTATTTTGGGAAGACCTTTTCTTCGAACTGTAGGTGCCATCATTGATATGAAGGAAGACACCATCAAATATCAATTCCCACTCAAGAAAGGTATGGAACACTTCCCTAGAAGGAGGAAGAAATTACTTTTTGACTCTATTCTTAGAGCAAAATATGAACTTGATGCTTCATCGCTTGATATTACTTGATTTCCACTTTCTGCACCTAGCTCAAAGGCGGTAAAGAAAAGCACTCTTGGGAGATAACCCATTGTTTTGTTTTCTGTACTTTTTCTTTTATTTGAGTCTTGGAAGTTATTACTACTGTAATAACCGCTCCTTATCCTTTTTATTTCATTTTTGTGCCAAGAAGAACCTCTAATTTGAATGAGGTAAGATTTGGGGAAGTTGTTGTCCTGAAACAGATTTCGGTGTTGCACCGTAAAAATTTGTGAAAATTCTCAGAATATCTTTTTGACCTGCAATTTCTTGTGCATATGCCCCAGGTTATATCCAAACTTTCATTAGTTTTGCACTTTTTTATTTAAGCAACAGAAGGTCCTCAAAAAAATCGACCTTTGTCAGCTGTTCTATTTTGACAGATTTCTGCCACTATTTATGTTTGCCTCTCGATTGCTTTCTTTTTGAGTTATTTTGATCATGGAACTTTTGGGAAGTAGCTACAGTAGTATATGATTTATATGTGGTGTTTTTTAGTTGAAACCTGAACCAAAAAGGGTTGATTCATTATTATGTTTATGCTAACGTTGCTAATAGAATTGTGTTAAGTTTTGTATGAAGGAAGTTTTCAAGTATAGGGATTGGAGAATGATGAGATGAGTTGAAGAATGGACAAAAGCTCAATCTTGGGGATGCCCATGCACCCCAAGAAATATCCAAGAGGTACAAGCGTCAAAGCTTGGGGATGCCCCCGAGGCACCCCTTCTTCATCGGTAAAAATCAGGTCACCTTTCAACACACTATATTTTTATTGCTTCATGCACTATGTATTTTTCTTGGAGCGTCTTTACTTTTGCTTTTAGTTTTCTTTTCTTTTGTTTGCTGCAATAAATGGTTGGACCCCAACAAATTTCTTTTGGTGGAGATTTACTTGTTTTTCATTTGCCAAGAACACTCTGTTTTTCACTCTTATTGTTCAACGAGTGTTATCTTTTTCTAGAACTGCATTTAGCTTTCGTTTTTCACCTTAATTTTTTTTCAGATCATGTTTTATCTTTTCATCAAGGTGTATTTGGACCTCTGGTCTATGTTGGTATTCATCAAAAGAGTTGTTTAAAAAAGATTTGAATGGTGTTGGAAAAGAGAAAAAGTTTCATGCAAAAAAGTGGTACAAAAAGGAGCTTGTTTAGACTGCGGCTTAGACTTTTTCATGCCATGCTTAATGTCGTTTTTATAGTATGCTTCGTATTTTTTCTATAGCATTACTTGTCTGAAATGACTGAGATTGCTTAATGAGCCTTTGAAAAAATTATGCATTGTTTTTATTATTTGGAAGCATTAATTTGGTTTTCTCCTTGATGCTTTATTTGGGTTGACTTGGCGCATGCTTACAACATGTTTGACTCATACAAAGTCGCCATAAGCCTTTATGATCATTTAGTTTTTGACTTTTGATGCTATTTTATGCTTCTTTTAATGATGTTTTGTCGCTATGCATGATTATGGCCGTTATAGCTCTCTTAGTTGGTCGCTCCCAGTCTTTTGCTAGCCCTCATTTTGTACTGAGTATGAGCTCTACTCGTGCATCCAACTCCCAAAAACCAAGTTATTCCAATGTGTCCACCATACATACCTATTAGCAATTTGCTATTCCAAAGGACATTTGACTTGCTTTTACCTATCCTTCAAATTAAACTCTTTTGGTGTTATGTGAAAATTAGTCAGTAAAGCTCTCACGAACCTGATGGCACACTTTACTTTTCTCGCTTTTAATAATTTTGACATTGTGGCTCTTTTATGTTGACGTTATGCTTGCAAGTTGTAAGTTGGAAATTAACCAAACCATGCCGTCATGGGGTAAGCTTTCAACATTGCACTTCTTATTTGAATTCATATCGTGATCTTTTGTTTATGGATACTCGTGATATGAAATAAGTTGGGAATCTTGCGGGATCGTGGAGTTTGTATATATGTTAAAGAAATGCCTGGGACACTAATCTAAGCCATGCATCATTCATGGTGGAAATTTACAGCATGCCCATAGTGGACATTCGACGATGCATCTCAAAATAAAAAGCTATACCAATGGTAAATAAAAGAGATGCCGAGGTGTTTATTGTCTGTTTGTCCTGTCATTTTGATGTGGGCTTGTTCCATGTCATGGGGCGAGGAGGTACCCCGTTGGCGGTTCTCGATGATACGTGTATACTTACAATGACAAGAGCTTGCTTGGGACCCTAAATCGAGTAGCATGAGGTTTGGGTATTCGTACTTCACGGGACACGAGGTTTTTAACTTATGATTTGTCAAGCATATGCTCATAAACATTCTTGCATTTACTTTAACCATTCAAGATGCCTATGATAGGGGCAATGAGAGCTCAAAGCTAGTAAGTACCATAATTTTTGAAGGTTTATAAAACTTGCAATCACTGCTTCCCTCTGCGAAGGGCCTTTCTTTTACTTTTATGTTGAGTCACCACCTTCTACCTTTATGCACCGTCTAAGAGCGCATAGTTGCCATTCTCAGTTTAATGTGCATTATCCCAAAGTTATCATTGATTGATTCATGATTATGGTTTCACTTGTTCTTAAATTATTTGTATCTAGTGGCCCTCTTAAACTTGAAGGTGTCCTATGCATTTATGTTTTTCTATTCCATGAAGGACAAGCTAAAAATCATTTGTTATGTTTTTCCAGATGATTTGAATACACATTTGACTTTCATTGTTTCATTATTCATGATCTTTCGTCTGTGTTTCTTTTCATGTTATAACATGGTTGCTAAGTTTCTATTGTCAAGATTATGTATTTTATGCCCATGTTTTAAGTTCTTTGATCCCAGTACTCAATGCTTACTTTGATGATCAAGATTGTGATGGTGCATGTCACCTCAAAAATTATTCTTTTGTTATCACTTACCTACTCGAGGACGAGCAGGAGTTAAGCTTGGGGATGCTTGATACGTCTCAAACGTATCTATAATTTTTGATGCTCCATGCTTGTTTATACACCATTTGCTTTGAGTTTTGTTACACTTCGTGGCGTTTTTATGCATTTTCCGGAAATAACCTATTAACAAGATGCCACAGTGCCAGTTCTCTGTTTTCTGTTGTTTTTGTGTTTCAGAAAAGTTACACAGGAAATATTCTCGGAATTAGACGAAACAAAAGCCGAACCTCCTATTTTTACCGAAGCTTCGCGAAGACCGAAGATGAGACGGAGGGGGGCCAGAGGCCAGCCACACCACAGGGGGGCGCGGCCCAGCCCCTAGCCGCGACAACCCATGGTGAGGCCATGATACGTCTCAAACGTATCTATAATTTTTGATGCTCCATGCTTGTTTTTGCACCATTTGCCTTGTGTTTTGTTACACTTCGTGGCGTTTTTATGCGATTTCCGGAACTAACCTATTGACAAGATGCCACAGTGCCAGTTCCCTGTTTTCTGCTGTTTTTGTGTTTCAGAAAAGCTACACAGGAAATATTCTCGGAATTGGACGAAACAAAAGCCAGAAGTCTTATTTTTCCCGGAAGCTTCCCGAAGACTGAAAGAGAGCCGGAGGGGGGCCAGAGGCCACCCTCACACATAGGTGGCACGGCCCAGGCCCTGGCCGCGCCACCCTGGTGTGAGGAGCCCCTGGCTGCCCCCTGACGATGCCCCTTCTCCTATATAAAGCCTCGGGATGGAAAACCCTAGGGGAGTCGACGATTTTTCCAGAACAGTTCCTCAGCTCCGCCGTCGTCGAAGACAAATTTCGGGGGATAGAAGTCTCTGTTCCGGCACCCTGCCGGGACGGGGAAGTGCCCCCGGAGCCACCTCCATCGGTCTCCATCGCCGTCTCCGCCGTCTCCATCGACCTCACCGCCA
Organism: Dactylis glomerata; assembly: GCA_007115705.1. Classification (NCBI taxonomy): domain Eukaryota; kingdom Viridiplantae; phylum Streptophyta; class Magnoliopsida; order Poales; family Poaceae; genus Dactylis; species Dactylis glomerata. The sequence goes on along the minus strand of QXEO01000964.1, from coordinate 2,349,805 downwards.
TCTCCATCAACCTTGCTGTCTCCTATGATGAGGAGGGAGTAGTTCATCCCCGGGGCTAAGGGCTCTACCGGTAGCTATGTGGTTCACCTCTCTCTCCCATGATGTGATCTTTATGTGATCGTGAGCTTTGTATCATGTTGAACAAGTAGATGTTATTATTCGGATATTATGTGTACTCTAGTTATGTTATTAAAGTAATATATTCCTCCTGCCATGGTGTAACGGTGACAGTGCGTGCATCATGGTGGTACTTGGTCTAGGCTACGATTGTGATCTTTTATGGATTATAAGAATAATTATCACTATGATAGTATTGAAGTGATCTATTCCTCCTTTCATGGTGTAATGTTGATAGTGTGTGCACCGTGTTAGTACTTGGTCTAAGTTGCAATAATATCTATCTTGAGTTGTGATTTGATTTGGATATCTCTATGAGCGGTGTTTGTCAAGTACTTGATGAACTTTAAGGGGTGCTTCTGTAGCCACTACGCAATGATTAGTGTTATTCAATAGGAGAGTAATTCAGAGTACCATAGTGAAGAGAAGTTATTTATTTGTTCAATTATGTTATATTTGTTGGGAGTGTGTCCACTATTGAAAGTATGATCCCTAGGCCTTGTTTCCAAGCATTGCACACCGTTTACTTACTGTTTTGTTACATGTTTGCTCGCAGTGATATTTATTTCATCTCACATTTGCTACTTATAATCATCACTACCACTTGTATTTCACTATCTCTTCGCCGAACTAGTGCACCTATACATCTGACAAGTGTATTGGGTGTGTTGGGGACACAAGAGACTTTCTGTATCGTAATTGCAGGGTTGCTTGAGAGGGATAGCTTTGACCTCTTCCTCCCTGAGTTCGATAAACCTTGGGTGATCCACTTAAGGGAAACTTGCTGCTGTTCTACAAACCTCTGCACTTGGAAGCCCAACACTGTCTACAAGAACAGACGCGTGCGTAGACATCAAGCTCTTTTCTGGCGCCGTTGTCGGGGAGGTAAGGTAAAAGGTACTCGCATCCTCCTGTGTGAGTGCTCGAGTTATTTCCTTTAGATTCTGCAATTATATCTTTTTGTTTCTTGTTTTTATTTTCACTAGTTAGGCTTAATGGAAAACAAAGAGTTCTTTAGTCTTTTTCCTGATTTTAGGTTTGAAGAGAAAATTGAAAATCCTTTGGAGCTAATTTCGCATAGCAATGTTATTAGTACGAATGCTTTGAATACCGTTAATGCTAATGCTATAGAAAAGTCTAAGCTTGGGGAAGCTGGTTTTGTTAAGTATGATATTTTTAGTCCCCCAGCTTTAGTGGAGAAGGTCTGTTCTGATAATATTTTATCTTCCATATGTGATGTTTCTAATGATGCTTGTGCTCCTCATCCTTCTAAAATACCTACGGAGATTGTTGAACGTGTTAGGGATAACTGCTATTTAGGAGATGGAACTGTCCATCCTGGTGATCATTTGCTCTTTATACATGAATTATGCGAGTTGTTCCAGTGTGCAGGTATTTCAATGAACCAAGTTAAGAAGAAGCTATTCTCTTTATCACTGAAAGGCAGAGCTGAGGAGTGGTATCGACTGCTCCAAGATGGTCGATCTATTGACTGGGATGAAATTGAACCTCTCTTTTATTCTAAATTCTATCCTTCTAGTCAGGTTTATAAAGATAGGAACTACATTTATAATTTTCATCCGCATGAGGGAGAAAGCATTGCCCAAGCTTGGGGAAGATTGAAGTTACTAATGCATAAATGTCCTATTCATGATCTTCCCCGTAATATTGTTATTAATAATTTTTATGCAAGGCTTTCAGGACATTACAAGGACTATCTAGATGCATGCTTTGATGGGTCTTTCACAAGCAAGGATGTCGACACCAAGTGGGGTCTGCTTGAGACAATTCAAAACAATATTGAAGGTTGGAATAGCGACAAAGGTAAAGGATCAGGTATGAATTACGAGTTTGATTGCATTAAGTCTTTCGCTGAAACTGCTAATTTTCTAGAGCTTAGTGCTAAATATGGTCTTGATCCTCAAATTATGGTTGATTGCTTTAAAGCCTTTGCTTCCCATATGAATGTTCCTAAAGGAAATGGGGACGTGTATCATGAACCTTTTAAGGACACTTGCATAGAAAGTGATATTGTTATTGATGATTGCAATAAACATGCTCAAACTTCTAAAAGTCCTATTTCTTATAAGCATGTAAATTTTTGTGGAGTACATAGACCTTGTGAACAGAGTTACAACAAGGAAGATTATTGCATCACCCACGCAAATGAAGAAACCAGTATGTGGCTCAAGGATCTAGATGTGCTTGGTGAAAGGGTTTGTGAGCTTTATCCTTTTCTTTGTGAATTTTGCGGTGAAAAGGGTCACTTTAATTTTCAATGCCCAATTAATCGAACGAGTACCGCAAATTTGTATTGTGATGATAAGATTACTCTCAATCAGCATGATGAGCTTACCTTGTTTTTGAATTGTGAAGAGATATCTAGAAAGACATCTTTGGTTGATATGAGAGATGCTGATATTAATAGTACCCTTCGTGGTTGTCGTCTCTATTGTGCTAAAGATTGCCTCACAAATACTTACTTACAAGATCTTATAAAACATGATGTTTTGCCAAGCTATGACAGGACTAATAGATGTTTCTATCTTATTAATAGAGAGGAAGAATCCTCCAAAGTTTCTTCTGTTGTTCCTGTCAGCAAACCAGATTATGTGGAGAAGATGCCTTTCCCTCCTAGAGAATATGTGGAGAAGATGCCCTTCAAGTCTCTCCCTCCTAAAGGAGAGAGTAAGAAGAGTATGAAGAAGAATAAGAAGAAGAGGAGTAAGAGGCGAGAGGACACGGTATCTTCCCCTAAGCGTTATGATCCTGCTACAGATTATGATAATTCTGATTGGGATGATGTTCCTATGCCTATTACTTATGTTAGTGATCATGATTGGGAAAAGCACTCTACTTTTGATATTGAAAATCTTTTTGGTACCAATTCTAAGGTTAATAATTGTTGTACCATTAGTGCTATCCATGTTCCTTCTGATGATGATATGTTTGATGAATATGCTTTGCGACATAGTAGTTCTCTATCTTGTGATGATACTAAGCCTCTAGTTTATGATGATGATTATAATGTTTTCAATTCACCTACTTTTGGGGAGAAAAATAGTTATGATTATAATATACCTCCTGTCTTTGATGATTATGGTGATGAGAATAATTATTCTGTTGAATCTGCTCCTACTACTATTGTTCATGTGGGGAGTATTAATCATTTTATGCATGTGGCTCATGATAGGGATGCTTTACGTGATAGTTATATTGTTAATTCTATTCATGATGCTACTGAAAGTTATTATGAGAGAGGGAAACATGGTTTGATGGATCTCAACAATATTGAGTTTCCCCTCTTTATGTTGCAATTCTTGAAGTTGTACTTGTTTTGCCTTCCTATGCTTTTTGCTTTGCGCTTTTATGACTTGTCTCTTTACAAGACTATTTTTCATAGGAAGTGGTTTAGATTTAAATGTGTTCCATACTTGCTTTTTGATGCTCTCTATTGCTTTAAGTTCCTATATGACGCATTTGCCTCAAGCTCTTATATGGCGCCCACATGAGCATCTTTGCAAATTACTGCGCCTAGCTCAAAGGCGTTAAAGAAAAGCACTCTTGGGAGATAACCCATTGTTTATTTTTCAGTACTTTTTATTGAGTCTTGGAAGTTATTACTACTGTAATAACCGCTCCTTATCTTTTTATTTCGTTTTTGTGCCAAGAGAAGCCTCTAATTTGAGTGAGGTAAGATTTGGGGATGTTGCTGTCCTGAAACAGTTTTCGGTGCTGCACCGTAAAAATTCGTGAAAATTCTCTGTATATCTTTTGGACCTGTGATTTCTTGTGCAAATGCCCTAGGTTATATCCAAACTTTCGTTAGTTGAACACCTTTTGATTTGAGCAACAGAAAACCCCTCAAAAATTCGGCCTTTGTCAGCTGTTCTGTTTTGACAGATTTCTGCCAATATTTGTGTTTGCCGCTTTATCGCTTTCTTTTGAGTTCTTTTGATCATGGAACTTTTGGGGAAGTTGCTACAGTAGTATATGCTATATATGTGGTGGTTTTAGGTTGAAACCTGAAGCAAAAAGAGGTTGATTATATGTTATGCTACACTAATGTTGCTAATAGATTTGTGTTTAGTTTTGTATGAAGGAAGTTTTCAAGTGTAGGGATTGGAGAATGATGAGATGAGATGAAGAATGGACAAAAGCTCAAGCTTGGGGATGCCCATGCATCACCCCAAGAAATTTCCAAGAAGTACAAGCGTCAAAGCTTGGGGATGCCCCTAAGGCGCCCCTTCTTCATCGGTAAAAATCAGGTCACCTTTCAAGACACTATATTTTTATTGCTTCATGCACTATGCGTTTTTCTTGGAGCATCAGTTGTTTTTGTTTTTAGTTTTCTTTTGTTTTGTTTTCTGCAATAAATGGTTAGATCATATCAAATTTCTTTTGGAGAAGTTGCCTTGCTTTTCATTTGCCAAGAACGCTCTAGTTTTCACTCTTATCAAAAACCGAGTGTTCTTCTTTTTTTGCTACTGCTTTTGGTTTTCATTTTCGCCTTGATTTGCATTCAGATCTTCTTATATTTATTCATCAAGGTGTATTTTTGCCTCTGGACCATGTTGGTTTTCCTCAAAAGAGTTGGATTAAAAAAGGTTTGAATGGTGTTGGAAAAGAGAAAAAGCTTTATGCAAAATAGTGGTACAAGAAGGAGCTTGTGTAGACTGCGGCTTAGGCTTTTTCATGTCATGCTTGATGTCTTTTTGATAGTATGCTTAGTGGTTCTGCTATAGCATGACTTGTCTCAAATAACTGAGATTGCTTAATGAGCCTTTGAAAAAATAATGCGTTGTTTTAATTATTTGGAAGCATTATTTTGGTTTTCTCCTTGATGCTTTATTTGGGTTGACTTGGCGCATGCTCACACATGTTAGACTCTTACAAAGTCACCAATAGCCTCTATGATCATTTAGTTTTTGACTCTTGATGCCATCTTATGCTTCTTTTAATGTTGCTTTGTCGCTTTGCATGATTATGGCCATTATTGCTCTCTTAGTTGGTCGCTCCCAGTCTTTTGCTAGCCCTCATTTTGTACTGAGTATGAGCTCTGCTCGTGCATCCAACTCCTAAAAACCAAGTTTGCCATTGTGTCCACTATAAATTCCTATGCATGGTATTTGTAAACCATTCCAAAGCAAATTTTCATGTGCTACCTTTGAAAAAACCTTCAAAATACTTCTCATTTTGTGACACTGTTTTCAGCTCATGGGGACGTAGTGGTCGGATTTGCTCTCTTCCATATTGCTTATTCCAAAAAGAAAAAAAAGGGAAAAAAGAAAAGAAAAAAAGGCACTCCTCCATTGAATGTGAATGTTGGTGGGCACCCGATGGAATCGGTTAGCCATGGTTTGTGAAAGGAAAAAAGGTGGGGAGGAGTGCCAAGCTTTATAAAAGAGCACAAATATGCTAATCTCTCTCTCAAAAACTTGCTTCATTTTTGTATGGAAGATAGTAAGAACCCCATTGCCAGTCGTTGACAAAGACAACCACCTCTCAAAACTCAAGTTTTATCTCTCTGTTTTACAAATGAAAAGCTCTAGCACATGTTTAATCCCTGCTTCCCTCTGCGAAGGGCCTTTCTTTTACTTTTTTTTATGTTGAGTCACCACCTTCTATCTTTATGCACCATTAAGAGAGCATAGTTGACATTCCTAGTATAATGTGCATTGTCCCAAAGTTTTCATTGATTGATTCATATTGTTGGTTTCACTTGTTCTCAAATTATTTGTATCTAGTCACCCTCTTAAACTTGAAGGTGTCCTATGCATTTATGTTTTGCTCTCCATGAAGGACAAGCTGAAAACCATTTGTATGTTTTTCCATATGATTTGAACACACGTTTGACTTTCATTGTTTCATTATTCATGATCTTTTGTTTGTGTTCATTTGCATGTTATAACATGGTTGCTAAGTTTTTATTGTCATGATTATATCTTCATGCCCATGTTTTAAGTTCTTATGATCCCAGCTCACAAACGCTTACATATATGATCAAGATTGTGTAGGTGCATGTCACCTCAAAAATTATTTCTTTTGTTATCACTTACCTACTCAAGGACGAGCAGGAGTTAAGCTTGGGGATGCTTGATACGTCTCAAACGTATCTATAATTTTTGATGCTCCATGCTTGTTTTTGCACCATTTGCCTTGTGTTTTGTTACACTTCGTGGCGTTTTTATGCGATTTCCGGAACTAACCTATTGACAAGATGCCACAGTGCCAGTTCCCTGTTTTCTGCTGTTTTTGTGTTTCAGAAAAGCTACACAGGAAATATTCTCAGAATTGGACGAAACAAAAGCCAGAAGTCTTATTTTTCCCGGAAGCTTCCCGAAGACCGAAAGAGAGCCGGAGGGGGGCCAGAGGCCGCCCTCACACATAGGTGGCGCGGCCCAGGCCCTGGCCGCACCACCCTGGTGTGAGGAGCCCCTGGCTGCCCCCTGACGACGCCCCTTCTCCTATATAAAGCCTCGGGACGGAAAACCCTAGGGGAGTCGACGATTTTTCCAGAACAGTTCCGCAGCTCCGCCGCCGTCGAAGACAAATTTTGGGGGACAGAAGTCTCTGTTCCGGCACCCTGTCGGGACGGGGAAGTGCCCCCGGAGCCACCTCCATCGGTCTCCATCGCCGTCTCCGCCGTCTCCATCGACCTCACCGCCATCTCCATCAACCTTGCTGTCTCCTATGATAAGGAGGGAGTAGTTCATCCCCGGGGCTAAGGGCTCTACCGGTAGCTATGTGGTTCACCTCTCTCTCCCATGATGTGATCTTTATGTGATCGTGAGCTTTGTATCATGTTGAACAAGTAGATGTTATTATTCAGATATTATGTGTACTCTAGTGATGTTATTAAAGTAATCTATTCCTCCTGCCATGGTGTAACGGTGACAGTGCGTGCATCATGGTGGTACTTGGTCTAGGCTACGATTGTGATCTTTTATGGATTATGAGAATAATTATCACTATGATAGTATTGAAGTGATCTATTCCTCCTTTCATGGTGTAATGTTGACAGTGTGTGCACCGTGTTAGTACTTGGTCTAAGTTGCAATAATATCTATCTTGAGTTGTGATTTGATTTGGATATCTCTATGAGCGGTGTTTGTCAAGTACTTGATGAACTTTAAGGGGTGCTTCTGTAGCCACTACGCAATGATTAGTGTTATTCAATAGGAGAGTAATTCAGAGTACCATAGTGAAGATAAGTTATTTATTTGTTCAATTATGTTATATTTGTTGGGAGTGTGTCCACTAGTGAAAGTATGATCCCTAGGCCTTGTTTCCAAGCATTGCACACCGTTTACTTACTGTTTTGTTACATGTTTGCTCGCAGCGATATTTATTTCATCTCACATTTGCTACTTATAATCATCACTACCACTTGTATTTCACTATCTCTTCGCCGAACTAGTGCACCTATACATCTGACAAGTGTATTGGGTGTGTTGGGGACACAAGAGACTTTCTGTATCGTAATTGCAGGGTTGCTTGAGAGGGATAGCTTTGACCTCTTCCTCCCTGAGTTCGATAAACCTTGGGTGATCCACTTAAGGGAAACTTGCTATTGTTCTACAAACCTCTGCACTTGGAGGCCCAACACTGTCTACAAGAACAGACGCGTGTGTAGACATCAGGCCGCCTGGTCCACCTCCTGACGACGCCCCTTCGCCTATAAAGTCCCCTCGACGGGAAAAACCTAAGGGATGGATCGCTTTTCCCAGAAACATACTGCAAGCCGCCGCCGTCATCGAATCGAGATCGGGAGGATCCAGGAGCTCTTCCCGGCACCCTGCCGGAGAGGGGAATCCCTGCCGGAGGCCTTCTCCACCACCATGGTCACCTCCAGAGTAATGTGTGAGTAGTCTACCTTGGATTACGGGTCCATAGCAGTAGCTAGATGGTTGTCTTCTCCACCATGTGCTTCATGTTTAGATCTTGTGAGCTGCCCTATATGATCAAGATCATCTTTATGTAATCATATATGTTGTGTTTGTTGGGATCCGATGAGTATTGGTACTATGTTAAGTTGATGTGCTGAATTATATCTTATGTTATCTCTATGTTGTTTATGATCTTGCATGCTTTCCGTTGCTAGTAGCTATCTTGGCCGAGTAGATGCTAGTAACTCCAAGAGGGAGTATTTATGCTCGATAGTTGGGTTCATGCATCTATTTAATCTGGGGGAGTGACAGATACCTCTAAGGTTGTAGATGTGTTGTTGCCATTAGGGAGAAAACAACATTCTTGTATCCAAGGACATTTGCTTTGTTTACATTACGCACTTTGCTTAATGCAATTATCTATTGTTCGCAACTTAATACTCAAGGGGTCCTCGGACGATTCCCCGTGAGTGGATTATTAGTCATAGATGCAGTTGGATTACGGTCTATGTATTTTGTCATAATGCCCAGAGTGAACCTCATAGTGATCCTCATGATGTATGTACGTTATCTTTACTCTATCCATTGCCCAACTATAATTTGTTTACCCAGCATGTTATTATTTATCTTATGGAGAGATGCCCCTAGTGAACTATGGACCCGGTCCAATTTCCTTTACATTGCTTTACCGTTTTACTATTACTCGCCCTGTTTACTTTACTTGCATTACTATTATCCTTTTACCACTCGATACGCTCAATCTTTTGTTTACAGCAAAACGGTGAGATTGACAACCTCATCGTAAGTTGGGAGCAAAGTTCTTGGTTGTGTTGTGTGAAGGTTTCATGTTGCTGCTGGGTGAAAGACACACCAACAAGTTTTCTGGCGCCATTGTCCAGAGTGTCGTGAAGCTAGCAAGCATCACCTTCTAAAGTTTGGCTTTCTCCTACTGGTTTGATTAAACCTTGGTTTCATAACTGAGGGAAGACTTGCTACCGTGCTCATCATACCTTCCTCTTGGGGTTCCCAACGGGCTATACTTACAAGCCATCAAGGACCTTTGAAATCAAAGGGCTGGTCATCTTCCACCTGTGCTTCGCGCTCACTCTCAATAATCATGTTGTGCATGATATTATTAGAAATGTGAGAATATTTACTCGCCCATAAATGATTCAAATTTTTTTCCATGTTTATGATATCCTATCTACCATAATATATTTACAAAAATTATAGAATCATATGATTTAAACATCCAAATAAAATAAAGATGTTAGCCTCGCAGTTGCGAGGGCCACCTTACTAGTTTTTAGAATGTTATGTGCCCATATTTTATAAACACATGCATTATGTTGACACATGTGGTACAAGGAAAAACAGAGGTACGCAACTAGTCTTTACTATTAAATGGGAGTCTGTGATGGTACGTCGCTTCAAAAAAAATTGACATCAAACATTGGAGAGATCTAGGCCATCCAATCTACATCTGAGGATATGGTAATGCATACCCATCATGTAAACAAAAGACACCCACGCCGTCTCGTTAGCATTAATTGCAGGATCGAATCAAATATTGGTCCTATTTTGCTCATTGTCATCAAATTGCATGATCAAATCAAATATTGGCTTTCCTATTGCGTGCACGTTTGTCATTAAATTGTAGGATCATATCTTTACTATTAAATGGGAGTCTGTGATGGTACGTCGCTGCAAAAAAAATTGACATCAAACATTGGAGAGATCTAGGCCATCCAATCTACATCTGAGGATATGGTAATGCATACCCATCATGTAAACAGAAGACACCCATGCCGTCTCGTTAGCGTTAATTGCAGGATCGAATCAAATGTTGGTCCTATTTTGCTCATTGTCATCAAATTGCATGATCAAATCAAATATTGGCTTTCCTATTGCGTGCACGTTTGTCATTAAATTGTAGGATCATATCAAATAATGATTTTCCTATTCCATGCACCCTTTCTGTAACAAGTAGGTTCGAGCTTTTTTTAATGGTTCATATCGCCATCTCAATCCGATTGCTAATTAGGTGCCGCTACATCGCTCCTTGCCGACGCTGTTCCACTCCAAGTGCCTCCCCGTTCTCTACCCCCATATCTCTCTTTTGAAGTGGTTGTGGCGCCAAATCGAGGGAACTACGACGGCAACGGTGTCCCAAGGGTGACGGTGACACAGTGAGTCTTTTGTCCCCTCTCTCATCTCCTTTTCCTAAATTTTGATCTCTATCCTCCGGCCAAAATACACAGATTGCGCGGCCTCCTCGTGTAGCACCGGCAGCGAAGGCGCGTTACAGCGTATTGGTTACCTATGGGCGCAAGATTACAGGGAGCTCAACATTTTTGGTTCACTCGTAGACTTCGGTTACAAATCTCTCCCGAAGAAAAGAGATTTGTGGCGGCTGTTGGCGACACTTTGACGATTTCTCTACTATCACTCTATCAGCTAGGCGGAGAACCTCACCAGCACGTCAGGCTCCTTTTACCTCCCTATTGTGCATCGCCCCTATTTTTGTACTGTTCAATGGCTGGATCTGATCCGCAGGTGTGCTCAGTTTAATGATTGCTTGTTATGGTTTCATATGAGTTTATCTTATGGATCACTAGCGTAATAATGGGTCATTATATATATCACTGCATGTATTGGTTCGAATGGGAGTAGGGCATTTGAATTTTGTTTAAGGGGACGATGGGTTTGGAATAAGTAGTTTCTTGATATAGTAGAAAACTTGAATGACATCTATGCGGTGGGTTGACATGAATGTAATTTTTCTGCGGATTGGTCATCAGTACACACAATAATCAAGAAGACAATTCTCCTCTTTCGTTCATAGTGTGCATAATCCGTTTTATCAATAAGTGACCAACAATGTAGTTTAATCTACATTAGCATCCTGTAAGTAATTATTGTCAAACAACAATATAAGATATGTAAACAGAGGGAGAGGGAGAAAAAGATGAGCAATGAAATTGTGGAGAGATGGATGAAGGAGTGAGGGAGTGATTTGGAAATTCTCTTGATCAATCAATCAATTGGGATTTGTTTTACTAAATTTGTTGTTCCATCAAATTTCCTTGTTGATTTTTAACTTGTGGATTTAGTCAACATTGGCAACTCTGTCTAATAGTTGAGGGAGAAAAATGCACATCTTAATTATCGTTACATAAAACCAACAAAAAATAAAATATCGCGTAAAAATAGGACTGTGACATTCATATTGGAGTGTTGAAGTAGATCAAGACCATGGCATGTAGTTTGAGTAACACAAACTGTTGTTTAAATGTTGAATAAAAAGGTTTGTATTGGAAACATTTATGTGTGCATTAGTTTTCACATGTGCACTACTAAAACAAAACTCGAGGATCCGTAGCAACGCACGGGCATTCAGCTAGTTGGGGTAATATATCTACTATCTGCTTAGAAGTGAGCCTAGCTCACTTGGGTTAGGAAAGAAAATATAGACCCAAGCACCTAGGTTCACGTCCTCACGGATACGGATTTGAATTCTAATTATTTAAAAATAATGTTGGGCTTTCCCTATCTTGCTCCTTTCAAAAACAAATAAGCTTCTTGTCAAGGCAACACTAGTGGAAAACGGTCCTTTGGTCAGGGATCTTTAGTCCCGGCCGTTATCTGGGCTGGGACTAAAGGCCTGGCCACGTCGCCCCTTATTCACCCACGCGTACGGCATCCATTGGTCCCGGTTCGTTACAAACCTTTAGTCCCGGTTTGAGACACAAACTGGGACTAAAGGGCTATGCGGTGGGCGGCCCGCATGTGCGCCCCTTTAGTTCCGGTTTGTATCTCAAACCGGGACTAAAGTCTTCTGCCTATATATATGGCCGCAGCCCCTCTCCCCTCTCCCTTGTTTTTTTCTTGGATGGAGGAGTGTGGGTTTGTGCTAGTTCTCTATTTCATTCCTATGCACTAGAGGTGTTTGTTGAAATGTGTGTTAGAGCGATGCCACTTAAGTTCACCGAACACAACTACGATATGAGGTGCCCGAGCCACGCTTAAGCCTCTTCCTCTTTATTTCCACTTATTCTAAAAGGTTAGCAACTATATTTTCCCGTTTAGACCATGCGGTACTAATTTTAGGACCGTGATTGCGTTTGATATACTGCTATATGATGCAGATGAGCCATCCATGGATGTACGGTGATCGATGCACAACCGCTTACAGAGAAGGCGTGCATTCTTTTCGAGATGCGGCCGAGGCGAACAAGCATGGTGGTGGCTTTATATTTTGTCCATGTGTTGAATGTCGAAATGAGAAGGATTACACTTCCTCAAGAGTCATTCAGAGCCACCTGCTTCGGTCCGGTTTTATGTCTGGCTATAATGTTTGGACCAAGCACGGAGAAAGAGGGGTTATGATGGAAGACAACGATGAAGAAGAGAACGATGATGACAACTACCGATCTATGTTCCCTGAGTATGCTGATACCGCAATGGAAGACAATGAAGAAGAAGATCAGGGTGAAGAACGGAAACCAGATGAGCCCGCTGATGATCTTGGTCGGGTCATTTCTGATGCACGGCGAGGCTGCGACACAGAAAAGGAGAGGTTGCAGTTCGAGCAGATGTTACAGGACCACAACAAATTGTTGTACCCAACTTGTGAAGATGGCCAGAAGAAGCTGGGTAGCACACTGGAATTGCTGAAGTGGAAGGCAGAGACTGGTGTGACTGACTCGTCATTTGAAAAGTTGCTGGTACTGATGAAGAAGATGCTTCCAAGAAAGAACGAATTGCCCGCCAGCACGTACGAAGTAAAGAAGCTTGTCTGCCCTCTAGGATTAGACGTGCAGAAGATACATGTATGCCCTAATGACTGCATCCTCTACCGCGGTGAGAAGTATGAGAATATGGATAAATGCCCGGTATGCACTGCATTGCGGTATAAGATCAGAAAAGATGACCGTGGTGATATTGAGGGCGAGCCACCCAGGAAGAGGGTTCCTGCTAAGGTGATGTGGTATGCTCCTATAATACCACGGTTGAAACATCTATTCAGAAATAAAGAGCATGTGAAGTTGTTGCGATGGCACATGGAAGATCGTATGAAAGACGACAAGTTGAGGCACCCCGCTGATGGTCGGCAGTGGAGAAAAATCGAGAGAGAGTTCCCGAGATTTGCAGGTGACGCAAGGAACTTATGGTTTGGTCTAAGTACAGATGGCATGAATCCTTTTGGGGAGCAGAGTTTCAGTCACAGCACCTGGCCCGTTACTCTATGTATCTACAACCTTCCTCCTTGGTTGTGCATGAAGCGGAAGTTCATTATGATGCCAGTGCTTATCCAAGGTCCAAAGCAACCTGGCAACGACATTGATGTATACCTAAGGCCATTAGTTGATGAACTTTTATAGCTGTGGGCCGAACCAAGTGTACATGTGTGGGACGAGCACAAACAAGAGGAATTTGACCTTCGAGCATTGCTTTTCGTAACCATCAATGATTGGCCTGCTCTTAGTAACATTTCAGGACAGTCAAACAAGGGATACAATGCATGCACGCACTGTTTGGATTAGATAGAAAGTATATATCTGGACAAATGTAGGAAGAATGTGTACCCGTATAATCGTTGTTTTCTTCCGCCCAAGCATCCCTTGAAGAAAAAAGGCAAGCATTTCAATGGCAAGGCAGAAACCCGGGGGAAGCCTGTCACCCGTACTGGTGCTGAAGTATTTGATATGGTCAAAGATTTAAAAGTAATCTTTGGAAAGGGTCCTGACAGCCAACCTGTTCCTAACGGCCCTGATAAGCGCGCACCCATGTGGAAGAAGAAATCTATATTTTGGGAGCTACCCTATTGGGAAGTCCATGAGGTCCGCTCCGCAATCGACGTGATGCACCTGACGAAGAATCTCTGCGTGAATATTCTAGGCTTCCTGGGCTTGTATGGGAAGTCAAAAGATACACCGGAAGCACGGGAGGACCAGGAACGTCATAAAGGACAAGACGACATGTATCCAGGACAGTTTCAAGGGCGTGCCAGCTACGCTCTTACCAAGGAAGAGAAGGAAATCTTCTTTAAAGTCCTTTTTAGTATCAAGGTCCCGACTGGCTTCTCGTCGAATATAAAGGGAATCGTAAATATGAAAGACAAAAAATTCCAAAACCTAAAGTCTCATGACTGTCACGTGCTTATGGCGCAATTGCTTCCAATTGCATTGAGGGGAATTCTACCGGAAAATGTTCGCCTGGCAATTGTGAAGGTATGTGCATTCCTCAATGCAATTTCTCAGAAGGTAATCGATCGAGAAAGTCTATCAGGGTTATAGATTGATTTGGTCCAATGTCTGGTCAGCTTCGAGTTGTTGTTCCCGCCATCCTTCTTCAATATAATTACACACCTCCTAGTTCACCTAGTCGAAGAGATTAGAATTCTCGGTCCTGTGTTTCTACACAATATGTTCCCCTTCGAGTGGTTCATGGGAGTCTTAAAGAAATATGTTCGTAACCGTGCTAGGCCAGAAGGAAACATCTCCAAGGGCTATGGAACAGAGGAGGTCATTGAGTTTTGTGTGGACTTTCTTCCTGACCTTAAGCCGATTGGTGTTCCTGAATCTCGGTATGAGGGTAGGCTGACAGGAAAAGGCACACTAGGAAGGAAAGCAAAAGTATGTATGGACGGGCATTCATTCACCCAAGCACACTACACAGTTCTACACAATTCCACTGTGGTGGCTCTGTATATCGAGAGAGACAAGAATATTCTACGCTCCGAAAACCCGGGGAAGGCTGACTCTTGGATTAAAGGGGAACACGAGAAGACTTTTGGCAGTTGGTTGCAGACACATATCATGAATAACAACACCATTGGAGATCAGTTGTACTGTTTGGCCAGGCCACCATCTTCGACTATATGTACTTTCCAAGGGTACGAGATAAATGGGAATACATTTTACATGGTCGCCCAAGATAAAAAGAGCACCAACCAAAACAGTGGTGTCCGCTTTGATGCAACAGACGATAATGGGCAGAAGGACACATATTACGGGTACATAGAGGAGATATGGGAACTTGACTATGGACCTACTTTTAAGATCCCTTTGTTTCGGTGCAAATGGGTGAAGCTGACAGGAGGCGGGGTAGTTGTAGACTAAAAGTACGGCATGACAACAGTGGATCTCAACAATCTTGCGTACATGGACGAACCATTCGTCCTAGCCAACGATGTCGCTCAGGTTTTCTATGTGAAGGACATGTCTACAAAAACGAGAAAAAGAAATCAGCAAAAGAAGACATCGTCCGATGAGCCAAAGCGCCACATAGTTCTTTCAAGGAAAAGAAACATCGTGGGAGTAGATGACAAGACTGACATGTCAGTAGATTATAATAAGTTTCATGAAATTCCGCCCTTCAAAGTGAAAACTGCCCCAAGCATCCTACTGAATGATGAAGATTCTCCATGGCTACGACCCAGTAGAAATCAGAAGTAATAGATAGGAATGTTGGTGTAATAATGTAATAATGTATTAAACCTTTTATGTAATGCATGTATGGAATGTACTAAACCTTTATTTAAGGAGCATGTGTGTTAATAATGAACTAATATTAGTTAATCTATTATTTAATTGAAAACGGCAATTTTGTTAATAGTTTGATAAGTTAGAATAAGTTAACACAAATAAGTTAGGTTATTTTGTTAGAAAATAAGTTAAGATTCAAAAATCGGTAAACACAAATAAGTTAGGATAGTTTGAATAGTTAGAATAATTGATTTTGAAAATAGAAATGGTTTTGAATTAGTTAATCAATTTCAAACACTTTTCATATTCATAGTTTTATCAAATTCTAAAATATGCAAAAAGAATATTAACCAATATAGTTTTAATTGAAAATGGCAAAATAGTTAATAATTTGAATAGTTAGAATAATTTATTTTGAAAATAGAATATAGTTTTGAATTAGTTATTCAATTTCAAACACTTCTCATATTCAAAGTTTTATCAAATTCTAAAATATGCAAAAAAGAATATTAATCAATATAGTTTTAATTGAAAATGGCAAAATAGTTAATAGTTTGAATAATTAAAATAATTGATTTTTAAAATAGAAAATGGTTTTGAATTAGTTAATCAATTTCAAACACTTTTCATATTCATAGTTTTATCAGATTCTAAAATATGCAAAAAGAATATTAATCAATATAGTTTTAATTGAAAATGGCAAAATAGTTAATAGTTTGAATAGTTAAAATAATTGATTTTGAAAATAGAAAATTATTTTCAATTAGTTATTCAATTTCGAACACTTTTCATATTCAAAGTTTTATCAAATTCTAAAATATGCAAAAAGAATATTAATCAATATAGTTTTAATTGAAAATGGCAAAATAGTTAATAGTTTGAATATTTAAAATAATTGATTTTGAAAATATAAAATGGTTTTGAATTAGTTAATCAATTTCAAACACTTTTCATATTCATAGTTTTATCAGATTCTAAATATGCAAAAAGAATATTAATCAATATAGTTTTAATTGAAAATGGCAAAATAGTTAATAGTTTGAATAATTAAAATAATTGATTTTGAAAATAGAAAATGGTTTTGAATTAGTTAATCAATTTCAAACACTTTTCATATTCAAAGTTTTGTCAGATTCTAAAATATATAGAAGTTATTTAATTTAAAATTCAAAATTCATATTTCAAATGAAATCTGCAAAAATCTATCCCTTGGCGCGCATTTATTGCCCCTTTAGTCCCGGTTTATTTCATCAACCGGGACTAAAGGTCGGGGCTCGGGCGCGAACCGCCGAAAACCCTTTAGTCCCGGTTGGTGGCTTCAACCGGGACTAAAGACCCCCCTTTAGTCCCGGTTGAAGCCACAAACCAGGACTAAAGGGGGGGTATAAAAGCCCGCCGCCCCACCTCCTTCTTCCCCACTGCCACACTTAGCAAATCGGCGACGCGCGCAAGGACTCTCCGCCGAGAACGTTGCGGTCGCCCGGGAAATCAACGGCGCCGCTCTCCGCCACCGGCCAATCGATGGCGCCGCTCTCCGCCACCGGCCACCGCGCTCTCCGCCACCGGCCAATCGACGCGCGCAAGGAGCTCTCCGCCGCCACCGCGCTCCGCCACCGGCCGCGCTCCACCACCGGCCACCGGCCACCGGCCACCGCGCGCTCCGCCCCGACCACCGCTCCGCCACCATCGGTGAGCACCTGCGCACATCGATCGGGCCGGGTTAATAGTTAGTTAATTAGCAAATGTGTGTTAGAAATATAGTTAGCAAATGTTAGTTAGCAAATATAGTTAGCAAATGTTAGAAAAATATGTTAGAAAATATATGTTAGAAAAATATGTTAGAAAAATAGTTAGTGCGTATGAAAAGTTTTTTTACTTAGGATTTTTTCATAGTGTTAGAAATTGTTAGTGTGTATTTGTTAGTAGTGTTAGATAGTGTTAGAAATACAGTGTATTTGTTAGAAATATAGTGTATGTGTTAGAAATATAGTTAGCAAATGTAGTTAGTTAGCAAATGTTAGAAATGTGTTAGCAAATTAGTTAGCAAATGTAGTTAGTGTTAGAAATTGTTAAAATTAAATAGTATATTTGTTAGAAAATGTTAGAAATTGTTAGTGTATTTTTTCATAGTGTTAGAAATAGAAATAGAAATAGTTAGAATTTAGTAGTTAATTGTTAGGGTTAGTAGTTAATTGTTAGGGTTAGTAGTTAGACAATTGTTAGGGTTAGTAGTTAATTTGTTTTGTTATTAGTTAGGGTTAGTAGTTAATTGTTAGGATTAGTAGTTAGAAAATTGTTAGGGTTAGTAGTTAATTTGTTTTGTTATTAGTTAGGGTTAGTAGTTAGAAAATAAGTTAGGTTATTTTGTTAGGTTAATTGTTTGTTAGTTAGGTTATTTTGTTAGGTTAATTGTTTGTTAGTTAGGTTAATCAAATGTCGGTATTGTTCCATATAGCGTCCATAATTGAAATATAAATATCGGTATTTTGCAGAAACTATGGATCCACATAGGAGGAACCTAGAAGAGAAAGAAATTCTCGAAGATATAATCAAAGACGCCCCCGATGTTGAACAAGCGTTCGGGAGTGGAACAAGCGCAAAGGGGCAGACGATAGTGAGTATGTCGCCAAAAGGTACAAAGAGAGTCTTTGGAATGATCTCATGGCACATTTCAACCTGCCAGAATGTGAGAATGAAGACGCCGCAAGACAACTGAGGTCCAAAGTCAAGCAGTGGACTCTAAAGAAGATGGCCGAACTGTTCCGGGTGTGGAAGAAGAAATTATGGAAAAACTATATGAAGATAAAGAAAGTGCCGGTATTCGAAGGGTATCTAGCGAAGCAGGCGAATCACTGGAAGGCATTTCAGGAGTACAAGGAGTCAGAAGATGCCAAGGCATTATCAGAAAAGAACAAGAAAATGCCGACAAGAAGAAATATCACCACACGCTGGGGCCAGGGGGCTACGAGACTGCCATCCCAAAGTGGGATAAGAAAGAGAAAGAGATGATTGCTAAAGGAATCACACCTAAACCCATCCGTGATGAGTGGGAAATGAGAGCAAGAAATTGGTTCCTTGCGCATGGTGGTTCGTACGACGAACTAACAGGGGACCTTATCTACAGTGACGGTCTTAGGATACCCAGGAAAAATTGGAAAAAGATAGTGAAAGAAATTAAAGAGGGAAAAAGACAGTTCACTCCAGATAGAGAGAAAGACTTGCTCACACTGGTCCTCAGGAATGACGAACACGGAGGACGAACGTGAGGCTTTGGTCCTTCTTACCCGTGGTGGCTTGAGTTTACCAAAGACCAAGAGACTTACAGAAGCCGAGCGAGAGCAAAGAAGCGACAGCAGGATGAGGAAAATGACAAGTTCAACCAGTTGCTTGCCAGACTTAACGAGCAACAGCAGCAGATTGACGAACTTAGAGGAGTAGTGCGCCAGCAAGATCCAGCACTCGATATTACCGCCGGCCCATCTAAGCGGAAAAGCAGCGTGGCTGAATCTGAGGCCCCGACTGATGATGCACGACGAATGATAGAGGGCGGTCCTGGCTACCTCGTAGATGGAATCAAGGAGTCAACATCATGTGAACTCCATCAGAGAATGAAGAACTTATCCATGAAGGTGGCCGTCGGGACAAGCTTTACCTTCTGGACCTGATGTACGCTGGCATGGCCGTGAGATTCCAGCTGGCTATGCTAAAGTCGGGGTGGATGAAATCATGCCGGAGTTTTATGATATGGAGCTTGACATCGCTGGACCCGAAGATGAGAGGACACTCGAAGAAGTACTGGGTGGAGTCATTTTATGGGACAAGAACTACATCAAGCTTCCAGGCTCGGCCCCAAGGACAGCCTCCGAGTCATCGCATGTCACCTACACCTCCATCACCTCCAAGCCCTCCACATGACTACAGCCACCACAACACGAGTCCATCTCGATCATCGCCGCCGGACTTGGGTCGGCCGTCTCCGTCGCCGGCCGCTAAGGATACTAAGCGGAAGCGTGCCAGCAAGAACGCTCCGTCGATGAGTTCTAAGCGACGGAGCCCCCCAAAGCGCAAACTATCGCCCCTCCCAAAGGTACCTCATGCTAATCTTCCCATCAGACCTTATGATCGTACCCCCGAGGAAAACGCCAGGATCGCAAAGGAACATTATGATCCGCAGATGAAAAAGAAGGAACCCGAGCCCCGCCCGGAATACACCGAGAAGCAAAAAGAATATGCAAAATACTTACTGACCCTTCCATCGCAGTATGACTTGCACCATAAGCCTGATGACTATCTACGCACATTGCAGAAGGAAGGGAAAAAGAGCAGATCACGTGCAAGTGCAAGTGGGAGCAAATCAAGTACAAGTACAAGCAAAAAAAGGTCAGACATTCCTCAGCTTGGACAACAGGCCAAACAATCGATCCCACCCCTCAGGGTGTTATCCGAGAATGTTCCCTCTCTGGTGCATGGGCAAAATTTGGAAATAGCAGAGAAGTGGGTGGCTGAATGGGGTATGAGTGTTGAAGACGTTCTGGCTTCCCAAGACGAGAGGTTTCACATGGCTGTTGTAGCCCCTAAGCCTAAATTTGTCATGGGAGGGCCTTTGGTCAGCAAAGAAAGGTTGGAAGATCTCCCAACAAATATGCGTTACTTGCATACATGGTACATGAATGAAGCAAAGAATTGGAGAATAATGATCATGGTGCGTGTCCCACGGGAGTACTACGGCCATCCCGAAGAGATCCATGTCGACTTTGACGAACTCTTCCAGATGTACAATTGCGACGCCCTCGACAAATCTCTCATGAGTTGCTATTGTCTGTAAGTTTTTCAATTCGTTGTCTACATATAACTTGTTCAGTTATTTCAATTCATTGTCTACATATAACTTGTTCAGTTATGACTTGTACTCTATTATGCAGAATGAAGATCCTGGTCTGTAAAAGTAGGAACATCATAAATATTGGGTTGATTAACCCAGATAAAATACATATAAAGACGCTAACTGATAACCCCAAGGAGACGGAGGAAAACCTTCTAAGGTTTCTAACGGATCAAAATTTCTGTGACCACATACTGTTTCCATACAACTTCAAGTGATGGTCTTACTCTGTTGTGTCCATTCACTTATAAGTGTAATTGATAAGTTACTGACATATATATATATACATGTGCAGCTACCACTGGATTCTGTTGGACATTCAAATTGATAAGGGAAGAGTTGATGTCTTCGACCCATTATCGAGAAACATGGAACAGTTCCAAAGCCTGCAGGACATGCTCCAAGGGTAATTTCAATCATTCTTGCGCTCTATCGGTCTCTTTCGATGATTTTCTGAGATATCAAGTAATGAAAAACTTAGCAAATCATTTTCCTTGTCGGGCAGGGTTTGGAAGCGGTTCAAGTGCGTGACTGACGGTATCTCTCATGAGAAGCTGACCTTTAGAGCGGCTCAGGTAAGTAGTACGAGATACTTCTATTTTCAATACATTTATGATGCTAGATTATTATTTTGATTATATTCTATTCTCGTAAAGTGCGACCAGCAGCCACAGGGGACGCATCTATGTGGATACTACATTTGCGAGTTCATTCGCACGTTTACCTCTGAGCACAAAGATTACAGATACGACGTAAGCAATAAACATTTACACCTCTATTTTTACCCGTCATTCTTTGTTATCATGATTGACATTCATATTGATCTCCTTTTCTTATATAGTTTACGGTCATGCGGGAGAAGTACCTACCAGAGCAACGCGCGATCGCTGTTGCAGAGGAGCTAGCGGCGTTTTTGAGGACAGAAGTTGAAGATGATAAAGAAAGATTTAGTGTAGCTAGGGGCCATTACTAATGTTGGTCCATGTAATCGAATAGACGGACTCTAGTCCCGGTAATTGTGATCTCCATATAATTGTATATATATACCCGATCGTAAGATAAGTTATCTTATATATATATGCACTAACATGTATGCGTAGAATTATATGAAAAGTGTTTTTAAAATGAAGAAAGAAATAAAATAAAATACAACAAAAATAATTCCCCCGAGCACCTAAACCCTAAAACCCTAAAACAAAAACAAAATATGTAGAGGCCCTTTAATCCCGGTCCGTGTTACAAACCGGGACACCGGGACTAAAGGGCCTGTCCCTGCTTCGTTTCGAGGCGCTCACGTGGAGGCCCTCTAGTCCCGGCTGGTAACAGGGCTGGGACTAAAGGTTTAGCCGTTAATCCCGTCTCTGAAGTCTCGGTTTGCAAACCGGGAATAAAGGCCGTTACAGGCCGGGACTAGAGGCCCTGTCTCCACTAGTGCAAATTATCCGTGCAGACTCGATAAATTAACATACATGTACTGATTCTCTTATTCACAAAATCCTATCAACAGAAGACGAAGGATAATTCTTCACTTGTAAGCATGTACGTAATCCTCGAAATAGAAGTTCTTCTCGATGAAGCTCGCAAGCCAGTGGGACGCAGCGAAGCACAACACGGCTAACGACACGACGGCGGTTCTACGTACGACCGACGTCACAGGCGCCGTCCCCTTGGCGACGGCGAGGAACCCGACGATTGCGACTGCCCCGACCTGCAGGGCCACCTCGAGCGCCTTCATGGCCTTCAGCGCTGCGCGGCGATTTAGACAAAAATAACCCAAACTTGAAACGATTTCAAATAATAAACCATCGGCCAAACTATTTCAAAAAAATAACCTCTTTTAGCTTCGCCATTCACGGTGGCGAAGCAGGCGTTCTTGCGTCGCCACAGGCAGTGGCGAAGCAGTGATGTGCGTCGCCACTCACGGTGGCGAAGCAGGTGTTCTTGCTTCGCCACTCTGAGTGGCGAAGCACAATGGTCTGCTTCGCCACTCTTAGTGGCGAAGCACAATGGCCTGCTTCGCCACCGTGAGTGGCGAAGCACTTTAGGTTTAGGGTTAGGAGCCCAGCCCCGAGCTGGCCTCCTCACTCACTTCCTTCCTCATCTTTTCAGAGCAAAGGCGGCTCTCTCTCCCCCTCTCAATCCTCCCACCCAAATCGAAGCTTTTCTCCGTGGATTTCTCCTTCCCCAAGTCTCCTAAGGTACTCTCCATCATTTCCCATTGATTTGACCCATTGGAATTTGCATATTTGGTTTTGAATCCCCAAATCTTGGAAATCCTAGAAATATTGATTCACCCAAATTGCAATGTTAATTAGGTCAATGTTGGCTTGTATGATGTGTATGAAGTATTTTAGTGTAGATTGGTAGGTTAGGGTAAGGGTTTGTGAGGTTAGGGTTTGTTGTTATGTTAGGGTTAGGGTTAGGATTTTCTTGTTATGTTAGGGTTAGGGTTAGGGTTTTATTGTTATGGCAGTCATGAGAGTTATGGTATATCAAAAGGCTTGATGTTCAAAACCTTGCTGGAATTTAAACAATGGATCAAAGACTTCTCGGTTAAGTATCATCGTCCCTATACGGTGCTTCACTCAGACGTGAAGAAGCGTTACACTATTAAGTGCGAGGAGGATCGATGTCCTTGGATTGTGCGTGCAAGACCATGGAAGGGAGGACCCGATTGGCGCATAACAAGTTGTGTGCCAACTCACATGTGTCGCGGAAAGAGGGTGGATGGCAAAGCAGTAAAGCACGATCACCGACAACTCACCTCCGAGTTCATCGCATATAGACTTTCCAACCAAATCTCGTCACTTCCAACAATGAGCATCAAGACAGTCATGGAGCTTGTGAAAGCTCTCTTTCACTACGATGTGAAATACGGCAAGGCATGGAAAGCGAAGCAAGCTGCATTCAGGATGTTGTATGGTGATTGGGAAGAAGCATACAACCGAATTCCTCGGTTGTTGTTAGCAATGGCCGATGCAAACCCGGGCATGGTTCATGTGGTAGAGCCTTATGGACAGGAAACAAGGATTTACAATGAAAGAACTGTCCGAGTATTTGGCCGTGCATTTTGGGCTTTCCAGCAATGCATGAAAGCTTTTGAGCATTGTAGACCGGTAATCTCCGTTGATGGGACATTTCTGACCGGGCAATATAGGGGGACTCTCTTGGTTGCAATAGCAAATGATGCCAACAACCGTTTGGTTCCTTTGGCATTTGCTTTCGTTGAGGCGGAGAACAATAATAACTGGCAGTGGTTTTTTCACCATTTGAGGACCAAGGTATTACCGCCACAAAGGGAAATTTGTGTCATCTCAGATCGACATCAAGGAATTCTCGCAGCGGTAAATATTGAAATACCAGGGCATGCTCCTTTGCACCATAGATGGTGCATGAGGCATTTCTGTTCAAACTTCTATAGGGCATGTGGTAGCAAGGAGTTGACCGATGATCTTCAAGATTGTTGTCTCGCTTTCACTGACCGGCGTTTCGCAAACTTGTACATCAAATTGACCTCAAACAGAAAGCTCGATGCTAAGGGTCAAGCATTTCTCACTAGGCACATCCAAGATAGAACAAAGTGGGCAAGAGCCTACGATGAAAATGGTCGGAGGTACGGTCAAATGACAAGCAATATGGCAGAGTGCTTCAACAAGGTGCTCAAGGGTGTCCGTGCATTGCCCGTGACGGCAATTGTGCGATACACATTCGACAAGTTGAATGAGTATTTTTTGAAGTACTCAGATGAAACAGAAAGGCAGATTGCGGGAGACAATACGCAAAACCACAAATACGAGTACCCACCCAAAGTTGACGAGTGGAGGATATTTCAGTCTCGTAAGGCGGATTCTGAAGTTGCCACCGTTTATGATAACGAAGAGCTCATTTATCAAGTGAACGAGCCCGGAGGAACCACGGCCGACGGTGTCCAACACGGAGGCCGAGCTTTCAAGGTCTCGCTAAGGACTTGCGAGTGCACATGTGCGAGGCCATCTTTGGTCCATCTCGCTTGCTCGCATTTGCTAACGGCGGCTCGGGTGCGTCATTTGGACTACAATCACCCTCTCACCGTGAGAGAGTCAGAGTTCTCCATCACGACGACCAAGAAAACATGGGCTCCTAGATTTAACCCATACCTAGACCAATCACAGTGGCCCGAGTATCATGGAATCCAACTCTGGCCCCATCCGTCATGGAAGGTTGTTAAACGTGGAAGACGTCAGACAAAGCGTTTTAGGGGTGACATGGATGGATGGGGTCGTGGTGGTGCGAGAGAATCAGGAAATGACCAATTTCAAGAGCCATGTGATAGAGCTCGTTGTGGAAAGTGTAATGGTCATGGACACAATGCTAGGACATGTACCCAAAGGAAAAGAGCAAAGAGAAATGACCCGAACGCAAGCCAACCCATGAGTAGTCAACAAGGTGGTTCAAGCCACCAAGATGTTCCAAGCCAACAAAGGAGTACCCAACAAAGTGGTCCAAGCCACCAAGATGTTCCTAGCCCAAGCCAACAAAGTACCCAACAAAGTGGTCCAAGCCAACAAAGGAGTACCCAACAAAGTGGTCCAAGCCACCAAGATGGTCCTAGCCACCGAGGTGGTCGAAGTCACGGAGGTGGTCCAAGCTATCGTAATCCTAGGCAACAAAGAGGAAGACAACTAGGTCTTAGAGGAGTCCGTGGTGTAAATCGAACTAGTATGATAGGATATCTACAAGGACCATTTCCGTATGTACTTTTATTTTGTGCTCTACAATTTCTAAATTTGAGATAATATTTTACATTTTGTGTGTACTAACTTTTATCTCCACTCTTATTGTAGATATGGCGGGGAGTCAAGCCAACAAGGAGGGGGATCAGACCTTCAATGAGTCATGGAGGAAGGTGATGGAGATGGATGCGGCCGAGAGGAAGAAGAAAGAGGCAACACAAATGAGGATGGAAGAAGATCAACAATTGAGGGTTCGTGAGGAAAGAATGAGGAGAGAAAGAGAAGAGCAACGTCAGAAGGAGCTTGCGGAGGGGGTAATAAAGAGCATTCGTGAGTACGACGAGATAATGAAGAGAGCCTACGATAAGATAAGCAACATGGAAGTAGAGATGGAGAGGGAGAGAAAGGTGAGTGGGACGGGACATAGCTCAACTCAAGGTCACAAGGAGGACGAAGATGTTCAAAATGAGGCTTTGAGGAGAGTGAAGGAACAAGATGCGGCCAAGAAAGTGGAAGAAAGAAAGAGGAAGCTGAAAGAGGAAGCTGAAAAAGAGGAAGCGGAGCGGAAAAGGTGGCAGGAAATGCGGTGGGAACGAGAAGCGCGTGAGTTGAAGCAGCGCGCCAAAGCACTTAAAGAGAAGAGAGAACGAGAAGCGCGTGACTTGAAGCAGCGCCAGGCTGTTTGGGCGGCGCACCTAGCAAGGATGGAGAAGGAAGAAGAAGAGAAGAAGAGGGAGAAGAAGGAACGTTTTGAAAGGGTGGCTGCCGAGGCGCGTGCCATTAGGGAGGAGAAGGAAGAAGAAGAGAAGAAGAGGAAGGCCATGGCGAAGGCGAAGGCAAAGGGACCATGCTTGAGCGAATAGAGCATTCGTGAATTCGGACATGTATTTAACTATTGCATGTGAACCTTGTCATTTTGAATTATGTCAGAACCTTGTGTGAATGTATGCATATTATTATTTCAAACTATGTGTGAACCTTGTGTATCACTTGATTTTGAAGATAAAGTTGACACAAGTTAAAGTTGCTTCATTTTTTCATAGTTTTTGAGCATTTTTTCGAGTCCAGGCTTGCTTCGCCACTCCCAGTGGCGACGCAGCTGTGCTTCGCCACTCCCAGTGGCGACGCAGCGGTGCTTCGCCACTCACAGTGGCGACGCAGCCTTTGCGTGCTGCGCTACGGCCGGGCGCAGCTGCCTACTGTGCTTCGCCACTCACAGTGGCGACGCACGCCTGCTTCGCCACTCACAGTGGCGACGCACGCCTGCTTCGCCACGCCCAGTGGCGACGCAAGCCTGGATATATGAAATCAGCTCAAATCTTCTTTTGAATATCATATATCACATATCAAACAAGATCATATATCAAAGAAGATCGTATATCATATATCAAAGAAGATCAAGCTCACAATTTCATATATCATATATCAAAGAAGATCAAGCTCACAATATCATATTTCATATATGAGCATATCAAAGAAGATCAAGCTCACAAGATCATATATCATATATGATCATATCAAAGAAGAACAAGCTCACAATATCATATATCATTTATCATATATGATCATATCAAAGAAGATCAAGCTCACAATATCATTTATCATATATGATCATATCAAAGAAGATCAAGCTCACAATATCATATATCATTTATCATATATGATCATATCAAAGAAGATCAAGCTCACAATATCATTTATCATATATGATCATATCAAAGAAGATCAAGCTCACAATATCATATATCATATATGATCATATCAAAGAAGATCAAGCTCACAATATCATATATCATATATCCAAGAAGATCATATATGAAATTCGAGCACATGATCATATCCAAACATCAAGCTCATAGTTCAAATATTACATAGCCAAACCCAGTGTCCGTCATACACAAGCACAAGTTCATACACAAGCTAGATAGGATAAAACCTAAACTTCTACTTTCTTCCACGCTTCCCTCCTCCCCTACGCGGAGCGATCTTCTTCCGTGCCTCCAACACATAATTGTCATCGTCGGAATCGGAGACTTCTTCCGTGACCACCTTCTTCTTTGTCTTCTCCTTAAAATCATGTGGTGTGTACTTGTCCCTATGTACACCTTTGTTCTTTCTCTTCGATGGTAGGGGATCCTCTTGTTCCTCTTCATCCTCTTGTTCCGGCGTGGATTCATCATCCGCGGAGTCCGATATGGCATGAGACTGGGACGGCGACGGCGTTGATGCAATCTCAGGATCACGGCAACCAAGAAGGTTTCCTAATCTCCGTAACTTCTGGCCCTGACGCTATAAGAAGAAAATAATTGTCAAAAGTATAAAACACTGCAAGTAGGGTTAAAAGGAAAAGCACCGGAAGTAGTCACATGCATTGTAATGGTCTCATGGTCTTAAAGTTTGAAAAGAAACTAGCAACATGTAGTACTTGGCATTTAGCAATGGCTAGGCAATGGTCTTAAAGTTTCAAAATAAACTAGCAATGGCTATCACAAATTTATAAGAACTCAAAAGCAAGGCATTTAGCAATGGCTAGGCAATGGCTACTGCATTATCCAGCATTTCACCATTCATGAGTAGAATATGTTCTCCGGCAAATTAATACCTTCACAAATTCTCGCAATCTTGAATAGCCATCTTTGTGCTCCGGAATTTCCAAAGCCACCTCGAATTCAGCAGCTTGCTTCTGGACCTCCGAGCGCTAGCATGTATATGAATATGTAAAGACACAAGTGGCAAGTAGAGATAGTAGTGAGATTCCAAAAAGAAGAACAAGCTTACCACAAAGTTAATCGCTGAAGCAAAAGGGACTTGGCGCCCCTCTCTGACAAGCTTATTGTAAGCAAGATTGCCAAGCTGGTCGAACAGCAAAGGTTCTTCCAAAATCTCATCCGTGTAGGCATCCGGAAGAAGCTGCAAACGAGTCCGAGGTTGAAACCAACGGAGATAGTTGTTGAAAGCCTCATCAGAATGGTCCGCTATATTTATTCCTTTTGCCCGCTTAGTCTCCGTCACACGTTGTTGAAACGTCTTGATATGCATCTTGTGAATATTGGGCCAATCTGTCTTCCGACATTTGATCCTGTCATAGCTGCACAATAAAAATAGCACACTGTCAACAAACAAGAATTACATTACACAATGGCGGAACGGCGGAATTATGATTCATACCGGTGAAGCTGACGATCCGTGTCCTCATACATCGGCGGGTACTCTTGATAAAGATCAAACTGCCGCATAACCCGCTGCGTCAAGTGAAGCTCAACAGCCCACATGCATATCAACGGGCAACGCATATGAAACAGAGCTTGTTCAGCCATGCAAGCAGGGTTAATCTCCCAGGCAGCGTCACCATAAGAAGGCGCCCCGTAAGAATATCCTTTGCCATATGGTTGCCATATCACCTACAACATGCCCAATAATGAAGATCCTAAATACCCGAGACAAGATCATATATCAAAGAAGATCATATATCATATATCAAAGAAGATCATATATCATATATCAAAGAAGATCAAGCTCACAATATCATATATCATATATCATATATCAAAGAAGATCATATATCATATATCAAAGAAGATCATATCAAAGAAAGATCAAGCTCACAATATCATATATCATATATCAAAGAAGATCATATCAAAGAAGATCAAGCTCACAATATCATATATCATATATATGACAAGTTCAGAGTGAGGGAATAGAGTTATTTTACCTGCTCAGGGGTTAGGTTGTCAAACTCGTTGGTGTATTGTCGATATGCTTGTTCTGTGTCAGAAGTGAACTCAGAATGCTGGTCCCAATAGTAAGCAAGCGTGGGATACCGGTGGCGGTCGTCACCATCGTCCCAGTCTCTACGAGGACCAACTTTCGGCCGTCCAACAGGGAACCGTTCCCAACTCCACACCGAAAGAAGAAGCAGGGAACCAGCAATACAAGCTTGTGGCTCTGTCCTACAACAAGCATCGTCAAGCTGCAGAAGGTATGAAAGCAAACATCAATAACTGGAATGTAGCCAAAATGGAGAGCAAATGTACGGAGTGGACAAAACAACTCATTACCTGACGATACAACAAAGCCAATGCAGCAGTGCCCCAGCTCCACTTCTTATCCATGACGGTGAGCGCCTTCAGCCAATGCCAGTGCGCGGTCTTCCCACTAGTGTCATTGAACAGACTCCGTGTGATAACATACCACACGTACACGCGGGCGTAGATCTTGACGAGATCCTCATCGGCATCCTCAGGGCACGTACCGAAGTTATCTGAGATCCATTTAAAAGTTGCCCCCGCGGGGACCCTCAACTTTACTCCTTTATCGTTGAAAGTATCCCCGGGGCACGCCCCAATAAGATCTAGCATCTTCCCGCGCCAATCATCACAGGATGTATCAATGCAAAGAGGAGCCCCCTCGATGGGGAGCGCAAGTATCATCGCCATGTCCTCCAGCGTGATCGTCATCTCGCCGGTCCGGAGGTGAAAGGTGTGGGTCTCCGGCCTCCACCGGTCCACAAGCGCGGTGATCGCGGCAGGATTGACATTGAGTGTCGTCCGGGTGACCATATGGATGAACGGTAGAAGCCCTAGATTGCGGATGTAGGGGGTGTACCGCTCATCATAGTTCATCGCCGTTGACGTCATCTGGTTGTACCTCAGTCGCAATGGTCCAAAAACCTGCACGGTGACGAACATACATGCATGGTGTCACATACCAATTCACGCTTAAGAATATTACATTTGAGTACTTGGTTTTATAATTACCATATTCTTCTCGGACATCTTATAGGCACGGTGCTTAACATTAACTTCACCCTCGAGAATGCTTTCATTACTTAAATCCTCCATCCTAAACAATCCGACTATAATGTGAGCATATATGTGAGCATATGATGAATCATATGATGAAGCATATATGCACAAAATCCATATAATAAATCAATCATATGATGAAGCACAAATCAATAATTCATTGGAATCATATGATGAAGCATATATGCACAAAATCCATATAATAAATCAATCATATGATGAAGCACAAATCAATAATTCATTGGAATCATATGATGAAGCATATATGCACAAAATCCATATAATAAATCAATCATATGATGAAGCACAAATCAATAATTCATTGGAATCAATCATATGTGAGCATATATGCACAAAATCCATATAATATACAACTCATCCTATCAATAATTCTACTAATTTCATACATATGATGAAGCACAAATCAATCACACAAGTAATCAATAATTGCTACTTCAATAACAAAAACATAAAACAATCACACAAATTGCTAGTTCATCCATCCCTACCTATCAATCCATTGGAATCATCCATCAATTCATTGGAATCATTCATTTCAATCAACCATACAAATAAATTCATCTTGAGGACATTATCCTACAAATCCATCTATCAATCTTGCTAAAATACCACCATACAAATAGAGAAGGGGGATTAGAGAAGGGGGATTGGGGGATTAGAGAAGGGGGATTGGAGGAACATACCTTAGTGAAGATCAAGAGGGCACCAATGGATGAGGGAGGGAGAGGTGAGGGAGGGAGGGAGAGTGAGGGGGAAGAACACCACCCGCCGCCGGCGCCGCCAGAGATGAGGGAGGGAGAGGTGAGGGAGGGAGAGTGAGGGGTGGGGGAGGTCGGGCACGGGCCGGGGTCATGAACTAACCCTAATGTGCTTCGCCACTCACCGTGGCGACGCACGCCTTCGTGCTTCGCCACTACCAGTGGCGACGCACTATCTGCTTCGCCACTTCCCCTGGCGACGCACGCACTTCTGCTTCGCCACCCCTCCTGGCGACGCAAAAAAGGGTTAGTTTTTTGAAATAGTTTTGCCGATGGTTTATTTTTTAAAATAGTTTCAAGTTTGGGTTAATTGTGTCTAAATCGCCGCGCTGCGCTGCAGCTCCTGCAGTGTGAGACGTGTGACCAGTACCTGTGTACGCCATGCACAAGATCAACGTGGTCATTGTGTGACTGAATACCCAGGTGCTATGAATTGAAGAAGAACAGTAAGCTTCCGTGTCTTCCTGTTTACCTCTCTAGCCTCTAGGAGCTTGTCTTTGGTTGGAGTTGCCGGAAGTTGAATCACAGTTGGGGCAGCCCAGCCGATCTGGTTATTGCAGTGCTTTCTGAACCAGCTTCTGAACGCGGTTATCAACTTATCATGATGTCCGACGACGTAGGCACGTACACAGATTTCTGCCAGTTTTCAAGACCAGCGGCAACGAAGTTCCTCTCCTGAAATGAAGTACTCCCTCAGTCCCTCTATACCGGATTATAGGGCAAATGCTTACTTCAAGATAAACTTTGACTTTTAATTTTAATCAAAAAAATATAAAAAGTATTATATAAAAATTATACCATTGAATTCATATTTAAAAGAACTTTTCAATGGTATAATTTTTATGTCAAATATTTTATATTTTCTTGACTAAAATTAATGGTTAAAGTTTGTCTTAAAATACACATTTGCCAAATAATATCCACTACTAGAAAAATGGGCAACGGTCTACGCCTTTAGTACCGGTTCCCGTATGAACCGGTACTAAAGGGTACATTAGTACCAGTTTATTCGCCAACTATGAAGTGCAAGTTTAGTACCGGTTCGATGGGGTCCTTTTGTACCGGTTCATACTAGGAACCGGTACTAAAGTTTTTAGTGGGCCAGAGCTGAACCTTTAGTACCGGTTCCTAGTATGAACCGGTACTAAAGGGCCCCTGCCCTATTTCTAGCACCCGATCATCCCTGCATCCATTTTCCCTTCTTCTCTCTCACATTTTCAAACATTTTGCACCTCTCACACTCCAATAAATCTTCATTTTTATCCACCATTTTATCAAGATTGACAGCACCCATCTATCTAAGGGTTAGCAATATCATCCTTTCTTCCGGCGTTCCTAATTTAGCTCATTTCTTTGCTAGTTTAACTCGTATTATTTTTCTAGTGCTAGCAAGGTGTTTGATGAAATGCCTAAGTTAGGGATTTCATTCTTTTTGTATGCAATTGAGCTCAAATTAAAGTATGATTTGTAGGTTTTAGTATCGTCCCCGTCCTCACCGCCGTCGATCGCCAGCGTCTTCCCCGAGCCGGCACTGTACCACCTCGGTGAGCCTCTTTTTTTTAATAAAAAAAACTTAGTTTTATGTGATGAACTTGAATATTAATTAAGTTGGTCACTCATATATCCATGATGTTGTGTAATTAATGATTTTTGATATACTTATATAATGCAGATGAATCGACAATGGATGTACGGTGACCGATGCCATCCCGACTTCATTACTGGCATGCATTATTTTCTCAACGTGGCGGAGGCAAACAGGCGGTCGAATGGTTTCATTTATTGTCCATGTAGTTCCTGTAGAAATACGAAGGATTACTCTACCTCAAAGACCCTTCACTTCCACCTGCTTGAGAATGGTTTCATGCCCGGCTATAATTGTTGGACCAAGCACGGAGAAAGAGGGGTTATAATGGAAGGCAACGAAGAAGAAGAGGATAGTGACAACTATCCTATATTCACTGAAGACGGTGATAGTAGTATGGGGGAAGACGAAGCTGAAGAAGAGCCCATTTTTGATGAGCCCATTTTTGATGACCCCGA
The DNA here is from genome assembly GCA_007115705.1 of Dactylis glomerata. Taxonomy (NCBI): domain Eukaryota; kingdom Viridiplantae; phylum Streptophyta; class Magnoliopsida; order Poales; family Poaceae; genus Dactylis; species Dactylis glomerata. Next base: position 2,317,085 of record QXEO01000964.1, on the reverse strand, counting down.
TGACGATTTGGGTCGGGCCATTCTTGATGCGAAGATAAACTGTGGAAGTGAAAAGGAGAGGTTGAAGTTGGAGAAAATGTTAGAGGATCACAACAAACTGTTGTACCCAAATTGCGAAGATGGCCAGAAAAAATTGGGTACCACACTGGAATTGTTGCAATGGAAGGCAGAGAATGGTACTTCTGACAAGGGATTTGAAAAGTTGCTGAAAATAATAAAGAAGATGCTTCCAGGGGAGAACGTATTGCCCTCTAGTACGTACGAAGCAAAGAAGGTTGTCTGCCCTCTAGGATTAGAGGTGCAGAAGATACATGCATGCATCAATGACTGCATCCTCTACCGCGGGGAGTACGAGAATTTGAATGCATGCTCGGTATGTGGTGCATTGAGGTATAAGATCAGGCGAGATGACCCTGGCGATGTTGAGGGCGAGTCCACCCACAGGAAGAAGGTTCCTGCGAAGGTGATGTGGTATGCTCCTATAATACCACGGTTGAAACGTTTGTTCCAAAACAAAGAGCATGCCAAGTTATTGCGATGGCACAAAGAGGACCGTAAGAAAGATGTGATGCTGAGACACCCCGCTGACGGATCGCAGTGGAGAAAAATCGATAGAAAGTACAAGTCATTTTCAGATGACGCAAGGAACTTAAGATTTGGTCTAAGTACAGATGGCTTTAATCCTTTCGGGGAGCAGAGCTCCAGTCATAGCACCTGGCCAGTGACTCTATGTATCTATAACCTTCCTCCTTGGTTGTGCATGAAGCGGAAGTTTATTATGATGCCAGTGCTCATCCAAGGCCCGAGGCAACCCGGCAACGACATTGATGTGTACCTGAGGCCATTGGTTGAAGAACTTTTACAGTTGTGGCGTGAAGAAGGTGTACCTATTTGGGATGAGCACGAACAAAAGGAATTTAACCTACGAGCATTGTTGTTTGTAACCATCAATGATTGGCCTGCTCTTAGTAATATTTCAGGACAGTCAAACAAGGGATACAATGCATGCACACACTGTTTAGGTGAGACTGACAGTATATATTTGAGAAACAAGAATGTGTACATGGGGCATCGTCGATTTCTTCCAAAACAACATCAAGTAAGAAAGAGAGGAAAGCATTTCAGAGGTGAGGCAGAAGACCAAATGAATCCTACCCGCCCTACTGGGGATGTTATATATGATATGGTCAAGGATTTAAAAGTGATCTTTGGAAAGGGTCCTGGCGGACAATCTGTTCCGCATGATGTTGACGGACATGTACCCATGTGGAAGAAGATGTCCATATTTTGGGAGCTACCCTACTGGAAAATCCTAGAGGTTCACTCTGCAATCGACGTGATGCACGTGACGAAAAATCTTTGCGTGAACCTGCTAAACTTCTTGGGCGTGTATGGGAAGACAAAAGATACACCGGATGCATGGCACGACCAGCAATGTATCCACGAAGGAAACAACCTGAATCCAGAGAAGTATCAAGGTACTGCCAGCTACGCTCTTACCAAAGAAGAGAAGGAGATCTTTTTTGAAGTCCTGAGTAGCATCAAGGTCCCGTCTGGCTTCTCATCGAATATAAAGGGAATAATAAACATGTCAGAGAAAAAGTTTCAAAACCTAAAGTCTCATGACTGCCACGTGATTATGACACAAGTACTTCCGGTTGCATTGAGGGGGCTTCTATCAGAAAATGTTCGAGTACCCATTGTGAAGCTATGTGCGTTCCTCAATGCAATTTCTCAGAAGGTGATCAATCCACTAACTCTACAAAATTTACAGAAGGATGTGGTGCAATGTCTAGTCAGCTTCGAGTTGGTGTTCCCACCATCCTTCTTCAATATTATGACGCATCTCCTCGTTCACCTGGTCGAAGAGATTAGTGTTCTCGGTCCTGTATTTCTACACAACATGTTCCCCTTTGAGAGATTCATGGGAGTCTTAAAGAAATACGTTCATAACCGTGCTAGGCCAGAAGGAAGCATCTCCAAGGGCTATGGAACAGAGGAGGTCATTGAGTTTTGTGTTGACTTTATTCCTGACCTTAAGCCGATCGGTGTTCCTGAATCGCGCTATGAGGGGAGACTGCGTGGAAAAGGCACGCTAGGAAAGAAAGCAACAATGTGTATGGACGGACATTCTTTCACTCAAGCACACTACACAATTCTACATAATTCCAGCTTGGTGGCTCCGTACAAAGTGGAACACAAGAATATTTTACGCTCTGAATACCCGGAGCAACGTGAAGATTGGATTGATGGAGAACACATGAAGACTTTCGGCGGTTGGTTGCAAACACGGCTCATGAATGTCACTGATGAAGAACAGCTATACTTGTTGGCCAAGCAACCATCTTCGACTATATCGACATTTCAAGGGTACGAGATAAATGGGAATACATTTTACACATTCGCCCAAGATAAAAAGAGCACCAACCAAAACAGTGGTGTCCGCTTTGATGCAGCAGAGGACAATGGGAAGAAGGTCACATATTATGGGTACATAGAGGAGATATGGGAACTTGACTATGGACCTAATTTCAAGGTCCCTTTGTTCCGGTGCAAATGGTTCAACCTGAAAAATGGGGTACAGGTAGACCCGCAGTACGGAATGACTACAGTGGATCTCAAGAATCTAGGGTACGACACCGAACCATTCGTCCTAGCCAGTGAAGTGGCTCAGGTTTTTTATGTGAAGGACATGTCTACCAAACCGAAAAAAAGAAAAGAAAGGCAAGAGGACACATCATACGATGAGCCAAAACGCCACATAGTTCTTTCAGGAAAAAGAAACATCGTGGGAGTAGAGGACAAGACAGACATGTCAGAAGATTATAATAAGTTTGATGATATTCCACCCTTCAAGGTGAAAACTGACCCAAGCATCAATTTAAATAATGAAGATTGTCCATGGCTGTGTCGCAATCAGAAGAAAGGGAAACACAAGAAGAAAACTCAGAAGACTAGATAGGGATCATAACTTGTGTATCTCAATATGGAAATCACTTTCCCATTTATTTTTGTGTAATGATGTTATTGTATGAGGGAAATTTTTCCGAGACGGAGCTTCCGAAGATGCCGTAGGGCGTGAGCACCAATGACATCTTCGAGAAACTCCGCCGCGGGAGATTTCCCAACCCTTTACCCAAAACTGTTAGAGGAGATAGAGTCTTTCACGGGCTTGCAGGGAAATTTTTCCGAGGCGGAGCTTCCAAAGATGCCGTAGGGCGTGAGCACCAACGACATCTTTAGTCTCGGTTGCACCCACCAACCGAGCGTCCTTATCTCATCGAGCAGTGCATCCACCCACGCGTCCTTATCCTGCCGACATCTTTAGTCTCGGTTGCACCCACCAACCGGGACTAAAGGTTACCCACACGTTCTTATCCCACCGACAGTTTTGTTAGATGACACAAAAACCACCTTTAGTCCCGGTTGTACCCACCAGCCGGGACTAAAGGTTAGATGGTTCCCCGCGCCACTGCGTTCCCGCCTATTTTCTTCCCGCGCTTTCCACCGCTTCTACTTTGTCTTGTTCCTCCGACAGGGGCATCGTGCGTCCACCCACGCGTCCTTATCTCATCGAGCAGTGCATCCACCCACGCGTCCTTATCCTGCCGACATCTTTAGTCTCGGTTGCACCCACCAACCGGGACTAAAGGTTACCCACACGTCCTTATCCCACCGACAGTTTTTCACTATATATATGTAGGTTTGGCCTCCATTCACATATCACATCTAGACTCATATCTGCAAACCTCATCACTCTCTTCCATGGCTTCCATCGTATCTCTAACCCCCCAGGAGGCGGAGGCGCTTTGCGCCTCAAACTACCCTTGCCCGCCGGGCTACCGCGTCCCCCCCCCCGGCTGGATGATGAGCGTCGGAGGCGTACCAGTCCCTCCTGTCCCTGTAGGTGTGGCACGCCAGATGGCCATCACGAACCACTACTACTTCGAGCTCACGCCAGAGCAGCGGAGGAATCCTCAGTGGCATCCCGACTATAGCCCGACTTGGGACGCCTTCTTCATCAATCGGCGTGAGAGTGCGCTTGCCAGGCACGAGGAGGACAGCTCGCCTCGTTCGAACTTCAACGAGGCCGGCCGTCGGCTATGGTGGCGCGGCCGGACTCTCCAGAGCGTCATGGCCTACCATGGCCCCCGCCTGCGCTACCCTCAGTCTCAGCCCACGCGTGCTCACCAGTCGAGGTTCGACTACCGTGACCCCGATGCCAGCGACGATGACACCGGCGACTACGACGACTACAGTGGCGACGTTTATAGGGCTAGGCCCGACTATGACTGAATCACTCCAACATTCGAAAACAAGCTCGGCCGATTAATTGTGACTTAATCTGGCCATGTATCTTAATTTTCAGTTGAGATATATGTACTTCTTTTCCTGTTCAATCGTTGAAATAAAATCAAATGAAAATCAAAAGAAAAAGAAAAAAGAAAATCAAAAGAAACTGCAAAAGAAACTGCAAAAGAAAATCAAATGAAAATCAAATGAAAAAGAAAAAAAGAAAAATCAAATGAAAATCAAATAAAAATCAAAAGAAACTGCAAAAGAAAAATCAAATGAAAATCAAAAGAAAAATCAAAAAAGAAAAATCAAAAGAAACTGCAAATGAAAATCAAAAGAAACTGCAAAAGAAAATCAAATGAAAATCAAAAAAGAAAATCAAAAGAAACTACACAAGAAAATCAAATGAAAATCAAAAGAAACTGCAAAAGAAAAATAAAAAAGAAAATCAAAAGAAACTGCTAAAGAAAATCAAATGAAAATCAAAAGAAACTGCAAAAGAAAAATCAAATGAAAATCAAAAGAAAAAGAAAAATCAAAAGAAACTGCAAATGAAAATCAAAAGAAACTGCAAAAGAAAATCAAATGAAAATCAAATGAAAATCAAAAAAGAAAATCAAAAGAAACTGCACAAGAAAACCAAATGAAAATCAAAAGAAACTGCAAAAGAAAAATCAAATGAAAAAGAAAAAAACCTTTGGTACCGGTTGGTGCAAACAACCGGTACGAAAGGTTAAAAGAAAAATCAAAAGCGCGGAAGAATTCCGAAAATACCTTTGGTAACCGGTACCAAAGGTGCTTTAGGTCGTTTCCTTCTTCCCCCCAACGACGGACACAGCAAAAGCCGCACTCATATCAGCAGATCCCGCGCCGTCGCCGTCGCCCAGGAGCCCCGCGCCGTCGCTGTCGCCCGCATCTTGCCTCGCCTCGCCTCCGCTCCACCGCGCCGCTCGCCTCGCCTCGCCTCGCCTCCGCTCCCGCTCGCCCAGGAGCCCCGCGCCGTCGCTGTCGTCCTCGGCGGCGCACCAGAACGCGGTCGCGGCGGCTCCCGCTGACGAGGAGGAGGCCGGGGAGCAAGGGCCTTTCCCCATCGAGCAGCTCCAGGTGCGGTTCGGTGCACACCCATCTCTCCCCTCCCTTCTTTCTCTCTCAATCGACCCGCTCCTCCTTCCCTGCGGACGGCGTCAAGAACAGGGATTTCGTGAACGACCCGCTCTTTCTCTTGTCGTAGAATAGGGGATGCGACTGAATGCTGCAACTGCTCAAGCCCCTATTTTCCTCATATGTTTGATTTCCCCTGGGTTCTTGCCATCGGAACCGCGTGAATTCGAGGATTTAGTCGGCATTGAGGTGGGTAATCCCTAGTATTTGGGAGTCCCCTTTCTGGTAGAGTTATCGACCCTGAGCCCCCGAATTCCTGATTGTTGTTTCCTCGGGAATTTCACATGTATGAAATGGATGGAGATGCTCTCGTCTGATTTTGCGTATGGCCAGAAGCTTCATTCAGTGAAATTGGTTATCAGTTTATCACTCCTGAGATGTCTGCTGTCACCCTTTCTTTAAAGATGCGTGTTCTTTCTTGTTTTTCACGGATGAGGAGTAACTTGGATTGTATATTTGTCTGCCGAATCTTGGAGTCTGAAAAATCTGAAGATACACTGGTTTCTAGTTGTGCACAAATATGAGGATCTGTATTTTATTGTTGAACCTTTGTGATTCCTGGCAACTAAAGTTATTGATTACAGATTAACATATGCACACATTTTTTCTGGAAGTAATGCTTATAGTATCATTCAAGTGTTTGCTGTACCAATGCTGTCAAGTATCATGGAAAATAAAACCAATAAACATTTCTGAAAGTAATTCATCTACTTCCTGAGGCACCACGGGCAGTAGCCAATCAGCCATAGCTTGTGGAATTGTATGCCATTTATTTTGTCATCTTTGCTAGTTTTATATTCCTAGCTCTAGAGTTATTTCTCTATACTAGGTATTCGCAGTTTATTTAATCATTTAACCATATGGCGCATGGTTACCCTTCCTTTGCAGAATGCTCTTGTTTAGGCTGCTGAGGATGTGATCTGCTTTCTAGTACCCTTGTACTCAGGTGTTACTTTTGTTGCAGGTGAATTTGACCCTGAGTTGGGTGAGTTTGGTCCAGAAAACGACCCGTGAGTTTGGGGTTGATCCGGTTGGTTGCACGGTGGGTGTGACGCCAACCTAATCTTGGTTGTTTCAGTATCTTAAGGCCCTTGTGTTTCAGCTAGTTTGAAGTGGTTTTATTTGTCCGGTTGGCAAGTTTGTAAATTAACAAAGTTATGTAATGACCACTCTACGTCTAAAACTAAGGTCTGTGGTGGTACTGTTATGCTATCAAGGTTGGCTGAATGTGTGTAGTGCCTATCGTGTGCATGGTCCTGGAAAGGAATTACACATGTTTTGAGAGTTTCTGAAATGTAATTCAAGTTTATAAATGTCCGGTGTGATGCATTGACACGATCAACCGCCAACCACATCATGTTGCTTAAGTGAACTTGTGTTGCATTCCGGAGGACCTCACAGCTTATCCACACACTTTTCAACACATCACTGGAATAATCATACTATTTTGGTGATGTAACTTGCTATGGATCGTGAAAAGGATGTCTCAAATGAACTGAAAATAATTTGAAAATGAAGACAAATGATAAAAATAATTGCTATGAAAACTGGGAACATTTGTCAACTTATTTTCAAACCGATGCGATGTTATGGATGGATAAAATAGATACAACTTGTTATGGATGGATAAAATAGATACAAAAAGTTATTGGGCCAATACTTGAACATATATCTTATTTTGATTTTGATTTGCCAACATATATCTCGCGTTCTGACCCCGGTGCAAAAAGTCTTGTGCCCTATTTTTAATTCCAGAAAAATTGCTGCAAGTGTTTGAAATTTATGATAACTTAAAATGACATGATTAATCAAATAATTGCACTTAATTTTGTAGTGACATTGAGCTATGGAGGACGACACCTTCATCCGAGATGAGGAGCGAGAAGAAATGGTGCAGAAAATGATATTTGAGAGTGCCCGTGGACCGGAACCCAATGGAGAACCCGATGGAGATGACGATGATTTCGGCTCGCAATTTTTAAATGATGTCGGTGAGGGACTTGAGTCTGAAGAAAGAAGAGACAACGAAGTGTCCTTAATAAACTTCGGCGAGGTGTATATCAAGGCTATATGTTCATCACTTGATGCATTGATTTATTTGTATTACACTTATTAACGAATCATTTTTCTTTTAGCCTTCTGGATCATCGAGCAAATCTGTTAAAAAGCAACGAGGCCCGACGCAACGTCTAAAGGGCGAGGGTAGGTTAGCCCTCACCGCATTTAAGGCTACTGGTCAACCGGTGGAGCCCAAAGAGCACTGTCGTAAATTTGTAAACCAAGCTGGAGTTCTTGTTAGGGACCATGTACCGATCAGCATTGTAGAGTGGCATAAGCCGAAGAACGCGGGGGCTGAAGCTAGTTATGTCAATGATACTCTAAAGGATTTTCTTTGGGACAGTCTACTGACACACTTTAGCCTACCGGAAGACATGACGGAAGGCCAGAAGAAGAAAGTCAAGGAATGGACTCTTAAGAGGATGGCCACACAATTCCAGACCTGGAAGAAAAATTTATGGGCCAGATATGCAGATAAAGATCCAGTATTCACTGGAAGTCTAGTGAAGATAAAAGATCACTGGCCCGCATTTAAGAGCTATAAGAAATCTTCTACTGCTGTGTCCCGATCAGTCACAAATACGAAAAATGCTTCAAAGAAGGAACATTTCCATCATTTGGGGTCAGGTGGCTACAAGACTGCCATTCCGAAGTGGAGAGCATTTGAAGCTAAACTGATGGAGGCAGGAATCACTCCACAGACATGGGACTGGCCCGACCGGTCCAAGTTCTGGTTGTTCGCGCATGGGGCAGGGTTGGACCCAAAGACAGGGCAGATCGTTGCAAAGGGAAAATGGAAGGATAAAGTTAATGCAATCACGACGCAGCTTATAGATGCAATTGAAAAGGTTAGAAAGGGAGAGTACATTCCCGATAGAGAGAATGACGAGCTGACACTCGCTCTTGGGAATGCGGAACACGTTGGACGGATACGAGCCCTCCCAGGTGTCACCATGAAGGAAGCATGGCCGGAGTGCGCTGACACTTATAGAAGCCGTTCGAGAAAGAAGAAGCAGGACTTAGACAGGTTAGCGGAATTGATAAATAGGGTGGAGGTGCTTGAGCAAAATCAGAGGGCACCTGATCAGCCGCTGTTTATACAAGATCCTCAACCCGATGCCGCCCCATCTCAGCGAAGAAGCAGTGTGGGTTCCTCGCATCTTGAATGTGCAGGAAGCTACCCCGTGGATTATATCACGGAGAAGACAGATTGCGAGCTACATGTGCAAATGAGGAACGTGTCCGTTAAGGTCGCGGTCGGCTATGTTTACCCAAACGAAGATGGAGCAACGCACCATCATATGCCCATTCCAACTGGCTGTGTTCGTGTCGGGGTGGATGACGTTGTTCCGGGTTTTGAAACAATGGACCTTGATTTTCCTGGAGGTGACGAAGAGAAGACACTGGCCGATGTCAAGCGCGGTTTCGCCATATGGTCCAAGAAATACATCGTCCTTTTGCCAAGGCCACCGACTCCTCCTCGTAGCACTCCACATGAGCAGCAAATTCCACATGAGCAGCAATGGCCATCGACTCCGCCTGGTAGCAGTCCACATGAGCAGCAAAGTCCACACCTACCGGAGAGGGACCCCAGCGCGAGTCCACCATCTCGAGATCCTCCGCGTAAGACTGCGTTTTTTAAGCGGAACGGTACGCCGCCTAGGAAGAGACCTAGAAAGGAGAAACCACTGCCGCCTATCGAGAAGTTACCTTGGGAAAGAACTATCGAGGAATCCAGCGAAATCTCTAAGTCCGAGATGGCAAAACATTTTGCTAAGAAAGTGCCAGAGATACCTTTTGAGAAGACTCTAGATCCGGTGAAAGTTATTCGTACCGTTGAGAATCTATATGACCCTCCACCATCGCCGCAATCTGACTATAGGCGTTCTATTGAAAAGTCGTATGACGCTATGGTGGAGGTGAAAAAACCCGATCAATCGGTGGTCTCGGCGAAAACTAGGAAACAAGTGTACCAGCTCGGAGAACAACCCGTTCAATCGGTCCCCCCGCTCAAGGTGTTTGACGAGAAGGCCGTTGAAAGTTCTCGACAAAACACAATTGATTACCCCATGGCTGAAGTAGTATATCAATTTGTTCAAGGGAAAGATCTGGTCGAGAATATCAGGTCGCTACCAACATGTATGCGTAATTTGAATGTGTGGTACACTAATGCCATAAAGACAGGGATTGATTGTATCATGGTGCGAGTTAAGGATGAGCACTACTTCCAAGAATACTCTGTGAGCGTTGACTTCCCCGAACTTTTTCAGTTATACAATCTCCGGGCCATCGACAAATCTATCATCAGTTGCTATTGTCTGTAAGTGATTTATTAATATAATTTGAGAAGTCTTTAGCTCAGCTCATTCTTTGTCTGCAAATTATCCTCAATTTAATCTTTTGTGCGCTATATTATGCAGATCGAAGAAGCTCGAATGCAAAAGGGATGAAATCACGGACATTGGGTTCATTGACCCAGATACAATGCATGAAAAAACCATAGAAGATCCCATCTTTAACAAGGATACACCAGAGACTTTGCTAAGGTTTTTGAAGCGACAACGTGACAAAAAGATAATACTTTGGCCTTACAACTTCAAGTAAGTGTAACTGTCTTATAACACATTCTATTTTGCTCACCATATGTTAAAATTTTAACTGATGACTTATATCTATGACACTGCATATTTAAACGTGCGCAGGTACCACTTTATTCTTATCGTCATTAAAATGTACGATGGAGAGGTTGAAGTCTATGACTCACTAACCAAAGAGCCTATACTATACAAGTCGGCTTTTGATATGCTCAAAAGGTAATTTTAATTCTTATCGGTTTTTTCGTTAATTTCCTGATATCAACAAATTAATAACTCTTTTATGCATTTTCTTTTGTCGGGCAGCGTATGGCAAACGTTCATCCAGGAAGATCCGACCGGTGGATGGAAACCGAAGCTGATATGGCGTGCGAACAAAGTAAGTAGTACTACCTAGGTCCACACACCTTTATCATACTTGATTATTATTTGATTGAATTATATTCTTGTATAGAAATGCGCGCAACAACCCGAGGGGACTAATCTATGTGGATACTATGTTTGCAAGAACATCCATAAGATTGTCAGCGAGAGAACGAATAATCAAAGGAATAGAGAGGTACGCTAACAATATTCACAAATTTATTTTGTTACCATAACTTGTGCTAAGTTTCAGTCATAATTGTTTAATTGTGATTTGATATATATATATATATATACATAGCTCATGTATTCATTTGAATATCATTCTTTTACAGTTGGCAAGAAAGCGTGACAGGCTCCCAATCGAGCACCGCTTCAAAGCAATTGGCGAGGAATTGGCGGGATTTTTCCTTCGGGACGTCATACCTAATTTCGGAGAGTACCACTATGAATGAAGATCTATATGTAATATATAGCTTGACTCGGAGAATACCACTATGCTACATGTAATAGATAGTATGCCTCGGAGAGTACCACTATGCATGAAGATCGATCTTCATGCATGTACTATTTAATTTGCGATCTTATGCAATTACATGTGTTATATTATATGCACCAAGTTGATATGCATTACCTTGATCTTCATGTACTCCTAAATCGAAACACGTTTCTGGCGCATCGACGCGATCCTCGTACAATGAAATGGTCCGATACCCCTAAACCCCTAAACCCCTCCTAATTAAAACCCTAAACCCTGAAATCCTTTGGTACCGGTTCGTGTTACAAACCGGTACCAAAGGTCCCTATCCCTGCACTCTCCTGGAGCCAACGTGGAGCCCCCTTTAATACCGGTTTGTAAGGAACCGGTACCAAAGAGGGGGGGCTTTTGTCCCGAATCTTTTGTACCGGTTTGATTTCCGGTACAAAAGCCCCTCTGGAACCGGTATTGATATCCATTTTTCCACTAGTGTATCGTATGGAGGTAGTATGAAGAATGGGTTAATTTACTGCTTGATGAGGAACAGAAATCTAGAATTCATTAGCTTGAGTTGAGGAATCATCGTTACCTCGATGTGGAGGAGGTACATGTCTGAATCGAGGATGGCGTTCTGCCCAATGTGGAAGAACCACGGCGGTATGATCTTGTCCAGCCAGATGCCGAAGTTCCTCGGGAACGCGGTGATAACCCTGCTCCTTCCCGGCGCCACTGGGACGCACATGAACACATGCATGAAGTGGGGCTTCTTGTTTCTCTTGTCCTGTCAAAATCAGACTGTTAGAGTATACAGAAAAGATTAGGTAGATAGAGATATGCTTTATTTCTTATCGTCTACTCTAATGCGTTCCTTTCTTGTACTCCTAATGCTTCACTAAGAGGCTTAATTATAAATCGAACATATTACGTCAATTCTTCTCTCTATCGTTTTACATGGTACCAAAGCAGCATGATCTTTGACCTCAGCCGGGGAACGCGGTCATATCCCCCCACTAGTGGAAAAATAGGCTTTAGTACCGGTTCCAGAGGCCCATTTGTACCGGAAAACAAACCGGTACAAAAGATTCGGGACAAAAGGCCCCCCCTCTTTGGTACCGGTTCATTACAAACCGGTATTAAAGGGGCCTCCACGTTGGCTCCCAGGGGAGTGCAGGCTAGGGACCTTTGGTACCGGTTTGTAACACGAACTGGTACCAAAGGTCCGGACGAATTTCTGGTATAAATTTTGAAAAAAAATTGAAAAAATTTGAATTTATTTTTCAGAATTTCTCAATTTTTGGATATTTGAATTGTTTGACAGTTTCCACTCTAATCTCTAATCACCCCTATTCTCATGTCAAAGTATATACTAGTGGTCCCACTTCCCGATCGGTCACCCATCCTCACACTGCTCCACCCTTAGCACGCTTAACTTCTCCATTCTTTCTCTACTAGCTTCCAAGACTGCGCTCGCGACTTCTTGATAATACTATGCTGTGAATTCTATTAACCCATACACTTTGATAACATATGATTTTACTTTTTTGAATTCCAAATAATTTTAAAAATAAGCAACAATGATTAATTATTAATAAGCATCAATGGTTTCCAAATAATCTTTGTGTATAATTTAATTATTAATTTTAAAATTCAAAATATTCAAAAAAATCAAAAAAACTTAAAAACTTAAAAAATTCCAAAATAATATAAAAACTTCAAAATAACTAAAAAGTAGAAGAAATAATAAAATAAATTTCAAAAAAACAAATTTTTAATTTTTTTGACAAAATCGAAAATCTTCCTGCTTTCATATTTCCCGTTGAAATCGGATGTAACTTTTTGCGTAGATGGTTTTTCATATATTATATATTTTTTTCAAGTCCGTACGCAATAGTTATTGCCAATTTAATTTAGAATAACCTTTTTGTTCAAAATATATCAAAATTCAAAATTTCAAATTTTCCATAAAAGTTGGTTGCGTGAGGTACATGCATGTCAAAGGATTTTGAAATTTGAAGTTTTTATCATTTTCGTTTAATTTTTAGACATTTTTTCTGCGCGGGGTAGGCATGAGTGGAAAAAATGGGTGTCAACCCTTTAGCACCGGTTCGTGGCTCGAACCGGTGCTAAAGGTACCCCTTTTGCACCGGTTCGTGCCACGAACCGGTGCTAAAGGTCACTACCCTTTAGTACCGGTTCCTAGTATGAACCGGTACAAAAGGCCCTTATCGAACCGGTACTGATCTTGCTCGGCCGGCTGGGCAAATCAACCGGTACTAATGTACCCTTTAGTACCGGTTCATACGGGAACCGGTACTAAAGGCTTAGACCGATGACCCTTTTTCTACTAGTGCCCCCCCCCCTCTCCCCCAAAGGTCAATTTCCATAAACTTCGCCGGGGAAAGCGCTACCCCTAGCAGTGTTCGTCTGCCGGTCCGTTGATCGGCTTCCCTAGAGAGTCATTTTTTCAAACTATAGATCGGTTTTCTCTCCGCCAGCCGCTTGGCGGGTTCTTTTTTTGGTTTACCAATCATAGTCAGATTGAGTCGCCCACCACCGTTGTCACCATGCGCCTCTACTCTGACCTAGGCGTCGACTACGCACCAGCTGATTCCCCTATGTTAGGCCATCGCGGACGGCTTGCTCACACCAACTCTACGCCATCCAGCTCGTCTTGCCGGCTTCCACCATACTCGGTCGGCTTCTGCCCATGCCTCCATAGGTTGCAAGGCCAACTCGCTGGTGCCGCCTCCACACCGTCCGGCTCATCCTCATCAACTGCACGACAAGGCCGAACGCACCGCTATAGGGACGCCTTGACGCGTCGCCACCGGCTCTTATTGTCTTCACTGTATCCATCACTGGTCTATCTTTGTCGCCATCGACTGAGACTTCACCGAAAAAGGTGCCATGGACTCCAAGCTACGCATTGATCTGATTAGATGACCTTGCGTGTGTCACGCCATGCACATCCCCGAGCAAGCGCCTACCACCGATAGAGCATCAGGTTGACGACGAAGCGTCGCCTCTTCGAGCCACAGCGCCGCATGTGGCTTCTAACATGCCCACCTACATGTGTATGTCGAGCATCAGGTCATCTTCTTTGTCCACTCACACGAGCGTCCCAGGCTAATATTGCGCCGCCTTTGTCGGGCGGTTCACCAATGTCCATTCATGGTCTTCGCCGCACCGCCAGGTTGTTCCTCGCCTACCTCGAGTACCGTCGCCGCACTTCCACACCTGCATGGTCACTTTTGGCAGCCGTGAGTCCCGCCAACTACCCTACGATAGTCCTCGTCCAGCATTACCCCTCCAGGTCACCCCTGGTTTCGCGGCCTTCTACGTCTTTGTCTACCACGACTTCGTCTCCTCCTCGACTACTTCGTCTACTCCGACAACCTCGGATTACATCAGCACCTATCTCTCTCTCTCTCTCTCTCTCTCTCTCTCTCTCTCTCTTCGTCGCTCTACAACCCGCAACCGTCCCGGAGTCCTCCTCTACTGGTCCCTCTTACACTTGCGCAAGGTTCATGATGGTCCCTACCCTCCATGCTCGGTGTTGGAAACAGTTGTACGTGACTTTGTCGCCAACGCGTTCTTGAGTCTGGCAAGCTCGGCGCAGCGTCTCGTCTTTATGAGCTTCGAAAACGTCTTCCTTGGCATCAACTCTTCTATGACTGCCTTGACCGCGTCACAGACTTCATATTTGCGTACTCGGTTCGGACAAAACTAGAGTAGGCCTTTGTCCCTGATGTGCGACTGGTTATAGGGAAGCACCTCATCCTCGACGGCTCGACTGCATCTATTCCGGCATCGACTCCCTTGACGACCGCATCGACGCGCCTTCATCACTCTCCTCATGCACCTATGCGCACGCGGCTTCATGAGCGGTTACCTCGACACCGGCACCTCACCACAACATCGACCACGGCAACCCGTCGCATGGCTACCTCAACCAAGGCTGCACCGCCCAACGCTCTCGGCTAGCCACAAAGGGCTGTCACCTCTCCTGAGCACCTCACCAGTGCAAGCTTCCGCACCACGACACCGTCCACGATGTTCTCGCTCCCATTGCGCGCGGGGGGGGGGGTATCAGCCCACTAGTTCTACTTTGATTTTTCTCCATTCGGACCGTCCATGACATTCCTACCGCTACGACTGCTGTGTGGATGTTAGAGTATACAGGAAAGATTAGGTAGATAGAAATAGGATTTTTTTTCTATCCAAGTCATCAAATCGATTCTTTTTTTTTGTACTCCTTATATATGATCTAGGCTCAATAATACATCAAACATATTAATATCAATTCTCCTCGGCGTGAACTTATGGATCAATTGCAATTGCTACGGCGAGTTCATTTTTATCGGCAACAATGGGGAGCAGATAGGGTTGATAAATATCCTTACCTCTCCCTCGGCCTCCCTGGGAAGCGGCGAGCCGTAGAAGACGCACGGCGCTGCGTACCAGTAGTAGCCGCCTTTTTCCGGGAGCGACAGGAACCCGTTCATGTTCGCCAACTCTATCTTCATCTTAATTGGCCCGCCGCCCTCTATATCAAACTCAGCTGTGAAGAAAATAAGAAGAAAAAAATCAACACTCCCATTCAGTAAGATGGAATGATTCGACAAGGCCCATGGATCATGTCATTGTCAGGGCATAGCTAGGGGGCATATCTTCCGGGATCTTCCTTGTTGACAGTCAACCCCATGTCAGGACCGAGGCCAGTTTTTGAGGGTTCTCCCATCCACCCCTTGTGTGCGTAGGGGAAGTGAGCGGGGTCCATGAGGTTCTCCACCAGCACGTCGTACCTGCAAATCAACGATGTGGCTTCCTCGGCAGTTGGCATCACCATTGAACAAGCAATATAGGTTCAGAGTGAATGGAAGCGTACCCGTAGTGGAGGTCCCTGATGGCGAAGGTGGTGACGAAGGCGGGGTCGTCTATCTCAGGGATAAAGGCCGCTTCCTCTGCAGCACGTCCCGGTGCTCAGCGTCGGCTCTTGGGTACAACCACAAAATGTTGTTCTGCACCACGCTCGGGTACCGCGCCACGCAAGCCTTGCTGTTCTTGTGCACCTGCGCTCGACGCAGCATCAATCAGTCGAGAGGACGAGGATCCATGGTGGGGCGGACGTAGTTATATTACAGGGGGGCCGGCGGCGGGAGCCTGGGGGATGAACTTGCACGAGCCGCGGCCGTCAAAGCACCAGGCGTGGTAGACGCACTGGAGGCGGCCCTTGTCGTCGATCCGGCCCTCGGAGAGCGGCGCCATGCGGTGCGGGCAGGAGTCGTCGAACACGCGCCACTCGTCGGCGGCGCGGTCGTACCAGGCCACGACGCGGAGCCCCAGGACAGTCTTGCCGTGGGGCGCGCCGGGGTCGAGGTCGCACACGGGGGCGAACGGTAACCACTGGTCCAGCCAGTCCAACTGCCCCTCCTCCTCCTCATCCCCACCTGACGGCGACGGCGGCGCCTCCGCCGCCACCGCCGAGACCGGGGACGACAGCCGAGCTGAGCCCGCTGCCGCCGCGCGGGTGTTAGGAATAAGCACGTCCGGCCGACGCTCTGTCGTATGCAATTCGTATACGTGTGCGTCGTCTTAGAGCATCTCTAGTAGAGACCGAAAAAATGCGAACTGAAAAAGTCGAGTTCAGTGCACCGAAAACGTTAGTTTTATCAAATTTCGCAGTGGCGCAGAATAGAAACCGTAAAATGGAACTGAAAAGCGGAATTCAAAATAATGCGGGTAAATTTAGGCGATGATCATAGTTCTAGATGACATAGATGCTCCGATTGAGCATCGATACTTACATTGTTCGATAAATTGAAAACATAAATACTGGTACACCGGCAAGCGCTACCTAGCTAAGCAAAATGCGGCCTATAATAATGACCTATGGCGCGCGGCGGTGCCGGTGGTGGCACAGCTTGTCGGCGGCAGACGGCGCCGACGCTGTCGTCGAAGATCTTCACGCGTCGTCGGCATCAAGCTCGACTAGCGGGCCTCCCGGCGGGCCGCCTCGTACTCCCTGACCTGGCGGACGGCGTCGGCCTCCTCCCGGCGGAAGCGCACCCGAGCCTCCGCCTCGCTGACCACCATCGTATGCGCGAGGACGGCCTCCTCCTCGTCGCTACCGTGGACGTAGTCCCCCGGCGGAGATGGTCGGCGACCGCGCGGGGACGAGGTCGTCCTCCTCGCCGCTCTCCGCCACGGGCAGCCGCGGTGCGCGGCTAGACTGGCCGGAGGAGGAGCCCTCGCCGGCGTTGCCGTAGCGCGCGAGCTTCCCTGGGGGCGTGAGCCCCCAGTTCGTCCATCGGCGAGCGCACCGCTTGCGCGTGCCCTCGCTCCTGATCCACTTGCGCCGCTCCCCGTCGGTGCGGAAGACAGGCGTACGCGGTGGCGAGTCGCCGCCGCCCAATCCCGCAGCACGGCCGTCGGAGCCTCCACGGGACTGCCATCGCGTGGCGGCGGGCTACGGATCGGTGGCTGGGGCGAGCTGGATTGCTCGTTAGAGCTGGCGAGTGGCGGCGGCGGAGGGAAAGGAATGGCGGAGGGGAGTAGGGTTTGCGAACCGAACTCCCCTCCGCGAACCCTTTTAATACGGGGCGTGCGGGGAGTTTATCGGGCCCCTGAACTTTTTTTATGGGCCGGCCCATGTTTTTGGTCTCTGTTCTGCGCGCGATTCGGCCCGAACCCGTAAATCCGCCGGAAAAGTTCAGTTCTGGCGGGATTTACGGGCTCTGTTAGAGATGCTCTTGGTCCGTTCAGCTAACGATTAGCAGTACTAGTCGGTATCAAGTCCTAGTTCTAGTTAGATAGAATTAGCCTTTATATACTGGTGTAAAGCCCCTGTAAACAACCATCAAGATCAAAAGCAATGAATAAAGAAAGAAAGAGACAAGGTGCGGCAATCCAATTGATCTCGTTTGAGTCGTACGTGAGTTCAGTGTGCTTGATTAGTTCGTACGTGTTAGCTAGTTCTGCGCGTCTCGCCAAAAGTTAATAGAGTTGCTTGCTGCTACGTGCGCGTACCGCTGGAAAGTACTCGGCGAGCTACGTCGGTGTATCGGGCCAATTCTAACAATTGGTATCAGAGCTTGAGGTTCGTCGTCTGTGATTTTCTAAAAGTACTATAAGATTATGGCGATGGTCAAGATTGGCGAGAACTCGGCATCGACATCGGTGGTGGAGACGGTGGGGGCGGCTTTGTATCCGCGCCTAGATCGCAAGGACTACGGGCTTTGGGCCGTCAACATGGAGGTGACCATGGAAGCTCGGGAGATATGGGAGGCCATCGATCTAGGCGGCGGTGACTACGCCAAGGGAGGCGCAAAGTACCGGAAGGATCGCCAAGCTCTAACGGCGCTGTATTCCGTCATACCGAAGGACGTGTTACAGCACCTTGTCGGAAAGAAATCGGCGAAGGATGCTTGGGAGACGATCGAGATCTTGCACCAAGGTCATGCCCGCGTGAAGGAAGCACATCTTCAAAATTTGACAAAAAGCTATGAAGATCTAAAGATGGAGGAAAGCGAGACAGTTGATCAGTTTGCCGCCCGTTTCGTCACCCTCATCAACGGAATCAGGGGATATGGCGAGAAGTTGGATGAGGTCAAGAACATCAGAAGATTTTTGCGTGCCACACCGGCACGCTATATGCAGATCGTTACATCAATCGAACAATGTCTCGACCTGAATACACTGACAGTTGAGGATCTCGTCGGAAGGTTCAAGGCCCATGATGAGAGAATCCGGCTTAGCTTCGGCGACCCAGAAGAGAGTGAGCACTTGATGCTCACGAAGCAGCAGTGGATGACTCTTTTGAAAGAAGAGCAAGGAGGATCCAGGAGCGGCGGCAAGAAGAAGGAGAAGGAGCGCTCAGCGAGAAAGTACATCGCGGAGCAGGAGGATGATGATGAAGCTCTGCCGCGGAGGAAGTTTGACATAGAGAAAATAAGGTGTCATAACTGCGGCAAGCTTGGTCACTTCAAGTCTGATTGTCGAGAACCACCGAAGGAGAGGGCTCTCTTGGCCCAGAAAGGAGATGATGGACCCATGATGATGATGCTCGAGGAGTGCGAGCATGACAAGGAGGAGTTAGCTCTTCCGACGCCGACTATGGAGATTGTGAAGCTCGTAGAAGAGAAGGTTTACCTTCATGACAAGCGGGGGACAAAGACGGGTGACAACGTCTGGTGCCTCGACACGAGCGCGAGCAATCACATGACTGGCGACATGGCCCTATTCTCTGAATTAAATCTCTCGGTGGGAGGCACCGTTCGTTTCGGTGATGGAGCGACGGTCAGCATCGCAGGACGAGGCAATGTCCTACTTGAGTTGCAGAGCGTTCATAAGGTACTCACTAGTGTGTACTATGTTCCCAAGTTGGAGAGAAATATTATTAGTCTTGAACAGCTCACAGAGCGTGGATGCAAGATTGTGCTCAAGGAGAACTATCTATGGGGATATGATCGTCAAAGGTAGCTTATCATGAAGGTGGAGAGATCGAAGAACAGACTCTACTACCTTGACTTGGATCGGGTGGATCCAATATGCGATGGATTTCTAGTCGAGGAGCAACGGAGTGCCCCGTTCCCACATGAATTCACGCATGTCACGCAAGATATAATTTGCGAAGGAGAAAAATCGGGCCAGCTAGAAGGGAGCCTAGCAAGCATGAGGCCACCATGGCCAGAAGAAGGCGGACTGAAAGAAAAAGTTCCGCCAGAAGAAGCTCCACCAGGAGGTCTAGGGGCGATCAGCCTAGAAAACAGGGTAGAAGAGAAAAACTCAACAAAGAGGCCGGATGGGGGCAGCCCTTGTGTTGCCACGGACAGGCCAGAAGCATTAGGGACCCACATCCCAGAAGAAACAGGAAAAGAAAGAGAGATCTCACCATCAGTTGCACTACACGGGATGGAAGCAGACGTCCCAGCAAGAAATCTGAAGTATGCATACATGGAGCTACTCAATCTAGCTAAACGTGAACTACTTTGTACGTGGATGCATTACAGCCAAAAGCATCGGTTAAAATTGCATCCATCAGGCAAGGAGCTAGCTAAATTTGCTAGTAATAGAGTACTTTGGCAAGAGCATATAGGCGAGTCGTGGGGGAGCAACGTGAGATCTCGACAAGCAAAGGAAGGATCCGCAAGTGAAGAAGAGTACTTCATATCAACTCCGATAGCACTGGAGACGAGACGACTATAGAGCACGCAACCACATATGCGACGTGTGTCGGACTACTATCTGAAGAAGGCTCTTCGAACAGTCAATAATCCGGTGAAGATGAAGCATGAAAAGCAATGTTTGCTCAGTGAGGAACTGGCGAAGACTGAAGACGCCGACAAGAAGGATGGTCGACGTGAAGCCATGGAGAAGCCGGTGAAAGAAAATACAGTGACATGGATGTTACAAGGAGCGACAAAAGCAATTTCAATGAGAACGACCAAGACGGCGAAAGCAGTGCCGAGGGTAACACCTACGCAAAGCAAGTGGCGTATTTGGAACCCATATCGAAATGAAGCTGATTGTTAGAAATAAGCACGTCCGGCCGACGCTTTGTCGTATGCAATTCGTATACGTGTGCGTCTTAGTCCGTTCAGCTAACGATTAGCAGTACTAGTCGGTATGGAGTCCTAGTTCTAGTTAGATAGAATTAGCCTTTATATACTGGTGTAAAGCCCCTGTAAACAACCATCAAGATCAAAAGCAAGGAAGACGAGGTGCGATATGCACCTCTGGCAATCCAATTGATCTCGTTCGAGTCGTACGTGAGTTCAGCTAGCTACATAGGAACGATACACTTGTGTGCTTGCTTAGTTCGTACGTGTTAGCTAGTTCTACGCGTCTCGCCGGAAGTTAATAGAGTTGCTTGCTGCTACGTGCGCGTACCGCCAAAAAGTACTCGGCGAGCTGCGTCGGCGTATCGGGCCAATTCCAACAGCGGGCGCTAGGCGGGATGCTACTGCTGCTCTGGTGCTCTTGGGCGCCCGCGCGGACGTCCGGAGAGGAAGCGCGAGCGCTTGGGACGAGCAGAAGCGAGAGGGAATTCATGGAGTTAACCTGTCGCCGGAGGTGGCATACTCGGCGGGTGACTCTATAGATAGATCTTGCATTCGGTGCATACAGCGTACGTGAGAATGATAGATCAGTGGAACTTTTGGTGGTGCGATGCAATGGGCGCTGGCTTGGGCCAGACGCACCTGATGAACTTTCCACTGCTCAACAACAAATGCAACCTTTGGGGGTCCCCAATCTTCGCCACCCACACGGCCACACCAGCTGACCAGCACCCCTTCTCTATGGTCGCCAGTTGTCCCCATCTATCATCTCACATTCTCACCAATAATTTCGCACCACTCTCTGTTCTATAACTAAGTTCCATCGTTTAGTAAATTAGTATTGGTACTAGTGTGTTCAAGCAAAGCTTACATCATGTTTTTGCATGTCTCATATTTCAAATGAGTTTGAAAACCCCATAGGTTTCATCTTGTGTTTGTTCTTGTATTTGATTGTTGTTCCACAAATGTTCTGGACACCGGAAGCCCGGCGGCAGTCAGTACCCATTTGTGGTCGGCGAGAGGGTCCTCATCATGATTCATGGTACATTTGAAACACAATGCATTTGCCGAGAGTGTAATATAGTGGCAAGAGGATTGTCATCACTTCGCATTATTTGAACAACCTCCGCGTGTGTTTTCTTTCTCAAAAGTGTGAAAGAAAACAAGCGCCAGAGTTTCTCCCGTGCATGGCATATAGCATGCACCGTGTATCGTTATCAGAGATTCCTACAGTTTTCCCATAACATGCCCCTTGTGTATGAGTTGTTTAGTATTTTTATAAAAAAAGCAGGGACAAAAACTTTGCCCCAATCTATGAACTAAGTAGAAGAGAATTGCCTGATAATTAACGGAAAACCAGACGAAAACCATTTCTGGAGTAGTATTGAAGTGTGAATTGTGGTTTATCGATTTACTTGTTACACGGAGTGAAAACCAATATCAGAGTAACCATCATCTCAGAACAAAAAAAAAAGGTATCGTCAGTGTTCATCATTTGTTTTCTGGAAAAGAATATGCCACCTATTGTGACTTGTTTGCAAATTCTAGCTAATACACTAATCGGTATTACCATATGACAACACCAAGTCCTCACTTCCAGCTTGCTCTTGCATCATCTTAACTGGATTTCCATCAAGAACCCCTTTCTGTGCTATTAGCAAGCGCAAGAACAGCACATATAAGCTTGTCAGGCTGAACCACCTAGGGTGGCCGCTGTATGCTGAAATTTGCAGTGCTGATGAAGCTTCACCGAGAAACAAGGTTATTTGGCCCTCTGCTCTTCTAACTTATACTTGTCCGCATCGAGTCTGATCGATCTGAACAGTATATTGTCTGGCTGCACTCTTCGACAACCTTTGTTGGAGTTCTTGCTTTGAGCATCATCTCTGCGTACTCCGCTGCGGGATCCGACAGGGCCACAATCGCCCCTCCTGCCCCGACCGAGGCTTCCCCGTCGTGCAGCACGACCGTCCTGATCACGATGTTCAGATCAAACGTGCGGTTGTAGGAGAAGAACCCGATCGACCCCGAGTAGATTCCTCTCGGGCTACTTTCGAGCGAGTCAAGAATTTCCATCGATCTGACTTTCGGGGCGCCGGTCATCGAGCCTCCTGGAAAGGCAGCTTTCACGCAGTCGACGATGCTGAGATCGGGCTTCTTTGTTCCACGGATGGTGCTCACCATGGTGTGAACTGATTTGTATGACTCCACTTCCATGAGGCGAGGAACATGCACGCTCCCAGGCTCACAGACCTTGCCCAGATCATTTCTTAAGAGATCGACAATCATCAAGTTCTCAGCCTGATCCTTTTCACTGTTGAACAATGCAGAACAAAAATCCAGTATCAGCTAATATTGTGACATTCCAATTCACAAGTTTGTAGAAATAACAATAGACACATTTAGATAACAGTGATACTAAACAGCCAAGAGAATAGACAGGAACGGAGCATATCTGCAAGCAGGGTATTCACAGTCTCGCATAGTTAAGTAAGAGAGACCTCCAAGTACACACGAGAAAACATAGATAACTATGACGATCTTTTTACAAATTCTACCAACAAATGGACATTTATCGGATGAAAAGCAACAACTGAACTGCACGTTTAGCAGGCCTAGTTAAGTAAGAGAAACCTTCCAGTACAGAAGGGAAAAAAGAGATAAATATGAAGATCTTTGCTATAATTATACCAACAAAAATATGCATACGTTATCATATAATCACATCATTTTCGATGATAAAACTGTGATACAGAGTGATGTCAAAAACTAAAAGTTTCAGCAGGCATAGTTTGTTAGCACTAATCATGATATTTGTATCTGCATATTTATTTTCGTATCTGCATGTAGTTAGTCGGTGTGTTTAGATGTGCTTCAGTACATGAGATGTGTACATACGCCAATGGTTCATGCTAGAAGTATGCACGGTGAGACGCCGAGGTGTCGCGTGAAGCTGGCTTTGCCGTGAGAAGCGGTGCTGCATGCTGCTAGTGAAGCCAACGGGCTGCACAAGTTATCTAGAATGCATGCGTGTGTTAGTGCCATAGGAATAGGTCTTTGAGTTAGTTGGTTAGTGGAGGAGGTCGTGTACTAGCTAGTCGGGCAGGTTGTTGCCTGGCAGACTACGTTAGCTATTTAAGCACTGTAAAGCATCCTTGTTTCAGTTAAGAAATACAGAGAAAAGGCGTGAGGCCAACAAAAATCTTCAGTGTGTGTTCTTCTGTGAGCTGTGCGATACAGCTGAGAGAGAGAGAGAAAGGTTCAGAGAGTTGAGAGATTCAACTCCAACACTTGGTATCAGAGCCGGATGACGAAGACGATGCCGCGGGACGACGACGCTGCTGCTGCGAGTGGAGCCATGGTGACCAGCGGCTCAGGCGGGTCGGTGACAGCAGTGGCGGCGGCCGCCGGCAAGGTGCCGGTGCCTCTGCTGACCCGAACCAACTACTCGGCTTGGGCGATGAGGATGAAGTACCTCATGCGCGCGCACGGCGCATGGGGTGTTGTTGATCCGGAGCGCTCGTCCAAGGAGGCAGCTGACGGGAGCAAGGAGGAGATGGCCATGACCATCCTCTCCCAGGGAATTGACGACGAGACGCTGCTGCGTGTTGCGGAGAAGGAGACCGCGGCGGATGTGTGGGCGGCGCTGCGCTCCATGCATGTGGGCGCCGAGC
This sequence comes from Dactylis glomerata, assembly GCA_007115705.1. Classification (NCBI taxonomy): domain Eukaryota; kingdom Viridiplantae; phylum Streptophyta; class Magnoliopsida; order Poales; family Poaceae; genus Dactylis; species Dactylis glomerata. The sequence goes on along the minus strand of QXEO01000964.1, from coordinate 2,292,901 downwards.
GCGTCCGGGAGGCGAGGATCCAATCCTTGCGCTCGGATTTTGACGCCCTCAAGATGTCTTATGCAGAATCGGTGGATGACTTCGCAGCGAAGTTCACGACGCTCGTGGGGCGTATTCGTGAGCTTGGCGACCCGATGGAGGAGAAGTACGTCGTGAAGAAGCTGCTGCGAGCCGTCTCCAAGAAGTACATCAACATAGCTTCCTCCATTGGGCTGTTCTGTGACGTGAACAAGATGTCCATGGAGGAGGCCATTGGGTCGCTGAAGGCGCATGAGGAGCTCCTCAAGGGACAAGAGGAGGACGGAGGAGAAGAGCAACTTCTCATGGCGAGGGGACACGGCTCGTCGCGAGGACGCGGCTGTGGCCATGGTGGAAGGCGCAAAGACAAAAGCAAGGTAGAGTGCTACCACTGCCATGAATTAGGACATTTTGCTTGGGAGTGTCCTGAGAAGGAGGAGGGGAAAGCTTTGCTGGCTAGAGGCTACGACGACGACGAACCAGCCCTGCTTTGAAGCAGCATGAAGAACATATCATGATTAGGGGGTGATTGTTAGCACTAATCATGATATTTGTATCTGCATATTTATTTTCGTATCTGCATGTAGTTAGTCGGTGTGTTTAGATGTGCTTCAGTACATGAGATGTGTACATACGCCAATGGTTCATGCTAGAAGTATGCACGGTGAGACGCCGAGGTGTCGCATGAAGCTGGCCTTGCCGTGAGAAGCGGTGCTGCATGCTGCTAGTGAAGCCAACGGGCTGCACAAGTTATCTAGAATGCATGCGTGTGTTAGTGCCATAGGAATAGGTCTTTGAGTTAGTTGAGGAGGTCGTGTACTAGCTAGTCGGGCAGGTTGTTGCCTGGCAGACTACGTTAGCTATTTAAGCACTGTAAAGCATCCTTGTTTCAGTTAAGAAATACAGAGAAAAGGCGTGAGGCCAACAAAAATCTTCAGTGTGTGTTCTTCTGTGAGCTGTGCGATACAGCTGAGAGAGAGAGAGAAAGGTTCAGAGAGTTGAGAGATTCAACTCCAACATAGTTTGTTTCTCTGCAGGACTGTTGAATTTTTTTATATTATAAGTCATACAATTTACTTGCTTCCGTAACACGAAAAAGGGCTAATCACTTCACAAAGCAACTTAATCCAAAAAGGAAAATTGTGAAACAGCTTAATTATTGACCATAATGATTACAAGTAGGGTACAAGAACAAATTGGTAAAAGAAGAAACTACTACCTAGTTAACATTTTTAGGGTAATAGAAAAGAAAGTTCAAAAATAAAAGAAAATATATATTTCATATACTTACCTGTATTTCAGTTGCAAACGTAGGCATTCATCTTCCTCTGGGGTTCTCCCACGTGCTATAGTACCTTTGATTGGTTTTGCCTCTAGAATTGCATTTCGATCTAGTCGCAGAAATCTTTCAGGAGAAGAGCAGCATATACTCAGGTTTTCTGAGGAGAAGTTAAGCCAGGCTGCATACGGGGCTGGATTTTGTTTCCTCAATTTAAGGTACAGTTGCAGGCCATTAATATACTCTATCCCTCTCTTCATCCGAGTAGTTAGGCACAACTCATAACTTTCTCCATCTCTGATATAATCCAGGCAACTCCGAACATCCTTAATGTATTGGTCCTTTGACTTCTCTACAATAAAACTTTGCTTATTCACATTGGATGATCCAATAAGTGACTTCCCGTTAATCAGTGGTCCTGGTGGCATAGCAATCATCCTGAGAAGCCTCTTCTCAGTTTCCACTAACCATGGTGTATGTGTTGTATTACTGTGAACTCCATTTCCATTACTTGAAGAATGTTCATCATGTAACGATAGAATGTATACATCACCATTGTTGTGATCGACCACCACAAGGTTGTCGACAAAGAAGAAGCATGCATCAGGAGTACTTGATTTAGCTTTGTTAGATGATGCATCACATTCAACTTTAAGACCATACCTGGTATCGAAGGAAAACTACCGAGATCAGAGGAAGAGTTGAGAGAACGTATAAAATATACAGTATACGTAGGTTCTTGATTAACAAAGAAAGCTCTACAGAGATCACATATATGGGAATGATGGATACAAGATGGGGGCAATTGTTGGTGAAGCAAAAACTATGAACAAACTATCTTATGAAGTATCACAACTGCAGGCAGGAGAACAATTCAATATCCAGCATGTGATGGAAGTCATGAAAATCTACATACCCTAGATATCCAACAAATCCACCATGGAAGTCAAACGGCAACCCTTCAAAATCCTTTTTATTGTATTGAATGGACTCAATTTCCTGCAAAATGGAAAACAGAGAGAAATTGAAGCTCTCAGACAACATGACTGTGGCAAGCAAGATTCTACTTGCCTGACAAGCATGATGGTTAGTCATAGACTCATAGTACATCTTAGGTTAATACCGACCGTGGCATGATTTTTATTACTGAGTATTGATTAGTAAAATTAAACAATCTGCAGAATACAAACACCATAATGTCAAATAGAATTCTTCATACTGAGATGTCTAGGATCAATGATAATATTGATACACCTCTGGTAACAATCAAACAATTATATTTGTTGTCCTAGAGAAACACTTCTATTTCCTGGCCAATCTGTATATAGGCTCATATGAGATAATTATTGTGTTGTGCTGTGTAGGCAGCAAAACTACATAGCTTGGATATAGTGACAGAATACAGTATTATTATCACAAAACCAAAATTTGAGGTTGAACCATGTCTCCTATTTCATCTTATACTCCCTCTGTCACAAAATGTAAGGCGTCTAAGATTAGCGAAAAGTCAAATCCTACTAATGGTGACCATATATTCAGGTAAAATATCAACATTCACATTATTGAATGGACACATTGAGAAAATATACTTTATGGTAAATCTAGTGATACTGATTCAGTATTGTGGATGTTAATATTTTTGTGTATAAACTTGGTCAAAGTTTGAAAACGTTGACTTTTGACTAATCTTAGACACTTTATATTTTGGGACGGAGGGAGTACCTTGTTCAGGAATTCCAAGAAGCCATCTTTGAGAGAGTTTTTCACAGCAGATCCATTAGCACCTCGAACAGTAATGGTTCCTCCACAATTGACTCTAGAAGAGAAATTGCGAAATCCAGGGTAAGATTCATGAGAAGTGAATTCACTAAATTATTTTCTTCTGTTTTTGAGAAATAGCTTCCTACCTTTGATTGCAGAGGTGAAACGTCATTTGCTTCCACAGAGATCCACCTTTACCACCCATGAATGAAAAGCGTGCCCTGTTCTGCAGAAAGCAGTAGTTCAAACAAAGAAGGTGGTGACCATTTAGCTAAAAAAACTAAAAATTCATCATGATCAAGGAAGAAAATGTAATCTCTATCCCAGATAAGTAGACATGTCTCCAATTTTCTGACTCAACTACTATCTTATTCTAACTTAATTCACGTAAATGAAGATAAATATTATCCACACATTATCTACTCATGTCATCTCCTAGAATAAAGGAAGCTTTTTAGAAACAAGCTTGAGGAAAAAAGGTGTAAATATATCAAGTTTATGCCTCTTTTGTTGCTTATGCAGTAAATCAACATGTATATAAGCATCCGATTAGTTGTTAGCATACAATCATATCATGGGCAAGCTTCACTTATATGATGAAATCCACACAACAAATTAACTCGATGATCAATCAAGAGTAAGCTGATTTGGCACCTGATCGACTGATGAGCTATCAAGCCAAAACGTATCTTCAGCATTTTGATGACCAAAAAGCACTGAAAAAATGTCTTCAGAACCGACTCCTGTCCGGCTGAGGAAGTTATCAATCTTCTTCCATCTCAACCGTAAGATTTTTTTTGCACTGCTCCTCTCCGGTAGCATGCGAGCCCCAACAGAATCGCAACGCTCCAGTCTTTCAGTGTGTAATAAGGCCTTTGGGACATAGCTGCATTGATCTGCAGAATTGACCTGCCGGTCAATTAGAAAGTTAACTATGATGGAGTATGAAGAGTATGTGCAGGAAATATTTACTCATATATAGTACTTGAGATTTCCAGTTTACCAATACTGTGAACCTTTCTTTCCTGAAACAACGATGATTGTGATCCAAATTCAGCTGTTATCCTCTTAAAGTTCTGGAAAATCTGTCTTCCGTAGTGAGTAGCAACACTCTCTGGGTGAAACTGAATAATAGCAATCAGTTGTAAGAAAAATAACAATTGAAGAGAAGCACAAACAGAAGTAGCCGGTATACCTGCACTCCATAATGAGGCCTGCTAGAATGCTTGATGCCCATGACGATCTTGTAGAAATCTGAAATACTAGCATTTTTTCTGGTAATTGGCCCTTCACCATGGTTAGTGCAATCTGAGGGGCTTGTTAAGGAGATGTTATCCAACGATCCCCAGAAGGGAGTATTGACAGGCTGGTCGCTATCAAGGAAAGATAGCATTTTGGGAGAAGCGGTCCATGCTATTGATACAAGATCCTCGGGCAGAGAGTCCGCTTCTATTACAAGTGAATGGTATCGCACAACCTGCAAATAGCACCACAAAGTACAATGATTTTTGCAGGACGTGTGGAAAGTGCACTGAAATACAAAATGTACAGGGCTTAGTGACACGGGTGGTATACTAACCTTGAATCCAGAGTTTATACCTGATGGGATATGATTAAAGAGGAAGCATCCATTATGTTCAATTTCACTGATTTAGGAAAGAGAAGTGTCAGGCCATGTGTTAACCGTACAGGCAGCAGCTACAACTTGACAGATCATGAATTCATGATACACACCACAAATGCCTAATGGCATGGATTTGTATGGAAGGAAAGTGAAAGTACATAATAGCGCCTAAAAGGGTTCAAGGTCCTACCTAAGTCGTCCATGTATAGCTTCAGGCGCGTGGACAATCTTAGCACCATGGACTAACCCCAAGGCCTGCAACAATCGAACACGAGCCCGTTTCAGGCCAAGATGCCACCACAAGGTCCATATTGCCCCGTTTCATAAGACTGATGCATAAACAAGTTGACAAGGACAAACATTAATCTTTCACCTGGTGGCCAAGGCAGACACCCAAGATGGGTATATCTCCGCACTCGCAAAGTATCCGCAGACATACACCTGAAAACCAACACATATAGTGCATCACTCTTTTTAGGGCCTCGCCCAGGTTCCATTTCTGAAACCATATGGTACAACAAGGTTCACAGCACTCGAGGTGCACAGAGTACACACCCAGAACAGTACATCATTCTTTCACAGATGTACAAGTGCAGTAGCAACTGAATTCGAGTTGGTGCATGCTCACCTATGTCGCTAGGACACGCCGGAGATCCAGGGCCAGGTGAGATGACGATGTTGTCGAAGGCCCTCTCCTTGTACACCCAGTTGTACACGTCCCTCCACGACCACTCGTCGTTGCGCACCACCACAGGCGGCACTGGAGTATACAAATAGCGGCCATACATAGATTAATTATTCAGCAATCAGTGGGTAGGTAGCTACTCCGTACGATTTTCTTATTGAGCTACGCGATTGTGCTGTGTGCATAACTTCATACCATGTCTCATTAAATCATTGGTCAATTCAATTCACCAACACACCGAAAGTTAGAGGCAAAAACAATAGAGATTAACACAGAGACCGAATAGCATTGAGCGTGTTCCTAGAGAGGCAGGAGGCGAGGGAGGTAAAGTGGCTCACCGCCGTTGACAACGGAGAGCTCCTGGAAGATGTTGTAGGTGTAGCTGTCGTAGTTGTCGATCAGGAGTGTCCTCACCGGCGGCGCCTCCGCGTCGTCCTGCCCCTTGCCTCCCCGCGCCGTGAGCCGCCGGGGGCTAACCCGGCCAGGGGAGCTGAGCCACCGAGCTGGGGCGGGGAGTAAGGGCGTCCGCGGGGCCCACCTCGCCGTTGCCGCCGGTGGAGCGGGGAGGCGGAGCGCGGCCATGTATCTCGGCGGGACACGACACCGATGCGGGAGATCAGGGAGGGAAAAAAGGCGTCGCCTTTTCTAGGGTGGTGGTTCGCCCGGCGAAGTGCGGGCTGGTGGCCGGAATAATTTATGAATCTTCTCTCGCCCACTCGCTGCTATCGTCTTGGCGGCTGTGCCGAGTGCCGTCTCTGTCCCCGCCGCCAACCGAATGGCGGCCCGCTGGGTCGGCGCGGTGGGAGACGGGCTGGGGCCTTGGTGGGTTGGGTTGGTGAAGGGGAAATTCAAGCTGTTTTTAGTTTAATAAATACTAGCACAATATCCGTGCGTTGCTACGGACATACAAGTGTTCGACACATCTTTTTAGCAAAATAATTAATTCTTTTTAAATGAATGATCAGCAAAAACAGGGCATTCTTACATATATATATTCAAATATATTTGGTACCTTCCGTTCACCATGGTTAGACACTATAAATTCATTTCAGAAAATAATGATTCTTCATAAGTAATAACAGAGAAGAATTTATTTGAGCGTGTACTTGCTCTATCACCCATCTCTTGATTCTTTGAATGACAGGAAATTGTTGCAGTGTTTTAATAACAAATGTGAAATAAGAAAAATGATATCTATGTACTGTCTATATTGTTGTATATCCAATGCCTGAACTATTCCCCTTAATAAAGTAGAAAAAAAGGAAGTTTGTCGCCTGGAAAAATGAAACATGTGTATACTGCACTATTTTCCTTCGGTCATTTGCTTCAACACTTCTCGTGCATAGTTCAGAGCAGAGAGTATTCAGGTTGAGGTCCTGGCATATCGCATACGTGATCAGTCTCCTGCAGGCGAGCATCGCCCGCCTCCATTGTCTCCATGGCCCTCCTTGCAACGCCCGGTCAAACTGAGACCTCCACTCGTCGAAATTGTCGAGGCCTGACATGCACTGCCCGCCATCCAAAGCGCCGCTTGGAACAGCTCCCACGTTGTTCTTCTGGTTGCTCAGAGTAAGGATAACCATCAGCTTGAATACAAGTAGGTAGATGAACCTGAGCAATCAAACGCCACACCCTCCAGTCAATTAACAGAGGTAGCTTTGCACAAAGATGTGCACAGATATTTCCCTCTCTAGGAACGAAAGTAATCCTTTACCAAGATCTTCAATTTCTATTTAGAATTCCCTCTAATTCTGATTTTTCACGAGAAGAATAGCAGCTATCAGACTCGTGAGCTACCACTGTGTCTATTAACGAACCGGACCCTTGATGCAGCGAGCCTGCGACCTGTGCTATCCGCGGTGGGTGCAAGCAGCTGTTTTGATCGAGCTGGTCAGCCGCAAGCTAGGAACCATGGGAGCACGTCCCCAACTCTATTCTGATGCTCGCTACTCTCTTCTTTTTGTCAAACTTGCTGAGATTCTCATCCTGTGTTAGTCTATAATCTTAGAAGGTTGAAAAACAAATCTTTCAATATTTTCTTCAAATTGATCGTCCTTGCTTGATCCCCGCTGCTTTTTGGATCCAATTATATCTCCCACCAAGTCGATTTTTCCTCAGCTGCCTCGTACACTTGTGCATCCTTTTTCTTGTACCAACTTCCCGCAAACAGTTCCAGCGGCAGGCCAAGAACGGTAGAGCACAGGCGCCAAAAACGGTGATGAGGAAGAGGATGCGGACCGTCGGGAGACCATCAGACCATCTCGTCCAGCGTCTAATTGAACCTCATGTGAATCTGAAATCACTTACGAATGGAGGCCGGTCGATGTGCTCGTTGGTTGGACAGCCTGGTGTTTCAGATCTAGGATGGAAAGCAAGCGATGCCTCAAAGTCCGGGGAGGGGGGCGCCAAAGGAAAGGGAGGAGGATGGAGGGGGCCGCGCTGCGCTGGAGCATGGGGCGCCCAAGCACGCTCGGGTCAGGAGAAGAGAGGTAGGCGCATCGATGCGGTTTGCCGTTCGCGTCGAGGAAGAGAGGATAAGAGGTAAGGACTGCTGGCGTATATACACGTTTTCGAGGGGGCAAAGTGCAAAACAAACTCGACGTACGTACCAACCAACTGCTGGCGTATATACACGTTTTCGAGGGGGCAAAGTGCAAAACAAACTCGACGTACGTACCAACCAACGGACGGTCGCTTTTCCGTATTATTTGTAGAGAAAATTTATGTCCTAAAAAAGGTTTATATAAAATTTATAGGATATTTATCATAAATTTGTTACCATGAAGTTTATTTTATTAGGAAGTTTAATACTCCCTCCGACCCATATTACTCTTCGCTAATACGGATGTATCTACCACTAAAATGTTTCTAAATACATCCATATTAGCGAAGAGTAATATTGGTCGGAGGGAGTATCATAATTTGGGAAGGGACTGTTTGGCATGGGTCGTGCGCTACAGGATGTTGCTACGACCAAGTCTTCTCTGTACCCACTCTTCGGTGAAATCAGAGTCGTTGGCTCGTGGAGGAGTGATGACGACGATATCGGTGGGCAACCTCGACAAAGAATCTTGCTCTAGACCGTGTTCTTCGTTTGTGTTGGTAGCCAAGTTACCCTTGTGTGCCCACGAGGCGGTTGTATTCCACCACGGTTGGTAAAGGCTTCTGTATAATTTTAGTTTGGTTTTCCGCTAATTAATCGGCCAACTCTTACATGTTCTTTCTTACTAAGTAGGCTATCTTGCCTATTTTTTAGAAAAGTAATCTATCAAGTTCAAACTCATGAAATTGTTTGTATGTTTTTATGATAACTATGGGATATGCCTGATTTCTCTCGATAAAATAGTTGTGTTTTCATATGGTGCTTTCAGTTCTTTGTATGTTTCCGGCATGTCTTGATATCTTATTTCTAATTTTCTAAATCTGCATTTTTTAATCATACAAACAAACAAAATATGCGCCTATAATATTGACATAAGAGGTAATTACACAAAACTAAACTTCTAGTCATCATATAACACTTTATCACAACTTTTGTGTTTTATAACACAAAACCATAAGTCCACCTATCAGATGTTTTTCTAGGGTTGAAGCTGAAACTGGCTGCTCGGACCCACATATCAGTTCAACATTGTGCTTCTTCTTCCTCTTCTACCTCAGATTCACAGGCTCCATGTCACTTTCCCAAATTATTTGCTCGTCGTGCCTCTAGTGCCTGTCGGCGCCCCACTCGCCTCTTACCCGTCTCTAACCAATGCTCAGTGACGACTACCGCGGAGGTCACCTCGTGTCTCCGGCGAGCGCATATAAGCTCATGCCATTATCGCTCGTCCATTATGACGATGGGCTAGAGGACATCCCACTTACGACTTTGTCCTCCTCCGCCCCAGGATCACACCAAGGGGGAGGTGGTCGGCATCGGGGTATGTGCCACCAACATCCCAACTCACTGTCTGTGTCGCACCCACGCGCCTACTACAAAGCCCATGAGGACGCCCTCTATGAACTCACCACCGCCTTCGATTGATTCTTGGTCGCCTACTGACTACCGTTGTGCCCCCATCACCTGCACTACTATGTTTCGGTGCCCAAGCAGGAGCTTAGGCGGTCGATTGGGTGTTGGTTCTTGCTCTGCGATGATGTGCTTCAATATTTGGAGGTTCCGAGGGGAGTGAGGGGGACTAGAGGTAACACTAAGGATGGGGAAGGCGAGGCGCGGAGGCTCTCAGAGAAGGAACATGATAAACCAAGTGTATCTTGATCCGTCAAAAATTTAGAGAGCGGAAGAGAAGGGAGAAGAAGACAATGAACAGTGGCCGGCATGTGGGACCCGTGGCCAACTCAGCATCTCCACCACCTAAACCACCAAGTGAGCTTTGTCATGTGGGCCCAGTAAGTTAGTTTCAGCTTTAGCCTTGGGAAACTAACTAATTTGTGTATTATGGTAATAATTAGGGCAACTCCAACTACCCCAGCAAATGGACGGAGGCCGTCCAAAACTGTTTGCATATACAGAGGGCAAGGCCTTACGGTGTCCACCTTGCGAACTGCCCTGTTTGCCGCATTTCCAACCATAATTTGGGATGGATTTGCCATCGATCAGACCGCCCGCGCCCTGGGTCGAGCAGTTCTTTATTCGGCTTGGGCCTCTAGCCACCCACACACCGGCCAGACTAGCCATCCCAAACCCCTATTTAGATCTCGCTCTTCCGCTGACACGCCACCACCATTGCCTGCCATGGCCAACTCCGCCACAAGTTATGGTCGTTTTGTAGTTGTACGTGTCCCGGCCTCTTGCCGCCAATTCTGTCCATTTTGTAGTTGTAAGCGTCTAGCCTGTCATAGCCGTTGTAGAGTCATCTTGGCGCCGCCGTGGTCGCCTTGGTCCTAGTCGCCACCGCCTTGTACGAGCCCATGGTCTGTGTCGCTCGCAACTTGTTCGACCTATTATCGCACCAGCCAACTAGGTAATTTACTGGCCCCATAGTTCACCCTTTTCAATGCAATACATGAAAATGATTGCTCATAGTGTTGTAATTGTCGTAGATCATGGCTGATAGTTCGCATGAGTTTTTCTTCAACCATGTCATCAACACATTGTCAAACGAGTCAAATGATGACAGCGAGATCATGTTGTCCATATGGCTCTTCTCGTCCATGACCACGTAGAGAACCAAAGGCCAAGGTTCACAGGCTCGGTGCGGAGATGGAGTCCAGCATTGAACCGCAACCGAGAGACTAGCCATGATCAACTCTGGCGGGACTACTTTCATCGTATGGATCCGTTGTATAAGGCTCATCTTTTTTGACGACGCTTTTGGATCTCAAGGAAAATTTCATATGGAGTGAGGGATTATAATGACTACTTCCGGTTAAAGAAGAATTCCACATGTAAGCTTGACTTCACTTCTTACTAGAAATGCACACCAGCTATGAGGATGCTTGTGTATGGAATTTCTAGTGACCTAGTTGATGAGTACATGCGCATGACCGAGTCCACTTGCCTTGAGTCAATGTACAGATTCTGCAAAGCAGTGCTTCGAATATTTGTAGGAGAATACTTGAGAGAACCAAGATGTCGATACTATCTAGCTGTTGTCAATCAATGAGTCAAGAGGATTTCCTGGTATGCTTGGAAGCATAGCATGCACTAGGAGTGGCATGACTGTGCATTTGCTTAGAAAGGGCAATAGAAAGGTCATGTGAAAGGATGCACAATCATACTTGAGGCGGTTGCATCACATGACCTATGGATTTGGCACTCTTTCTTTGGCGGTTACATATCATGTACTCCAATCTGAGTAGTACTCCTGTACTCCTGCTTCACCAGGAAAATCATAGCCATTGAATATCTAAACAATGGACATGATTGAACTGTTGTGATGTGCTGTCGCGTCCATTACTACTTTTGCAAAATAACCCAACGAAATGCTCACCTTGCAGCCAAAAGTCCATGGTGCACAAATTCCTCATTCTCTCTCTCCAAACCAAAATAAGATTGTAAAATTAAGCTAGGTTCTCTCAATATTTGGTGGTTGGAAGTTGGATGCGCACTGGAGCGTAGCGTATGGTCCTCGCTTATATCCCATCCTCTAGGTTCAAATTGTATGCTGCAATGGTGACATGGTGATACGTCTCCAACGTATCCATAATTTTTGATGCTACATGCTTGTTTTTACACCATTTGCTTAGTGTTTCGTTACACTTCGTGGCATTTTTATGCATTTTCTGGAACTAACCTATTAACGAGATGCCACAGAGCCAGTTCCATGTTTTCTACTGTTTTTGTGTTTCAGAAAAGTTACACAGGAAATATTCTCGAAATTGGAGGAAACAAAAGCCAGACGTCGAGATATTCACAGGACCTTCCAAAAGACCGAAGAGGAGACGGAGAGGGGCCACAGGGCGCCCACACCACAGGGCGGCGCGGCCTAGGGCTGGCCCGCGCCCCTGGTGGTGAGGCCACCCTGGTCCACTTCTGACGCTGCCCCTTTGCCTATAAAGACCCCCCGACGGGAAAAACCTAAATACCCAATCACTTTTCCAGAAACACATCGCGATCCACTGCCGTCGTCGACCCGAGATCGGGAGGGTCCAAAAGCTCTTCCCGGCACCCTGCCGGAGAGGGGAATCGCCACCGGAGGTCTTCTTCATCGCCATGCTTTCCTCCGGCGTGATGAGTGAGTAGTCTACCTTGGACTATGGGTCCATAGCAGTAGCTAGATGGTTGTCTTCTCCACCATGTGCTTCATGTTTAGATCTTGTGAGCTGCCTTACATGATCGAGATCACCGTTATGTAATTCTACATGTTGTGTTTGTTGGGATCCGATGAATATTGGTGTTATGATTGAGTTGATGTACTGAATTTTATCTTATGTTATCTCTATGTTGTTTATGATCTTGCATGCTCTCTGTTGTTAGTAGCTATCTTGGCCAAGTAGTTGCTAGTGACTCCAAGAGGGGGTATTTATGCTCGATAGTGGGTTCATGCCTCTATTTAATCTGGGGGAGTGACAGAAACCTCTAAGGTTGTAGATGTGCTGTTGCTACTAGGGGGAAAACAACATTCATATGCTCGAGGGCATATGCTTTGTTTACATTACACACTTTGCTTAATGCAATTATCTGTTGTTCGCAACTTAATATTTGTGGAGTTCTCAGATTGATTCGCCACAAGTGGATTATTAGTCATAGACGCAGTTGGATGGCGGTCTATGTATCTTGTTGTAATGCCCAGAGTAAATCTCATAGTGATCCTCTTGACATATCATGTTGTCTTTATTCTATCAATTGCCCAACTATAATTTGTTTACCCAGCATGTGTTATTTTATCTTATGGAGAGACACCACTAGTGAACTGTGGACCCCAGTCCTATTTCCTTTATATTGCTATCACCTGTTTACTTTACTTGCATACTATTACTATTTTCCACTTGATATGCTCATTCCTTTGTTTACAACAAACCGGTGAGATTGACAACCTCATCGTAAGTTGGGAGCAAAGTATTTGGTTATGTTGTGTGCAGGTTCCGCGTTGCAGCTGGCAAAGCAAAGCACTGGACGAAGCGCCTTATAAATTGTCTGGAGCTGTCGCAAGCTAGCAAGCATCACCTTCAGTCGTTTGGCTTCTTCCCCTTCGGATCGATAAACCTTGGTTTCTTACTGAGGGAAAACCTTGTTGTTATATTCATCATACCTTCCTCTTGGGGTTCCCAACTGGACGGTGCTTTTCATAATCAACACCGTGCCGCATCAAGCTCTTTTCTGGCGCCGTTGCCGAGGAATGAAGAAGAAGAAGAAGCTCCCTCATCAACTAGGCACCAGCTCTTTTCTGGCGCCGTTGCCGGGGAGGAAAAAGAAGACTTCTGCAAGGGGAGTTTCGCACGCACATCCTTTACTTTGTTTTAAGTTTTGCTTTACTTTATTTTTACTTGCATCGTTTTATCAAAAACACACAAAAATTAGTATCCTTGATAGTTCCTTTTATTTACTTGCTTTTAGTCTTGTTAAAATGAGTAATCCTGAAGTTGAAGTTCGTACTTTTAAGCAACACGGGGGAGAAAGCTTGAAAGATGCTTGGTACGGTATTAACAATTCTTATCATAGGTGTACAAAGAAGCACTCTGATATGTCTCAAACGTATCTATAATTTTTGATGCTCCATGCTTGTTTTTACACCATTTGCCTACTGTTTCGTTACACTTCGTGGCATTTTTATGCGATTTCTGGAACTAACCTATTGACAAGATGCCACAGTGCCAGTTCCCTGTTTTATGCTGTTTTTGTGTTTCAGAAAAGCTACACAGGAAATATTCTCGGAATTGGACGAAACAAAAGCCAGAAGTCTTATTTTTCCCGGAAGCTTCCCGAAGCCCGAAGGAGAGCCGGAGGGGGGCCATAGGCCGCCCTCACACATAGGTGGCGCGGCCCAGGCCCTGGCCGCGCCACCCTGGTGTGAGGAGCCCCTGGCTGCCCCCTGACGACGCCCCTTCGCCTATATAAAGCCTCGGGACGGAAAACCCTAGGGGAGTCGGCGAAATTTCCAGAACAGTTCCACAGCGCCGCCGCCATCGAAGCCCAATTTCGGGGGACAGAAGTCTCTGTTCCGGCACCCTGCCGGGACGGGGAAGTGCCCCCGGAGCCATCTCCATCGGTCTCCATCGCCGTCTCCGCCGTCTCATCGACCTCACCGCCATCTCCATCAACCTTGCTGTCTCCTATGATGAGGAGGGAGTAGTTCATCCCCGGGGCTAAGGGCTCTACCGGTAGCTATGTGGTTCACCTCTCTCTTCCATGATGTGATCTTTATGTGATCGTGAGCTTTGTATCATGTTGAACAAGTAGATGTTATTATTCAGATATTATGTGTACTCTAGTGATGTTATTAAAGTAATCTATTCATCCTGCCATGGTGTAACGGTGACAGTGCGTGCATCATGGTGGTACTTGGTCTAGGCTACGATTGTGATCTTTTATGGATTATGAGAATAATTATCACTATGATAGTGTTGAAGTGATCTATTCCTCCTTTCATGGTGTAATGTTGACAGTGTGTGCACCGTGTTAGTACTTGGTCTAAGTTGCAATAATATCTATCTTGAGTTGTGATCTGATTTGAACATCTCTATGAGTGGTGTTTGTCAAGTACTTGATGAACTTTAAGGAGTGCTTCGTAGCCCTACGCAATGATTAGTGTTGTTCAATAGGAGAGTAATTCAGAGTACCATAGTGAAGAGAAGTTGTTTATTTGTTCAATCATGTTATATTGTTGGGAGTGTGTCCACTAGTGAAAGTATGATCCCTAGGCCTTGTTTCCAAGCATTGCACACCGTTTACTTCCTGTTTTATTACATATTTGCTCGCAGCGATACTTATTTCATATCACAGTTACTACTTATAATCATCACTACCGCTTGTATTTCACTATCTCTTCGCCGAACTAGTGCACCTATACATCTGACAAGTGTATTGGGTGTGTTGGGGACACAAGAGACTTTCTGTATCGTAATTGCAGGGTTGCTTGAGAGGGATAGCTTTGACCTCTTCCTCTCTGAGTTCGATAAACCTTGGGTGATCCACTTAAGGGAAACTTGCTGCTATTCTACAAACCTCTGCACTTGGAGGCCCAACACTGTCTACAAGAACAGACGCGTGCGTAGACATCAAGCTCTTTTCTGGCGCCGTTGCCGGGGAGGTAAGGTAAAAGGTACTCGCATCCTCCTGTGTGAGTGCTCGGAGTTATTTCCTTTAGATTCTGCAATTACATCTTTTTGTTTCTTGTTTTTATTTTCACTAGTTAGGCTTTATGGAAAATAAAGAGTTCTTTAGTCTTTTTCCTGATTTTAGATTTGAAGAGAAAATTGAAAATCCTTTGGAGCTTATTTTGCATAGCAATGTTATCAGTACGAATGCTTTGAATACCGTTAATGCTAATGCTATAGAAAAGTCTAAGCTTGGGGAAGCTGGTTTTGTTAAGTATGATATTTTTAGTCCCCCAGCTTTAGTGGAGAAGGTCTGTTCTGATAATATTTTATCTCCCATATGTGATGTTTCTAGTGATGCTTGTGCTCCTCATCCTTTTAAAATACCTACGAAGATTGTTGAATATGTTAGGGATAACTGCTATTTAGGAGATGGAACTGTCCATCCTGCTGACCATTTGCTTTTTATACATGAATTATGTGAGTTGTTCCAGTGTGCAGGTATTTCAACGAACCAAGTTAAGAAGAAGCTATTCTCTTTTTCGCTGAAAGGCAAAGCTGAAGAATGGTATAAAACATTGAAGGATGGCCGATCTATTGATTGGGAGGAAATTGAACCTCTCTTTTATTCTAAATTCTATCCTTCTAGTCAGGTTTATAAAGATAGGAATTACATTTATAATTTTCATCCGCATGAGGGAGAAAGCATTGCCCAAGCTTGGGGAAGATTGAAGTTACTAATGCATAAATGTCCTATTCATGATCTTCCCCGTAATATTGTTATTAATAATTTTTATGCAAGGCTTTCAGGATATTACAAGGACTATCTAGATGCATGCTTTGATGGGTCTTTCACAAGCAAGGATGTCGACACCAAGTGGGGTCTGCTTGAGACAATTCAAAACAATATTGAAGGTTGGGATAGCGACAAAGGTAAAGGATCAGGAATGAATTACGAGTTTGATTGCATTAAGTCTTTCGCTGAAACTGCTAATTTTCAAGAGCTTAGTGCTAAATATGGTCTTGATCCTCAAATTATGGTTGATTGCTTTAAAGCCTTTGCTTCCCATATGAATGTTCCTAAAGGAAATGGGGACGTGTATCATGAACCTTTTAAGGACACTTACATAGAAAGTGATATTGTTGTTGATGATTGCAATAAACATGCTCAAACTTCTAAAAGTCCTATTTCTTATAAGCATGTTAATTTTTGTGGAGTACATAGACCTTGTGAACAGAGTTACAACAAGGAAGATTATTGCATCACCCACGCAAATGAAGAAACCAGTATGTGGCTCAAGGATCTAGATGTGCTTGGTAAAAGGGTTTGTGAGCTTTATCCTTTTCTTTGTGAATTTTGCGGTGAAAAGGGTCACTTTAATTTTCAATGCCCAATTAATCGAACGAGTACCGCAAATTTGTATTGTGATGATAAGATTACTCTCAATCAGCATGATGAGCTTACCTTGTTTTTGAATTGTGAAGAGATATATAGAAAGATTTCTTTGGTTGATATGAGAGATGCTGATATTAATAGTACCCTTCGTGGTTGTCGTCTCTATTGTGCTAAAGATTGCCTCGCAAATACTTACTTACAAGATCTTATAAAACATGATGTTTTGCCAAGCTATGACAGGACTAATAGATGTTTCAATCTTATTAATAGAGAGGAGGAATCCTCCAAAGTTTCTTTTGTTGTTCCTGTCAGCAAACCAGATTATGTGGAGAAGATTCCCTTCAAGTCTCTCCCTCCTAAAGGAGAGAGTAAGAAGAGTATGAAGAAGAAGAAGAGGAGTAAGAGGCGAGAGGACACGGTATCTTCCCCTAAGCGTTATGATCCTGCTATAGATTATGATAATTCTGATTGGGATGATGTTCCTATGCCTATTACTTATGTTAGTGATCATGATTGGGAAAAGCACTCTACTTTTGATATTGAAAATCTTTTTGGTACCAATTCTAAGGTTAATAATTGTTGTACCATTAGTGCTATCTATGTTCCTTCTTATGATGATATGTTTGATGAATATGCTTTGCGACATAGTAGTTCTCTAGTTTATGATGGTTATGATTATATTTTCAGTTCACCTACTTTTGAGGAGAAAATTAGTTATGATTACAATATGCCTCCTATTTTTGATGATTATGGTGATGAGAATAATTTTTCTGTTGAATCTGCTCCTACTACGATTGTTCATGTGGGGAGTATTAATCCTTTTATGCATGTGGCTCATGATAGGGAAGCCTTATGTGATAGTTATATTGTTAGTTTTATTCATGATGCTACTGAAAGTTATTATGAGAGAGGGAAACATGGTTTGATGGATCTCAACAATATTGAGTTTCCCCTCTTTATGTTGCAATTCTTGAAGTTGTACTTATTTTGCCTTCCTATGCTTTTTGCTTTGCGCTTTCATGACTTGTCTCTTTACAAGACTATTTTTCATAGGAAGTGGTTTAGATTTAAATGTGTTCCATACTTGCTTTTTGATGATCTCTATTGCTTTAAGTTCCTATATGGCGCCTTTCCCTCAAGCTCTTACATGGCGCCCACATGAGCATCTTTGCAAATTACTGCGCCTAGCTCAAAGGCGTTAAAGAAAAGCACTCTTGGGAGATAACCCAATGTTTATTTTGAGTACCTTTTTCTTTTATTTGAGTCTTGGAAGTTATTACTACTGTAATAACCGCTCCTTATCCTTTTTATTTCGTTTTTGTGCCAAGAGAAGCCTCTAATTTGAGTGAGGTAAGATTTGGGGATGTTGCTGTCCTGAAACTGTTTTCGGTGCTGCACCGTAAAAATTCGTGAAAATTCTCTGTATATCTTTTGTACTTGCGATTTCTTGTGCATATGCCCCAGGTTATATCCAAACTTTCGTTAGTTGAACACTTTTTGATTTGAGCAACAGAAAACCCCTCAAAAATTCGACCTTTGTCAGCTGTTCAGTTTTGACAGATTTCTGCCAATATTTGTGTTTGCCACTTTATCGCTTTCTTTTGAGTTCTTTTGATTATGGAACTTTTGGGCAAGTTGCTACAGTATTATTTACTTTATATGTGGTGGTTTTGAGTTGAAGCCTGAAGCAAAAGGAGGTTGATTATATGTTATGCTTGCACTAATGTTGCTAATAGAATTGTGTTTAGTTTTGTATGAAGGAAGTTTTCAAGTGTAGGGATTGGAGAATGATGAGATGAGTTGAAGAATGGACAAAAGCTCAAGCTTGGGGATGCCCATGCATCACCCCAAGAAATATCCAAGAAGTACAAGCGTCAAAGCTTGGGGATGCCCCCGAGGCACCCCTTCTTCATCGGCAAAAATCAGGTTACCTTTCAAGACACTATATTTTTATTGCTTCATGCACTATGTGTTTTTCTTGGAGCGTCAGTTGTTTTAGTTTTCTTTGTTAGTTTGTTTTGTTTGCTGCAATAAATGGTTAGATCACATCATGTTTCTTTTGGAGGAGATGAACTCGCTTTTCATTTGCCAAGAACACTCTAGTTTTCACTCTTATCGTTCAATGAGTGTTCTCTTTTTCTGCTACTGCGTTTAGCTTGCATTTTTCGCCTTGATTTGCGTTCAGACCTTGTCATATCTCTTCATCAAGGTGTATTTTTGCCTCTGATATTTATTGGTTTTCATCAAAAGAGGTGTTTATAAAAATTTCAAATGGTGTTGGAAAAGAGAAAAAGCTTTGTGCAAAATAGTGGTACAAGAAGGAGCTTGTGTAGACTGTGGCCTAGGCTTTTGCATGTCATGCTTGATGTCTTTTTGATAGTATGCTTAGTGGTTTTGCTGTAGCATGACTTGTCTCAAATAACTGAGATTGCTTAATGAGCCTTTGAAAAAAATCATGCGTTGTTTTTATCGTTTGGAAGCATTATTTTGGTTTTCTCCTTTGATGCTTTATTTGGGTTGACTTGGCGCATGCTTACACCATGTTGACTACAAAAATAAGTCACCTATAGCCTCAATGATCATTTAGTTTTTGACTTTTGATGCCATCTTATGCTTCTTTTAATGTTGCTTTGTCGCTTTGCATGATTATGGCCATTATTGCTCTTTTAGTTGGTCGCTCCCAGTCTTTTGCTAGCCCTCGCCTTGTACTGAGTATGAGCTCTACTCGTGCATCCAAATCCTAAAAACCAAGTTTGCCATTGTGTCCACTATAAATTCCTATGCATGGTATTTGTAAGCCATTCCAAGTAAATTTGCATGTGCTACCTTTCAAAAACCTTCAAAACACTTCTCGTTTTGTGACACTGTTTTCAGCTCATGGGGACGTAGTGGTCGGATTTGCTATCTTCCATATTGCTTATTCCAAAAAGAAAAAAAAAAGAAAAAAAGAAAAGAAAAAGGCACTCCTCCATGGAATGTGAATGTTGGTGGGCACCCGATGGAATCGGTTAGCCATGGTTTGTGAAAGGAAAAAAGGTGGGGAGGAGTGCCAAGCTTTATAAAAGAGCACAAAAGTGCCAATCTCTCTCTCAAAAACTTGCTTCATTTTTGTATGGAAGATAGTAAGAACCCCATTGCCAGTCGTTGACAAAGACAACCACCTCTCAAAACCAATTTTTATCTCTCTGTTTTACAAATGAAAAGCTATAGCACATGTTTAATCACTGCTTCCCTCTGCGAAGGGCCTTTCTTTTACTTTTATGTTGAGTCACCACCTTCTATCTTTATGCACCATTAAGAGAGCATAGTTGTCATTCTTAGTATAATGTGCATTGTCCCAAAGTTTTCATTGATTGATTCATATTGTTGGTTTCACTTGTTCTTAAATTATTTGTATCTAGTCGCCCTCTTAAACTTGAAGGTGTCCTATGCATTTATGTTTTGTTCTCCATGAAGGACAAGCTGAAAACCATTTGTATGTTTTTCCTTATGATTTGAACACACGTTTGACTTTCATTGTTTCATTTTCATGATCTTTTGTTTGTGTTCATTTTCATGTTTATAACATGGTTGCTAAGTTCTTCTTGTCAAGATTATGTCTTTCATGTCCATGTTTTAAGTTCTTTTGATCTCAGCTCACAAATGCTTACATATATGATCAAGATTGTGTAGGTGCATGTCACCTCAAAAATTATTTCTTTTGTTATCACTTACCTACTCGAGGACGAGCAGGAGTTAAGCTTGGGGATGCTGATACGTCTCAAACGTATCTATAATTTTTGATGCTCCATGCTTGTTTTTACACCATTTGCCTACTGTTTCGTTACACTTCGTGGCATTTTTATGCGATTTCTGGAACTAACCTATTGACAAGATGCCACAGTGCCAGTTCCCTGTTTTCTGCTGTTTTTGTGTTTCAGAAAAGCTACACAGGAAATATTCTCGGAATTGGACGAAACAAAAGCCAGAAGTCTTATTTTTCCCGGAAGCTTCCCGAAGACCGAAAGAGAGCCGGAGGGGGGCCAGAGGCCGCCCTCACACATAGGTGGCGCGGCCCAGGCCCTGGCCGCGCCACCCTGGTGTGAGGAGCCCCTGGCTGCCCCCTGACGACGCCCCTTTGCCTATATAAAGCCTCGGGACGGAAAACCCTAGGGGAGTCGGCGAAATTTCCAGAACAGTTCCACAGAGCCGCCGCCATCGAAGCCCAATTTCGGGGGACAGAAGTCTCTGTTCCGGCACCCTGCCGGGACGGGGAAGTGCCCCCAGAGCCATCTCCATCGGTCTCCATCGCCGTCTCCGCCGTCTCCATCGACCTCACCGCCATCTCCATCAACCTTGCTGTCTCCTATGATGAGGAGGGAGTAGTTCATCCCCGGGGCTAAGGGCTCTACCGGTAGCTATGTGGTTCACCTCTCTCTTCCATGATGTGATCTTTATGTGATCGTGAGCTTTGTATCATGTTGAACAAGTAGATGTTATTATTCAGATATTATGTGTACTCTAGTGATGTTATTAAAGTAATCTATTCCTCCTGCCATGGTGTAACGGTGACAGTGCGTGCATCATGGTGGTACTTGGTCTAGGCTACGATTGTGATATTTTATGGATTATGAGAATAATTATCACTATGATAGTGTTGAAGTGATCTATTCCTCCTTTCATGGTGTAATGTTGACAGTGTGTGCACCGTGTTAGTACTTGGTCTAAGTTGCAATAATATCTATCTTGAGTTGTGATCTGATTTGAATATCTCTATGAGTGGTGTTTGTCAAGTACTTGATGAACTTTAAGGAGTGCTTCGTAGCCCTACGCAATGATTAGTGTTGTTCAATAGGAGAGTAATTCAGAGTACCATAGTGAAGAGAAGTTGTTTATTTGTTCAATCATGTTATATTGTTGGGAGTGTGTCCACTAGTGAAAGTATGATCCCTAGGCCTTGTTTCCAAGCATTGCACACCGTTTACTTCCTGTTTTGTTACATGTTTGCTCGCAGCGATACTTATTTCATATCACAGTTACTACTTATAATCATCACACCGCTTGTATTTCACTATCTCTTCGCCGAACTAGTGCACCTATACATCTGACAAGTGTATTGGGTGTGTTGGGGACACAAGAGACTTTCTGTATCGTAATTGCAGGGTTGCTTGAGAGGGATAGCTTTGACCTCTTCCTCCCTGAGTTCGATAAACCTTGGGTGATCCACTTAAGGGAAACTTGTTGCTGTTCTACAAACCTCTGCACTTGGAGGCCCAATACTGTCTACAAGAACAGACGCATGCGTAGACATCACACTCTACCATGATCCTCCTTAGAAATTTTTATGTTGGTATAACTAGTTGGTATAGGTATGTTCTCTATACTCTTGCAAGAGGTAATTTTCTGGGTACTCCCGCTCTTGAAGCATGCACTTTAATTGAAAGTTTAGTGGGAGTACCACCTATTCATGTTGTTAAAACTGAGGTCACTTTGGAGGAAGTTTTAGAAAAGCTTAGCTCTTTAGAATTTTTTTTGCCAAATATCCTTGATAATGCTAGCCGCGTTAATGAATTGATAGAAAGTATCGGTAAGAGAATCACCGTTTTAGAAGCTAGCACTACTCTTGATAGTCAAAACCTTAGGATTGGGAAACTAGAGGAGTCCATGGAAACTTTAAGTTCCATTTTCTCTTCTCTTAAGTTTAAGAAGGAGAAAGCTTTTGGTGGAAAAGAGCAAAAATTTATGTATGTTCCCAAGGTGTCTGTGCCTAAACCGCAGCATGTTTTTAAGATTGGTAAGACTTTTAGTTCAACTAAGAGTGACTTGCAGGTTGAATCATCTTCGGAAATCTCTAAAGTGCCTAGTGTGGTAAGTGGAGATCTTGAAGAAACAGTTGATCTTAATACTTCTTTTGAAAATACTTGATTCGCATTTTCTGCGCCTAGCTCAAAGGCGTTAAAGAAAAGCACTTTTGGGAGATAACCCAATGTTTTTACATTCAGTTATTTTTCTTTTATGTGAGTCTTGGAAGTTATTACTACTGTAATGACCTCTCCTTATCATTTTTATTTCATTTTTGTGCCAAGAGAAGCCTCTAATTTGAGTGAGGTAAGATTTGGGGATGTTGCTGTCCTGAAACAGTTTTCGGTGCTGCACCGTAAAAATTCGTGAAAATTCTCTATATATCTTTTGGACCTGCGATTTCTTGTGCATATACCCCAGGTTATATCCAAACTTTCATTAGTTTAACACTTTTTGATTTGAGCAACAGAAAACCCTCTAAAAATTCGACCTTTGTCAGTTGTTCTGTTTTGACAGATTTCTGCCAATATTTGTGTTTGCCGCTTTATCGCTTTCTTTTTGAGTTATTTTGATCACGGAACTTTTGGGGAAGTTTCTACAGTATTATATACTTTATATGTGGTGGTTTTGAGTTGAAACCTGAAGCAAAAAGGGGTTGATTCAATGTTATGCTTACACTAATGTTGCTAATAGATTTGAGTTTAGTTTTGTATGAAGGAAGTTTTCAAGTGTAGGGATTGGAGAATGATGAGATGAGTTGAAGAATAGACAAAAGCTCAAGCTTGGGTATGCCCATATCACCCTAAGAAATATCCAAGAAGTATAAGCGTCAAAGCTTGGGGATGCCCCCGAGGCACCCCTTCTTCATCGGCAAAAATCATGTCACCTTTCAACACACTATATTTTTATTGCTTCATGTATTATGCGTTTTTCTTGGAGCATCAGTTGTTTTTAGTTTTCAGTTTTGTTTAGTTTTGTTTGCTGCAATAAATGGTTGGACCCCAACAAATTTCTTTTGGAGAAGTTGCCTTGCTTTTCATTTGCCAAGAACACTCCATTTTTCACTATATTCGTTTCCACGAGTGTTCTCCTTTTCTAGAACTGCGTTTAGCTTTCGATTTTCGCCTTGATTTGTGTTCAGATCTTGTTATATCTTTTTATCAAGGTGTATTTTTGCCTCTGGTCCATATTGCTTTTCATCAAAAAAGTTGGTTATAAAAAGTTTGAATGGTGTTGGAAAAGAGAAAAAGCTATAAGCAAAAAAAGTGGTTCAAGAAGGAGCTTGTGTAGACTGTGGCTTAGGCTTTTGCATGTCGTGCTTGATGTCTTTTTGATAGTATGTTTAGTGGTTTTTGCTGTAGCATGAGTTGTCTCAAATAACTGATATTGCTTAATGAGCCTTTGAAAAAATCATGCGTTGTTTTAATTATTTGGAAGCATTATTTTGGTTTTCTCCTTGATGCTTTATTTGGGTTGACTTGGCACATGCTCACACATGTTAGACTCATACAAAGTCGCCATTGCCTCTATGATCATTTAGTTTTTGACTTTTGATGCCATCTTATGCTTCTTTTAATGTCACTTTGTCGCTTTGCATGATTATGGCCATTATTGCTCTCTTAGTTGGTCGCTCCCAGTCTTTTGCTAGCCCTCATTTTATACTGAGTATGAGCTCTACTCGTGCATCCAACTCCTAAAAACCAAGTTTGCCATTGTGTCTACTATAAACTCCTATGCATGGTATTTGTAAGCCATTCCAAGTAAATTTTCATGTGCTACCTTTGAAAAAAACCTTCAAAACACTTCTCGTTTTGTGACACTGTTTTCAGCTCATGGGGACGTAGTGGTCGGAATTGCTATCTTCCATATTAAATTAAGTACCCCTCGACTAGGCAGCTTCATCTGCTCGTCATTAATTTTGCAAGAGAGTTGGTCAGACCATTGCAATCTAATTCTAAAAAGGAAAAAGGCACTCCTCCATGGTATGTGAATGTTGGTGGGCACCCGATGGAATCGGTTAGCCATGGTTTGAGAAAGGAAAAAAGGTGGGGAGGAGTGCCAAAGCTTTATAAAAGAGCACCAATGTGCCAAATTTTCTAAGAACTCGGAACCGCTCTCACTTGTTTATTATGGAAGATAGTAAGACCCCATTGCTAGTCGTTGAGAAAAGCAACCACCTCTCAAAACCCAAGTTTTATCTCTCTGTTTTACAAATGAAAAGCTCTAGCACATATTTAATCACTGTTTCCCTCCGCGAAGGGCCTTTCTTTTACTTTTATGTTGAGTCTCCACCTTCTATCTTTATGCACCGTCTAAGAGAGCATAGTTATCATTCTGAGTATAATGTGCATTGTCCCAAAGTTTTCATTGATTGATTCATGATGTTGGTTTCACTTGTTCTTAAATTACTTGTATCTAGTCGCCCTCTTAAACTTGAAGGTGTCCTATGCATTTATGTTCTGCTCTCTCATGAAGGACAAGCTGAAAACCATTTGCTATGTTTTTCCATATGATTTGAACACACGTTTGACTTTCATTGTTTCATTTTCATGATCTTTTGTTTGTGTTCTTTTTCATGTTATAACATGGTTGCTAAGTTTCTTCTATCAAGATTATGTCTTTCATGCCCATGTTTTAAGTTCTTTTGATCCCAGCACACAACGCTTACGTATATGATCAAGATTGTGTAGGTGCATGTCACCTCAAAAATTATTTCTTTTGTTATCACTTACCTACTCGAGGATGAGCAGGAGTTAAGCTTGGGGATGCTGATACGTCTTCAATGTATCCATAATTTTTGATGCTCCATGCTTGTTTTTACACCATTTGCTTAGTGTTTCGTTACACTTCGTGGCATTTTTATGCATTTTCCGGAACTAACCTATTAACGAGATGCCACAGTGTCAGTTCCCTATTTTCTACTGTTTTTGTGTTTCAGAAAAGTTACACAGGAAATATTCTCAGAATTGGACGAAACAAAAGCCAGACGTCCAGATATTTACAGGAGCTTCCAGAAGACCGAAGAGGAGACGGAGAGGGGCCACAGGGCGCCCACACCATAGGGCGGCGCGGCCTAGGGCTGGCCCGCGCCCCCTGGTGGTGAGGCGACCCTGGTCCACTTCTGACGCTGCCCCTTCGCCTATAAAGACCCCCCGACGGGAAAAACCTAAATACCCGATCACTTTTCTAGAAACACATCGCGATCCGCCGCCGTCGTCGACCCGAGATCGGGAGGGTCCAGAAGCTCTTTCCGGCACCCTGCCGGAGAGGGGAATCGCCACCGGAGGTCTTCTTCATCGACATGCTTGCCTCCGGCACGATGAGTGAGTAGTCTACCTTGGACTATGGGTCCATAGTAGTAGCTAGATGGTTGTCTTCTCCACCATGTGCTTCATGTTTAGATCTCGTGAGCTGCCTTACATGATCGAGATCACCGTTATGTAATTCTACATGTTGTGTTTGTTGGGATCCGATGAATATTGGTGTTATGATTGAGTTGATGTACTGAATTTTATCTTATGTTATCCTATGTTGTTTATGATCTTGCATGCTCTCCGTTGTTAGTAGCTATCTTAGCCAAGTAGTTGCTAGTGACTCCAAGAGGGGGTATTTATGCTCGATAGTGGGTTCATGCCTCTATTTAATCTGGGGGAGTGACAGAAACCTCTAAGGTTGTAGATGTGCTGTTGCTACTAGGGGAAAACAACATTCATATGCTCGAGGGCATATGCTTTGTTTACATTACACACTTTGCTTAATGCAATTATCTGTTGTTCGCAACTTAATACTTGTGGAGTTCTCGGATTGATTCGCCACAAGTGGATTATTAGTCATAGATGCAGTTCAATGGTGGTCTATGTATCTTGTTGTAATGCCCAGAGTTGTCGGGGGGATGACCCCCGGTAGGGTCAAAAGACTATAAAGATATGAGGAAAGTGGTTGACTTTGTGATGGTTGACCAAGATTGGGCCTGGCCGGCATATAGGAGTATCGGCCAGGCTGGCATATAAGCCGTATCTCGGCCAGTGTTCAGATATGTCGGCATAGCCAGGATACGTGATGAAGAGTGTCGGCGTATATATAGATATGCCGGCCTAACCAAGTTGTTATATTATGCAGGAACAGGGGAGGCCGGATTACCCGACCTTGGGTCGTTGGTCCGGCATAGAGGTCCGGGATATGGCCAACGGCTATATTCGGGATATAGAAGTCAACCAAGGGGTCACATCCCTACAATCAAGGAAAGAAACATCCAAGCATGGGGATAGATCATGATGACTGGGTGCACAGTGGTGGTCTACCAACCATCACTGTGCCAAGTACCAACCTTAACATCACAGTGGAGAGGTCACAGTCCAAGAAGTACAACATACAGGGATGTGGAGTCACATCGAGAGCAATCAGGGAGAAAGTCAAGGGCTCCTGCCATCGTCAGCATGTCCTGTTTGGAGGGTAGCTGCTGTCTCTTGGTCCAAGTGACCGTTGTAACCCTGGCCACCCCTATATAAGGTGGCACAAGGAACCCTAGCAAAGGGTTGATCTCTTCCCACTCTCTCAGTTCATAGTTCATCTTCCTCCTCTCACCGAGAGCTTGGAAGCACCATTGTTGTACAACCCATCGATCCAGTTATACAGATAGTAGTGCAGGAGTAGGGGTGTTATCTCCTTACGAGAGCCCCGAATCTGGGTAGCTTGTGTGTTCCTTTCTGTCGGGCTCTTTAGTGCGCTTCCCTCTCCCGAATCCTCCAGCATCTAGTTCGGCCCCCATTTAAGCCATCCCATGGCATATGTTGTTTCACCACGACGACATTTGGCGCCCACCGTGGGGCAGATCGATATGCTGGGCGGAGTGTTCATTCGGACGGGATCCGTGATAGCGGCGTCGGGAGTGCGCGTGGTCTCTGGCCTCGTCCAGAGGCTAGGCTTGCTCAGCTTCATCTCCGACAACGCCGGCTGTCTTGCTGGCCGGCCGTTCCCCAGGGATGGCCGGATTATGTCTTTTGGTTCCCACGAGGTGTATGTGGGGACTGAGAGAGTTTGCAGGTATCCGGAGCAGGTGCTGGTGGCGGCGGATCCTCCGTCGCATCTGCTGGCTCACGCTGGGCGTAGCGCTCGCCCAGTAGAGTCGGCAGAAGTGATGATGGTCGGCACTGCCGTGCCGCCGGCAGCTGATGCCGGCAAAGGAGCAGCAGCTACGGATGTTACTCTAGAGAAGGAGAAGGCGAAGAGGACAGCGTGTCCGCCACTGGAGAGGGCAGAGAACCTGGCCGGCA
This sequence comes from Dactylis glomerata, assembly GCA_007115705.1. NCBI lineage: Eukaryota > Viridiplantae > Streptophyta > Magnoliopsida > Poales > Poaceae > Dactylis > Dactylis glomerata. The sequence goes on along the minus strand of QXEO01000964.1, from coordinate 2,265,382 downwards.
CCTCCGGCGTGCCAGCTAGGGGTCAGCCCCTCATCCCCATCATCAGCCGGCTTCTTGAGCCAGTGCAGTCCGACGATGATCCGGAGCAGACGAAGGAGGTCCTGGAGGGATCTCGTCAAGCCCTCGTCGACGAGGCCCTGGCCATGCATGAGGAGCGGGAGCGGTTCAACCGACAAATCCGTGAGTATGAGGCTGCCCAAGGTTTTACTCCTGTGGTAACCCGGCCTAGCCGGATAGAGGAAGTTAGAACTAGAGGTAGAGATCTTAACACTGAGCTAGGTAAAGATGCTAGAGCTAAGAGTCATAGTGCAACTAGTACTCTACCTAAGGTGATCTATAGCTCACCAGTAAAGAACCTTAGAGCAGCAGCAGAGGTAGCTAAGGACTTATCTACTATGTCCGGCGAAGCACTGCGTGAGCAGCAAGCCCGGCTTAACCAACTTTTGTCTGAAGCTACTAAGCAGCAGGAGGCCTTTAAGAAGGCGAATCCAGGTGCCGGTGCATCGCAGTATATTGCGTCGGTGGGAGATGTCGGCGCGAGGTCGAGGGGCCAAGCCTTGTCCCCGCATCCAAGCGCCCGGCGTGCCGGAAGTGTGACCTCTGGCCGCCGGGACAAGCAGATCCAGGTGTATGATCCGGCAATCGCCGGAAAGCAAGCAATTGTTCAAGGGAATGCCGGCCAAGGCGACAAGAATGTCGGCAACAAGAGTGCCGGCCATAATATGCCGGTCGGGTAAGGAGCACGCTCGGCCGGTGGTGGCCGGAATAACCGTGCTGCCCGGCATCAGCAGCAGGGCGTCGGATATGTTGTGCAGCAGCAAGGGGCGGGCCAGCCGAGACATCGGGAAGATGATGGAAATTCCGCCCTTGCGAGGACAGGATATCAGCAACCTCAGCAGCAGCAGTACCAGCAGGACCAGCAGTATGTGCAGTACCAGCCGGAGCAGCAGCAGCAAAACATGATTCCGGGCCCAATTGCCTCCCGGCTAGGACCTCGGTCCTTGGCCCCGGATGATGCGCGCTTCAAGTTGGACAGGATTTACCAGACAGAGCTGGTGGAAAGGCAAGGAGCTACGGGTCCTATGTGCTTTGGACCCCGGATTATGGGTGAGCCGGCACCTTACTGCTTTCAGCTCGCGCGTGGCGCGAGGACATATAACGGCAGTACAAAGCCGGAAGATTGGTTGGAGGACTACTCCACAGCAGTGAACATTGCCAGAGAACCTCCGATGGGCGGTACGCTATGTGCCACAGATGCTTGAAGGACCAGCCAGGATATGGCTGAACAATCTGCTGGCCGGAAGTATCAACGGCTGGGTTGATTTTGAAGAGCAGTTTGTGTCAAACTTCACTAGTACTTACAAGAGACCCAACCGCCCGCAGCAGCTAGCTAACTGCCGGCAAGGAGAATATGAGACCGACCGTGACTACCTCACTAGGTGGTGCACGTTGCGCAATTCTTGTGAAGGAGTTGTGGAGTAGCAGGCTATCATGTGGTTTGCTCAGGGATGCCGGCATGACACCATGTTGTGGCAGAAGCTCCAGAGGGATATGCCGGCCACATTGGCCGAGACAATCAAGATCGCCGACAGTTATGCATTGGGAGATCCATTGCAGCCCACCCTTGAGTCGCAAGGCCAGGGGCAGACTCAGAGAAACAACAACAATGCCGGTGGATCCGGGCAGTTCTATCGCCCTGATAACCGGAACAAGAGGAGAGATGACAGGCAAGACTACCAGTATGGTTCGTCCCAAGTGGCAGCCGTAGAAGAAGAGCAAGGGGGCGCCGGCAGTAGCCAGCGTCCGAGATATGAGAACTACCAGCAGTAGCAACAAGCGCAGCAACAAGCGCAGCCCTTCCAGAAAAAGAATGTCTGGGTGAACAAGAATGTCGGCGTCGGCACCGGCCAAAAGAAGCAATGGCCGAAGTATACAGTGGGTTTAGCCATGGACAAGCCATGTGTATTCCACACATTTCAGCCGGGTAAGCCGGCGAATCATTTGACAAGGAACTATTCATGGCTAGATGACATATTGGCAGGTCGTGCAGGTCCTTTTGGGCCGGCTAGGCCACCTGTCCCGGCAGCTCCATCGCCGCTGACAGGTGCGAATACAATTGCAGTTCCGGCCAGGCCAGGTAATCCCGGAAATCAGAATAATGCCAGAAATGCCGGCGTGAATCAAGCTGATCAGAGCTATAATCTGGAGTACTATGCCGGCGACCCAGCAGCGGGCCGGAATGAGTACAAGGAGCATGATCAGAGCTATATGGTCTTTGAGACCGAAAGGACAGACAAGCAGAGTTTGTACCGGCGGAGCTTGGAAGTGAATGTCGTTATGTCGGCAGTCCCGAAGCTGATGTACTGGTCTGACCAGGCCATTGGCTGGGACAGGGCAGATCATCCCAAGATCATGCCAAACCCCGGCGGATATGCTCTAGTGATGGATCCGACATTTGTCGGGCCGGACAAACAATGTGAGGTTCAGCAAGGTCCTCATCGACAATGGAAGCAGCATCAACATCATGTATCGGGACATGATGCAGAAGCTGGGTATCAAGGAGAATATGCTGGAGCCAAGCAAGACGACATTCCACGGCATTGTGCCGGGACTTTCATGTGCGCCGATGGGCAAAATCCGGATAGATGTCATGTTTGGCAACCGGGATAACTGCAGAGTGGAGAACCTAATGTTTGAGGTGGTGGATTTGGATAGCCCTTACCATGCATTGCTGGGTAGGCCGGCATTGGCGAAGTTCATGGCCTCTACGCATGTGGCGTATCTGAAGATGAAGATGTCGGGGCCCAAAGGAGTGATTACCATCATTGGTGATTACAAGCGCTCGATGGCGTGCGCCTCGGCCGGATCTAATCTGGCCGAGACTCTGATCATAGCGTAAGAAAAGAAGAGGCTCAAGCGAGCGGTGGAGATTGCTGAAACGGTCATGGCCGGCAAACCTTTGCCGGGCATAACGAACCCAAATGGCGGCACTTCCTTTCAAGTGGCCAAGGATGTCAAGAAAGTAGCTCTGGATGAGCTTTTCCCGGAGCGCCATGCCCTCATCGGCGCCGGTTTGGACCCCAAATAGGAAAGCGAGCTCATCATCTTCCTCCGTGAGAATCGGGATATCTTTGCATGGTCCACTTTAGACCTGCAAGGTGTGCCGAGGGAGCTGGCTGAGCACGCACTACATGTAAGGCCGGATGCTAAACCGGTGAAGCAGCCGCTCCGGCGGTTTGCAGATGATAGAAGGAAAGCGATTTGGGAGGAAGTAGCCAGGCTCCTAGCTGCCGGCTTTATCATGGAAGTACTACATCCGGATTGGGTGTCTAATCCGGTTTTGGTGGAAAAGAAGAAGGATGAGCCCACCATAGTCAAGATATGGCGGATGTGTGTTGATTACACTAACTTGAACAAGGCATGTCCTAAAGATCCATTCCCGCTCCCTCGGATCGATCAAGTGATTGATTCCACAACCGGATGTGAATTGTTATCATTTGTAGATGCCTATTCTGGTTTCCACCAGATCCCTTTGTATTGGCCGGATCAAATAAAGACATCCTTTATTACCCCGTATGGGGCTTATTGCTATCTCACTATGCCGTTCGTTTTAAGAAATGCCGGCGCGACTTACCAGAGGTGTATGCAGAAATGTTTGCATGACCAAATAGATAAAAATGTGCAGGTATATGTCGACGATGTCGTCATAAAAACTAAGGAAAGCAAGACTCTCATAGATGACCTCCGAGAAACCTTTGCAAATCTGAGGAGGTTCCGGATGAAGTTAAATCCGGCTAAGTGCACCTTTGGTGTACCGGCAGGCAAGTTACTCGGTTTCCTGATTTCCAGCCGGGGTATTGAGGTAAATCCCGGCAAGATTCGTGCCATAGAAAGAATGAAGCCGCCGACAAATCTGAAGGAAGTACAGAAGTTCACTGGGTGCCTTGCATCCCTGAGCCGTGATGGCTGGCGTGTAGTTGATGATGATGATTATGGCCAGGCAGTTGGGAACCCCAAGCGCAAGGTATGATGAGCACATCAACAAGTTTTTCCCTCAGTTAGAAACCAAGGTTTATCGTTCGAAGAAGAAAAAGCCAATACGACTGATGGTGATGCTTGCAAGATTCGCGACAGCTCTGAACAATTTATAGGGCACCTCGTCCAAGCTTTGCTTTGCGAGCAGCAACGTGGAACCTGCACACAACACAACCAAGTACTTTGTTCCCAACTTACGATGAGGTTGTCAATCTCACCGGTTTGCTTGAAACAAAGGGTATGAGCGTATCGAGTGGAAAACAGTAGAAGTATGTGAGTAAAGTAGACAGTGCGAGTAAAGTAAACAGGTGATAGCAATATGATGGAAATAGGACCGGGATCAACAGTTCACTAGTGGTGTCTCTCCATAAGATAAATAACACATGCTGGGTAAACAAATTACAGTTGGGCAATTGATAGAATAAAGATAACATGATATGTCAAGAAGATCACTATGCGATTTACTCTGGGCATTACAACAAAATACATAGACCGCCATCCAACTGCATCTATGACTAATAATCCACTCTCGGGGATATCATCCGAACACCCCATGAGTATTAAGTTGCGAACAACAGATAATTGCATTAAGCAAAGTGTGTAATGTAAATAAAGCATATGCCCTCGAGGATATGAATGTTGTTTTCTCCCTAGTGGCAACAGCACATCTACAACCTTAGAGGTTTCTGTCACTCCCCCAGATTAAATAGAGGCATGAACCCAACTATCGAGCATAAATACCCCCTCTTGGAGTTACTAGCAACTACTCGGCCAAGATAGCTACTAACAACGGAGAGCATGCAAGATCATAAACAACATAGAGATAACATAAGATATATTTCAGTATAGCAACTCAATCATAACACCAATATTCATCGGATCCCAACAAACCAAACATGTAGAATTACATAATGGTGATCTCAATCATGTAGGGCAGCTCATGAGATATAAACATGAAGCACATGGTGGAGAGGACAACCATCTAGCTACTGCTATGGACCCATAGTCCAAGGTAGACTACTCACTCATCGCTCCGGAGGCAAGCATGGCAATGAAGAAGACCTCCGGTGGCAATTCCCCTCTCCGGCAGGGTGCCGGAAAGAGCTTCTGGACCCTCCCAATCTCGGGTCGACGACGGCGGCGGATCGCGATGTGTTTCTGGAAAATTGATCGGGTACTTAGGTTTTTCCCATCGGGGGGTCTTTATAGGCGAAGGGGCATCGTCAGGAGTGGACCGAGGCGTCCTCACACATAGGGGGCACGACCAGGGGCTGGGCCGCGCCGCCCTGGTGTGTGGGGCCCTCGTGGCCCCACTCCGTCTCCTCTTCAGATCTCTGGAAGCTTTCGGGAAAAATAAGACTTCAGGAACTTGTTTCGTCCAATTCCGAGAATATTTCCTGTGTAGCTTTTCTGAAACACAAAAATAGTAGAAAACAGGGAACTGGCACTGTGGCGACTTGTTAGTAGGTTAGTTCCGGAAAATGCATAAAAGTGCCATGAAGTGTAACGAAACATTAGGCAAATGGTGTAAAAACAAGCATGGAGCATCAAAAATTATAGATACGTTGGAGACGTATCAAGCATCCCCAAGCTTAACTCGTCCTCGAGTAGGTAAGTGATAACAAAAGAAATAATTTTTGAGGTGATATGCACCTACACAATCTTGATCACATATGTAAGCATTTGTGAGCTGGGATCAAAGGAACTTAAAACATGGGCATGAAAGATATAATCTTGACAATAAAAACTTAGCAACCATGTTATAAACATGCAAATGAACACAAACAAAAGATCATGAAAATGAAACAATGAAAGTCAAACGTGTGTTCAAATCATAAGGAAAAACATACAAATGGTTTTCAGCTTGTCCTTCATGGAGAGCAAAACATAAATGCATAGGACACCTTCAAGTTTAAGAGGGCGACTAGATACAAATAATTTAAGAACAAGTGAAACCAACAATATGAATCAATCAATGAAAACTTTGGGACAATGCACATTATACTAAGAATGACAACTATGCTCTCTTAATGGTGCATAAAGATAGAAGGTGGTGACTCAACATAAAAGTAAAAGAAAGGCCCTTCGCGGAGGGAAGCAGTGATTGCAAGTTTTATAAACTTCAAAAATTATGGTACTCACCGGCTTTGAGCTCTCATTGCCCCCATCATAAGCATCTTGAATGGTTAAAGTTAATGCGAGAACAATTATGATGCATATGCTTGACAAATCATAAGTCAAAAACCTCGTGCCCCGTGAATACGAGTACCCAAACCTCATGCTACTTTACTTAGAGTCCCAAGCAAGGCTCTTGTCAATGTAAGTATATGCGTATCATCGAGAACCGCCAACGGGGTACCTCCGTGCCCGATGACATGGAACAAGCCCACATCAAAATGACAGGACAAGCAGACAATGAACACCTCGACCTCTCTTTTATTTGCCATTTGTTTAGCTTTTTATTTTGAGATGCGTCGTCGAATGTCCACCATGGGTATGCTGCAAATTTCCACCATGAATTATGCATGGCTTAGATTGGCGGCCCAGGCGTTTTCCTAACACATATACAAACTCCATGATCGCCGCAAGATTCCCAATTCATTTCACACCGCGGGCATGCATAAACAAAAGATCACGATATCAACTCAAATAAGAAGTGCAATGTTGAAAGCTTGCCCCATGACAGCATGGTTGGGCTAGTATCCAACTTACAACTTGCAAGCATAACAACTCAACATTAGAGACCACAATGTCAATTTTTTAAGAACAAGAAAAAGTAAAGTGTGCCTTCCGGTTCGTGAGAGCTTTACTGACCAATTTTCGCATAACACTGGTAAGAGTTTAATTTGAAGAGTAGATAAAAGCAAGTCAAATTTACTTGGAATAGCAAATTACTAATAGGTATGTATGGTGGACACTTTGGCAAAACTTGGTTTTTAGGAGTTGGATGCACGAGTAGAGCTCATATCTTTACTATTAAAGCGAAAAGCGGTGTCCGGTGTCACACTTTCAATTTCCTATTTTACCCTCAGAAAGACATAAAATTACCCACAACTACCACTAATAAGAAAAAACGCTTCGTTATATAATGTTTCATCCGCCCGTCAGATCGGAACAGGACTAACGAACCCTCTATATACCCAGCTACTAGGCTAGGACCAACCTACACACAGATTGTTTTCTAGGAACATTCACGGGCTAGAACGATACGACTGCACTTACGCTAGCTATCTCACATATATGAGATCTCGATCATGGCGGAGAATCGAGAAGAGAGATCAATCGCGGCCAATGTTGCCGCCGGCGACGCTGTCCGCGGTGGGGTTCAAGCTCTGCCCGTTCCCCGCCTTCGCACCATCCGGCCGGAACCTCACCGCGTTGCTGCCTAAGATCTGCGACCTCGTCGGCTCCCTCTACCTCTTCGTCCTGAACGAGTTCGTCCTACCGGTCGCGATCCTCAGCCAGCGCCGACGGGATGCATTTCGAGGTGCCGACAAAGCCATGTATCCCAACTCACTCATAATAATCTCATAATCTCATTAGATGCATGATCCCGGTCGCCGCGCCGCGCGCTTTCACCGAAGCATTGTGTATGTTATGTTCAGTTTTAGTAAAGCATGTCGCAAGGTTCAGGCAGCAGTAGTGTAGGTTTACTGTTTCTTTAAGCAAGAAATTATGCCAGCGTGTGCCTGTACATGAACTGGTCAAGTTTCCTTGTTTATGTTGCTTAGGATGCGGCGTCACAAAGACTTCGTGGGATGGCACAAAAATAGGATCGTGGCAGCGCTTAGCGGCAACAGATCGAGGGGATGTGGGATGGCGCATCCAGTAATTTTCGGTTCAAGCCACAGTTTTAGGATCAGCCCTATAAATATGGAGATAAAAAATGCTACAACTTTGCACCCAGCGCAAAACCCACTATGTTCAGTATGTTCAGGTTTGAGTTCATTGCTTCTCTTCGCTGTTCTTCAGGTTCAGCAAGTTTGGCAACTACAAGTGGTACCCGAGCCACGACGCAGATTTCATGAGCCGGTTGCGGCCGCGCCGGTGCCACTCCGCCGGCAGCCACGGGGAGAGGGCGCGGCTGCGCCACTCCACTAGCAGACACGGGGATAGGGCGTGGCGGTGCCACTCCTCTGATGAGGCGCTCCGTCACTCCGGTATGCGTGGATCATCGGTGCTCGCCAAGCTGCGGGCGTGACATGGCGCGAGGAGGACGTGGGGAGGCTCTCGTCTCGTGCACGAGGTCATCAGGGACGGCGGTGGCAGAGGAACCGTGAGTTATCTGACGCTTAAAAAAACAAATTGAACTAAGGCACCATCCTCATGCGGGGGTGGCGTTGTAGGACGATGGCCTCTTGGACGTCGTCGAGTTCAAAGAGGCATCAAGCGGTAGGAGTGACAGGCGTTCGACGCCATCCTGCGCTCTCCTCATCGGAGATGGTGCCAGTACTCGCCGCGAATGACACGGCGAAGGCGTCCTGGAACACTATCAAGGTGATGTGTGTCAGCGTCGTTTGGCATCAGTGAAACACGCCGTTAGATGTTGCGCAAGGAATTCGAGAGCCTCGAGTTCAAGATGGGGGAGGTGATCGAGGACTTTGTGCTTCGTCTCTCCGGCATCCTCACAGAATTACAGTCGTTGGGCGACATGGTGACAGAGCTCGCCACCTGTGCAGAAGTTTATATGCGTGGTTCCGTCCAGGTATACCCAAATGGCATGCTCAACTGAACTCAGTTAGACTTGTCACACATGTCAATACAGGAGTTGAGCAGCCATCTTGCCGCGTCTGATGGGCGTGGTGAACTGGAGCAAGATGCCAGCGGGCGGCTGCTCTTCACCGAGGAGCAATGGCGTGCGCACGAGTCAAGCGGTGCACATGGCAACGACTCGTCAGGGGTGGAAACAAACCACGTGACAAGCAAGCATACAACAGGTAAAGAACATGTGCATGCTTGCAAAGGCAAGAGATGTGGCTTGGTGCTGGCACGTACGCACGCCTAGCCACCTGCACTTCCCGCCATGTACGAGCTGGGGGTAAAGCATATGGAAGACAGTGTACCAAGGATCGAGCAGGTATGTGATGGTTGTACCGTAGGCAAACAACACCGCAAACCGTTTCCAGGTGTGGCATTGTTCAGAGCAAAGGAACGACTTGAGATCACACACGACGACTTGGGTGGGTCGATCACTCCTACCACACCAGGCGGCAACATGTATTTCATGTTGATCGTTCAAGATTACTTGAGGTACATGTGGTTGGAACTCTCAGGAGCAAGGACGAGGCGCTCAAGTTCTTCAAAAAGGGTGTGCTCTCTCAGAGAACGAGCATGGGCTGAAGCTGAATGTGTTTTGGACGAATCACAGTGGTGAGTTTAACTTCGACGACTTCATCAATTTCTGCAACGATCAAGGTATCAGAACGTACACCACCGCGCGCTACTCTCCGTAGCAAAGTGGAGTTGTGAAGCGGCGGAACCAATCCGTCGTGAAGATGGCGAGATGCATGCTCATGAGCATGGGGGTGCAGCCTATGTTTTGGGCAGGCTGTCAGGACGGCTGTGCTCTTCCTCAACCGCACGCCAACACGAAGCCTTGACAACATCACCCCGTATGAGGCGTGGCACAAGCGCAAACTGCCGACCACCACCTACAGCCATCGACAAACGGCACTCCACACTCCAAGCGGCTAAGACCCATGCCGCACCGCTAGAGGGAGGAGGAATCTCCCCGCCACCACCTTCCCTGGAGCGACAGCCTTTTCTACGCCCCCTCCAGCGATGGTGAGAGAAAGAGGAGGGATAGGGAAACAGTGGTGGGTGGCATGGCCAGGGTTCCCCCCGTGTCAATAGAGGAGGGTGACACAGGGGGTGTCATTTTTCACTTGTTTTTCATTAACCTCTTTCTCCAACATTTGTATGTTCAATTTTGTTTCTCCGTGACAACGCACGGGCATTCATCTAGTACTCAGTACAAGGCGAGGGCTAGCAAAAGACTGGGAGCGACCAACTAAGAGAGCAATAATGGCCATAATCATGCAAAGCGACATTAAAAGAAGCATAAGATGGCATCAAAAGTCAAAAACTAAATGATCATAAAGGTTATTGGCGACTTTGTATGAGTCTAACATGTGTGAGCATGCGCCAAGTCAACCCAAATAAAGCATCAAGGAGAAAACCAAAATAATGCTTCCAAATAATTAAAACAATGCATGATTTTTTTTCAAAGGCTCATTAAGCAATCTCAGTTATTTGAGACAAGTCATGCTACAGCGAAACCACTAAGCATACCATCAAAAATACATCAAGCATGACATGAAAAAGCCTAAGCCGCAGTCTACACAAGCTCCTTCTTGTACCAGTTTTTGCATAAAGCTTTTTCTCTTTTCCAACACCATTCGAACTTTTTTAAACCAACTCTTTTGAGGAAAACCAACATGGTTCAGAGGCAAAAAATACACCTTGATAAATAAATATAAGAAGATCTGAATGCAAATCAAGGCAAAAACAAAAACCAAAAGCAGTAGCAGAAAAAGAAGAACACTCAGTTTTTGATAAGAGTGAAAACTAGAGCATTCTTGGCAAATGAAAAGCAAGGCAACTTCTCCAAAAGAAATTTGTTGGGGTCCAACCATTTATTACAGCAAACAAAACTAAACTAATAATGAAAACTAAAACAACTGACGCTCCAAGAAAAACATATAGTGCATGAAGCAATAAAAATATAGTGTCTTGAAAGGTGACCTGATTTTTGCCGATGAAGAAGGGGTGCCTCGGGGGCATCCCCAAGCTTTGATGCTTGTACTTCTTGGATATTTCTTGGGGTGATGCATGGGAATCCCCAAGCTTGAGCTTTTGTCCATTCTTCAACTCATCTCATCATTCTCCAATCCCTACACTTGAAAACTTCCTTCATACAAAACTAAACACAAATCTATTAGCATCATTAGTGTAAGCATATCATATAATCAACCTCTTTTGCTTCAGGTTTCAACCCAAAACCACCACATATAAAGTACATATTACTGTAGCAACTTCCCCAAAAGTTCCGTGATCAAAAGAACTTGAAAAGAAAGCGATAAAGCGGCAAAAACGAATAGTGGCAGAAATCTGTCAAAACAGAACAGCTGACAAAGGTCGAATTTTTAAGGGGTTTTATGATTCTTAAATAAAAAAGTGTTCAACTAATGAAAGTTTGGATATAACCTGGGGCATATGCACAAGAAATCGCAGGTCCAAAATATATACAGAGAATTTTCACGAATTTTTACAGTGCAGCACCGAAAACAGTTTCAGGACAGCAACATCCCCAAATCTTTACCTCACTCAAATTAGAGGCTTCTCTTGGCACAACAATAAAATAAAAATGATAAGGAGTGGTCATTACTATAGTAATAACTTCCAAGACTCAAATAAAAGAAAAAGTACTGAAAAGAAAACATTGGGTTATCTCCCAAGAGTGCTTTTCTTTAACGCCTTTGAGCTAGGCGCAGAAAATTGCGAATCAAGTAACATCAAGAGATGAAGCATCAAGCTCATAATTTGCTCTAAGATTAGAGCCAAAAAGTAATTTATTTATTTTCCTAGGGAAGTGTTCCATACCTTTCTTGAGTGGGAATTGATATTTGATGGTGCCTTCTCTCATATCAATGATGACACCTACAGTTCGAAGAAAGGGTCTTCCCAAAATAATAGGACATGAAGCATGGCATTCAACATCCATAACGAGAAAATCAACGGGAACAAGGTTATTGTTAACCATAATAAGAACATCATTAATCCTTCCCAAAGGTTTCTTCTTAGAAACATCAGCAATAGGAACATCATAATAACACTTTTCAAGCGGTGGTAAATCAAGCATGTCATAAATTTTTCTAGGCATGATAGAAATACTAGCACCTAGATCACATAAAGCATGGCAATCAAAACTATTAACATGCATATCAATGATGGGTTCCCAACCATCTTCTAACTTCTTGGGAACAGAAGCTTTTTCCTTCAACTTTTCATCCCTAATTTTTATGAGAGCATTGGTAATATGCTTAGTAAAAGCAACATTTAAAGAACTAGCATTGGGAGTCAAAGCAAGCTTTTGCAAGAACAAAATTACTTCAGATATATTGCAGCCATCAACATCAAAATCATTAAAGGAAATAGAGCTATCATCTCCTATACTCCGAAAAATTTCAGCACTCTTTTGAGAAAAAGTTTTGGCTGTTTTAGGCTTTTTAACACAAGGAGTGGGAGTTTTCTCCACACCAATCAAAGTAAGAGGATTGCTAGCATTAGGAACAACATCATTAGAGGTAGTAATAGAACAAACTTTCATATTCCTAGCAATCTCATCCTCTCTTTCCCATCTAGCATGCAATTCTGCTAACAATCTAACATTTTCATCAATTCCAACTTGGATAGCATTAGCAGTAGCAAAAACATTGTTCTCTTTCACATCATTAGGCAACACTTTTAATTTCAGAAGTTCAACATCATGAGCAAGGCTATCAACTTTAGAAGTAAGGATATCAATTTTGCCTAACTTTTCCTCAACAGACTTGTTAAAAGCAGATTGTTTTACCATGAAGTCTTTGAGCATGACTTCAAGTTCAGAGGGCGCGGCCCTAGTGTTGTAGGAGGAATTACCATAATAATTACCATAACCATTACCATTGGTAGAAGGATACGGCCTATAATTGTTACTAGCAAAATTGTTCCTATAAGCATTGTTGTTAAAATTATTGTTTCTAATGAAGTTCACATCAACATGCTCTTCTTGAGCAACCAAAGAGGCTAAAGGAATATTATTAGGATCAACATGAGTCCTATCATTAGCAAGCATAGCCATAATGGTATCAATCTTATCACTCAAGGAAGAGGTTTCCTCGACAGAATTTACCTTCTTACCTTGTGGAGCTCTCTCGGTGTGCCATTCGGAATAATTTACCATCATGTTGTCAAGTAGCTTTGTTGCGGCGCCCAAGGTAAGGGACATAAAAGTGCCTCCAGCAGCTGAATCAAGTAGGTTCCTTGAAGAAAAATTCAGTCCTGCATAAAAAGTTTGAACAATCAACCAAGTAGTCAGTCCATGAGTGGGACAATTCTTTATCATAGATTTCATTCTTTCTCAAGCTTGAGCAACATGTTCATTATCAAACTGACTAAACTTCATAATATTGCTACGCAGAGATATAATCTTAGCAGGAGGATAGTATCTACCAATGAAAGCATCCTTACACTTAGCCCATGAATCAATACTATTCTTAGTCAAAGATAGCAACCAATCTTTAGCTTTTCCTCTCAAAGAAAAAGGAAACAACTTGAGCTTAATAATATCACTTTCTACATCCTTATATTTCTGCATCTCACATAGCTCAACAAAATTGTTGAGATGAGCTGCAGCATCTTCAGTACTGGCACCAGAAAATTGTTATTTCATAACAAGGTTCAATAAAGCAGGCTTAATCTCATAAAAGTTTGCAGCAGGAGCAGGTGGCGCAATAGGAGTGTAGATAAAATCACTATTGTTCGTGCTAGTATAGTCACACAACTTGGTGTTTTCAGGATTAGCCATTTCAGCAAAACTAAAAGTAGGCAAGTAAAAACAACTATCAAGGATTCTAATTTTTTTTTGGGTTCTTGATATAAAACAATGCAAGTAAAAATAAAGTAAAGCAAAACAATAAAACAAAGTAAAGGATGTGCGTGCGAAAAACTCCCCTTGCAGAGGTCTTCTTTTTCCTCCCCGGCAACGGCGCCAGAAAAGACTTGATGGCTGGCATGTAGTTGATGATGATGATTATGGCCAGGCAGTTGGGAACCCCCAAGCGCAAGGTATGATGAGCACAGCAGCAAGTTTTTCCCTCAGTTAGAAATGAAGGTTTATCGTTCGAAGAAGAAAAAGCCAATACGACTGAAGGTGATGCTTGCAAGCTTTGCGACAGCTCCGGATAATTTATAGGGCGCCTCGTCCAAGCTTTGCTTTGCGAGCAGCAATGTGGAACCTGCACACAACACAACCAAGTACTTTGTTCCCAACTTACGATGAGGTTGTCAATCTCACCGGTTTGCTTGAAACAAAGGGTATGAGCGTATCGAGTGGAAAACAGTAGAAGTATGCGAGTAAAGTAAATAGTGCGAGTAAAGTAAACAGGTGATAGCAATATGATGGAAATAGGACCGGGATCCACAATTCACTAGTGGTGTCTCTCCATAAGATAAATAACACATGCTGGGTAAACAAATTATAGTTGGGCAATTGATAGAATAAAGATAACGTGATATGTCAAGAAGATCACTATGCGATTTACTCTGGGCATTACAACAAAATACATAGACCGCCATCCAACTGCATCTATGACTAATAATCCACTCTCGGGGATATCATCCGAACACCCCATGAGTATTAAGTTACGAACAACAGATAATTGCATTAAGCAAAGTGTGTAATGTAAACAAAGCATATGCCCTCGAGCATATGAATGTTGTTTTCTCCCTAGTGGCAACAGCACATCTACAACCTTAGAGGTTTCTGTCACTCCCCCAGATTAAATAGAGGCATGAACCCAACTATCGAGCATAAATACCCCCTCTTGGAGTTACTAGCAACTACTCGGCCAAGATAGCTACTAACAACGGAGAGCATGCAAGATCATAAACAACATAAAGCGAACTGACATTTATTTTACTGCAAAAGTTAAAACTTGAAGTGTCGGATGATTTGAAGTCTAAGTTTCAAAGTTTAAGTACTGTATGTTTAATAAAGGAGGTATTAGCATTGGGGATACAATAACTTGTTCACCTAGAGCAAATTCATACAATAACTTGTAAAATGGGGTGGAGTGATACATAAACTTGCGCCATTGTGCAAAATTGGCCCGGATGATCCCTGTGAAGACATGTGGCAGTGTTCTTTTTGCACAAACACCCTTATAATTTTTTGCCTAGCACGTATGGCCCTTGTGCTGCCTATACGTGGGTCCCACGTGTTGATGAAGAATAAAAGTGACAATGATGTTGGCTGGGGATTCGAACACAGAACCTGGAGCAGTTGTTAAAACGTCAAGCCACTGCGTCCAACAACACCTATTGTAGTTGCAACATTTTATACTTGTACATAGTCAGCACAGAAAAAAGAATTTTACAAACTTGGGAGGTACCGTCACACATTAGAGAGGTACCATTGATTTTTTTGTTAATTCACTTAAGGGTAGATTAGGCATTGTACCGCTCAACGGTTGACCTGCCTCCGTCTGCCCACGAGGCCACGACTCCCTCCTCTCCATCGTTCTGCGATGTGGCTGGGTAGGTGCATCCTTCGATGTGGCTGGGTAGGCTAGTATTCCCCCTATTGGAGGCAAAATCTACACTATGTATGGTGCACAAAGATATCGATTTTATTTTATTTCCCAGACAGAAGATGTTATGAACTAGCATCAAGATCAAGTGTTATTGGAAAATTAATTAGTCCTACTTGAGACGCTTAAAGATTTGATCCTTCTCATCTTTATGGTGTCTCTGAACATGGCAAAAGATTATGGTAAGAGCATCTTTACCGGCGCTCCCCATATCAATAGCTAAAATGAGGGTTGGAGCGAAAATGGGCTCACAGCAGCGACCCCAAAAGAGGCCAACGCATTTTGGAGCCCAATAAAATATCCGGTGTTCCCACGCCGGTCCCTAGGCGCCAGGAGTCGATTGGGAGCGCTGGCGCAATGCGTCACATCGGATCTGACAATTTTGAAGCCAGTGGATCCCGCGTCGCCGGTGACAGGCCCCTCTCCTTCAACCGCGAGGAGGCCACCATCTCTGGACATTCGATTTCCCTTCTTCTCTAGTTCCTCTCTGGACGCTCGCCATAGCGTATGCAGACATTGTCGTCAGAACAGCTCATGTCGACGGCCCAGGCCACCGTAACCTGGTCATGTGTCTCGGACCAGCCATGCCAGACCTGCGCGAGCCCCGCGTTGTCGTCGTGCTCATATGCGCACCGGGCTCCAGCGCCTACTGCATTGCTGATGGCGGCCAATGAGCATCGACATTGCCATGGGTAGGTGATGTCTACGCACTTCTATTCTTGTAGACACTTGTTGGGCCTCCAAGTGCAGAGGTTTGTAGAACAGCAGCAAGTTTCCCTTAAGTGGATCACCCAAGGTTTATCGAACTCAGGGAGGTTAGAGGTCAAAGCTATCCCTCTCAAGCAACCCTACAATTACGATGCAGAAAGTCTCTTGTGTCCCCAACACACCCAATACACTTGTCAGATGTATAGGTGCACTAGTTCGGCGAAGAGATAGTGAAATACAAGTGGTATAGATGATTATAAGTAACAAACGTGATGTGAAATAAATATCGCTGCGAGTAAACAAGTAACAAAATAGCAAGTAAACGGTGTGCAATGCTTGGAAACAAGGCCTAGGGATCATACTTTCACTAGTGGACACACTCCCAACAATATAACATGACTGAACAAATAACTTCTCTTTGCTAAGGCACTCTGACTTACTCTCCTATTGAATAACACTAATCATTGTGTAGTGGCTACAGAAGCACCCCTTAAAGTTCATCAAGTACTTGACAAACACCACTCATAGGGGCATCCAAATCAAAGAACAACTCAAGATAGAAATCATTGCAACTTAAACCAAGTACTAACACAGGTGCACACACTGTCAACATTACACCATGAAAGGAGGAATAGATCACTCAAACTATCATAGCAATAATTATTCTCATAATCCACAAGAGATCACAATCATAGCCTAAACCAAGTACCACCATGATGCACGCACTGTCACCGTTACACCATAGCAGGAGGAATAGATTACTTTAATAACATCACTAGAGTACACAAAATATCTGAATAATAACATGTACTTGTTCAACATGATACAAAGCTCACGATCACATAAAGATCACATCATGGGAGAGAGAGGTGAACCACATAGCTACCGGTAGAGCCCTCAGCCTCGGGGATGAACTACTCCCTCCTCATCATAGGAGACATCAAGGTTGATGGAGATGGCGGTGAGGTCGATGGAGACGGCGATGGAGACCGATGGAGATGGCTCCGGGGGCACTTCCCCGTCCCGGCAGGGTGCCGGAACAGAGACTTCTGTCCCCCGAAATTCGTCGGCGACGGCGGCGGAGCTGCGGAACTGTTTCTGGAAAATTGCCGATTCGTCTAGGGTTTTCCGTCCCGAGGCTTTATATAGGCGAAGGGGCACCGTCGGAGGAGGGGCCAGGTGCCCACATGCGGGCCCCGCGCGGCCAGGCCCCTGGCCGCGCTGGGCATGTGTCTGGGGCCCTGGTGGCCCCCCTCTGACACCTCTTCGGATGTCTGGAAGCTTCCGGGTAAAATAAGACTTCAGGAACTTGTTTCGTCCAATTCCGAGAATATTTCCCGTGTATCACTTCTGAAACAAAAACAGCAGAAAATAGGGAACTGGCACTGTGGCAACTCGTTAATAGGTTAGTTCCGGAAAATGCATAAAAGTGCCACTAAGTGTAACGAAACAATAGGCAAATGGTGTAAAAACAAGCATGGAGCATCAAAAATTATAGATACGTTTGAGACGTATCAAGCATCCCCAAGCTTAACTCCTGCTCGTCCTCGAGTAGGTAAGTGATAACAAAAGAATAATTTTTGAGGTGACATGCACCTACACAATCTTGATCATATATGTAAGCATTGTGAGCTGGGATCATAAGAACTTAAAACATGGGCATGAAAGATATAATCATGACAATAAGAACTTAGCAACCATGTTGTAAACATGCAAATGAACACAAACAAAAGATCATGAAAATGAAACAATGAAAGTCAAACGTGTGTTCAAATCATAAGGAAAAACATACAAGTGGTTTTCAGCTTGTCCTTCATGGAGAGCAAAACATAAATGCATAGGACACCTTCAAGTTTAAGAGGGCGACTAGATACAAATAATTTAAGAACAAGTGAAACCAACAATATGAATCAATCAATGAACTTTGGGACAATGCATATCACACTAAGAATGACAACTATGCTCTCTTAATGGTGCATAAAGAAAGAAGGTGGTGACTCAACATAAAAGTAAAAGAAAGGCCCTTCGCAGAGGGAAGCAGTGATTTAAGCATGTGCTAGAGCTTTTCATTTGTAAAACAGAGAGATAAAACTTGATTTTGAGAGGTGGTTGTCTTTGTCAACGACTGGCAATGGGGTTCTTACTATCTTCCATACAAAAATAAAGCAAGTTTTTGAGAGAGAGATTGGCACTTTTGTGCTCTTTTTATAAAACTTGGCACTCCTCCCCACCTTTTCCTTTCACATACCATGGCTAACCGATTCCATCGGGTGCCCACCAACATTCACATTCTTTGGAGGAGTGCCTTTTTTTTTTCTTTTTTCCCTTTTTTCTTTTCTTTTTGGAATAAGCAATATGGAAGATAGCAAATCCGACCACTACGTCCCCATGAGCTGAAAACAGTGTCACAAAACGAGAAGTGTTTTGAAGGTTTTTGAAAGGTAGCACACGAAAATTTTACTTTGGAATGGCTTACAAATACCATGCATAGGAATTTATAGCGGACACAATGGCAAACTTGGCTTTTAGGAGTTGGATGCACGAGTAGAGCTCATACTCAGTACAAGGTGAGGGCTAGCAAAAGACTGGGAGCGACCAACTAAGAGAGCAATAATGGACATAATCATGCAAAGCGACAAAGCGACATTAAAAGAAGCATACGATGGCATCAAAAGTCAAAAACTAAATGATCATGAAGGCTATTGGCGACTTTGTAAGAGTCTAACATGTGTGAGCATGCGCCAAGTCAACCCAAATAAAGCATCAAGGAGAAAACCAAAATAATGCTTCCATACAATAAAAACAACGCATGATTTTTTCAAAGGCTCATTAAGCAATCTCAGTTATTTGAGACAAGTCATGCTACAGCAAAACCACTAAGCATACTATCAAAAAGACATCAAGCATGACATGAAAAAGCCTAAGCCGCAGTCTACACAAGCTCCTTTTTGTACCACTATTTTGCACAAAGCTTTTTCTCTTTTCCAACACCATTTGAAATTTTTAAAGACACCTCTTTTGATGAAAACCAATAAAGATCAGAGGCAAAAATACACCTTGATGAAAAGATATAACAAGATCTGAACACAAATCAAGGCGAAAAATGCAAGCTAAACCCAGTAGCAGAAAAAGAGAACACTCATTGAAATGATAAGAGTGAAAAACAGAGTGTTCTTGGCAAATGAAAAACGAGTTCATCTCCTCCAAAAGAAACATGATGTGATCTAACCATTTATTGCAGCAAACAAACAAACCTAACCAACTAAGAAAACTAAAATAACTGACGCTCCAAGAAAAACACATAGTGCATGAAGCAATAAAAATATAGTGTTTTGAAAGGTGACCTGATTTTTGCCGATGAAGAAGGGGTGCCTCGGGGGGCATCCCCAAGCTTTGACGCTTGTACTTCTTGGATATTTCTTGGGGTGATGCATGGGCATCCCCAAGCTTGAGCTTTTGTCCATTCTTCAACTCATCTCATCATTCTCCAATCCCTACACTTGAAAACTTCCTTCATACAAAACTAAACACAATTCTATTAGCAACATTAGTGTAAGCATAAAATATATTCAACCTCTTTTAGCTTCAGGTTTCAACTCAAAACCACCACATATATAGCAAATACTACTGTATCAACTCCCCAAAAAGTTCCATGATCAAAAGAACTCAAAAGAAAGCGATAAAGTGGCAAACACAAATATTGGCAGAAATCTGTCAAAACTGAACAGCTGACAAAGGTCGAATTTTTGAGGGATTTTCTGTTGCTCAAATAAAAAAGTGTTCAAATAAGAAAAGTTTGGATATAACCTGGGGCATATGCATAAGAAATCGCAGGTCCAAAAGATAAACAGAGAATTTTCACGAATTTTTACGGTGTAGCACCGAAAACTGTTTCAGGACAGCAACATCCCCAAATCTTTACCTCACTCAAATTAGAGGCTTCTCTTGGCACAAAAACGAAATAAACAAGATAAGGAGCGGTCATTACAGTAGTAATGACTTCCAAGACTCAAATAAAAGAAAAAGTACTGAAAATAAACAATGGGTTATCTCCCAAGAGTGCTTTTCTTTAACGCCTTTGAGCTAGGCGCAGTAATTTGCAAAGATGCTCATGTGGGCGCCATATAAAAGCTTGAGGCAAAGGCGCCATATAAGAACTTGAAGCAATAGAGAGCATCAAAAAGCATGTATGAAACACATTTAAATCTAAACCACTTCCTATGAAAAATAGTCTTGTAAAGAGACAAGTCATAAAAGCGCAAAGCAAAAAGCATAGGAAGGCAAAACAAGTACAACTTCAAGAATTGCAACATAAAGAGGGGAAACTCAATATTGTTGAGGTCCATCAAACCATGTTTCCCTCTCTCATAATAACTTTCAGTAGCATCATGAATAGAACTAACAATATAACTATCACATAAAACATCCCTATCATGAGCCACATGCATAAAAGGATTAATACTCCCCACATGAACAATTGTAGTAGGAGCAGATTCAACAAAATAATTATTCTCATCACCATAATCATCAAAAACAGGAGGCATATTGTAATCATAACTATTTTTCTCCTCAAAAGTAGGTGAATTGAAAACATTATAAACATCATCATAAACTAGAGGCTTAGTATCATCACAAGATAGAGAACTACTATGTCGCATAGCATATTCATCAAACATATCATCATAAGAAGGAACATGGATAGCACTAATGGTACAACAATTATTAACCTTAGAATTGGTACCAAAAAGATTTTCAATATCAAAAGTAGAGTGCTTTTCCCAATCATGATCACTAACATAAGTAATAGGCATAGGAACATCATCCCAATCAGAATTATCATAATCTATAGCAGGATCATAACGCTTAGGGGAAGATACCGTGTCCTCTCGCCTCTTACTCCTCTTCTTCTTCTTCTTCTTACTCTCTCCTTTAGGAGGGAGAGACTTGAAGGGCATCTTCTCCACATATTCTCTAGGAGGGAAAGGCATCTTCTCCACATAATCTGGTTTGCTGACAGGAACAACAGAAGAAACTTGGGAGGATTCCTCCTCTCTATTAATAAGATAAAAACATCTATCAGTCCTGTCATAGCTTGGGAAAATATCAAGTTTTATAAGATTCTAAATGTAAGTATTTGCAAGGCAATCTTTAGCACAATAGAGACGACAACCACGAAGGGTGCTATTAATATCAACATCATTCATATCTATCAAAGCAATCTTTCTAGATATCTCGTCACACGCCAATAACAAAGTGAGCTCATCATGCTGATTAGGAGTAATCTTGTCATCACAATACAAATCTGCGGTACTCGTTCGATTAATTGGGCATTGAAAATTAAAGTGACCTTTTTCACCACAAAATTCACAAAGAAAAGGGTAAAGCTCACAAACCCATTCACCAAGCACATCTAGATCCTTGAGCCACATACTAGTTTCTTCATTTGCGTGGGTGATGCAATAATCTTCCTTGTTGTAACTCTGTTCACAAGGTCTATGTATTCCACAAAAATTAACATGCTTATAAGAAATAGTACTTTTAGAAGTTTGAGCTTGTTTATTGCAATCATCAATAACAATATCACTTTCTATGCGAGTGTCCTTAAAAGGTTCATGATACACGTCCCCATTTCCTTTAGGAACATTCATATGGGAAGCAAAGGCTTTAAAGCAATCAACCATAATTTGAGGATCAAGACCATATTTAGCACTAAGCTCTTGAAAATTAGCAGTTTTAGCGAAAGACTTAATGCAATCAAACTCGTAATTCATACCTAGTCCTTTACCTTTGTCGCTATCCCAACCTTCGATATTGTTTTGAATTGTTTCAAGCAGATCCCACTTGGTGTCAACATCCTTGCTTGTGAAAGACCCATCAAAGCATGCATCTAGATAGTCCTTGTAATATCCTGAAAGCCTTGCATAAAAATTATTAATAACAATATTACGGGGAAGATCATGAATAGGACATTTATGCATTAGTAACTTCAATCTTCCCCATGCTTGGGCAATGCTTTCTCCCTCATGAGGCCAAAAATTATATATCTG
This sequence comes from Dactylis glomerata, assembly GCA_007115705.1. Classification (NCBI taxonomy): domain Eukaryota; kingdom Viridiplantae; phylum Streptophyta; class Magnoliopsida; order Poales; family Poaceae; genus Dactylis; species Dactylis glomerata. Next base: position 2,243,241 of record QXEO01000964.1, on the reverse strand, counting down.
ATTACGATCTTTATGAATCTCACTTGGAGGATAGAATTTAGAATAAAAGAGAGGTACAATTTCCTCCCAGCCAACAGATGGACCATCTTTAAGCAGCCGATACCATTCCTCGGCTCTGCCTTTCAGTGATAAAGAAAATAGCTTCTTCTTAACTTGGTTCATCGAAATACCTGCACACTGGAACAACTCGCATAATTCATGTATAAAGAGCAGATGATCACCAGGATGGACAGTTCCATCTCCTAAATAGCAGTTATCCCTAATACGTTCAACAATCTGCGTAGGTATTTTAAAAGGATGGGGAGCACAAGCATCATTAGAAACATCACATATGGGAGATAAAATATCATCAGAGCAAACTTTCTCCAATAAAGCTGGGGGACCAAAAATATCATACTCAACAAAACCAGCTTCCCCAAGCTTAGACTTTTCTATAGCATTAGCATTAACAGTATTCAAAGCATTCGTACTAATAACATTGCTATGCGAAATAAGCTCCAAAGGATTTTCAATTTTCTCTTCAAATCTAAAATCAGGAAAAAGACTAAAGAACTCTTTATTTTCCATTAAGCCTAACTAGTGAAAATAAAAACAAGAAACAAAAAGATATAATTGCAGAATCTAAAGGAAATAACTCCGAGCACTCATACAGGAGGATGCGAGTACCTTTTACCTTACCTCCCCGGCAACGGCGCCAGAAAAGAGCTTGATGTCTACGCACTTCTATTCTTGTAGACACTTGTTGGGCCTCCAAGTGCAGAGGTTTGTAGAACAGCAGCAAGTTTCCCTCAAGTGGATCACCCAAGGTTTATCGAACTCAGGGAGGTTAGAGGTCAAAGCTATCCCTCTCAAGCAACCCTACAATTATGATGCAGAAAGTCTCTTGTGTCCCCAACACACCCAATACACTTGTCAGATGTATAGGTGCACTAGTTCGGCGAAGAGATAGTGAAATACAAGTGGTATAGATGATTATAAGTAACAAACGTGATGTGAAATAAATATCGCTGCGAGTAAACAAGTAACAAAATAGCAAGTAAACGGTGTGCAATGCTTGGAAACAAGGCCTAGGGATCATACTTTCACTAGTGGACACACTCCCAACAATATAACATGACTGAACAAATAACTTCTCTTTGCTAAGGCACTCTGACTTACTCTCCTATTGAATAACACTAATCATTGTGTAGTGGCTACAGAAGCACCCCTTAAAGTTCATCAAGTACTTGACAAACACCACTCATAGGGGCATCCAAATCAAAGAACAACTCAAGATAGAAATCATTGCAACTTAAACCAAGTACTAACACGGTGCACACACTGTCAACATTACACCATGAAAGGAGGAATAGATCACTCAAACTATCATAGCAATAATTATTCTCATAATCCACAAGAGATCACAATCATAGCCTAAACCAAGTACCACCATGATGCACGCACTGTCACCGTTACACCATAGCAGGAGGAATAGATTACTTTAATAACATCACTAGAGTACACAAAATATCTGAATAATAACATGTACTTGTTCAACATGATACAAAGCTCACGATCACATAAAGATCACATCATGGGAGAGAGAGGTGAACCACATAGCTACCGGTAGAGCCCTCAGCCCCGGGGATGAACTACTCCCTCCTCATCATAGGAGACAGCAAGGTTGATGGAGATGGCGGTGAGGTCGATGGAGACGGCGATGGAGACCGATGGAGATGGCTCCGGGGGCACTTCCCCGTCCCGGCAGGGTACCGGAACAGAGACTTCTGTCCCCCGAAATTCGTCGGCGACGGCGGCGGAGCTGCGGAACTGTTTCTAGAAAATTGCCGATTCCTCTAGGGTTTTCCGTCCCGAGGCTTTATATAGGCGAAGGGGCACCGTCGGAGGAGGGGCCAGGTGCCCACACGTGGGCCCCGCGTGGCCAGGCCCCTGGCCGCGCCGGGCATGTGTCTGGGGCCCTGGTGGCCCCCCTCTGACACCTCTTCGGATGTCTGGAAGCTTCCGGGTAAAATAAGACTTCAGGAACTTGTTTCGTCCAATTCCGAGAATATTTCCTGTGTATCACTTCTGAAACAAAAACAGCAGAAAACAGGGAACTGGCACTGTGGCAACTCGTTAATAGGTTAGTTCCGGAAAATGCATAAAAGTGCCACTAAGTGTAACGAAACAATAGGCAAATAGTGTAAAAACAAGCATGGAGCATCAAAAATTATAGATATGTTTGAGACGTATCAGTAGGTCGTGCTAAGCTTCGGACCTCCGGTTGTTCGGTATCAGCACCAAGTGTGACACTGTGTCAAGAATTAGCACGTCGAGTTGAAGCTGACCTAGGACTCCCATGGCAGGTATCTAGAAAAGGGCTCATCATTCAATGACCGTCATTGAGAGAATCACGAGCTAATGTAGGCGCATACCTGTTTTGTATAATAAAAGTAGGCGTTGGTTTAATACGTGAAGTGTTGTGTGTTGCAGTGATAAGTGCAGGTCAGTACTGCCTGTAGGTTTTGTGTTCGAATCCCGCGCTAGTCACCATAGGTTTATTTCTTAAATTCTTTGCTGATAGGTGGGTCCTACATGTGTGGCTTCACTAGGGTCACATGTGCTAGTGCTAGATATGTAAGGGTGTTTGTGCAAAAAGAATGATGCCACGTGTCCACACCACGATAATTTGGACTAAGTTTGCACGATGATACAAGTTTATGTACCACTCCGCTCCGTTTTACAAGTTGTTGTATGAATTTTCTCCTGATGAATAAGTTGTTGTATCCCGGATGCTAATACCTCTTAATAAAGCAACCTTGAGACTCGTATGTCGAAAGCCGAAAAAGGTAGACAAGTAGCCAAGGTTGTGGAGTTAAGGAAACAGGAAAACAAACTCGGTGACTTAGCCAAAAGATGATCCGGCATTAATGAGCAAGCAAACCGAAATAAAACTTGTTCAGGTAGCAAACCAAAGCAAATAAGTATATATTAAAACTGCACCCGGCATACCGGGGATCTGATAAAACTTAAAGTGTTTGTGCTGCAAAGTTTAAGAGGCAGGGGCAGAAGCAGAGCCGCCGACAGGTGGAGCTGTGGCAGTGGAGACGTCGGCTTTAGGAGTGCCGGATCCAGCAGAAGGAATGGAGCCATCACCTCCGGCCGGGGCAGATCCCTGCTCTGGAGCTTCAGTGTCGGCATCATCAGCTTCATCTTCGTCTTGGCTGGAGTCTGAGCCTTCAGCATCCTTAGCATCATCCTTCTTCTCCGGCTGGCGGATGTCTCGGACGAAGACCTCAGTGTCGGCATAATCCACATAGCTGTGGGCCAACTCCTGGCGACGCCGGATAAACTCCGGATCAGTTGTCCACGCAGATCCTTCGCGCACAGAGCGCAAAGTCTCCAGGTCAACCTTTTCGTACCAAGATAGGAAGTAGGTGAGAGTTTCATCAGCTCCCACCCTTGCGCCGGAGTCCCGCCATTCCCTGAGGCAAACTTTGGAAAGCTGCAAATCATTGCCAAGGTCAAGAGGGTCAGTGGGGGTTCTCTGTCCCGGCCAGAGCGCGGAGTGTGCTTCCTGAGCACCAAGGAATAGATCTTCAGTGTAGGATGTCATGGCCTTCTTCCGGGCTTCTAGAGCGATCAGCTGCTCCGACATGTCCCAGTTGGAGGAGTCAACTGGAACATTCCGGCTCAGCCGGTCCACCTGTAGGGCCTTCTCAACATCCTCAACAGAGGCGGGGAACAGGCCTGAGAAACAAAGAAGATGTTAGGAACAGGAGTATATGTCGGCACGAGTGTTATGCCGGAAAAGATTGCGGTATGTTGGACATGATATCTCAGGCAAGATAAGAGGAAAAGGATTTGAAGCTTACTGGCGAGATCGGCGTTGAGCCGGGCAATGTCAACCTCCCACTTGGTGGCCTGCTCCTTCAGGTGCTGCAGTTCAAGTTTAGCCCCGGAGGCATCAGCCTATGAAGTGACAAGCAGCCCCTGGACCTTCTTGAGTTGGCCCTCCCTCTCCTCCTTCTCGTCCAGGAGCTCAGTAATCCGGCTCTTCAGTTGCTCTACCTCAGCTTTGTGGGCGACATCCCTTTCATCCAGCTGCTTGGCCACATCCACTGAGGACACACAGTCCTGGTGGCGTGCTTTCAGTGCAGCCTTTTCATCTGCAAGGATTTGAAGTTAGAAGGATTTGAGGTTAGAAGAATAAGAAAGAATTTGAAGATAGAAAACAGTCACAAAGATTGAAGGATTTGAAGTACAAAGTGCTTATTTGAAGATTGGCAGAATTCAGCATACCTGTGAGCTCCTTTACCCTCTTAACAAGCTTGGTGACTTGTTCCTCAGCAGTGGCTGAAAAATGTCGGCAAAGGGTTATGTGTCGGCGCTTCAAGATGTGTCGGCAAGAAGAATATTGCGAAGTGCAAAAGAGAAAAATAATCCGGCATATAATGGTATGTCGGCTGAGTTTACCTTTCTTGCTCAGATCCAGGCGAAGTTTGCTGTGCTCATCGGACAACTTCCGGTGCTCGCATACCAGGTCATGATACATGTCCCGGCGTGCATTGTTCATGTGCTGCAGAAGTGTTAGGATTTGAAGTGTTATAAGAGAAATTCAGCATATCAGATAATTTGAAGATTCTACTGAGTTTTCATTTTTTTTGAAGACCCGGCACAGGTGCTGCGCACCTATCCCGGCTCTTGGTGACTAGGATTTGAAGCTCGAATCGAGCTTATGTGTCGGTCAGGTGGATTTGAATGTTATATCAAGTTTTAGTTTTTTGGAAGACCCGGCACAGGTGCCGCGCACCTATCTTGGCCCTCGGTGACTAGGATTTGAAGCTCGGATCGAGCTTATATGTCGGACAGTTGGATTTGAAAGCAGCTAAGTTGAAAGGAATATTGGAAAATCCCGGATGTCCGTATCCCGGACAGCCGATATTTTCGGGGACTAGGGATATATAAGGAAAGTACTTACGTTGGTGGCATCGGCCAAAAGATGAAGCCTCTGCTGGATGCTGAAGAGTTCACTAGCAATGGCGATGGGCTTGGCCGGTATAGCATCAGGATTGCCAGGGGCCGGAACTCCGGTCAGTTTCTTCTTCTTGGAGCTGGCAGTGTCCATGTAATCAGCATCGTTCCACTTCGTGCAATATTCCTTGAGGGATCCAAGGCTTTTATCGCTCTTGGTCCGCAGAGAAACGCGGCCCTCAAGTTCCGGCATGTGGAAGAAGCTGGCCCGGGCCGCTCCCTTGCCAGTGTGAAGGGTCATGGCAGAGCTGGAGGGTGCGGGCTTGGCAGATGCCAGCGCAGTTGTAGCAAGTGGTGGCGTGGTCTTGATGATCTGCGTCATCTTGAAAGTGCCGGTCTTGGCCGGGACAGCAGTACTCTTCTCCGGAGTTGGAGCTTTGGGCATTGGTTGTTCCGGCGCGGCCGGTGTAGCTTGTCCTGGAGAAGCTGGTGCCGGGTTAGTCCGGACTTCTGGTACTTCGAGAGCCTTTCCCTTGTCTATGCCGGCGCTCTTGTCGCCTGCACCGGCATCTTCAGCAGTTCCGGTGCCGCTGGCATTGGCGCCGGTGTCAGGGGTATCTTGTTGAGCCCCCGTGTCCATGTGGACATCGGGGGCAGAGGTGTCTTGTTCCGGTGGGGGATCATCCTTCGCCGGGGAAGAAGTCTTTTCGGGCGCAGGCGAAGATGCCGGCACCGGAGAGGTGGTATGGCTGGTAGCAGGTATGTCAGGGCGTGCAGGAGACGCCGGCTTATCCACGTTCGGGCTAGCACTGGAGCTAGAGGCACGTTCCGGTGCAATCGGAGCCCTGAGAGAGAGAGAGAAAGGAGCAAGTTAATAATTAGAAGGAGAAATATGTCGGAAATAATATAAGGGGAAGAAAATTACCCCGAGGCAACAGGCCTCTGCTTCTTCAGAATGGGCATGCCGATCTTCTGCCTCTTATGTGTTTGAGTTGGTTCAGGCTGGGGCTTAACCCCACGCTTCCGGCCGGCACGTCCGCCGGTGGAGGGAGGTCCCTGATTTAGAGGGGCAGCATCGATGACTTCCTCGTCCGGGATAGCTGAGGACGGTATTGTGGGAAAGGCATAAGAGAGCGGCATTGGATCATAGTACATCAGGCATTCCTTGTCAAAGTCATCCTCACTCCAGTCTTGAATAGAATGCCAGGATGAGGAGGCCTTACCCACGGCAGAAGCGGCGCGGGTGTTCTTCGGCATTTTATCTTTGTGATCCAGATCTTCAGGATCCGGAACAGTGCGATCTGCGGCAATCTTAATCCGGGAGTTCTCCATATCCTGGAAGCTGAATTTCTGCAGAGGACAGAGCAAGTTGATCAGAAACAAGAAATATATCAGCAATAGAAATATGTCGGATCAGGCACTGAGATGTCGGCAATAACAGTATGTTGGATCAAACATTGATATGTCGGCAAGGTAGGTATGTCAGGCTAAGAGCAAAAGTGTCGGCTAAAGAGGTTTACCGTCGGGGCGGGGCGGTCCCAGCTGTATGGCTTGAGCCCCCAAGCAAAGGTGACCTGCGAGGTCTTGCAGATATCTTTAACCCACCACAGAATGTCGGCGGGGCTCAGTTCATGCGTGGAGTGTCGAGTGGGGTCCATGGCCCCGCTCATCTGGCAAATCTTGTGGGACCGGCGCTGGAGAGGAGAAACGCGCCGGCTAATGAAGCAGGCAATAATGTCCTACGACATCAGGCCGGCATCACGCAGCTCATCCTTAACCCGGTGGAGGGCATTGACTGGCCCCACCGTGTTCTTGGGGTTATATGTCCAGTTCTTCATCCCAACAGGTGGCTCGTCCACATATGGCGGCAGATTCAGCAGGTCAACTGTAGTGGTGTTCTTCACATAGAAGAAGCTTTTCTGCCACTTCTTGCATGACTCGAGCAACTCTATCTTTGGAAAGTCGAAGCCTTTCCGGGACATGATGGTGGCCGTGCCACATTGGGTCATAGGGCGATCCTTCTTTTCCTTGGCAGTTTCCGGCGGATAATCCTTGCTCCGGGGTTCTTGGGCGCTCTGTTTGCGCAGCTGAAAGTACTTGGCCCATGCCTGGACAAAGGGCTCTATGCCGGCATAACCCTCGCAGAAGGCAGTGAAGGCCGACAAGATCATCACCGCGTTGGCCGGCAAATGATGAGGTTGCAGATCATAGTGGTTCAGAAAGTCTCGGAAGAAATCGCTAACCGGCAGAGCGAAGCCTCGCTCAAAGTGGGAGATGAAGACGACTCGTTTGCTGGACTCAGGTGCCGACACAGTCTCGCCGACAGGTAGCCGGCAGGCTACGCCGGCCGGTCCACGTCTGGTGGTTGTTATCCAAGATATGTCGGATGGGGTCACCTCAGACCCCTCCCAGCCAGAACATCCCTATGCGTGGGCCGGGTTATCCTCCTCCGGCGCAGAGGTGGCCGTCATACTGGATGAAGCCATTGAAATGGCCGGAACAGGGCGTGAGAGCCGGATTCCCGTATTGTTAGTCCTAGCAGAAGCAGAATAAAGGGGGGAAAGTTAGTCTCTCTGGCAAACAAGTCTCACACATGTTAGTAGGAAAGAAAGATCTACCACCGCAGTTAAATCAGAGATAATTAGGGGATAATTCCTACAGGAAGAACATCTACAAACTTCCAGGGAAGATATACCGCAATGCTGAGCGAATCGATCCGAGGCTATGCACAACAACTAGAGGAGATCTATGCCAGAGGGATTACCACTAAGAGGCCACAAAGGTACATGGGCAAAGAACAAGAGGAAGAACTCACCGGAGCTTGCACGGCGGCGGTGGAGCGACAGCGAGCTTGCAGACAAGATCTGATCTCCTCAAGCAATGTGCTGGAGAGGAAGAAGACCGGCGGCGGCATAGAAGAAGAGGCCGAGGAACAGTGAGAATTAGCGCCGGCGTGAAGCGGAGCGACGGCGGCGCAAGCTCTCGGTGGTTCGTATGGTGGAGGGGCGCTCGAGGAGGAGAGCCCGAGGAAGAAGAGGAAGTGGGGGTAAAAAAGAATAAGTTACCCCCGCTCCCCTATTTATACCCGAGGAGCAGGGGTCGTGGGCACGGCGGTAGTGTTCCACTACCGCGACCGTTTCTGATCGTGGCTGCCACGTGTGGGCACGTCGTGGGGCGGCGGTTCCAATAACCGTGCCACTAGGCCAGTTATGGCAATGATGACAGGTAATAATCACACTGTGAACCGTCACTTGATGTGACCGTTCGCAGTGGCAGAGCAGATGCAAGTTTTGAGGTAAACTGTCGGACTTAGCTTCTCAAGGAAGCTTCAGCTATGTGCCGGCGCGACCAAGCTGAGAATATGGTCCGTCCGAAATATCTTCGGGACCGGCCGGGATAACTTTTAAAAGAAGGAAGAGGCGCCGGCATATATGGTAGTCACCGGCATATAATCAAGAGCCGGGATATCAGAAAAGAGATGGTATGTTGAACCTGCCAAGGCCCCTCAGTTAAGGTTGGGGGACCTCGACAGCTTCAGGGACTAGTGTCGGGGGATGACCCCCGGTAGGGTCAAGAGACTATAAAGATATGAGGAAAGTGGTTGACTTTGTGATGATTGACCAAGATTGGGCCTGGCCGGCATATAGGAGTATCGGCTAGGCCGGCATATAAGCCGTATCCCGGCCAATGTTCAGATATGTCGGCATAGCCGGGATACATGATGAAGAGTGCCGGCGTATATATAGATATGCCGGCCTAACCAAGTTGTTATATTATGCAGGAACAGGGGAGGTCGGATTACCCGACCTTGGGTCATTGGTTCGGCATAGAGGTCCGGTATATGGCCAACGGCTATATCCGGGATATAGAAGTCAACCAAGGGGTCACATCCCTACAATCAAGGAAAGAAACATCCAAGCATGGGGATAGATCATGATGACAGGGTGCACAGTGGTGGTCTACCAACCATCACTGTGCCAAGTACCGACCTTGATATCACAGTGGAGAGGTCACAGTCCAGGAAGTACAACGTACAGGGATGTGGAGTCACATCGAGAGCAATCAGGGAGAAAGTCAAGGGCTCCTGCCATCGTTAGCATGTCCTGTTTGGAGGGTAGCTGCTATCTCTTGGTCCAAGTGACCATTGTAACCCTGGCCACCCCTATATAAGGTGGCACAGGGAACCCTAGCAAAGGGTTGATCTCTTCTCACTCTCTCAGTTCATAGTTCATCTTCCTCCTCTCACCGAGAGCTTGGAAGCACCATTGTTGTACAACCCATCGATCCAGTTATACAGATAGTAGTGCAGGAGTAGGGGTGTTATCTCCTTACGAGAGCCCCGAACCTGGGTAGCTTGTGTGTTCCTTTCTGTCATGCTCTTTAGTGCGCTTCCCTCTCCCGAATCCTCCACCATCTAGTTCGGCCCCCATTTAAGCCATCCCATGGCATATGTTGTTTCACCACGACGACAAGAGTAAATCTCATAGTGACCCTCTTGACATATCACGTTGTCTTTATTCTATCAATTGCCTAACTGTAATTTGTTTACCTAGCATGTGTTATTTTATCTTATGGAGAGACACCACTAGTGAACTGTGGAACCCGGTCCTATTTCCTTTATATTGCTATCACCTGTTTACTTTACTCGCACTGTTTATTTACTCGCATACTATTACTATTTTCCACTCGATACGCTCATTCTTTTGTTTACAGCAAACCGGTGAGATTGACAACCTCATCGTAAGTTGGGAGCAAAGGATTTGGTTGTGTTGTGTGCAGGTTCCGCGTTGCAGCTTTCAAAGCAAAGCACTGGACAAGGCGCCTTATAAATTGTCCGGAGCTGTCGCAAGCTAGCAAGCATCACCTTTAGTCGTTTGGCTTCTTCCCCTTCGGATCGATAAACCTTGGTTTCTTACTGAGGGAAAACCTTGCTGCTATATTCATCATACCTTCCTCTTGGGGTTCCCAACTGGACGGTGCTTTTCATAATCAACACCATGCCGCATCACATGGCTAACCCGATCTGGAACAAGAGCACCTTAATATTTTGATTTGAAACTACCTTCAGTTTCAAGGTTCGCCGTCCAGGAATTAAAGAAAAAAAATCAACAAATTATTGTTTCTTGCATCTATATAGTCGTATATCGCTATTACTTGTAAAATAAACATTAATCATGCTCTTATTCGCGGTAAATGGGCTGCCGCCCCATTCTAACCCATGATTTATCACGTCTTCCTGTTCCAGGCTTCATGCATGGACCAGCAGAGGGAAAATATCACATGATCCCACATTTCATATGATACCATGCTACCGCATCTAAAATTTCGAATTTCCAAGTTTCAAAAAATTTCAAAACTAATTATGTGAGCTCACATCATATGTGTTTGGGATCTCTATAATTTTCAGAACCAAGTTTGAAATATATACAGAGAAACAAAAAAGACAAATTGGCATGTGAATAGTGACATTTGTGCTTTTGTCTTTTTGTGATAATGTTTATGTTAGATTTGTCTTTTTAGTTCCTCCATGTATGTGTCAAATTGAGTTCTGTAAATTATAGGGATTGTAGGCACACATGTTCTCAACGCTAACAACATTTTTTTGAATTTTTTTGAAACTTGTAAAAATTTGATTTTTGAAGAGTGGGAGCATGGTACCATATAAAATATGGGATCATGTGATATCTACCCGACCAGCAGATGCTGGGGCAGGTTGAAAAGGACCGACAAGAAAAGGAGTTTGCTCGAGACGCTTCTTGCTAATGTTACAGGATAGACCGCTGAGTGCAATCTTGTACATACATTTTACATTGAACGGTTTAGATGTGGTTGGTGCAGCAGGAGTACTTGTTAGCTTGAAGCACATGATATTTTCTCTTTCTTCGGCATGGTGGACTCTCACAATGACAACAAACATGCTTCAACGCTCTACGGTGTTCTCTAGACTTGCGTAATGCAATGCTCGAGTGGTCACATATGAGGATAAATGGTCACTATTATGATAAAGAGTACTATCTCGTCGATGGTATCTATCCTTTCTAGACCATATTTGTAAAGACAATCTGCACAAGCTTAAATACAAGAAACGGAGTAGGTTTGTTAAAGAGCAAGAGGCTGCTAGAAAAGATGTCGAGTGGGCATTTTGTATGCTCCAATCTCATTGAGCTATTGTTCAACATCTTGCCAGGACACAAAGTGGCATGTATGACCAAGGGTGAGAACTTTAGAATGAATGGGTTGCATCTGAGCTAGGACAGCCTGCAAACTTCCTAGAATTTTTTACAGTGTATCATGAACTACGAGACCATGCAACTGACCGTCAACTCAAAGATGTGGTTCACCATATGTGAAATCATGGTGGAAGCCACTAGTCATTTCCTCTATATTTTTTAATTGTAATAAACTATGAAGTAACCATGGCTTTCTTTGTTTTATGAACTACTTCCTCTATTTTTAATGCGTTTTAGGTTTAATCAAAGTTAAATTTTATCGACTTTTACCAAAAATATGGGAAAAAATATCAAGATCTAAAATACAAATATCAATACTACTAGAATTTTCATAAATATATTTTCATATTATACATGTTGATTTTTTTTCTACATATAGTTTGACTTTGACTAAACCCAGAGCGCAGGATAAATAAAAAGGGAGTATAATAACTAAATCTTATTTCAATATTTTGTGTGTACAAAGATAGACAAAAAATGGCAACGGGGCGAACCAATCTCGGATGCCGTTGGATGCACGGCCTTTGAACAGTTTCAAACGAAATTTATAGAATTATAATCCAAATACTTTTCGATAAAACATGCAGATAAAATATGTGACCATGAAATTCTCTTGGATCGCTTTCATACTCAAATCACATAGGATTCCTAGCAAAATGTGAGAATTGGTAACAACAAACTTGTTTCTATGTGAATTCTTGGAGAGCATCCAGAGGATTTTTGGAGGAATCAACATGCCTTTGCATCTCAACACTAGTTCTCCCTTTTACCCCAATCTCGAAGAAGCACACTACGCAATCCAAAGACCTGCTCCAGGATTCCAAAAAGACATCGTTGCAATTTTTTGTTTCTCTGTACATCATTTATAATTATAACATAATAAGATGAAAGCATAGTGACAGGAACATTTCGTCATTATCCCAACACTGTACCACTGCTAATAATATTTTGGCTAATGGCACTCTACCTCAGCATCCGGGCTGGGGAAGTTGCCTGCAACTATCTCATCCCCATGACAACAAGCCACTCTACAGGCATCTCCCTCTACATGCTCAGAAAAGTGCAGGAATAAAAAGACAGAAGCTGTCATTTGCTTCAGTTAGAGGGAGATTGAGATCAAAAAAATGTCTATGGGGGCAAGACCGTCTTCCTCTAGCTTCTTTTCTCCTCGGTTTTCTGCAGAAGAGAAGCCTGGCTAACAAACCTCCCCTGCAAGAACCAAAAGAGAACATGAGAACCCTATGAAGCTCTTCTTCAAGCTTTAGGTAACTACACCCAGAGGCTCAACATTAAGTGTTTGGGTCTTCGCCCTGCTTAATTTCATCTGCTTAAGAATGAGTTATAGGCTTATAGCGCTTGCCTTGACACGAGGGCGACACTCAGCGTTCACCTTCCGTGCTTGGTATCGAGTCTTATTCGAGAGGAGGGGAGTGCACTGCTTCTGCTTCTGCTGCATTTTTTGTATGCTGCCTTGCCTGAGACCACCAGCAGCACCATTCTCTAGAAACAGTTCAATGTCTGAAGGCTTAGCCTGTAACCAGAGGTTATACACTAATCAGTAAGATCTCTATTTGACTCAGTAGCAGATTAGGAGTCCTACATAAACTATATAGGATGTATGTAGTGTTATATGCAAGCTCACATAGTCTTCAGCAGCTATTGTAGTTTATGGCTGCATAATTCATGTTTGGAGCAGCAATAATCTCTCATAATGCAAGTGTAAATTACAACTGAGAGTACAAAAATCATCTGAAAATGATCAGTTTGCAGCAGATGCAATCTGAAAAAAGTAATAGAAAACGCATTTGCCAGTTGCGAAGGAAATTTTCAGGGCGAAAAGTTTGATATGGAATAATATCTTTATGGTAGATAAAGTTTAATATGAAATAATGTCAGTGTAATATATAATTGACAGTACACAAACATATGAAAATGATCAGTTTTCAGCAGATGCAATACAATTATGTAGAAAAATACATTTGCCAGTTGCCAAGAAAAAATTCCTGGTGAGGAAATTTATTATTAGGGAGTATAAATATCCTAAGGGCTAAGGTAGATATGTCTATGGATCCAAAAGCACCAGTTTGAGCCCAACCACTCTCTAACAAGAAGAAAGGCATGGGTTGCATGCCTTAAGGTGTCTAGTGCTCCAATGTGACTCAACTAGTCAGGTAAGCTATTAATCACTGGAAGGCCTCAGCTCATTTTTGTCTTAAGTTCACAACTGTTAAGGAATACTGCAACAAATGGCATGAACAACAGACAGAGGCACCGAAAATAGCTGTCGGATAAGCTGCCAATCTTTGGTGTTCATATTAGAGAAAAACAATCTAGTCCTTTGCTAGATATATGACACAATAATAAGGTATCGGAGCTACGAATTACAACGGGTATTATTGCTCGCTGAATTTTTCCATGGAAAATGAAACAAATTGTCAAGGACCACCATCATGTAGATTAAATTAGGTACTACAGTGGGACGATGTGGATTGAGGAATTGTCTTCCATCTACACACTGCAATTTTCAAAGATTGAATATTTGCATATGATGCCCCTTTCGCCTTAATAGGATGTAATGAGAAGGTGAAATTATCGTATAGTAATCATCAAATCAAGCTTTGCTAAAATAATTTTCCCCTGGTAATTAACTTTCTGCTGGGCATATACATGACAGGAATTCTTTTTATTTAACGAAACTAGAAATTCATACCAGTCCATCAGTGGAGGACGATTCAGGTACGTTGCCCTCAGCAAACACGGAGCCTCTGTCATACCACGCCTTCAGCACCTCCTCGGTGTTCAGGCTCAGGCCCAATCCTGTCTTGGGCGCCTTCAGTGCTAAAATCCCATCATCTCCATACACAGAGTCAGGAAATTCGTCCTCACATTTCTTGCATGGCCCAACTGCAATGTCCTTCAACGCCTTCTTCTTGGTCTTTTTCTTCTTCTTCTCCACCGGCGGCGGTGCTGGAATGATGTCCTTCAATGGTATGGCAGGGCACATCCACCACTCGCTGTCATCCTCATGCCGCTTCAGTGCTTGCTTGACGTTGGGCCGGGAGCGCTGGAACCCGAGTCCAAGCACCATCAGGCTTCTGATGAAGGGGTCTACGACTACGCCGGAGCCGGACAGGACGCGGTTGATGCCGGCGGCCGCACCGCTCTCCATGGTGAGTTTGCCCATGATGCCGTCGATGCCCTCGGCGGCGCCCTCCTCGACGCCGCCGAGAAGGAACGAATCGGCGTCGAAGCCGTCGTCGTCGTCGAAGTCGAGCTCCCCGGGCTCGTCCGCGGCGGCGCCGTCGGGGGTTCCCGGTGACGGAGCCGAGTCGCGGAACTCCGTGAAGAAGGCGCTGCTGACGGCCGCCGGCGAGAGGCAGGTCTTGGAGAGCACCGGGCTCCGGGGCGTGGGCGGCGGCGGCGGCGGCGACGCGTCGCGGAGGAGGCAGGCGGCGTTCCCGAGGACGGGGAACGGCGGGAGGAGGTCGGCGCAGGAGGGGTCGTCGGCGAGGGCGGAGGCGAGGCCGAGGAGGCGCGGCGTGTGGCCGCCGCCGGCGGCGGCGGCGGGGAAGACGGAGGGGTACATGGAGGCGAGCAGCGCCGCCGCCTCGTTGTAGGTCTGGTTGGGCCGCTTCCGCGGCGTGCGCGCCCGCTTGAGGGAGAGCGAGGAGGTGGAGGAGGAGTTGGACGCCTCCGAGAGCGTGGAGGACGCCGAGGAGTGCGAGGCCGGGCGCAGCGGCGCCGAGTGGGCGCCCGGGGACGCCGCTCCCCCGGCCGCCGCCGCCGCTTTGACCATGTCCAGGTCCGGCAGCCGTAGGCCGCCGGTGGGGATGCAGGAGGACGCCATGGATCGGAAGGAAAGCAAAAAAAAATCGCGACTTTTCTTTCCCCGGGGGACTGCAGAAGATCGCGATTTGACGGACGGATTAAGACTGGAAATCAATCTGGACCCGAAATCAAAGGGGGAAAGGAACGGGAAATCGCCAAAGCCGAACCCCCAAACCCCACCAAACCCTCCCAGACGCCGCCTCGTATGCGGTATGCCCAGCAGAAAACCAGGGGGAAACAGAGGAAAAGGGCAAAGTCCAAAGGGCGCGTGGAAACCGAGGAATTTCTTGTCTAGAAAGCCACCACCGAGAGGAGAGCAGCGGTGCCGCCGCCGCCGACGCCTCGCAGACAGACGGCAAGGAAAAAACAAAGGCGATCGATCCCTTTGGGAAGGAAGAAAAAAAAAAAGGCGATCGCCACCGCACCGGCAGGGTTAAATAGAAGAACCCAAGGCCGGCAGTGGCAGAGCGCTGCGGCCGGAGCAGCAGAGCAGAGCGGTGGCGGCCTCACGGGTTCGCCACTACGGGACGGGCCTCGGGGAACGGGCGCAGCTCATCAAAAGAAAATCAAGAGCCCACGCGCTCCCGCTCCCGCTGCCATTAAGGTTTCCGCTCTGGATCCAGGAGAGAGATCGCAAGGAACAAAATCTGCGTTGGATTGTTGTTACTCCAGCATACAGGGAGTACTAATCAAGAACAGGGCATGGGCGGAGAGAACATAGTGATCAGCAGCTGCCGCTGCAGAGTAATCATCGGGCTGGGCTGGGCTCAATCAGCGGATGCGTTACGGCTTACGACATAATTAGTCGCCGGCAGGATTAGGGCAACTCCCGTTGGATCCTAGCTCTGAATTTCTAGTCAGTGGTTCCTCTGAATAAAAGTTTAGTTTATAACGAGAGAAATACAGAACGAGAAAGAAAAATGGGGGTAAAACTACCAGTCGTTCGTTGGGGGAAGAAACGGACAGAGCTCGCTTTCAGTTGTCCCTGTCGCTGGCTCACTCTTCCATCTCGCGGGCCCCACATGCGCGCACCACGACACTTCCCGTGTCCAGCAGAGCCACCTCTGCCCATGTATCATGTGAGGTTTTCGTGACAGAGGTGGTCCCTGTGTGGGGGCACTGGACTGGAGCTACACTCTCGGGCGTACGTACACGTGTGGGCCTCGCTACTCTCGCACGTACACGTGTGACCTAGTTACCTGGGCACTCTTGGGCCGGCCGGGTTCGGGGTGGCCTTGAAAAGGACGGTCCAGACCCTGGCCCTGCCCGGCCCGAAGTAGTGAAGTAGGCATTTTTGAATTTTAAAATATCATTTCTGGATAAAATCACATGGAAATATACCTACTTGCCCATAAAATATGAAAAATGTTTTTGGGACTAATTCGGGTCGAACCGTGGGCAAAAGTGGTGCCTGAGCCAGGGCCGATCGGCCTAACCATTAGGCAGGGCTGCCCATGCTCAGGTTTAACTAGTACTACCAAGGGCATCAAGTAACCATTTTGTCAGGTGGTTAGGGGGTTCGGAAATAGTGCTGCTCGGCGTCGACCTCACCTCCATCTTTGGGAGGGGGGTCAAGAGGACGATGTCGCGTCGTGGGGGGAGAATGTGCCTCCAACTTGGGATTCCCCTCAATTGTCGATGTACGTGTAGACGATGAGAGCAATGCCGACGGGGCACACGAGGCGGTGTGCACGACGATCAACCCTCGGTGTAGGTCTGGAGTACAACCTTGATAGTGAGTCTCCTCCACCAAGTCTTCCGCTTGCGGCGTGTGTTCCTTCATACGGGTACGCAACGTCGCTCCTTGAACTCTATGGAGAAGAGTGCCAGCCAAAGTTGTCTCCTGGCGGAGTACGATGGGTGAGCCCTCTACGTCGGCACTCCCAGACCAATCCCTATGCTTTAGTCCCACATGGGAGTGCGGGACCGTATATTGGACCAGGGCGAATAACGGTGCGATATTGGCATGCGACCGTCGTGTTTTCCTCTCCGACGCCCTAGTAGGCCTACAAGAAGGGCCATTGAAAGCGCTGGTGGAGTTGGTCTATGTCGTTTGTTTGGTGATTTATTTTCTCTTTTGGGAAGAAATTACTGAAGATCCGATAATATATAGTACTCCCTCCGTCACTAAAAGAAAGTTGAAGATGTATCTAAATTTGAATGTATTTATATACTAAATCGCGTCTAGATACATCTAGAATTTTACAAATCTTCGATGTTCTTTTAAGAACGGAAGAAATATATTTTCGTACAAATGTACTTAATTTCTTTGGAATAAAACCCATGTCTGTCCAGTTTTCGTCAGGGTAAAGAATGTTCAGCTGAACTCAAAGATACTTCGTTGTACCACTATAAAAAGAAGAGGGGTATGGGTTGATGGAACTTACGCACTCCGTTGCGTACTTGCGTAAGATTCTAGTGTTGTTAATTTTGGTTGCTGCCTCGTTCCTCATAAAGTAATGAAGATTCGACTGACCCTCCTCGGTGGTGGCACACGCACCGGCAAATCGTCGTGCAAAACCTCATGAACCGATGACATTTTTTATTTACTTTTCTGTTTTCTGATCGGCAGATGTTGTCGTACGCAGGCTGCTTGTGATTAACAAATTCAGGCACGAGCCACGAACGGAGGTTTGGACCATTTCTATGCGTTTAGCGCGGGCTACGGTGCCGGCGGTTCAGTGGTCTGCTGCACATGCTTTGGTGTGTAGACATAGTTTTCCTTTTCTGTTGGAAAGATGCTGGGAGTAAAATGAAACTTCTACATTTGTTGTTGATGCATTTTGGTACTTCATATATTCAGAGATTTATATAATTTTTTTAAAATTCAGTCAGGAGATTTTCAGGCAAGCTATGATGTTAGCTGACCTTAGAGCTAGCATCGGCATTGGCTGTGCGAACCACGTGAGTCCATTGTGTTGTTGTCTCAGTCACAAATTCTACTAAACTTTTGTCAATGTGGTGGCGACCAATTCGGTTGTCTCACATCTTTGTTGAATAGAAGCCAAAAAAAATTCCTTGTTTCATTGATTAAGAGATCGTTGTCCGGTCAATTAACGAAAAACCATACAAAAATAGGATCACCGATAGATGTAACTGCTCATCCTTAAAAAAAAGGAAAACTCTATTCTCCAAGATACATGAGCTGAAGGGAGCTCAATAGTCAATACCATAAAAAAAACAGTTTTGCTAGGAATAACTCAGGGCTCGGTAAGATCTTTTACTGTTGATCTGGTACATCAAGAATTGTACAAAACGTTATCTTCTTCCCCACCTCTTCTCCTCCTTCCTCCACGCCGGCTTCATGGGGAGGATGCACCGCGGAGTCCGCCGCCGACGCGGCTGGCCGCGACAGAGGCGGTGGAGGAAGCAAAAAAATCTTAGGATTGAGGTGGGGAGCGTGCCGACATCAAAGAAGATGCTGCCACTCGCTGAAGTTAGAGGGATGGCCGGGGCGACGCTGAACCGGTGGAGGCAAAGCTTGGGACAGGGCAGAGCGACGAGATGGGTGGCGGCTCGACCAACAGTGGGGCGGCCAGAGGTGAAGAAGAAGGGCCTCTATTGAGTCCTAATCTAGGGAGAACATATCTAGTGATACCACCTTGTAAATGATACTATGATACTAGCCTATAAAATTTTAATTTTTATGTTTCTGAAAATTCCAAACATAATTGTGAGTGTTTACAAGATGTGTGTTTACAATATCTAAAATTTTCAGAACTAAACTTAAAGTAGAAACAAAGAAACAAAAAAAGACAAATTGATATGTGAATAGTGTCATTTATGCTTTTGTCTTCCTGTGATACTATTTATGTTGGATTTATTATTTTTGTTTCTCTATATGTGTTTTGAAATGAGTTCTGAAAATGCTAGGGATTGTAAACACACATCTTGTGAACACTCACAATTATTTTTGAAAATTTTGGAAATTTAGAAATTAGAATTTTAAAGACTGGTATCATGGTACTCCCTCCGTCCCAAAATGTAAGACGTCTAAGGATTAGTCAAAAGTCAATATTTTCTAGTTTAACCATAATTATATATAAAAATATGAACATTTATATTAATGAATCGATATCAATAGATTCACCATAAAGTATATTTTTTAATATATCCATTTAATATTGTAGATATAAATATTTTTTCCTAAATATTTGATCAAAGTTAAGAAACTTTGACTTTTAACTAATCCTTACACGCCTTATATTTTGAGACGGAGGGAGTACCATTTAGAGAGTGGTATCACTAGATATGTTCTCCGCCTCCTAGAGGGACCCAATCCAAAAAACAATGCAAAAAATTGCTCGCGAGAGATAATAATCACATATTTGAAGCTGGGTGGGCTCCTTCCCTCCCTTCAGCGTGGGCTCTCTACTCCTAAACCCTCCGCCTCGCTATCGCCGTAATCCTCTCCCTGTCCACAGATTCCATCCGCCACCAGCGATGCCGCAGCTGAGCCTGAGCACCAATGTGCCGGTGGACGCCGTCGCCGCCGCCGACATCATCAGGGACTGTTCCAGGGCGCTCGCCAGGATCATCGGCAAGCCAGAATCCGTAACTCCCCTTACCCCCTCCACCGTCCCTGGCGCGCACTCCATCAGCTCGACCGAAATGCCTCCTCATCCTGTGCTTACACGAATTCAGTTCCCTGAACCTGTGCTGTCTTTCCCTTGGCACAGTACGTGATGGTGTCGATCAACGGGTCGGTGCCGACGTTGTTCGCGAGGAGCGAGGAGCCCGCGGCGTACGGTGAGATCATGTCCATCGGCGGCCTCGGCCCCGGCGTCAACGGGAAGCTCAGCGCCGCTCTCGCCGAGATCCTCGAGGCCAAGCTCTCCATCAGCGGTAGCAGGTTCTACGTCAAGTTCGACGATGTGCAGGTCCGTCACCCCTCTCTGCCTCGCCACCCCACAGCTCTACCTGTACTGACATCATCTGATTGGATATAGCTGACAGCAAGAAATGTGCTTGTTGTGTGAACTGTGCCTCGTTCTGGTACTGCAGGGATACAATGTGGGCTTCAACGGATCCACCTTCTAAGACAAGTCCATCAGATGGAAGATGTTGGGATGTCCAGGGACAGTAGTGAACTAGCACCATGCTTCACAGTCGCCATTGTGTACCTTCTGCATCTTCGATTTCCCCATTTACGCACATATCTGGAATTCTGAAGTACCTTGCTCTCTAATTGAACCGAATGCTGGATCTGCTTACTTGCCTAATGTTTTACTTATTTGTTGTGAATACATCGAATCAGAGAGCGAAACTAATACAATGTGAAAGCTTGAGAGTTAAGACTTCTTTACTGAAGTTCATTTCCGAGGAAATGAACTTTGACCACCATATTATCTGCACAATTACCGTGTGCTGGTACTGTATTGCAAATTGCTAGGAGCTTCAGAATTTTTACATTACTAGTAGCCATGCACGCGCACGCGCGTCTGAACTTATCGATTCTGCTCATTGTTCAACTAATCTTAGAAGAACTTGAGTCCTCTCAATCCTCTTATAGTTGATTATTAAATTTACAAGGTCAGAATCATAACTATAATTTAAAGATAAAGGCTATAGTGGTGCTACTGACGTTGTTGTTGCAACTCCATACTTCACAATCTTGACGAACATACTGAAAAATGTTGACTCTGCACCAAAAGATGAAACAATACATCAATTGTCTCAATCATGCTAGATCTCTTTGCACTTGAGAGTAAACCTACAGGAAATTTCCTATCCTTTTTTACACTAATGTATGGATATCAGTTGCTAGCTGAACTGCACAACACTAACATATGTGGGTTGCAGGATAGAATAAAGTGCGAAAAATATTGTGTAGCTAAATAAATTAATAATAGTTTGGTAGAGAAGATCAAGCTTCCATGATCTCATCGACATGCCAAAACTTGCATTAAAATTCTGGAGGTACTACGGAACCATTAAGGCGCAGCGTTTCACTGTGCAAAGGTATGCACATATACCTAAGAACCGACAGTATATTTGGAGTCTTCAAAATTGCATCCTTTTATTTTGATCTTGACATTGTTGAATTCTTTTTTTTAGGACTGGCTGTGGCAATTTGGATGGAGCTCATAATGTTTGTACCAGAGGACCTCCTTCTCCTGAGCATAAGAAGTAAGCACCAAAAGGATAAAATGTTTGTACCAAAACAACATAGAATTGATGGGAAGTGCCCATATCAAGGAATGGAACGATGCATCACGCATGCATCAGTCCAGAGGGAAAATCCTTAACGTTTTGAGATGCTCCCATCTGCACTTCACCTATAAAGCAAGTTGCAAGTGTAAGTAATTTAGCATGCTCGCCTCCATTTCCACCTGAACAAAATAATCATTTCATCGCTCAACATACAGAGGGCAGGATAGTAGGATCGCCATCTTTTTGCATATACATTCATCTAACAATCTATTAAAATTAATTTTATCAAGTCCAAACAATAATATTTTGTGCAACCTCGGCCAAGAAGATCAAACTATAGGTAGCCATATTTATCACAAATCCCAATACCAGAAAATGTAACATGACTATCTGTATAGATCGGTATGTGTGTCATTACCCTGTTTGCTAGGCCAAGAAAGTCAAAGAAAATTTAGATATCAACTAACTTAAGGAAACACCGACATACTGAACCTTAATTGTTTTGACGCAACATGACAATTAGTAGATTTGCATCTGAATTCTCCCTCTTTGGCATATCCTCCAAATTTATATATAAAAAGAAGCAACTTAGCGAGCATAAATGGAATGTTACCTTCGATTCACCATGAGCTCCTACCTGCAACAGGCACATCAATGAACGTATTGTTTGAATCTCTCTTATGCTCAAAATTTGGGTAACACAACTGACTCTAGCTGATTGTGAATATTACTCCGTACTGTCCATGGCTAGGCCGATGATGCCAGATTTTCCTGTTCCAACCGATCAATGCGTGTAGCTGCAGAATGATCAGAACAGAGGGAGTCAGCGCTAAGGATCGTGTGAACTGTCTGAGATCGAGAATTAGAAGTAAGGGTTTGTTCGGGCCTCAACTAATTGAGTAATAAAGCAAGGGTGGGTGTCTTCGTCGCAGGTAATAGAAGGTCGCGGCGCCTGCGTGCTGGCCGCATCTGAATGGCTGCAATGAACTGAGCCGGTGAGCCCCCTCCCCTTAGGTCAGTGGCGATGGCGATTTTGTGTAGCGGCCAATTGACCTTGCCTGGGAGGCCATTGATGGCGTCGAGGAGCTCGTAGACCGGGGCCTCAAGCAGCACCGGCGCTGGCTACCTTGAAGAAGTAATTGTCCAGATCGGTTGGGATCTCAGCGAGGTCTTCTTCCTGGCCGCGCCGCCGCCACCGGTTAGCGCATTCATGGTGAGCTCGCTGGAGGTATAGGGCAGGGCCTGGGCATGGGCTGCACTGAGGGCCGCATCGACGACAGTGGTGGCGGCGTCATTGTCCCAGTCAGTGTGGTCGACGCCGCGTGCACCATGGGCGGCCTATGGTGGAAGTGGAGGGTGTGTGATAGGGCCTAGGGCGATGGGAGGAGGGAGGGCTGTACGGTGGGCCCTTGCGGGCGGAGTTTTGGACCAACGCGTGAACACCGGGGGTGGGGGTGGGGGTGGGGAGAACAGCGCGTTCTTGTCCGTTTGATCGAGTCATATAAGCGGCTGAGATTTTATTTTCCTGCCAAGTTTGTGTCTTTATAAGTAGTAGAGATAGAGATAGAGATAGAGATGGGAGGCCATTGATGGCGTCGAGGAGCTCGTAGACCGGGGCCTCAAGCAGCACCGGCGCTGGCTACCTTGAAGAAGTAATTGTCCAGATCGGTTGGGATCTCAGCGAGGTCTTCTTCCTGGCCGCGCCGCCGCCACCGGTTAGCGCATTCATGGTGAGCTCGCTGGAGGTATAGGGCAGGGCCTGGGCATGGGCTGCACTGAGGGCCGCATCGACGACAGTGGTGGCGGCGTCATTGTCCCAGTCAGTGTGGTCGACGCCGCGTGCACCATGGGCGGCCTATGGTGGAAGTGGAGGGTGTGTGATAGGGCCTAGGGCGATGGGAGGAGGGAGGGCTGTACGGTGGGCCCTTGCGGGCGGAGTTTTGGACCAACGCGTGAACACCAGGGGTGGGGGTGGGGGTGGGGAGAACAGCGCGTTCTTGTCCGTTTGATCGAGTCATATAAGCGGCTGAGATTTTATTTTCCTGCCAAGTTTGTGCCTTTATAAGTAGTAGAGATAGAGATTAGCCAGACACCATACAAACAACAATTTCTACTGCTCTTGAAGAAACAAGACAGGTCTGAAGGTAAATCACCATGAAGCAAACAGATGGAACCAAGGTCACTCACTCGAACGTTGACACCTACATTTATAGAGCAGCGTCTAAGATTAACTTACTCTCAGGTTAAAAGAAAAGATTACAACTTAAGCAAGTCTTTGATAACTGAATTCTCAATAATCGAGTCCCGCCTCTACAAACGCAGTACAACATATATACTACAAGGAGTGATCCACAGCCAGAAAAATCCATAAGCTGTCTTATTGTGCACATATTTACAAAACAGACAACTGGACGTGCGTTCTGATAGCTTGGTAGGTGCGATAATCACAGCAAGATTTATACAAAAAACGAACATGTGAAGACCGCCACTGCTTTCACATGTTCATTCCTGCTTGTCACATGTTCACCATTGTGGCGGCCTCAGGGTGGTACTGGAGCATCTCCTGCCACAACATTTCTCGGATCATCTCAACGCCGAGGTTTTCATCTATATCGAGATCAATGGGCACCTGAGCAGGTGGGTTTGCGGCTGGATCGTACAGCGCAGACATGTAGGGGTGCTCCAGAGCCTCAATGACACTAATCCTTTTGGAAGGATCAAAGACAAGCATCTTCTGCAACAGATCAATGGCAAGAGGATGTGCATGTGGGTACATGCCTGAGAGGGGAATCCCGGGGGTGTATGGAAGGGATTTGATGTAGTTGCGAGCTTTCCGGTTGTCAATGAACTCAAGGTCACTGTCACTCATGGTGCCAAGAACATTGACTATAAGCTTAAGCTGATTTAGGCACTCGGTTCCTGGAAAGATCGGCTTGCGGCCAAGTAGCTCAGCAAATATGCAGCCAACAGACCATACATCTATGGAGGTGCCATAGTTGTCGCAGCAGAGCAGCAGCTCAGGAGCTCTATACCAGCGGGTGACAACATATTCAGTCATAAACTGACCTTTAGTGTTGTTTGTGCGAGCCAGGCCAAAGTCACAGATCTTCAGATCACAGTTTGCATTAACCAGAAGGTTCCCTGGTTTCAGGTCCCTATGGAGAATCCCTGCTGAATGAAGGTACTTTAGACCTCGGAGCAGCTGCAGGTAACAAAAAGGCGGCATATTAGACTTGATTGGTTGGAAAATAGTAGAGAAATTGTAGAACAATCAGCGGAAAATTCACAGAAACATAGTAACAAACTAAAATAATTTGTGTGATAAGACAGGCAGGTAAGTATTGATCCATCACAAGATGCTCTAGTCTGGTTTCTCCTAGCCTTTTTCAATTAATTAAACAGAAGCTTAAGCTATATATGTCCATGCAAACACCCTCTGCAAACCTGCTGCGTCTTTAGTTTCTTGTATGAAAACAATTGCCATATATTTAGAAGAAATACAATTTTCAAGCACAACCACTATTTTGAACAAGCTCCAGTAGATATACTGAAATCAACCAGATCTTCCCTCAATTAGCAGATCCTTCTTTGGCAACTTAACTAGTTGAAAATTAACAACTCAAGATAGACCATTAACTTAATGCAGATTGGCATAGGGCTATAAAAAAAGTATTGTATCACCATAGAAGAACAAGTTCTGAAACAATCGAACGTCAAAATTCAATTAAACAAGATTCCGCCAACGACAGCACCTAGGCATCAGGCATGGATTGTCTGTCCAGGTGAATGAACTAGCTTATAACATAATGATGAACAGAGAAATTGGACAAGCGGTAAGATAAGAATGCAAAACAGAGTCTGCCTTTACCTGAAAAAGAAAATATTGGCAGTGGTCATTGGAAAGCGGCTGAGACGACTTGATTATCTGATGCAGATCGGTGTCCATGAGCTCAGAAACCAGGTACACATCCTTGAAGCTCCTCCTATGTATGGGCATCATTATATCCTTGAGACAGATCACATTCTCGTGGCGCAGGTGCCGGAGGAGCTTGAGCTCGCGCAGCGTCCTCAGCGCATCGACGCGGTTGTCGAAGACGTTGTTGATCTTCTTGATCGCGACCTTCTCGTTGGTCTCCTGGTTGATGGAGGAGCAGACGATCCCGTAGGCCCCTCTCCCGATGGGCTTGATCGGCACGTACTTGGTGTCGATCTCAAACATGGTCTGCCACATGGTGTAGTAGTGCTTCCCGTGGTTCCCCATGCCGTTTGGAGGATCCACCATCGTCGCCATTTTTCTGCCGAGAGAAAGTGAACATATGAGTGACAGCCTAGAAGAGAAAATTAAGGACGCATGGCAACGAAAAGAGTTCACTAGTTTGTTACTGACAGAAAGACAGACAGACAGTGTGAGTGACGATCTTAGGCTACACCGATTTGCAGTAATTTTTGCACAAATGACGCTTATTAACTTTTTTCCCCATGGTAGCAGCCTCTGCTTCCATTCCACAGGCTTATCCTCGCCCTCTAACACAATACAGTTTTGTGTTTACTACAGTGTCTAACACACCGACTTGCAGTATTCTTGCACAGAACAGCTTATGAACTTGACTTTTTTCCATGGTTACAGCCTCTGCTTCAATCAAGATTTTACCCTCGCCCACAATACAGATTTTCTTTACTACAGTGTCTAACACAATTTGTTTGACTTAGCCAACGTTCTTTTGTGAATCAGAGCCAGCCACCCTCCCCGGCCTCCACTACACAATCCTAGACCCAGAGCACCACAATTCAGAGCTCAATCGGATCAAAATTGCCGCATTTGGACTCAAATCCAATTGCCCCGTTACCTAAGACGAGCACACATCCTAGCGGCGGCCGGAAGCTAGCAGCCCAATTCGCCAGCGGCAAGCAAGCGGCCACCGCATAAGCTAAGATGCCTTAGGAAAGAAAGAAGGAGAGAGACCCTGCTCCCAGGGGAATTCGATCGCTCACCTCAGGAGGCAGCAACACCAGCAGGAGGAGCAGGAGCAGTGGCCGATCTGAAGGTCCAACCGAAGAGGACTTCCGGGAGTGGGGGAGGAAGGGGAGCGCACGCGGAGGGCGGAGGGCGGAGAGCGACCGAGCAGGTGAGAGCACTTGCTACTTTTTTATTACTGGGGAACGAGCGAAGAATGTGCCACTGGAGGAGTGGGAATTCGAGTATGGGAAGAAGATGGCGATGGGTGGTGCCGCTCAGAACCAGCGAGGGTCAGCTAGCAGAGGAAACACGCGGCGGCCTAGGGAAAGAACTCGCCAAGCAGCCGAGATATATACCCACGCCGAGCCCACATGGCCACCAGACACATGGCCGCGCCTCCTCCCCCATTCCCTTCCGGGCAAGCCGCCCGCCGGCTTTCCGGCCTGCGGCCGCGGCCGCACGTGCCCACGTCGGTCCGCGTAGCGTGCTCCGCCGGCGCGACGGCCATGCGCGCTTGCGTGTCCGGCGCCGGACGGGGCGACGGAGGCGCGTCGATCCTGGGAGAAAGCGTGGGTCTTTCGCCTTGGGCCGATCTGGGCAGTGGTTTCCTTGCCTTTTCGCCTGGGTGTTTTGCCCGCCTCGTGAACCCTGCGGTACACGGAGGAGCGATGCGTGCGCAGCGCACGCGTGAGCTGCCCAACTTTTTTTGGACCTTCATTCAGACGTACTGACGTAGGTAGGGTAGCCCTTTCCTACGCCATCCACGCAGGAGCTGCTTGCCAATATCGGCCTACTCTCTTGTTCAGGGAACAAATTAGGCCACACCTCCTCCATCTCATATTTCCTACCCGGATCCGTGTTTGTCGTTTCAGAAAAATATCATCGACATTATGGATATTCGACTTGATGTCCTTGCGTTTTTTAGACAAGGCAAAAGCTTCAACTTTTTCATGATTAAGTTAAGAAGAAGCGAGTTGTCCTAGGTGACTTCAATGATATCTCTCGTGTCACGAGAACCAATATAAGGTTGGGTGTTTAAAAGGGTGGCTTTACCAAGCCCACCAAATTTTAAACCTCATGTTTGCATCTGTGTGTCTTATAAAGATAGAATATTTTTTTAGTAGGAGGCGACGTTTCGTTGATAGTGAGGTGTCTGTGGTGACTTCGTTAATTTTAAGACCCGATTTATCGGCTCAGTCTTTCAGAAATGCTCATAGGAATAGAGTGTGTGTGCGTGCGTTTATAGGAGTGAGTATATGTGCGTGTATATGAGCGCTTGCATTTGTACTGTGTTTCTAAAAAAAAACTCTTGCGTCGCTTGTAGTAATGCGGTTAGCCATTGGTTAGGCTTACACAACTCATGAGCGATTAGCTTGCACAACTTTCTGGATCTTTTGTGGGCAAAAGGGTACATGTAGTGACTAAGGGTTAACTCGACAAATGTCCTAGATGAAGGACTTAGGATCGGGGGAATAGGGCATCGGATGAACTCGAAGGTAAAATCAGTCAAACAAGGTGTGTATCGAGAATAAACGTGGTAATCAACTTGGCTTACTCTCAATCTGTCCCTGACTGTCCTCTCCCGACCCCTATATATAGGTGGTCGGGTCTCAAGGAACCGGTCGGATTCGATATATATTACAATATCGGTATACGAGATAAACTTGTACTTCGACTATGATTACACTTGGGCCTAGCTTAACGGGCCTCAGGGGTACACAAGTAACGGGCTCTATTATCTATACCCTTGTCAGTAGCCCCCGAGATTCTACCCGAATTGTAGATTCGGGTTGAATCTCAAATCTTCATATCTTCGACTTGATTAATCTTTCGATTTCTTCTGCTTCCTGTATTCAAAATAAATAACTTTCATTATATCGTCTCGCAAGGGGTTTTGGTTAACAAGCCTGACAGCTCTGACAAATCAAGAGGTCAGTTAACTGCTGGAGCAGATACTTGTTACCTACTTTAAATTCAATCCCCTTGGACTTGAATTTAGGAAACTGGTCAAACCCATTCTTTGCCGCATTTAGGACTTACAAAGAACGAGTTCCAGTGGTTCTCAGGGTACCCAGTGCATCCACCGAGATTTTCTTCGCGTCGTAGATACGGAAAGTTACTAGCAGAACGCATTCAGGTGCGTATACTAGGCCACACAGGACGGATCTTAGGGTCTTACCTTCGTGATTTCTATGACCACGACATTCAAGCTTTGTCACGATGACTTAGCCTGAGAATCATTTGACTTCTTATTGCAAGCCTTGTTTGACTGTTGAAATGTGCCAAATATTCGAGTTGTTCTTCAAATAACTTATGAATAACTCCCGATGGGAGTAATCGATTTTTATTTTGTCGACAATGAAGTCGAAGATTGTTGTCAACGAAAGGTAGTCGATTACAGCCTTTGACTTCTCTTCAATGTTATCCATTATCATCAGGTGCACGACCAGTGCTCCCGATGGGAGTAGCCCCGAGGCTATAGCTGAAATTTTTCGGGTATAGGCTCAAAATATACATATTGCCTTTTCGTCTATCTCTTGCGGTACTCTTGGTACGATTGTGCTGGACTGGTCGTCCAGGTTTTTCCGGATATTAGTAGCCCCCGAGTCCATGAGGGGGTGCGTCGTGATCAATATTGTTCTGCCGCATTTCTTTTTATCCTTGTAGCCTTTATCCAGACGGGCACGGCAAATTAGAGTCCCCATGGGTGGGGCAAGCTTTTTGTCGAATATCGTGGGCGAATTAGAGTCGTAAGACCAAATCTCCTACCACAAAAGATCGTGGGCGAACTCGACTACTATGGTAGTTTCATAGACTTTGCTGATATTGCATAGCTCTGGCTAGTGCGACATCTCTTGCTTCATCGAGTGCGTCAACGTCGTCTTGAAGTGCTTCTGTAGAAGTTGCTTCGTCGTAAGCCGCAATTCTTGGGGCTTCATGGGTGATTTCGACTGGAAGCACAGCTTCTGCGCCATGGACCAGGAAAAAGGAAGTTTCCTGGGTAGCCGCATTAGGCGTAGTTCTAAGACTCCAAAGTACGGAGGGTAGCTCATCTACCCAGGCGTGTTTGGCTTTCTCTAGGGGCGCTAATAGCCTCTTCTTTATTCTGTTGCATATTAAGTCGTTGGCTTTCTCGACTTGTCCATTTATCTTTGGGTGTGCTACGGACGCGAATTTCAGTTTGATTCCCATACTCTCGCAGTAGCTTTTGAACTCTTTCGATGTAAAGTTTGTCCCATTGTCTGTAATGATGCTATGTGGCACTCCGAAACGAAATACTATAGACTTGATGAAGTTGATTGCTGCTGTGGAATCTTGGGTTGTTACCGGGGCCGTCCCTACCCATTTAGTAAATTTGTCTACTGCCACTAACATATAGACATGTCCTCCTGGCCAGGACTTGTGTAGTTTCCCTACCATGTCGAGACCCCATTGTGCAAAGGGCCAGGATAATGGTATCGGCTGTAGTTCTGCTGCTGGTGCGTGTGGTCGAGATGCAAACCATTGATAGGCCTGACACCTTCTGACTATATCTTTTGCATCTTCGATGGCCGCTAACCAGTAGAATCCTACACGAAAGGCTTTAGCTGCAATAGCTCTGCTGCTAGCGTGATGCCCACACACTCCTGCGTGGATATCTTTTAATATGTCTTATCCTTCTTGAGGGGTGATGCATCGCTGTAGTACGCCAGTTATGCTTTTCTTGTACAATTTCCCCTGTAACATGACGAAAGCCTTGGATCATCGTATTATGCTTGTTGCTTCAACTGTATCTTCGGGTAGTGTTTTGTTTATTATGTAAGCTAGATACGGCTGCATCCAGGTTTCTTCAACCATCATAACTTCCTCTGGTTCTATTGTGCTTCCTGTACCAGGCTTGCCAGCCCCGAGCCTGTTGTTGGGTGCTAGCTTGGCTCTCGTGTAGTCGAAGTCTTGCTATTTTTTATTGATCTTACTATGATTTCTTCCCAAAATACTCCTGGTGGTATAGGCAGGCATTGGGACCCGATATTTGCTAGATTGTCGGCTTCCTCGTTGCTAGCCCTGCTGACGTGTGAAACTTCGCATCCATCGATTGTTCCCTCTAGATAGTAGTATAGGTTCCTGTATGCCATCATGTTGTTGCTGATGGCGTCGCGCCTGTTCATCACTTGCTGGACGACGAGGTTCGAGTCCCCGAATATTTTCAGTCGAGTTGCTCCACATGCTTTAGCCATTTTCATTCCATGGAGCAAAGCCTCGTATTTGGCTTCATTATTGGAAGCTTGCGGAAAACTCATCCTTAACACATATTTCAATTTGTCGCCTTGCGGTGATATCAAAACTACTCCTGTGCCTTGGAATCTTTTTGATCCGTCGAATACGTTGTCCATACGCTTGATAAATCTGGTGGTCCTGTGTTTTGTAGTTCTAGCCACTCTGCTGTGAAATCCGGTAATACTTGAGATTTGATTGCTTTTCATTTTTCGTACGTGATGTCCAGGGGTGATAGTTCGATCCCCCATAAGGAGACACATCCTATTGCTGCAGGGTTGTTCAATATGTTTGATAGTGGGGCTTCGTTAACCACTATGGTTGGATGCACCGCGAAATATTGCCGTAACTTTTGTGCTGTTGTGAATACACTGTATGCAAGCTTTTGATAGTGCGGGTACCTCTGCTTTGTTGGAGATAATACTTCGCTAAGGAAATACACCGGCCTATGGACTCCGTGCACCTTTCCTTCTTCGCTTCTCTCGACAACCGATACCGTGCTTACCACTTGATGTGTGGCTGCGATATATAGTAGTAGCGGCTCTTTTTCTTTGGTGCGACCAACACTGGTGGTGTGGAGAGCACTTTTTCAGTTGCGCAAAAGCTATATCTGCTTTCTCTGTCCACTCGAACTTGTCATCTAATTTTTTCATGAGTGTGTAGAAGGGAAGAGCTTTTTCTCCTAATCGCGCGACAAATCGACTTAATGCTGCGACGCGTCCTGCGAGCTTTTGTACATCGTGTAGTTTTGCTGGTTTCCCCATTGTTAGTATTGCTTGGATTTTTTTGGGTTTGCTTCTATGCCTCTTGCTGACACCAAGAATCCTAGAAATTGTCCTGCTGACACGCCAAAAGAATATTTTGTCGGGTTAAGCTTGAGCTTGTACCTGTTTAGGTTGTCGAAGGTTTCCATCAAATCACTGATTAACGACTCCTCCTTTCTTGTAGTGATGACCATGTCGTCGATGTAGACTTGGATGTTGCGTCCTATTTGACTTTCGAGGCAGTTTTGCATCATCCGTTGGTAAGTTGCTCCCGTGTTTTTTAGGCCGAAAAGCATAACTTGATAGCAGAACACACCGTATGGTGTAATAAAAGCAGTTTTTTCTTCATCTTCTTTCTTCAACTTGATCTGGTTGTAACCAGAATATGCGTCCTGGAAGGAAAGCCTCGCGCATCTCGCTGTTGAGTCTATTATCTGATCAATGCGAGGTAGCAGAAAGGGATCCTTGGGACAATGCTTGTTGAGAGATGTGTAGTCGACACATACTCTTTGTACATCTGTATTTTTCTTGGGGACGATAACTGGGTTGGATACCCAAGTTGATGCTTTGATTTCTCTGATGAATCCTGCGTTTTCTAGCCTGTGTAGCTTGGATGCTATTGCTTTTCTTTTGGGTTCATCAAACCGTTGCAGAGGTTGCTTGACTGGCTTTGCCTTTGGATCCACATTTAGTTCGTGCTCAACAAGTTCCCTGGGAACCCCTGGCATGTCTGAAGGACATCAGGCAAAGATTTCCCAGCGCTCACGGAGGAACTCGATGAGCGCGCTTTCCTATGCGGGGTCCAAGTTTACTGCTATGGAGGTGGTTTTGTTCGGGTCCGAAGGGTGGACCTAGATTTTCTTCGAGTCTTGGGTTGCATCGAAAGCCTGATCTGGCAGGGATCGACCGACGTCGGGTAGCACATTGTGATCAGTTTCGCCCCTGAGTCTTGCATATTCGTCTGTCATGCTGAAAGTTTGCACCATCCTATTGAATTCTTTGTTGCAAGTGTTGGATACTTCGAAACTGCCTTGTACCGTGATGGTCCCTTTAGGTCCTAGAATTTTGAGTGTTAAATATGCATAATGAGGGACTACCATGAATTTTGCAAATGCTGGTCGCCCCAGGATTGCGTGATACTGTGAAGGCTAGTCCATTACTTCGAACTCTAATTTTTCTCTGCGGTAATTGCTACTATCGCCAAAGCAAACATCGAGTTCTATTTTCTCGAGGGGGTAGTTTGCGCTCCCTGGTACTATTCCGTGGAAGGAGCAGTCTGTCGGCTTCAGGCTTTCCACCGAGATGCTCATTGCCCTCAGGGTTCTTGCGTATATTAGGTTTATGCCGCTTCCTGCATCCATGAATACTCGCCCAATTTCGTATCCTCCTATTTGTGCCTTCAACACCATTGGCGCGTGCCCTGGCCTGGGTACTTTCCTTGGGTGGTTTTCTCTGCTAAACCTGACTGGCTGGTCTGACCACCTCAAGTATTTTGTAGTGGCTGGTGGTGATGGTATTGCTAGGTTTACTTGTCTTGATATACTCTTCTGCTTTTTTTTGGATTTTGGCACCGGCTGGATCATTGCGGATATGTATACTTTCGATTCCAGATGTTTTGCAAGACGTTGCATTTGATATCCTTGACTTGTATTCCTTCCTTCTTGACGTGCTCCTTGGTTCGGGTCCAGAGCGCTTTGCAACCTTAAGAATATTCTACAGTCCTTCATTTGGTGATTAGAAACTCTCTTCCCATCCAAGTACGCATAGTGAATGCGACAAGGGCCATGAAGCATGTCTTCTGCCGATGGGCCTGAGTACTTTGGCTTTTCTTTTCCTCGACTGCTTCTATCTTGAAACTCTCTGCTTTTGTAGCCTTCCTCGTCCCTTCTTTCATATCCTGCAGCTATCTGGTTTCGCCTTGTGTGGCTGTCCTCATTGCGAGACCTTCGCCTTTGCCTGCTTGTTCTGTCGACTTCTGGTGAACGCGCCCTTTTGTTGTTGTACGCATCTTCTCCATCGGCGAATCTATTTGCTACTTCCATTAATTCTGATACTATCCTGGGCTTTGTTCTCCCTAACTCTTCCACGAGATCCGAATGGCGAAGGCCAGCCGAAAAAGCATCTACTGCCCGTTCGTCGGAGACGTCTTCCGCAGAGTTTTTTTATTATACTCCACCTCTATATGTTTGAACGTAGAGTTTCATCCTTCCTCTGTATGCATGACTTAACTTCTTCTAGCGATGCTGGCCGTTTATATGTCGAATGAATTTTTTTTGTAAATTAACTCTCCAGTTCTCCCCAACTTCCAATGGAATCGTTGGGCAGGGTACTTAACCAAGACCGTGCTGCTCCGGTGAGGTGTAGCTGTAGGCTTTGCATCACCGTTGCTCTTGTTCCTCCGAGTATTTATACTGCTTGTAGGTAGTCTGATAGCCATAATCTGGGTTCCTGTGTCCCATCATACTTTTGATGATCGTGTGGTAGTTTGAATCCTTTGGGTACTCACGTTCTGCGAACCCTTCGGGTAAAGCATAGCGCGCCCATCTCTTTTTCGTCGTCTTCATAGTTTTCTTCTTTCCACACATAGCGTGCGTTGTTTACCCTTGCTTGTGCTATGATACTCCTTACATCCTCCCTTCGTGCCTTGCGCTTTTCGTCGCCTGATGACTCGCTTGTTTGGCTTTGCGAGGGTTTGCGCTTGAAGTTTTTCTTTTCCTCGTCCTCGTAATATGTCGCCTTCCTCTCTGGAGAACGTCTCCTTAGTCTATCTTCTACTAACCCGAGGCTTCTTATTGCAGCTTGGTGCATGTGTTCCCGTGAATCTCCGGGTTCTAGTTGTGTAGTTAGTAGGTACGCCTGTGCTGCTACTAATGCTGCTTCTGGTGTTTCCTGTAAAAAATCCTCCTCGTCGTCTGCAAGATGTACACTTATGCTCCTTGCATGGTTTTCTTCCCTTGCTCGCGCCGTTGCTCTCCAATTGTGTTTTGGATCTCTATGTCTATCTCTGCTGGATTCTGATGCTTCGCTGTACTAATCCCAGTATTCTCCACTTGATACACTATTGTTTTCTTGGCTTCTCTTGAACTCGTCTTTTTCCTCCCTCAACTTCTTTTTGTTTTGATGCAGGGCGTACTGGTACCTCATCAGAACTTCTCTTCTTGAATTGGCGGGTACTTCCGTGCCATGATTGATGGCTGGCATGATGATTCTCCACTCCCCGGTGGAGACGTGAATTTTCTCCTTCTCCTTTTTACTATTGCTCCTTGATTTGCCGACTTGCATGTCGATTGCTGTGTTATCGACATGGTCGTTCTCTTCTGCTGCTTCGGTGATGATGACACATAACTATTGTATATTGCCAGAGACGCCACCGGTTTGGGTGACGAAGTCCTTTTGGCTAGGATATGGTTGGCCCACGGTTTCTCCTATGTCGAGTTTTTCCGTGATTTTGTCGCGTTCTTCGATTTTTCCTCCTGCATCTTCTGCTACTGTGAAGCTGACCGGCGAATTTACCTCGCTAGAAGAGCCCACCGATGATCCAGATATTGTAACTGTCTTGATTTTGCTCGCCGACGGATCCAGTTTTGTTGGATCTGAAAGACGAATCATACCCGAAAGTCCGACGCAAAAGCTCAGACTCCCGATCGTCAACTCCATCTTCTGGTTTTCGTCGACTTCTGAACTGCTGTTGGCTAAAAGTGAAAAAGCCGTCGAATTCATGATTCCAACACCCCTGGTCCCCACGGTCGGCGCCAATTAACGAGGGTTAACTCGACAAATGTCCTAGATGAAGGACTTAGGATCAGGGGAATAGGGCGTCGGATGAACTCGAAGGTAAAATCAGTCAAACAAGGC
The DNA here is from genome assembly GCA_007115705.1 of Dactylis glomerata. Lineage (NCBI taxonomy): Eukaryota > Viridiplantae > Streptophyta > Magnoliopsida > Poales > Poaceae > Dactylis > Dactylis glomerata. The sequence continues at coordinate 2,208,247 of QXEO01000964.1, read as the reverse complement.
GTACATCAAGAATAAATGTGGTAATTGATACGTCTCAAACGTATCTATAATTTTTGATGCTCCATGCTTGTTTTTACACCATTTGCCTATTGTTTCGTTACACTTCGTGGCACTTTTATGCGATTTCCGGAACTAACCTATTGACAAGATGCCACAGTGCCAGTTCCCTGTTTTCTGTTGTTTTTGTGTTTCAGAAGTGATACACAGGAAATATTCTCGGAATTGGACGAAACAACATCTTAAAGTCTTATTTTACCCGGAAGCTTCCAGAGATCCGAAGAGGAGTAGGAGGTGGGCCACAGGGGCCCCACACACCATGGTGGCACGGCCAGGCCCCTGGCCGCGCCAGCCATGTGTGAGGGCGCCTGGTCCCACCCCTGACATCGCCCCTTCGCCTATAAGAAGCCTCGGGACGGAAAACCCTAGGGGGTCGGCAATTTTCCAGAAAGAGTTCCGTAGTTCCGCCGCCGCCACCGACGAATTTTGGGGGACAGAAGTCTCTGTTCCGGCACCCTGCCGGGACGGGGAAGTGCCCCCGGAGCCATCTCCATCGGTCTCCATCGCCGTCTCCGCCGTCTCCATCGACCTCACCGCCATCTCCATCAACCTTGCTGTCTCCTATGATGAGGAGGGAGTAGTTCATCCCCGGGGCTAAGGGCTCTACCGGTAGCTATGTGGTTCACCTCTCTCTCCCATGATGTGATCTTTATGTGATCATGAGCTTTGTATCATGTTGAACAAGTAGATGTTATTATTTAGATGTTATGTGTACTCTAGTGGTGATTGTTAAAGTAATCTATTCCTCCTGCCTTGGTGTAACGGTGACAGTGCGTGCATCATGGTGGTACTTGGTTTAGGCTATGATTGTGATCTCTTGTGGATTATGAGAATAATTATTGCTATGATAGTTTGAGTGATCTATTCCTCCTTTCATGGTGTAATGGTGCCAGTGTGTGCACCGTGTTAGTACTTGGTCTAAGTTGCAATGATATCTATCTTGAGTTGTGCTTTGATTTGGATATCTCTATGAGTGGTGTTTGTCAAGTACTTGATGAACTTTAAGGGGTGCTTCTGGAGCCACTACACAATGATTAGTGTTATTCAATAGGAGGGTAATTCAGAGTACCATAGTGGAGAGAAGTTATCTATTTGTTCATTCATGTTATATTGTTGGGAGTGTGTCCACTAGTGAAAGTATGATCCCTAGGCCTTGTTTCCAAGCTTTGCACACCGTTTACTTGCTATTTTGTTACTTGTTTGCTCGCAGCGATATTTATTTCACATCACGTTTGCTACTTATAATCATCTATACCACTTGTATTTCACTATCTCTTCGCCGAACTAGTGCACCTATACATCTGACAAGTGTATTGGGTGTGTTGGGGACACAAGAGACTTTCTGTATCGTAATTGCAGGGTTGCTTGAGAGTGATAGCTTTGACCTCTAACCTCCCTGAGTTCGATAAACCTTGGGTGATCCACTTAAGGGAAACTTGCTGCTGTTCTACAAACCTCTGCACTTGGAGGCCCAACAAGTATCTACAAGAATAGAAGTGCGTAGACATCAAGCTCTTTTCTGGCGCCGTTGCCGGGGAGGTAAGGTAAAAGGTACCCGCATCCTCCTGTGTGAGTGCTTGGAGTTATTTCCTTTAGATTCTGCAATTACATCTTTTTGTTTCTTGTTTTTATTTTCACTAGTTAGGCTTAATGGAAAATAAAGAGTTCTCTAGTCTTTTTCCTGAGTTTAGATATGAAGTGTTTGAAGAGAAAATTGAAAAACCTTTGGAGCTTAATTTGCATGCTAATAGTGTTGTTAGTATGAATGCTTTGAACACCGTTATTGCTAATGCTATGGAAAAGTCTAAGCTTGGGGAAGCTGGTTTTGTTAAGCTTGATATTTTTAGTTCCCCAGCTTTAGTGGAGAAAATTTGTTCTGATAATATTTTATCTCCCATATGTGATGTTCCTTCTTATGATGATATGTTTGAAGAATATGCTTTGAGAAATAGCTGTTCTTTAGCTTGCGATGATACTAAACCTCTAGTTTATGATGGCTATGATGATGAGTATAATATTTTCAGTTCACCTACTATTGAGGATAAAATTAGTTATGATTACAATATGCCTCCTATTTATGATGATTATGGTGATGAGAATAATTATTCTGTTGAATCTGCTCGTACTACTATTGTTCCTGTGGTGAGTATTAATTCTTTTATGCATGTGGCTCATGATAGGGATGTTTTATGTGATAGTTATATTGTTAGTTCTATTCATGATGCTACTGAAAGTTATTATGAGAGAGGGAAACATGGTTTGATGGATCTGAACAATATTGAGTTTCCCCTCTTTATGTTGCAAATCTTGAAGTGGCACTTATTTTATCTATCCATGCTTGCTACTATGTGCCTCGTTGATTTATTTTCTTACAAGATTCCTATGCATAGGAAGTGGTTCAGATATAAATGTCTTTCACATCTGCTTTTTGATGCTCTCTATTGCTTTAAGTTCCTATATGGCGCCTTTGCCTCAAGCTCTTATATGGCGCCCACATGAGCATCTTTGCAAATTACTGCGCCTAGCTCAAAGGCGTTAAAGAAAAGCACTCTTGGGAGATAACCCATTGTTTATTTTCAGTAATTTTTCTTTTATTTGAGTCTTGGAAGTTATTACTACTGTAATGACCGCTCCCTATCCTTTTTATTTCGTTTTTGTGCCAAGAGAAGCCTCTAATTTAAGTGAGGTAAGATTTGGGGATGTTGCTGTCCTGAAACAATTTTCGGTGCTGCACCGTAAACATTCGTGAAAATTCTCTGTATATCTTTTGGACCTGCGATTTCTTGTGCATATGCCCCAGGTTATATCCAAACTTTCGTTAGTTGAACACTTTTTTATTTGAGCAACAGAAAACCCCTCAAAAATTTGGCCTTTGTCAGCTGTTCTGTTTTGACAGATTTCTACCAATATTTGTGTTTGCCGCTTTATCGCTTTCTTTTGAGTTCTTTTGATGACGGAACTTTTGGGGAAGTTGCTACAGTAGTATATAATTTATATGTGGTGGTTTTGAGTTGAAACCTGAAGCAAAAAGGGTTGATTCATTATTATGCTTAAACTAATGTTGCTAATAGATTTGTGTTTAGTTTTGTATGAAGGAAGTTTTCAAGTGTAGGGATTGTAGAATGATGAGATGAGTTGAAGAATGGACAAAAGCTCAAGCTTGGGGATGCCCATGCATCACCCCAAGAAATATCCAAGAGGTACAAGCGTCAAAGCTTGGGATGCCCCCGAGGCACCCCTTCTTCATCGGCAAAAATCAGGTCACCTTTCAAGACACTATATTTTTATTGCTTCATGCACTATGTGTTTTTCTTGGAGCGTCAGTTGTTTTAGTTTTCAGTATTAGTTTTGTTTTGTTTGCTGCAATAAATGGTTAGATCACATCATGTTTCTTTTGGAGGAGATGAACTCGGTTTTCATTTGCCAAGAACACTCTAGTTTTCACTCCTATCGTTTCAACGAGTGTTCTCTTTTTCTGCTACCGGGTTTAGCTTGCATTTTTCGCCTTGATTTGTATTCAGATCTTGTTATATCTTTTCATCAAGGTGTATTTTTGCCTCTGGTCTTTATTGGTTTTCATCAAAAGAGGTGTCTATAAAAGTTTGAATGGTGTTGGAAAAGAGAAAAAGCTTTATGCAAAAAAATGGTACAAGAAGGAGCTTGTGTAGACTACGGCTTAGGCTTTTGCATGTCATGCTTGATGTCTTTTTGATAGTATGCTTAGTGGTTTTGCTGTAGCATGACTTGTCTCAAATAACTGAGATTGCTTAATGAGCCTTTGAAAAAAATCATGCGTTGTTTTTATTGTATGGAAGCATTATTTTGGTTTTCTCCTTGATGCTTTATTTGGGTTGACTTGGCGCATGCTCACACATGTTAGACTCTTACAAAGTCGCCAATAGCCTCTATGATCATTTAGTTTTTGACTTTTGATGCCATCTTATGTTTCTTTTAATGGTGCTTTGTCGCTTTGCATGATTATGGCCGTTATTGCTCTCTTAGTTGGTCGCTCCCAGTCTTTTGCTAGCCCTCATTTTGTACTGAGTATGAGCTCTACTCGTGCATCCAACTCCTAAAAGCCAAAGTTTGCCATTGTGTCCACTATAAATTCCTATGCATGGTATTTGCAAGCCATTCCAAGTAAATTTGCATGTGCTACCTTTCAAAAAACTTCTCGTTTTGTGACACTGTTTTCAGCTCATGGGGACGTAGTGGTCGGATTTGCTATCTTCCATATTGCTTATTCCAAAAAGAAAAAAAAAGAAAAAAAAGAAAAGAAAAAAGGCACTCCTCCATGGAATGTGAATGTTGGTGGGCACCCGATGGAATCGGTTAGCCATGGTTTGTGAAAGGAAAAAAAGGTGGGGAGGAGTGCCAAGCTTTATAAAAGAGCACAAAAGTGCCAATCTCTCTCAAAAACTTGCTTCATTTTTGTATGGAAGATAGTAAGAACCCCATTGCCAGTCGTTGACAAAGACAACCACCTCTCAAAACCAATTTTTATCTCTCTGTTTTACAAATGAAAAGCTCTAGCACATGTTTAATCACTGCTTCCCTCTGCGAAGGGCCTTTCTTTTACTTTTATGTTGAGTCACCACCTTCTATCTTTATGCACCATTAAGAGAGCATAGTTGTCATTCTGAGTATAATGTGCATTGTCCCAAAGTTTATCATTGATTGATTCATAATTATGGTTTCACTTGTTCTCAAATTATTTGTATCTAGTCGCCCTCTTAAACTTGAAGGTGTCCTATGCATTTATGTTTTGCTCTCCATGAAGGACAAGCTGAAAACCATTTGTATGTTTTTCCTTATGATTTGAACACACGTTTGACTTTCATTGTTTCATTTTCATGATCTTTTGTTTGTGTTCATTTGCATGTTTACAACATGGTTGCTAAGTTCTTATTGTCAAGATTATATCTTCATGCCCATGTTTTAAGTTCTTATGATCACAGCTCACAATGCTTACATACTTGATCAAGATTGTGTAGGTGCATGTCACCTCAAAAATTATTCTTTTGTTATCACTTACCTACTCGAGGACGAGCAGGAGTTAAGCTTGGGGATGCTTGATACGTCTCAAACGTATCTATAATTTTTGATGCTCCATGCTTGTTTTTACACCATTTGCCTATTGTTTCGTTACACTTCGTGGCACTTTTATGCGATTTCCGGAACTAACCTATTGACAAGATGCCACAGTGCCAGTTCCCTGTTTTCTAATGTTTTTGTGTTTCAGAAGTGATACACAGGAAATATTCTCGGAATTGGACGAAACAACATCCTGAAGTCTTATTTTACCCGGAAGCTTCCAGAGATCCGAAGAGGAGTAGGAGGTGGGCCACAGGGGCCCCACACACCATGGTGGCGCGGCCAGGCCCCTGGCCGCGCCAGCCATGTGTGAGGGCGCCTGGTCCCACCCCTGACATCGCCCCTTCGCCTATAAGAAGCCTCGGGACAGAAAACCCTGGGGGGGTCGGCAATTTTCCAGAAAGAGTTCCGTAGTTCCGCCGCCGCCACCGACGAATTTCGGGGGACAGAAGTCTCTGTTCCGGCACCCTGCCGGGACGGGGAAGTGCCCCCGGAGCCATCTCCATCGGTCTCCATCGCCGTCTCCGCCGTCTCCATCGACCTCACCGCCATCTCCATCAACCTTGCTGTCTCCTATGATGAGGAGGGAGTAGTTCATCCCCGGGGCTAAGGGCTCTACCGGTAGCTATGTGGTTCACCTCTCTCTCCCATGATGTGATCTTTATGTGATCGTGAGCTTTGTATCATGTTGAACAAGTAGATGTTATGTGTACTCTAGTGGTGATTGTTAAAGTAATCTATTCCTCCTGCCTTGGTGTAACGGTGACAGTGCGTGCATCATGGTGGTACTTGGTTTAGGCTATGATTGTGATCTCTTGTGGATTATGAGAATAATTATTGCTATGATAGTTTGAGTGATCTATTCCTCCTTTCATGGTGTAATGGTGACAGTGTGTGCACCGTGTTAGTACTTGGTCTAAGTTGCAATGATATCTATCTTGAGTTGTGCTTTGATTTGGATATCTCTATGAGTGGTGTTTGTCAAGTACTTGATGAACTTTAAGGGGTGCTTCTGTAGCCACTACACAATGATTAGTGTTATTCAATAGGAGGGTAATTCATAGTACCATAGTGGAGAGCAGTTATCTATTTGTTCATTCATGTTATATTGTTGGGAGTGTGTCCACTAGTGAAAGTATGATCCCTAGGCCTTGTTTCCAAGCTTTGCACACCGTTTACTTGCTATTTTGTTACTTGTTTGCTCGCAGCGATATTTATTTCACATCACGTTTGCTACTTATAATCATCTATACCACTTGTATTTCACTATCTCTTCGCCGAACTAGTGCACCTATACATCTGACAAGTGTATTGGGTGTGTTGGGGACACAAGAGACTTTCTGTATCGTAATTGCAGGGTTGCTTGAGAGGGATAGCTTTGACCTCTAACCTCCCTGAGTTCGATAAACCTTGGGTGATCCACTTAAGGGAAACTTGCTGCTGTTCTACAAACCTCTGCACTTGGAGGCCCAACAAGTGTCTACAAGAATAGAAGTGCGTAGACATCAGTAATCAACTTGGCTTACTCTCAATCTGTCCCTGACCGTCCTCTCCCGGCCCCTATATATAGGTGGCCGGGTCTCAAGGAACCGGTCGGGTTCGATACATATTATAATATCGGTATACGATATGAACTTATACTTCGACTATGATTACACTTGGGCCTAGCTTAACGGACCTCAGAGATACACAAGTAACGGACTCTATTATCTATACACTTGTCAGTTAGGTTAGCCCTTTCCTAATGCTACACGTAATGTCCTATCATAGTAACACCATCTATAAAGAGTTACGTCTATATCTCAGTCTGCTCTACTAATTGACAACAAATCAGCTGATACCTTGTCCATGTTATCTATCCTTCTAGAACATGTGTTGGTGGTTTAGTGAAATATCGACATTGAAAACATTGCTCAAATCGATAGTGTTGAATACAAATTGAAACTTTTTATGTGGGGGTGATTTCTAATGTGTTGGCTAGGCTATCTTGGATCTTTTGGACATGAGTGGTTACACAACTGACATTCATTCATTCAACATGCAAAGTCGTAGATCTTTTTTATGATCAAGGAGTGGCGTGGCATAGCTCTATGATCATGCCACGTGTAGGTGTGTTTCTTGTAGAACGGATGGAGAATCCTAAACGAACTTGAAGGTTTAGTTGATAATACATATAAACTGTTCTACTGATAAATGCAAATCGAAGCTATTTGATGTCGAACTTGGGTCTGTATGACCGAATGATCGAAATACTATGAGACTCCAGGTTTCCATATATTCAAATATTCGATGTATTACATCAGATATCTATTATATTTATGGTTCACAATTCAATTTCAAGATAAATTGATAGTTAAAATGGTAGTCAAACGAGACTCAGAATCTAGTGCTGAAGAGCTAGAAGGTTTGAGTCACACTCAACGCATAATATGGAGAATTCTCATTCAATCGGCATTTTGTGTGACACTTCTCTATTTTTCAAGGTCTTTAACCAGAAAAGTAGACACTAAAAGTCAAAATAGACTAAATATAGCCTAAACGATCTCACAAATAACCCTAACCAGATAGAGTAAATATATAATTTAAAATCTCAGTATACTCCTTCCCCGTGAACAAATTAAGCGATAGAGGTTCCTTGTTCTACTAATCCATGTGTTGGTTAGTTCTAAAAAAAATGTTAGCGTTGGCAACATCATCATCAAATGATACTACATAGTAAAATATGTATGAATATAATTGTAGTAGTGCGTAGGAGTGACGTCGGGTGCGAGGGCCATGATTGGATCTTTTGGTTACAAGTGGTTACACAGAACAGACGAATCAGCCTGTCCAATCTTTTGGATCTTGGACGAGGGATTATGCATGCTAGCTCCCCGGTCGTGTTTCCTTTTGTTCTAGGATGAACAGAGAATTGTAATCTATTGGAAAGTTAGTTTGTCACTTAGAGCAAGTACAATAGAGCTGGCTATAAAATTTTAAATATAATATTTATGCTTAGTTGGAAGAGAGAGAAGATAAGCGGGCTCTCATGCAAGAGCCAGCTGCAGTACGTGTTCCTAGACACTATGTAAGAGTGTCATGTGGGCCATGTTTCTTAAAGTAGTACCTTTTGATAGCTAACTATTGCATAAGTTAGCTATAATGCTGGCTATAGATGACATGATATTTACTTATAGCCAGCAGCCGGTTCTACCATTAAACTTGCTCTTATAAAACCCTGCAACAAATTTATTTGAAAACTGAAGGTTTCACTGAAAATAAAGATATTTTCATGGTTCCTCGGGAAGGGGTGATTCTAATTAAAAGACAAACTAGCGGAGCATTGTTGGAAGGGAAATAAAAAATATTGTTTTGTGATAAAGAGGAAACGATACAACATTTATTGTTCTCATATCTGCTTGCAAAATTCCAGGTAGGAGTTTGTTGTTTTTTATCTTCCACCACCTACTAGCATCACGAACATGCAACTGGTTGAGCAGCCTTAGTAAAAAAACTGAAAGCAAAATTCTAGGTAGGAGTTTGTGTTTTATTTTAGGCAATGTGGAATCAACGCAATGATATTGCTTTTAAGAAAAAATTCTAGTTTTGTAGGTTATTCACATATCTACCTACTGGATGGTCCTTACTTCAGCGTGCGGAGGCGCGGGCTACACATGATTCTGTTCTGCGTGTAGCGGACCAAGCTAGTATGCAGCCCCTCTCGCGCTCCTGTGTCACCTCCTCCGGGCGACATGGGGGCGGAAACCCTAATCCCCCCGCCACACCTCCCTTTCTCGCTCCCCCTCCACTCGTCGCCCCCGACGACGCCGTCGGCTAAGCGAGGCGACGTCGTGGCAGTTTTGGAGGCGGGCCACCGTGCCGACGATCGGAGGCGGCCCTGCAGGTGAAGATGGAGTGGAGGCCCTGCTGGTGTGCTGGCGGCTGATACGTCGCAAACGTATCTATAATTTTTGATGCTCCATGCTTGTTTTACATCAATTGCTTTGTGTTTTGTTTATACTTCGTGGCGTTTTTATGCATTTTCCGGAACTAACCTATTAACGAGATGCCACAGTGTCAGTTCCTGTTTTTTGCTACTTTTGTGTTTCAGAAAAGTTACACAGAAAATATTCTCGGAATTGGACGAAACAAAGCCTGAAGTTTCTATTTTTTCCGACACAAGACGGAGTCCAAAGCAGAGACGGAGGAGGGCCAGGAGGTGGCCACACCACCTGGTGGCGCGGGTCCACCCCTGGCCGCGCCACCACCTAGTGTGGGCCCCCTGGTACCCTCTGACATCGCCCCTCCGCCTATAAATTCACTCTGAGGCGAAAACCCTAAATCAATCGGCATTTTCCCAGAAAAAAGTTCCGCAGCGCCGTCGCCGTTGCAGACGAAGTTCGGGGGACATAAGTCTCTGTTCTGGCACCCTGCCGGGACGGGGAAATGCCCCCAGAGCCATCTCCATCGACTCCACCGCCATCTCTATCGACGTTGCTGTCTCCTACGATGAGGAGGGAGTAGTTCTCTGATGGCGTGTAGATGACGGCCCAGTTGGGAACCCCAAGAGAAAGTATGATGAGCACAACAACAAGTCTTCCCTCAGTATGAAACCAAGGTTTATCGAATCAGTAGGAGAAAGAGCCAACTTCTGAAGGTTGATGCTCGCTAGCTTCGCGACAGCTCTGGACAATTTATATATGGTGCCTCATTCAGGGGTAGCTTTGCACCAACAGCAACGTGGAACCTGCACACAACACAACCAAGTACTTTGCCCTAACTTACAATGAGGTTGTCAATCTCACCGGTTTGCTGTAAACAAAGGATTAAGCGTATCGAGTGGTAAAAGATAGTAGTTTACAAGAATATAAATAAAGCGAGTAAATGGTAAACGGTAATAACAATGTAAAAGAATAGGCTGGGGTCCACAGTTCACTAGAGGTGTCTCTCCATAAGATGAATAACATGCTGGGTAAACAAATTACAGTTGGGCAATTGATAGAATAAAGCAAGCGTACAAATGTCATGAGGATCACTATGAAATTCACTTGGGTGTTACAACATAATACATAGACCATAATCCAACTGCATCTATGACTAATAATCCACCCGCCGGATGTCATCCGAGCAACCGTTGGGTATTAAGTTGTAAGCAACAGATTATCGCCTTAAGCAAAGTGTGTAATGTAAACAATACAAATGTCCTTGAACACAAGATTGTTATTTTCTCCCTTGTAGTAACAGCACATCTACAACTTTAGAGGTTTCTGTCACTCCTCCAAGTTACTAGAGGCATGAACCCACTATCGAGCATAAATACTCCCTCTTGGAGTTACTAGCGTCTACTCGGCCAATATATCTACTAGCAACGGAGAGCATGCAAGATCATAAACAACATAGAGATAACATAAAGATGATAAATCAATAGATCAACTTGACAAAGTACCAATATTCATCGGATCCCAACAAACACAACATGTAGAATTACACAACGATGATCTTGATTATGATAGGCAGCTCACAAGATCTAAACATGAAGCACATGGAGGAGATGACAACCATCTAGCTAATGCTATGGACCCGTAGTCCAAGGTAGACTACTCACACATCACTCCGAAGGCAGGCATGGTGAGGAAGAAGGCCTCCGGCGGTGATTCCCCTCTCTGGCAGGGTGCCGGGAAGAGCTTCTGGACCCTCCCAATCTCACATCGACGACAGTGGCGGCTTATAGTATGTTTCGTGGAAAATTGATCGGGGCTTTAGGGTTTTCTCGTCGAGGGGAATATATAGGTGGAAGGGCGGCGTTAGGAGGAGGGCTAGGTGGCCCCATCACCTGGTGGCGTGGCCGACGGCTGGCCCGCGCCACCTTATGGTGTGGGTGGCTCCTGGTCCCCCTCTGTCTCAGCTTTGGACTCCGTCTCGCTTTGGGAAAAATAGGAACTTCAGCTTTTGTTTTGTCCAATTCCAAGAATAATTCCTCTGTAACTTTTCTGAAACACAAAAATAGCAGAAAATAGGGAACTGAGCATCGTGGCATCTCGTTAATAGGTTAGTTCTGGAAAATGCATAAAAACGCCACGAAGTGCAACAAAATACAAAGCAAATGGTGCATAAACAGGCATGGAGCATCAAAAATTATAGATACGTTTGATACGTATCAAGTATTCCCAAGCTTAACTCCTGCTCGTCCTCGAGTAGGTAAGTGATAACAAAACAATAATTTTTGAGGTGACATGCACCAACACAATCTTGATCAACGATGTAAAGCATTGAGTGCTAAGATCAAAGTACTCTAACATGGGCATAAAAGACATAATCTTGACAATAAAACTTAGCAACCATGTTATAACATGAAAAGTAACACAAACAAAAGATTATGAGTAGTGATGCATTGAAAGTCAAGTGTGTGTTTCGAGCATATAGAAAAATATAGCAAAGTGGTTTTCAGCTTGTCCTTCATGATATAGCAAAACATAAATGCATAGGACACCTTCAAGTTTAAGAGGGCGACTAGATACAAATAATTTAAGAACAAGCAAAACCATAATCATGAATCAATCAATAATAAATTTTGGTATTATGCACATTAAACTTAGAATGACAATTATGCTCTCTTAGACAGTGCATAAAGGTAGAAGGTGGAGACTCAACATAAAAGTAAAAGAAAGGCCCTTCGCAGAGGGAAGTAGTGATTGCAAGGTTTATAAACATCCAAAAATTATGATACTTACTAACTTTGAGCTCTCATTGCACCCATCATAGGCATCTTGCGTGGTTAAGGTTAATGCGAGTACAATTATGAAGCATATGCTTAACAAATCATAAGTTGAAAATCTCGTGTCCCATGAAGTACGAATACCCAAACCTCATGCTACTCGACTTAGGTCCCAAGAAAGTTCTTGTCATTGTAAGCATACATGTATCATCGAGAATGCCAACGGGGTACCTCTTGCCTGATAACATGGAACAAGCCCACATCAAAATGACAAGACAAACATACAATGAACACCTCGGTATCTCTTTTATTTACCATGGGTATAGCTTTTTATTGTGAGATGCGTCATCGAATGTCCACTATGGGCATACTGTAAATTTCCACCATGAATGATGCATGGATTAGATTAGCGGCCCAGGCGTTTTTCTAACATATATACAAACTCCATGAGCTCACAAGTTTCGAATTATTTCACATCGCAGGTATCCATAAATAAAAGATCACAATATCAACTAACTGAGAGAAAGTGCAATGTTGAAAGCTTGCCCCATGACGGCATGGCTGGGCTAACTTCCAACTTACAACTTGCAAGCATAACATCAACATAAGAGAGCCACAATGGTCAAATTTATTAAAAGCAATAAAAGTAAAGTGTGCCGTCAGGTTCGTGAGAGCTTTACTGACTAATTTTCACATAACACAAAAAGTTTAATTTAAAGGATAGATAAAAGCAAGACGAATGTGCTTGGAATAGCAAATTGCTAATAGGTAGATATGGTGGACACATTGGAAAACTTTGGTTTTTGGGAGTTAGATGCATGAGAAGTATTCCCTCTCAGTACAAAATGAAGGCTAGCAAAAGACTGGGAGCGACCAACTAAGAGAGCAATAACGGCCATAATCATGCATAGCGACAAAACATCATTAACCAAAGCATAAAGTGGTATCACAAGTCAAAAACCAAATGATTATAGAGGCTTATGACGACTTGTTAGAGTCAAACATGTTGTAAGCATGCGCCAAGTCAACCCAAATAAAGCATCAAAGGAGAAAACCACAATAATATGCTCCCATATAATAAAAACAATGCATGATTCTTTCAAAGGCACATTAAGCAATCTCAGTCATTTGAGACAAGTCATGATACAGCAAAAACTACTAAGCATACTATCAAAATAATATCAAGCATGACATGCAAAAGTCTAAGCCACAGTCTAAACAAGCTCCCATTTGTACCACTATAGTCATGAAACTTTTTTCTCTTTTCCAACGCCATTCAACCTTTTTATAACCACTCTTTTGAGATGAAAACCAACATAGACCAGTGGTATAAATACACCTTGATACAAAGATATAACAATATTTTAAAAAAATCAAGGCAAAAAATGAAAGCTAAACGCAGTACCAGAAAAAGAGAACACTCATTGAACGATAAGAGTGAAAACTAGAGTGTTCTTGGCAATGAAAAACGGAGTGTGTCTTCTCCAAAAGAAATTTATTGGGGTCCAACCATTTATTGCAGCAAACAAAACAAAAGAAAACTGAAAGCGAAAGTAAAGACGCCCCAAGAAAAATGCATAGTACATGAAGCAATAAAAATATAGTGTCTCGAAAGGTGACCTGATTTTTGCCGATGAAGAAGGGGTGCCTCGGGGCATCCCCAAGCTTTGATGCTTGTACCTCTTGGATATTTCTTGGGGTGACATGGGCATCCCCAAGCTTGAGTTTTTGTCCATACTTCATCTCATCTCATCACTCTCCTTTCCCTACACTTGAAAACTTCCTTCATACAAAACTTCACACAATTCTATTAGCAACATTAGTATAAGCATGACAGTAAATCTACTCTTTTGGTTAAGTTTCAAACTCGAATACACCATCCATTAAAGCATAAGCTACTGTAGCAACTTCCTCAAAAGTTCTGTGATCAAAAGAACTCAAAAAGAAAGCGATCGAGATGCAAACACAAATAGTGGCAGAAATCTGTCAAAACAGAACAGCTGATAAAGATCGATTTTTTGGAGGACCTTCAGTTGCTCAAATCGAAAAGTGCAAAGCTAATAAAAGTTTGGAAATAACCTGGGGAATATGCACAAGAAATCTCGGATCAAAACTATATGCTGATAATTTTCACGAATTTTTACGGTGCAGCGCAGAAATCTGTTTCAGGACAGCAACTTTCCTAAATCTTACCTTCCTCAAATTAGAGGTTCTTCTTGGCACAAAAACGAAATAAAAATGATAAGGAGAGGTTATTACAGTAGTAGTAACTTCCAAGACTCAACTGAAATAAAAAGTACTAAAAAGAAAATATTAGGTTATCTCCCAAGAGTGCTTTTCTTTAACGCCTTTGAGCTAGGAGCAGAAAGTGGAAATCAAGTATTTTCAAATGAAGCAATAAGATCTATTGCAGAAGTCTTTTCAACAAGGAATTGTATTGTATCTGAATGAGTTTTTGAAGATCCCTTATGAACACTCTTGGGTTCACTACTTTCATTAAAAGGGTTTTCAGGAACAATCCAATCAAAATTCTTTTCCAAAGCTTCATGCAATCCTACAAGTTTGCAAGGTATTGGTACTTTGATGTCTTCTTTGGTTGTACCAATAACATTTATACGTAAGCCAAGCATATTAAAACACTTAAAAACTTTCCTAGCTTCTATAGCAACATTTCTAAATTCTCTACGCAAAGTTTCCAAAATAAAATCTTTCTTTTCAGAGTCTTCTATATCATGAAGCTTAAGAAACATTTGTTGCATAAAAGGATTAAGGTTAACAAACATAGCCTCCAACATGTGAACTAAATAAGCAGCAGCAAATTCATAACTAGGAGCAAGCTTGGCTAAAGATCTATCCTCAACATCTTTATGCATACTAACATGATTAAAGAACTCCTCGATGTTACCTTTCTCAATTATAGAACCACTACCTATTGTAAGGTCCTCCAGAGCATACTTAGGGAACAACATAATGAAATAAAAGTAAAAATAACGAAAAACCAACTATCAAAGTGACGAGGGTTAACTCGACAAATGTCCAATATGAAGGACTTAGGATCGGGGGAGTAGGGCGGGATGAACTCGAAGGTAAAATCAGTCACACAAGGTGTGTATCGAAAGTAAACGTAAGAGTAAACTTGGCTTGCTTTCAATCTGTCCCTTACCGTCCTCTCCTGGCCCCTATATATAGGTGGCCATGTCTCAAGGATCGGGAGGGGTCCGACACAGATTACAATATCGACATACGACATGAACTCGTATTTCGACTAGCATTACAATTGGGCCTAGTTAATGGGCATAAGGGGTACTTAACTAACGGGCCCTATTATCTATACCCTTGTCAGTAGCCCCAGAGATTCTACCAGAATTACAGATTCGGGTTGAATCTCAAATCTTTATTTCCTCGACTTGATCAATCTTTTGACTTCTTCTTCCTGTATTCAAAAAATAAACACTTTTCATTATATCATTTTGCAAGGGGTTTTGATGAACAAGCCTGACAACTCTGATGGATCAAGAGGCCAGTTAACTGCCGGAACATATACTTGTCACCTACTTCAAATTCAATCCCCTTGAACTTGAATTCGGAAAACCGGTCAAACCCATTCTTTTGCCGCATTTAGGACTTACAAAAAATGAGTCCCAGTGGTTCTCAGGGTACCCAGTGCGTCCACCAGGATTTTCTTCGTGTCGTAGACACGGATAATTTCTAGCAGAGCGCATCCATGTGCGTATACCAGGCCACACAGGACAGGGGTCTTACCTTCCCGATATATTTCAATCATGGCATTCAAGCTTTGTCGCGATGACGCAACTCGAGAATCATATATCGCAGCCTTGTTTGACTGTTTCAGTTCTAGAAATATTCGGGTTATTCAACCTTGATTAATATAGACTCCCTCCTGATGGGAGTAACGATGCTGTCCAAGTCTTCTTTCGCCTTCTTTGCTTTCTTTATGCATGTAAAAATATCGTCGGGTGCGCGGCCAGCGCTCCCGATGGGAGTAGCCCCCGAGGCTATAATCAAAAACTTGTTTCGAGTACAGGCTCAAATAAATCATCTCTTCTTTGATCATCAGATAATAGCTTATTTGATAATATCGTCGGGTGCACGGCCAGCGCTCCCGTTGGTACTAGCCCCCGAGGCTATAGTCAAATATTTTCGGGTATAGACTCAAAAAATGAGTTTTTCTTCCTTGATACCTCTGTATCTTTCATAACAATTTTTCATCGACTTCCTTGGTCATCATCAATACACAAAATGTCATACCAGACTTTTGATAAATTTTTCCCTATTAGTGTCCACAACTGTCACGTTCTTATTTTCCCGTTACTCGAATTCTCGTGACATCATTAATAGAATCACTCTGTATGTGATTTGACTGGGTGCTGACCGTTGCTTGTGGGCAGCGCGGTAATTTTACAGTTTTCCTGCCCGTTAGTGGGCTGCCGTTTCCGCTCCTTGCACCACGTCTCAGCCCACGTTCCTTCATCAGGAAGCTTTATAAGGGGGAGAGTGGGGTTTTTACTGTTTACCAGTTCCTCGCTTCTTTCGCCGCCACCAGTGTTG
Organism: Dactylis glomerata; assembly: GCA_007115705.1. Lineage (NCBI taxonomy): Eukaryota > Viridiplantae > Streptophyta > Magnoliopsida > Poales > Poaceae > Dactylis > Dactylis glomerata. Next base: position 2,191,833 of record QXEO01000964.1, on the reverse strand, counting down.
CAAGCCTTGCGCGCTTCTAAGCTCCTGCACAGCCCCTGCGCGTAACTCGTAGATGCACGTCAAGAGATTTGCCCACAAGGATCAGATGGGGAAGAAGAAGATCACTAACTCGTCGACCAGCTGGGTGCCATCGGAATTCTCGCAAACCGATCTCACCAAGGCCCAAGCTGATGGTCTCATCGCCGACGGGGACCAGGTCATCTTCCCCAGCACCGAGCGCATCCCCAAGCCCCCGAACGGCTACCGGGTGATGTTCTTTGCCTTCCTTTTACGCGGTCTATCTTTCCCTGCCCACGAGTTTCTCCGTGGGCTTCTCTTTGTGTACGGTGTGCAGCTTCACCAGCTCACACCAAACTCGATTCTACACATTGCTTGCTTTGTCACTCTTTGCGAGTCTTTTCTGGGGATCGAACCCCATTGGATTCTCTGGAAATTTCTCTTTCGCTTCCGCCCCAGTGTTGCTTTGTCGAAGAAACTTGAGCTGGGCGGGGCTGTAATTTCCACCCGCTCTGAGGTTCATTATTTGGAGTTTACCATGGCTGCCTCAGTGCAAGGTTGGAAGAAAAAATGGTTTTACATCAAAGACCAGAAAAACTCTTCTTCTGACCATTACGGCATTGCCCCTTTTGATGCCAACCAAGACCTGAAGAAGTTGTCATCGTGGGATTTGCCTCCTATGGAAGCTGAGATGGAAGACATCAAGCCACTGCTAACTTGCATCCAGGCTCTGAAGAGTGGAACTGGGGGTGCACTGTCAGGGACTTAGCTGATGTCGTTCTTTCTGCAATGGCGAGTCCAGCCTCTTCAGCATCGCGTTTCCAAACTTTGGTCATATTCTGGCTTGAAAGATTCTTCTCGAGTATCTGAAGAAGACATAGATAAGAAGGATCTCGACAAGCGAGTCAGATATCTGACTACTCTCACCAAAGATCATGACATTCCCGCATTAACCGCCGATTTCTTTGACTCCAAGCGTCCCTTGCCTCCGGTACACGCGTTTTCACTTCATAGATTTTATTCACCTTGCTCTTGTAACATTGCTACTTTGCTGATAGTTTTGTGGCTTTATTTTTTGCAGGGCCATCAATTCCTTGTTTCTCGTCCTCCTCTGCCCGAGGAAGGACCTATTCAGGCTGATCCTATTTCTGCTACGTCCGAAGCCCCCGAGGCCGAGGAAAGCCAGGATGGAGATGATGCTGAAGATTCACTGGAGGGAACTTGCTCGACTACGTCACCTCCACCTGCCCATTCAGAAGATCCTAGTCTCGACAGAAAGAGGAAGTGTGCTGAAGAGCTCATTTCTTCGAGTACCTCCACTTCCAAAGCTGCTATCGGGGAGCCTTCTGCTCCCAATGAGGATGATGAACTTTACGACCTTTTAGACTCGTGAGTTTTTGCTGACTCAAAATTTCATCTTTTACTTTCTTCTTTTCTTTCGGCTTACGCGAAGTCTTTGCTTTTCATTCCCTTTGTAGTGACAATGAGAAACCGAAAGGGAAAACTGGCACCGCTCCCATTGTTGATACTCCTGCTTCTAATGAACCGCCCTCTCCAGAGGCCGGTGCGGTGGTGAAGTCACCAGAGGCCCCTGTTAAGAAGGGTAACTCTCATGCTTCTAAGCGTCTGAACAAAGCGGATGCGATTAGCACTTCCCTTGAGACCCATCGACCGGTGACTTCTGGTGATGATGTAAGTACTTCTCCCTGCGGCTCGTTCTTTGGATTGTTTGCCTTTTCTACTCATATTTTCCTTTTATAGATTTTGATGAAGAAGTTCGTCTCTTTGGGCACTGAATGCGTCGAGTTCCAGAAAGTTGCTCGAGCTTCCCAGGGTAAGCTTTTTTTTACTGTGTTATGCCTTCTGCCTGCCTCGCTGATTTTCTCCTGATTCTCTACTTGACTTTCTTTTTCCCTTTGCCATGCTGCAGATGCTTTGGCGACGGCCAATGCTCGCATAGCATCCCTTGAAGCCGAACTCGAAGCTTTGCAAAAAGCCTGGGATGTTGCCACTGCCTCTAAGGCCACTGCTGAGAAATTTGCTAAAGTAGCAACGACCAAGGCGAAGAAAGCGGAGAAGGCACTTGCTGATGCTAATCGGGAGCACATTCAGAGAGAGGAAGCCATCACCAAGCGTTTGAACCAAGTTTCGGCTCTTGCTGGTGGTAAGTATCTTTCTGCTCTTTTCATTGTCTACTTGCTCATTTTGCTAATGGTCACTTATTTTTTCTTTTTGTTTCTGCTTGTAGAGAAACTTGGGGTATCTTTGGCGCCGTTGCAGCCAGTTGACGACGATCCTCTCATGGCAGCGGTGAATTTGCTTGAGTTGCACTGGATATCTGTCCAGGAAGTTCTCAAGGTGACTTGCCGCATGCTAACGCGGTTTTTTGTCAGGTTGTGGCCGAAGAAGAAAGCCGATAAGCCCGCTGCTGACCTCAAGAAACTTGCCGCCGTCTTTGACACCGCTAAAGACCCTATCTTGTCGATGAAGAGCCGCTCGGTGAAATGGGGCACCGAAGGGGCTATTGCCCTTGCCTATTCACATGGCAAGGAGGTTGACTGGGAGAAGGTTAGCTCTTCTCGCAGTCGACCTCTTTCGGAGTTGCTGGGTTTCTTTGAGAAGGCGAAGAAATACGCGCCAGGCATCATGTCAATTATCACTCCTTCGGCGGCTTCTTCAACTTCTACGCCAGTTCCTTTGACTCCGGCGACAAGTGGGTCGATGCCTCCGCCCAACGCTGGTGCTACCTCTTATGTGCCTACTTCTGCCACGGAGCCTGATGCTGAGGTGGCGTAGACTTAGTCTTCCCTAGTAGTCTTCATTTCTTTTGGTGTAGTGAACTTTATTTATATTTTGCCCAAGAACCAATCAGAGGACTTGTACTCTTTTGTAAATACTTTTCCTTTATGAAATATTGTGCTTAATTGAGTTTCTGAGATGTTTTCTTTTTCTTTCTGTTGGCTTCCAGCCTGTGCATGATGGTGGGTCGCTAGGTCGTGGTCGGGAATCACCTCCCGCCGATATGTTCGACTCCGGAGCTTCTTTGCCTCCTCGTTCTTCTTGTCGATGTACTGAATATTCGTCGATGATTTCGGACCTCGAAGGCCGTTTATCTTTGATGAAGCGTCAGGCAAGGATTGTTTTGGACAAGGCGAGCAAATCTTGCGGCTTTATGATACATATATCCACACTTGAGGATAAAGTGTCGGGTCTGGTGGCCAGAATCGTGCATCTTGAAGAATGCGACTCCTTTCTTGTTGGTATCGTTGAGTCTGTCTATGAGATGTTGCGATGTAAGGTTCCTTGCAGCCTTTCTCTTTTTCCTTTTACTCCACTATTGTGGGTTAATATCTTTTCGTACCTCAGGTACTTGCCTGGACCTTGTTGGTGAGACACGTCGGGTTTCTGAACGAACCGCGGCTCTCGAGAAAGCATCAGAGGGAACCGATAGTTTGTGGTCTGATCCCCGGCGTCGTCGTGCCATTGTGCTTCTTCAAGATCGTGCTCAGCATATTGGGGAAGCGATTGATGGTTGTCAGGCATCTTTGACAACCATGTACTCTATTATACTCTCCCGCAACCCACTGCCGAGGGATTTTAGATAATTGCTCGAGACCTTCAGGACAAGCTAGTGGGTTCATCTTTTGATAAAGCTTAATTTGATTACTAGTGCGAATTCTGCCCTTGGATGGATGCAAAAGTGGCATCCAAGGCTTAATTATGACTCGATGTCGAAAGGGTTGCCTCCAGGGCGTGCTACGCTTGGTGACAAGGGTATAGTTAATAGATCCCGTTAGTTGAATACCCCCGAGGCCCGTTAAGTTAGGCCCAATTGTAATAATAATCGAATACGAGTTCTTACCGTATGTCGGTATTGTAATCTGTATCGGATCCTACCCGATCCTTGAGACCTGGCCATCTATATAGGGGCCAGGAGGGGATGGTGTAGGGCAGATTGAAAGCAAGCCAGGTTGAATACCCAAGTTTACTTTCGATATACACTTATTTCGACTAACCTTTACCTTCGAATTCATCCGACGCCCTCTTCCCCCGATCCTAAGTCCTTCATCCTGGACATTTGTCGAGTTAACCCCTCGTCAATTGGCGCCGACCGTGGGGACCCTGGGCGTTGGAGTCATGAATTCGACGGCTTTTTCGCTTTTAGCCAACAGCAGTTCAGAACTTGATGGAAGTCAGGAGATGGAGTTAACAGTTGGAAGTTTGAGCATCTTCGTCGGACCATCGGGTTCGTCCCGCCTCTCAGATTCGACGAAACCAGATCCGTCGGCTAGCAAGCCCGAAACAGAGGTAATACCGGAATCATCAGAAGGTTCTTCCAGCGAGGTAAACTCGCCGGTCAGCCTGGAAAAAGCACCAATCGCAGAAGGCGACAAAATTCGGGAAAATTTCGACTCAGAAGAAAGGGTAAGTCAAACAAACAACAGTGCAAGGGACTTCGCCGTTGGAAGCAGTGGCGTCTCCAAAGTGCATCAGCTATGCGTCATTATCACCGAGGCAGAAGAAGAGAACAACAACGAAGGAAGTAAAAAGGTCGACATGCAAGTCGACAAAATAAAAGAACACAGCCAAAAGGATAAGGAGAAAGTCCACGTTTCGGCTGACGAATGGAGAATGGTCAAGTCAGCTATTAATCATGGTACAGAAGTACCCGAAGGATCGAGAAGAGAAGTTCTAATGGGATATCAGTACGCATTATACCAACATAGGAAGAAACTAAGGGAGGAAAGAAACACGGTTCTTCGAAACAATAACAGTGCATCAAGGGAGGAATACTGGGATGACTATAGTGAGGATTCCGAGTACAGTAGAGAAAGGCGCGGAGACCCAAAACACAACAGGGGAAAGAGCACGCAGCAGAGAAGATAGGTACTCGAGAAGCCCTACCCCACAGCTAGAAGAGGAGAAAGATGACTTCATGCAAGAAACGCCAGAAGCAGCATTGATAGCAGCATAGGTGTATTTACTAACTACAAGGCCAGAACCCGGGGATCCGCGAGAAAATATGCACCGAGCCGCGATACGAAACCTCGGAATAGTAGAGAGCATGATCAGGGAAAAAGGTTCAGACACAAAGTCGACAAGCTACAAGGAAAAGCAAAAGGAAAAGCTCAGATACAACTTCGCAGATAGCGAGTATAGTGAGTCATCAGAAGAGGAAAGGCGACAAAAGAGGAAGGAGGACGCAAGAAATATAATAGCACAGGCTCGAGTAAATAAATCACGCCACACCTGGAGGGACGAAAATTATGAAGACGACGATAAAGAGATGGGCGCATTATGCTTTACCCGCAGGGTTCGCAGAACTCGGGTACCCAAAGGATTCAAATTACCACATGATCAACATAAATATGACGGGTCGCAAGAACCTACCCTGTGGTTATCGGACTATTTGCAGGCAATGCAGATATTAGGGGGAACAAAAGCGACTGCAATGCAAAGTTTGCAGCTACACCTCACCGGTGCAGCACGGTCATGGTTAAATACCCTACCCAACGAATCCATTGGAAGTTGGGGAGAACTCGAAAGCCAGTTCACAAGAAATTTTTGTTCAACATACAAGCGCCCAGCATCACTGGAGGAAGTTAAGGCGTGTGTGCAAAGGAAAGGCGAAACTCTGCGTTCTTATATACAACGATGGAGTATAATCAAAAACTCAGCAGAGGACGTCTCCGACGAACGAGCAATAGACGCTTTTTCGGCTAGACTTCGTCGCTCAGATCTCGTGGAAGAAATAGGAAGAACAAGACCTACAACAGTAGCTGAGCTAATGGAAGATGCCAACAAATTTGCTGATGGAGAAGACGCATATAATAACAAAAGGGGACGTTCACCAGAAGTCGACAGAATAAGCAAACAGAGGAGATGACACCGCAGCAGGGATAACCAAGGAAGGCGAAATCAGGTAGCCGCGGGCTATGCAGCAGAAGAAGAGGAAGGATATGTAAGCAGGAGGTTTCAGGCAAAAGGAGTAGAAACATCGAGATACTCTGGCCCTTCAGCCAAGGGATATGTTATACGGACCTTGTCGAATCCACTACGCATATCTTGATGGGAAAAGAGTCTCAAATCACCAGATGAAGGATTGTAGAACGTTCCTAAGGCTACAAAGCGCCATGGGTTCAAACCAAGGAGGATGGCAAGGAGAGAAGCACACAACTCAAGGATATCAAATGCAAAGGCTAGCAAGGCACCTAGAGTCAAAAGTTTACATATCAGCTATGATTCAACCGGTACCTAAGTCGAAGAAAGAGCGAAAGAGCATATCCAGGCAAGTAAACCTAGCAATATCGTCACCACCAGCTACTACAGAGTACCTCAGGTGGTCAGATCAACCAGTTAAGTTTAGTAGAGCAGACCACCCAAGGAAAGTTCCCAAGCCAGGCCACTCGTCTATGGTTCTAAAGGCACAAATAGGAGGGTACGACATCGGAAGAGTATTTATGGACGCAGGGAGTGGCATCAACCTGATATATGCTAGAACATTGAGGGCAATGTATATCTCGCTGACGAGTTTAAAGCCAACAGACTGCTCCTTCCATGGAATAGTACCAGGAGCCGCAAATTACCCTTTGGGAAGAATAGAACTCGACGTCTGCTTTGGCAGTAGCAGCAACTACCGCAGAGAGAAGTTGGAATTTGAAGTTATGGACTGGCCGTCACAATACCATGCAATCCTGGGGCGCCCAGCACTTGCGAAATTCATGGCAGTGCCTCATTACGCGTATCTTACGCTAAAAATCCCAGGACCCAAAGGAACAATTACAGTGCAAGGGAGCTTCGAAGTAGCAAACACATGTGATAGAGAATTCAATAGGATGGCACAAACCTTTGGCATGACAGTAGAATATGAGAGGCTAAAAGGAGAAACAGATCATAATGTGCTACCCGACGTTGGGCAATCCCTGCCAGATCAGGCTTCCGACACAACTCAGGACTCGAAGAAGATCCAGGTACATCCTGCAGATCCAAACAAGACGACATCAATTGCGGTGAACTTGGACCCCGCATAGGAAAGCGCGCTCGTCGAGTTCCTCCGTGAACGCTGGGAAATCTTCGCCTGGTGTCCATCAGACATGCCAGGGGTTCCCAGGGAACTCGTCGAGCACGCCTTAAATGTAGATCCCAAGGCAAAGCCAGTGAAGCAACCATTACGACGATTTGATGAACCTAAAAGGAAGGCGATAGCATCAGAGTTGCCAGGCTGGAAAATGCCGGATTTATCAGAGAAATCAAAACTTCGAGTTGGGTATCGAACCCAGTTATCGTACCCAAGAAGAACACAGACGTACAAAGAGTATGTGTCGACTACACATCTCTCAATAAGCATTGTCCAAAGGATCCCTTCCCTCTACCCCGCATCGATCAGATAATTGATTCAACAGCAGGATGCGCGAGGCTTTCCTTTCTGGACGCGTATTCTGGTTACAATCAGATCAAATTGAAGAAGGAAGACAAAGAAAAGATGGCCTTCATCACACCGTGCAGAGTGTTTTGCTATCAAGTAATGCCGTTTGGCCTAAAAAATGCTGGAGCAACTTATCAACGGATAATGCAAAACTGCATCGGAAGCCAAATAGGACGCAACATCCAAGTCTACATTGATGACGTGGTCATTACTACAAGAGAGGAGCAATCTTTAATCAGCGACTTGGCAGAAACCTTCGACAACCTGAGCAGGTATAAGCTTAAGCTTAACCCGACAAAATGTTCCTTCGGCGTATCAGCAGGACAACTGTTGGGGTTCCTGGTATCAGCACGAGGAATAGAGGCAAACCCAGAGAAGATTCAAGCAATTTTAACAATGGGAAAACCCACGAAACTACACGACGTCCAGAAACTTGCAGGACGCGTCGCGGCGTTAAGTCGTTTTGTTGCCCGATTGGGAGAAAAGGCGCTTCCTTTCTATGCACTTATGAAAAAGTCAGATGATAAATTTGAATGGACAGAAGAAGCAGACACGGCTTTTCCACAGCTGAAAAAAGTGCTTTCCACGCCGCCAGTGCTGGTCGCACCAAAAGAGAGAGAACCACTACTACTCTACATCACCGCAACCCATCAGGTGGTGAGTACAGTATTGGTAGTCGAAAGAAGTGAAGAAGGAAAAGCGCACGGTGTCCAAAGGACGGTATATTTCATCAGTGAAGTGCTATCCCCGACAAAACAGAGGTACCCGCATTATCAAAAACTCGCATATAGTGTCTTTACAATAGCACAAAAATTGCGACAGTACTTTGTGGTGCACCCAATTATAGTGGTCAATGAAGCGCCACTATCGAACATATTGAACAATCCTTCAGCAACAGGACGTGTCTCTTTGTGGGGAATTGAATTATCTCCCATGGACATCACGTATGAAAAAAGGAAGGCAATCAAGTCGCAAATCTTGCCAGATTTCACAGCAGAATGGCTGGAGCTGCAGAGCACGGGACTGCCAGATCTATTGAGTGTCTGGACAATGTACTTCGACGGCTCCAAAAGAGAACAAGGCGCAGGAGCGGGAGTAGTCTTGATATCGCCGCATGGTGACAAACTAAAGTACGTCTTAAGGATGAGTTTTCCGCAGGCTTCTAACAATGAAGCAGAATACGAGGCTCTGTTACATGGAATGAAGATGGCCAAAGCATGTGGAGCAACTCGACTAAAAATATTTGGGGATTCAAACCTTGTTGTCCAGCAAGTTATGAATAGATGCGACACAATCAATGACAATATGATGGCCTACAAGAACTTATATCATTATCTCAAAGGAACATTTGATGGATGCGAAGTCTCGCACATCAGTAGAAACAACAATGAAGAAGCCGACACCTTAGCAAATATCGGGTCCCAGTGTTTACCCGTGCCATCTGGAGTATTCTGGGAGGAAATAGTGGAAAGGTCGATAAAAAGTGTCAAAAGTTCGACTGCTGCAGCAGGCTCGGGGGCTACGTCGGAACCAGAGGAGGTCATGATGATAGAAGAAACTTGGATGCAGCCATATCTTGCATACATGATAAATAAACAATTACCAAAAGATGCGGTGGAAGCCAAGAGGGTAACTCGACGATCGAAAGCGTTTGTCGTGTTGCAGGGGAAATTATACAAGAAAAGTATTACCGACATTTTGCAGTGTTGTGTAACACCTCAGGAAGGACAAGTAATACTAAAAGATATACATGGAGGAGTGTGCGGCCATCATGCAAGCAGTAGGGCAATAGCTGCAAAAGCATTCCGTGCAGGATTCTATTGGTTAACAGCCATCAAAGACGCAAAAGATATAGTCCGGAAGTGTGAAGCATGTCAAAGATTTGCATCTCGACCACATGCACCAGCAGCAGAGCTACAGCCAATACCATTGTCCTGGCCCATTGCACAATGGGGCCTCGATATGGTAGGGAAATTGCACAAGTCTTGGCCAGGAGGGCATGTTTACATGTTAGTGGCAGTTGATAAATTTACCAAGTGGGTGGAAGTAGCCCCGGTAACAACTCAAGATTCAACAGCAGCGATTAACTTCATCAAGTCAATAGTGTTTCGTTTCGGCGTACCATATAGCATCATCACGGACAATGGGACAAACTTCACTTCCAAGGAATTCAAGAGTTACTGCGAAGGACTAGGAATCAAACTTAAATTCGCATCTGTGGCGCACCCAAAGACAAATGGGCAAGTCAAAAAAGCAAATGGCCTGATATGTAGTGGGATAAAAAAGAGGCTCTTAGCACCTCTCGAGAAAGCCAAGAGCGCTTGGGTAGATGAATTGCCCTCCGTTCTTTGGAGTCTAAGAACCACGCCCAACACAGCAACTCAAGAAACTCCTTTCTTCCTGGTCCATGGTGCAGAAGCCGTGCTTCCAGTCGAAGTTACGCACGAGGCTCCAAGGGTGACGGCATATTATGAAACAACATCAACAGAAGCATTGCAAGACGATGTCGATGCACTAGATGAAGCAAGAGATAAGGCATTAGAAAGGGCCACGCAGTATCAACAGAGTCTAAAAAACTACCACAGTAGTCGAGTTCGTCCACGATCCTTTGTGGTGGGAGATCTAGTTTTGTGACTCAGGCAAGACAGCCATGGGAAATTAGAGTCCCCTTGGGTGGGACCTTACATCGTTACAGAAGTCATACCAGGAGGAGCTTATCGACTACAAGACAAGAAGACAGGAAAAGATGAGGGCAACCCGTGGAATGCGGAGCAGCTACGACGTTTTTACGCGTAGAATAAACCCAGTGGTATCATTAAATTCGAGTTAACCTTCTGAACCCAGAACATGAGGCCATAGGTCGGGTTCCTTGGGTTGAACTCGACAAAATTGTACAAGTATTTCTACTTCTCCGCTCGGGGGCTTCAACCCTCGGGTCGTACGAAAGGTTGTGCAGACAACCCGATATTCTTCAAGTAAATTGGTTCACAAAAGAACCCGATATTCTTCAAGTAATTTGGCTCACAAAAGAACCCGATATTCTTCATGCTAATTGGTTCGCAAAGAACCCGATATATAGAAAGCATACCTCAGAACAATGATTTGTTTTCATGGTACTAATAAAAACATCAAAACAAAGTACAAATATTTATGACATATGGCACGGCAGCAAGGATATTATCAAAATAAATTACATATAAAGCATATCCTAATGAAAGTGGACTTCAGCTTCATACTTCTTCTGGCATTGAGTGCCATCGTAGATCTTCACGTCAAACTTTGACGTACCGATATGGAAGTCGAAGGCCATGAAGAAGCCTTGGTGGATGTCGTGGTCTTCTGCAAACTGCGACCAGCCACCCTTAAAGTACTGCTCGCTGTTGCCATCATACCAAACCTCCACTTCATATGGAGTCCTACTGCCAGATTGCTCGCGAAGAACCGCTTCTCGCAGTTCACGCCCATCCATGAACTTTGTGAAATTCAGCGGTAGACGCTGAATCTCGTGGCACTGCGCCATGGCAATGCAGAAGAAAGAGAAGATCCTAGGAAGAGCAGCAGGAGCAGCAGGAGGAGGAGCGCTCGGACCTGGGGCAGCGCCAGTCACCTTAGGCTTGTTTTTGCTACCAGGTGGGCGGCCGGGGCGACGCTTAACCGGAGCGGCTGATGACGATCCTGCGGTGGCCGGAGTTGTGTTGCTCTTGTTCTTGCTTCCACGAGGGCGACCCTGACCTCGCAGCGCCACCGGAGAACCAAGGTTCAGACGAGAACCATCTGCGTCAGCCATGTGGACAAGGGAAAAGGCTAGAAAACCCTAGATGAGAGAGAGAATATGATGCGGCGGAGGAGGAATCTGATTAGGGTTTTTACCCTTGCCAGAAGGTGCTTTATTTATAAGCACGTATTATCGGGCCCCCGTGATAAGCAAAGCCCATCAACGTATTCTACAAAAGAGTTAAATTCTGCACGTAGCAGACGATAAACACCAAAGGAGAACAAATAAGAAGGGGAGAGTGTGGTTGCACGATATAAAAGACCTCGCCTTGGGCTCGGGGGCTTGTAAACAGGAAATATTACAAGAAAGAAGACGAAGTGAATTTTGAGCCTATGCTTGTCTACATGTATTCAAACATAGCCTCGGGGGCTACTCCCATCGGGAGCGCTGAGCGCGCACCCGATAGAGGATGAGATAATCAATATCGAGGATGAAAAAAGTATATCATACAAATTTTGACTATATAGTCGACAAAATGCAAAGAGATTACTCCCATCGGGAGCGAGTTTTATGGTTGTTGAAACCCGAATATTTTCAGTCAAAATTTGACTGCGACATAAGATTTTCGAGTTATGTTATCGCAACGCAACTCGAATGCCGTGACCTGTCACGAAGGTAAGACCCCGGGATCCGTCCTGTGTGGCCTGGTATACGCACATGGATGCGCTCTGCTGGTATGTATCCGTGTCTACGACGCGAAGAAAATCCTGGTGGACGCACTGGGTACCCTGAGAATCACTGGGATTCATTCTTTGTAAGTCCTAAATGCGGCAAAAGAATGGGTTTGACCGGTATCCCGAATTCAAATCCAAGGGGATTGAATTTGAAGTAGGTGACAAGTATCTGTTCCGGACGTTAACTGACCTCTTGATCCGTCAGAGTTGTCAGGCTTGTTCATCAAAACCCCTTGCGAGAAAATATTATGAAAGTAAGTCGAAAGACCAAGTCGAAGATTTGAAGATATGAAGAAATTGAAGAATTGATCAAGTCGAAGATTTAAAGATTAGAGATTCAACCCGAATCTGCAATTCTGGTAGAATCTCAGGGGCTACTGACAAGGGTATAGTTAATAGATCCCGTTAGTTGAATACCCCTGAGGCCCGTTAAGTTAGGCCCAATTGTAATAATAGTCGAATACGAGTTCTTACCGTATGTTGGTATTGTAATCTGTATCGGACCCTACCCGATCCTTGAGACCTGGCCATCTATATAGGGGCCAGGAGGGGACGGTGTAGGGCAGATTGATAGCAAGCCAGGTTGAATACCCAAGTTTACTTTCGATATACACTTATTTCGACTAACCTTTACCTTCGAATTCATCTGACGCCCTCTTCCCCCGATCCTAAGTCCTTCATCCAGGACATTTGTCGAGTTAACCCCTCGTCACTTGGTGTCCATATGGATGCCACGCTGCAGTCGGTGAGGAGGATTATTTCAAGGTTACTGCAGGAGGACGTGTGGTTTTTCCGCGAGCATCACTACTTGAACCCCTTCAACGTGCATGACTCAGATCATCCAACAGTGTATAATGTTGCTGCGTATATGCTTTGTATGTAAGACTCAAAAGTTCCCGTTTTCTGGGTTTTTCTTACTAGAAAATTTCTCAAGGCGTTCCTTGCTTAGTGCGTTTGCCGCGATTTCGTTTGAGATAATGGAGACACGTAGACTCAAATAGGAGGACCTTTATCTTTATTTATGCTTATAATGTAAGATACATGGGGTGTCCCAAGAGATCCGGCCAATGACCTGTGTTCTGGATCTAGAGGGCATTGCCCTAGAATAGCTCATGGCTTTTATAGCCTTATTTGTCTACTCTACTTTTTTGTTGTACTTGTTGCCTATGTCACCGAGGTCTTCTCTTCTTCTCCTGTAGCTCATGGCTGGGTGCCCTTCGAGTTGTTGTGCGATTCCTGTAGTCACGCTTTTTGCCTTGTCTTTGGGTTCTCCGTAGCTTGCCATCATGCCGAAGTTTTGGGCCATCTTGTGAAATTCCTTGCCGCATAGATCCGATAGCTCGAAGCTTCCTTTTACTGTGATAATTCCATTGGGTCCTGGCATTTTTAGTACTAGGTACGTATAGTGAGGTATTGCCATGAATCACGAAAACGCGGGTCACCCGAGGATCGCTTGATATTGTGATGGCCAATCCATGACTTCAAAGTCGAGCTTCCCTCTTCTGTAGTTTTGTCGATTCCCGAAGCAAACATTGAGTGCTATTTGACCTAGTGGATAGTTGGCGCTCCCTGGGATGATTCCATGGAAGGAACAGTCAGTTGATTTCAGGAACTCTAATGAAATGTGCATTGCTCATAGAGTCTTCGTGTATATCAGATTTATTCCACTTCCTGCATCCATAAACACTCTATCGACGTTGTATGTCCCAATTTGGGCTTTGAGTACCAGAGGCGTGTTTCCTGGCCGAGGTACTATTATGGGGTGATCATCCCTGCTGAATTCTATGGGTTGCTCCGACCAGTGTAGATATTCCATTGTTGCTGGAGGCAAAGTTACTGTGAGGTTAACTTGGTGAGTTATGCTTTTTTCCTCTTTGTTCGACTTTGGCACTGGTTGTATCATTACTGTGATGTGCCCCTTAGATGGAACATATCCTCCGTCATCGTCGCGTCCCTGGTTCGGCTGTTCTTGACCTTGAGGAGCTCCATTGTTTCCTTGTTGATTTGTAGGCACGTTGTTTGTGTTCCCTTCGTATCCTTGCCTCTTTGCTTCAGCTTGCTTATTCAGTGCTGCCTCCTGGAGTTTTAAGAACGTCGTGCAATCTTTCATCGCATGTCTTGATACTCGTTTCCCATCAACGAACGCGGAGTGTATGTCACATGGTCCGTTTAGCATATCCTCTGGTGATGGGTTGTACTCTCTGGGTTCTTTTGTCTAAAATCTTTTGCTGCTCCCGTAGTCTTCTTTTCCGTAGCTACGGTATCCTGAGCTTCTACAGTCGTTCCCTTGGTAGCTATTGTCTTTGTACCCTGCGGCTACTTGGCTATGGGAGCCGTAGTTGTCATAATTGCAGGATCTCCTCATTTGGCCTCCATATCTGCTCCCTCTATCATCTTCTGGTGATTGTGTCCATTTGTTGTTGCATGCATCTTCTCCATCTGCGAACCTATTTGCTATATCCATTAAATCTGATACTGTTTTCGGCTTAATTCTGCCCATCTCTTCGACTAGGTCTCCTCGCCACAACCCAAGTGTGAATGCATCTATTGCTCTTTCGTCTGAGACTTCGACTGCTGAACTTTTGGTAATGCTCCATCTTTGGATATATGCCCTTAATGTCTCATTGTGTTACTGTACGCAGGCTTTGACTTCTTCTATGGACGCTGGCCGTTTATATGTCGATTTGAAGTTGCTCGTAAATTGCTTTGTGAGCTCCTCCCAGCTTTCGATTGTTTCTTTTTCTAGTTTGCTCAACCATGACCTTGCCGCGCCGGTGAGGTGTAACTGCAAACTTTGCATTGCTGTTTCCTTGGTTCCTCCCAGCATTTTTACTGCTTGCAGATAATCCGAGAGCCGTGACTGTGGCTCTTGAGATCCATCATATTTTTGCTGATCATGGGGTAGTTTGAAACCCTTGGTTACTGGCGTGGTGCGAACCCTATGAGTAAAGCATGACACCCCCATCTCCTTTTTGTCATCTTCGTAGTCATATGCTTTGTTGGGAGTCTTGGATCTTCGGGTTCCTCTATGCTTCAGACTTTTATGTCGCCCTGGTGATGGTGTTCTAGATCGTCGACTGCCGCTTCTGTGCCGAGGACTGTTGTGACAGTGTGGTGATCTTGGTTTATGGGTTCCTTTGTTGCGGTATGCCTCCTCTTCTTTTGCTGATAATTTGTTGCCTACCATCTTCAATCCTTGTAGTGCTGCCCGGTGCATATGTTCCCTTGGGTCTCCTGGATTTGGTCGTGTTGTGTGCAGGTATGCTTTGAGCTGCCACCAGTGCAGCTTCAGGTGTCTTTGGTATAATGTTCCCTAGCTCGTCGACTGATAAGAAAGACGAGTCGAGGTTTTTGGAGAGGCTTTGCCTTTCTGAGTACTCGAGGATTTTGAACCTTGATCCATGTCGATGATGCCTTTTGCTGTTCGTGTATGACGCGTCGCTATGTGCTTTGTGATAAGCTTCGCTTGCCGCAATGGCTGAGTCTCTTCTCTTCTGTATTTCAATCCTCTCTTTCGCTAGTTGCTTCGACTGCTGTCTTAAGGCGTAGTGGTACCCCAAAAGCATATTCTTGCTGGCGTTTGTTGGTATTGGCGTGCAGTGCTCCACAGCTGTTTTGATTATCCTCCATTCGTCGACTGATAGTCGAACTTTCTCCCTATTTGCCAGAGAATCTGTAGTTTCTCCTTCTGCCAGGTAATTTGCCCCTTTGTTTACGTTTGCTGGGTTGAGCACTGGATTGTTGTTTTTGTCGAGCTCTTCTGAGTTATCCCCTATAATGGTGAGTATTTGGTACCGATTGTCGAACTTGCTATTGAAGCTTGAGAAGATTGAACTGTCATCCTCATGAAGCTCTAATCCTGTCTTCCAGGTGTCTGTTGATTTGTCTGAAGTATCATCATGGCAGATCATGAGGTCTTTGAGCTACACTTCTAAGTCGAAATTTTCCATGGTTTCGTCGCCTTCTGCGATTTCTCTCTCTTCTGTTTCTATTTCTGCGAAGCTGACCGGCGAGTTTACCTCGCTGGAGGAGCCTTCTGATGATCCTGACATTTTTTCTGTCTTGGACTTGCTTGCCGACGGACCCGGTTTCGCCGGATCTGAAAGGCAAATCGAACCTAAAGATCCGACGCGAAAGTTTAGACTTCTGATCGTCAGGTCCATATCTTGATCCATGCTCTCGAATACTTGCGTAAAATTTGACTGGTGAGGTTGAAAATCGACAGTTCCGAAGGGTATCTGGATTTCGTCGACTTCCAGACTGCTGTTGGCTAAAGGCGAAAAAGCCGTCGAATTCATGATTCCAACGCCCAGAGTCCCCACGGTCGGCGCCAATTGATGAGGGTTAACTCGATAAATGTCCAATATAAAGGACTTAGGATCAGGGGAGTAGGGCTTAGGATCGGGGGAGTAGGGCGTCGGATGAACTCGAAGGTAAAATCAGTCAAACAAGGTGTGTATCGAAAGTAAATGTAAGAGTAAACTTGGCTTGCTTTCAATCTGTCCCTTACCATCCTCTCCTGGCCCCTATATATAGGTGGCCAGGTCTCAAGGATCGGGAGGGGTCCAACACAGATTACAATATCGACATACGACATGAATTCGTATTTCGACTAGCATTACAATTGGGCCTAGCTTAATGGGCCTCAGGGGTACTTAACAGACGGGCTCTATTATCTATACCCTTGTCACAAAGGAACTATTTTTTTGTATTTTTGATAAAAGATGCAAGCAAAAATAAAATAAAGCAAAACAATAACAAAGTAAAAGATTGGAAGTGAGAGACTCCCCTTGCCGAAATCCTCTTTCTCCTTGGCAACGATGCCAGAAAAATTTGCTTGATGGCGTGCAGATGACCGCACAGTTGGGAACCCCAAGAGGAAGGTATGATGAGCACAGCAACAAGTCTTCCCTTTATATGAAACCAAGGTTTATCGAACCAGTAGGAGAAAGAAACAACTTCTGAAGGTTGATGCTCGCTAGCTTCACGACAGCTACGGACAATTTATATATGGCGCCTCGTCCAGGGCGTAGCTTTGCACCAGCAGCAACGTGGAACCTGCACACAACACAACCAAGTACTTTGCCCCAACTTGGTTATCAATCTCACCGGTTTGCTGTAAACAAAGGATTAAGCGTATCGAGTAGTAAAAGATAGTAGTTTACAAGAATGTAAATACAGCGAGTAAATGGTAAACGGTAATAACAATGTAAAAGAATGGACCGGGGTCTACAGTTCACTAGAGGTGTCTCTCCATAAGATAAATAACATGTTGGGTAAAGAAATTACAGTTGGACAATTGATAGAATAAAGCAAGCGTACAAATGTCATGAGGATCACTATGAAATTCACTTGGGCATTACAACATAATACATAGACCATAATCCAACTGCATCTATGACTAATAATCCACCCGCCGGATGTCATCCGAGCAACCGTTGGGTATTAAGTTGCAAGCAACAGATTATCGCCTTAAGCAAAGTGTGTAATGTAAACAATACAAATGTCCTTGAACACAAGACTGTTGTTTTCTCCCTAGTAGCAACAGCACATCTACAACTTTAGAGGTTTCTGCCACTCCCCAAGTTACTAGAGGCATGAATCCACTATCGAGCATAAATACTCCCTCTTGGAGTTACTAGCATCTACTCGGCCAAGATATCTACTAGCAACGGAGAGCATGCAAGATCATAAACAACATAGAGATAACATAAAGATGATAAATCAATAGATCAACTTGACAAAGTACCAATATTCATCGGATCCCAACAAACACAACATGTAGAATTACACAACGATGATCTTGATCATGATAGGCAGCTCACAAGATCTAAATATGAAGCACATGGAGGATATGACAACCATCTAGCTACTGCTATGGACCCGTAGTCCAAGGTAGACTACTCACACATCACTCCGGAGGCAGGCATGGTGATGAAGAAGGCCTCCGGTGGAGATTCCCCTCTCTGGCAGGGTGCCGGGAAGAGCTTCTGGACCCTCTCAATCTCGGGTCGACGACAACGGCGACTTACAGTATGTTTCGTGGAAAATTGATCGGGGCTTTAGGGTTTTCCCGTCAAGAGGAATATATAGGCGAAAGGGCGGCATCAGGAGGTTGGCTAGGTGGCCCCACCACCTGGTGGCGTGGCCAGGGGCTGGCCCGCGCCACCCCATGGTGTGGGTGGCCCCTGGTCCCCCTCCATCTCAGCTTTGGACTCCGTCTCGCTTCGGGAAAAATAGGAACTTCGGCTTTTGTTTTGTCCAATTCCGAGAATATTTCCCGTGTAACTTTTCTGAAACACAAAAACAGCAGAAAACAGGGAACTGGGACTGTGGTATCTTGTTAATAGGTTGGTTCTGGAAAATGCATAAAAACGCCACGAAGTGCAACAAAACACAAAGCAAATGGTGCATAAACAAGCATGGAGCATCAAAAATTATAGATACGTTTGAGACGTATCATTCTTCCCCGGGGCTGAGGGCTCTACCGGTAGCTATGTGGTTCATCTTTCTCTCCCATGATGTGATCTATATGTGATTGATACGTCTCAAACATATCTATAATTTTTGATGCTCCATGCTTGTTTATACACCATTTGCTTTGTGTCTTGTTACACTTCGTAACGTTTTTATGCATTTTCTGGAACTAACCTATTAACAAGATGCCACAGTGTTAGTTCCCTGTTTTTTGCTATTTTTGTGTTTCAGAAAAGTTACACAGGAAATATTCTCAGAATTAGACGAAACAAAAGCCGAACCTCCTATTTTTACCGAAGCTTCGCGAAGACCAAAGATGAGACGGAGGGGGGCCAGAGGCTGGCCACACCACAGGGGGGCGTGGCCCAGCCCCTGGCCACGCCCACCCATGGTGAGGCCGCCTGGCCCACCTCCTGACGACGCCCCTTCGCCTATAAAGACCCCTCGTCGGGAAAAACCTAAGGGACGGATCGCTTTTTCCAGAAACATACTGCAAGCCACCGCTGTCATCGAATCGAGATCGGGAGGATCCAGGAGCTCTTCTCGGCACCCTACCGGAGGCCTTCTACACCACTATGGTCACCTCCGGAGTGATGTGTGAGTAGTCTACCTTGGACTACGGGTCCATAGCAGTAGCTAGATGGTTGTCTTCTCCACCATGTGCTTCATGTTTAGATCTTGTGAGCTGCCATACATGATCAAGATCATCTTTATGTAATCATACATGTTGTGTTTGTTGGGATCCGATGAGTATTGGTACTATGTCAAGTTGATGTATTGAATATTATCTTATGTTATCTCTATGTTGTTTATGATCTTGCATGCTTTTTGTTGCTAGTAGCTATCTTGGCCGAGTAGATGCTAGTAACTCCAAGAGGGAGTACTTATGCTTGATAGTTGGGTTCATACCTCTATTTAATCTGGGGGAGTGGCAGTTGCCTCTAAGGTTGTAGATGTGCTATTGCCACTAGGGAGAAAACAACATTCTTGTGTCTAAGGACATTTGCTTTGTTTACATTACGCACTTTGCTTAATGCGATTATCTGTTGTTCGCAACTTAATACTCAAGGGGTGTTCGGATGATATCCTCGCGAGTGGATTTTTAGTCATAGATGCAGTTGGATTACGGTCTATGTATTTTGTCGTAATGCCCAGAGTAAGCCTCATAGTGATCCTCGTGATGTATGTACGTTATCTTTACTCTATCAATTGCCCAACTGTAATTTGTTTACCCAGCAGGCTTTATTTATCTTATGGAGAGACACCAGTAGTGAACTGTGGACCCCGGTCCAATTTCCTTTACATTGTTACATTGTTTTAATTTACTCGCACTGTTTACTTTACTTGCAAACTACTATCCTTTTTCCACTCGATACGCTCATACCTTTGTTTACAGCAAACCGGTGAGATTGACAACCTCATCGTATGTTGGGGGCAAAGTATTTGTTTATGTTGTGTGCAGGTTTCACGTTGCTGCTAGGTGAAGACACACCAACAAGTTGTCTGGCGCCATTGTCCAGAGTGTCACGAAGCTAGCAAGCATCACCTTCTTAAGTTTGGCTTTCTCCTACTAGATTGATAACCTTGGTTTCATAACCGAGGGAAGACTTGCTGTTGTGCTCATCATACCTTCTCTTGGGGTTCCCAACTGGTCGGTTATTTACATCATCAACACTGCACCATCAGTGATCATGAGCTTTGTATCTAGTTGAATTGGTAGATGTTGTTCTTCATCTATTATGCTACTCAAGTGCTTTATTATTGTAATATCTAGAGACACCTTGTACCATGTTGTAAAGGTGACAGTGTGCGCATTATGTGTATCTCTTTGGCTAGTGTCTCTATGAATTGTTGGTGTTTGTTGGAACCATCTAGTGCGCTCAAGGTGATAGTGTGGGGCAATCTAGTTTGGGGAAATGCGAACTTTGAGGAGTGCTTCGTAGCCCTACACATGATTAGTGTTCATTATCCATCGGAGAATAGTTTAGAATAGCATAGTGAAGAATGATATTTATGTGTTCAATTATGTTATCTTTGTTGAGAGTGTCCACTAGTGAAAGTATGATCCCTAGGCCTCGTTTCTAAGCATTGAAACACAATTTACATTCAGTTCTGTTACATGTTTGCTCACAGCAATATTTATTTCAGATTGCATTTACTACTTATAATCATCCATATTACTTGTATTTCACTATCTCTTCGCTAAACTAGTGCACCTATACATCTGACAAGTGTATTGGGTGTGTTGGGGACATAAGAGACTTCTTGTATCTTAATTGCAGGGTTGCTTGAGAGGGATACCTTTGACCTCTTCCTCCCTGAGTTCGATAAACCTTGGGTGATCCACATAAGGAAAACTTGCTGCTATTCTACAAACCTCTGTACTTGGAGGCCCAACACTGTCTACAAGAACAGACGCGTGCGTAGACATCAAGCTCTTTTCTGGCGCCGTAGCCGGGGAGGTAAGGTAAAAGGTACTCGCATCCTCTTGTGTGAGTGCTCGAAGTTATTTCCTTTAGATTCTGCAATTATATCTTTTTGTTTCTTGTTTTTATTTTCACTAGTTAGGCTTAATGGAAAACAAAGAGCTTTATAGTATTTTCCTGAGTTAGGACATGAAGTGTTTGAAGAGAAAATTGAAAAACCTATGGAACTTTATTTGCATGCTAACAACAATGTTGTTAGTATGAATTCTTTGAACACTGTTATTGCTAATGCTATGGAAAAGTCTAAGCTTGGGGAAGCTGGTTTTGATGAGCATGATATTTTTAGTTCCCCAGCTTTAAGGAGAAAATTCGCTCTGATGATACTTTATCTCCCATATGTGATAATTCTAATGATGCTTGTGATCCTCATACTGAAACTATCTCTTTTAAAATACCTACGAAAATTGTTGAACGTGCTATGAATAACTGCTATTTAGGAGATGGAACTGTCCATCCTGGTGATCATTTATTCTTTATACATCAATTATGCGAGTTGTTCAAGTGTGCAGGTATTTCAACAAGCCAGGTTAAGAGGAAGCTATTCTCTTTATCACTAAAGGGCGGAGCTGCAGAATGGTATAAGATGTTGACGAATGGCCAACCTATTGGCTGGGAGGAAATTGTACCTCTCTTTTATTCTAAATTCTATCCTTCTAGTGAGATTCATAAAGATAGGAATTATATTTGTAATTTTCATCCTCATGATGGAGAAAGCATTGCCCAAGCGTGGGGAAGACTGAAGTCACTAGTGCTCAAATGTCCCATTCATGAGCTCCCCTGTAATATTGTTATTAATAATTTTTATGCAAGGATTTCAGGACATTACAAGGACTATCTAGATGCCTGTTTAGAGGGATCTTTCACAAGTGAGGAGGTTGAAGCCAAGCGGGATCTGCTTGAAACAATTCAACAAAATTCCAAAGATTGGGATTGTGACAAAGGTAAAGAATCGGGTATAAACTATGAGTATGATTGCATTAAGTCACTAAAACTGCTGATTTTCAAGAGCTTAGTGCTAAATATGGTTTTGATCCTCAAATTATGGTTGATTGCTATAGAACCTTTGCCTCTCATATTAATGTTCCTAAAGGAAATTGGGACGTGTATCATGAACCTTTTAAAGACACTTGCATGGAAAGTGAAATTGTTATTGATGATTGCAATAAACATGCTCAAACTTCTGAAAGTACTATTTTTTATAAGCATATTAATTTTTGTGGAGCACTTAGACCTTGTGAAAAGAATCAAATCAAGGAAGATTATTGTATCCACCACAGGAATGAAAGAACTAGAATGTGGGATAGGGCTCTAAATGAGCTTGGTGAAAAGGTTTGTGCCCTCTATCCTTTTATTTGTGAACTTTGCTATAAAGTGGGTCATTTCAATTTTCAATGCTCAGGCTATGATAATAGCCTTTCTAATCCAATGAGTACTGCAAGTTTGTATTGTGATGACATGATCACTTCTAATCAGCATGATGAGCTTACTTTATTTTTGGGGTGTGAAGAGTTATCAAGAAAAACTTCTTTGGTAGATATGAGTGCTTTTAATATAAATAGCGTCCTACATGTTTGTCATCTCTATTGTGTTGATAATTGCCACGCAAATACTTACATACAAAATCTTATAAAAGATGATGCTTTACCAAATTATGACAGGACTAATATGTGTTTTGCTCTTATTAACGAAAAGGAGGAATCCTCCAAAGTTTCTTGTATTGTTTCTGACAATAAACCAGGGTATGTGGAGAAGCTTCCTTTCAAGCCTCTCCCTCTTAAAGAAGGGAAGAATAAGAAGAAGAGAAGGAGTAAAAGGAGAGAGGAAACAGTATTTTCCCCTAAGCATGTTGCTCCTATTATAGTTTTTGCTGATGAGTCTGAACTCGATGATGTTCCTATGCCTATTGCCTATACTAGTGATCATGATTGGGAAAAGCACTCTACTTTTGATATTGAAAATCTCTTTGGTACCAATTCTGAAAATGATGATACCTATTTTGTTGAATTTGCTCGCACTGCAATTAATAAGAATGCCTATGTTCATGTGGGGAGTATTAATTCTGTTATGCATATGGCTCATGATAAGAATATTTTATGTGATAGTTATATTTTTAATTCTATTAATGATGCTACTAAAAGTTATTATGAGAGAGGGAAACATGGTTTTATGCATCTCAATAATATTAAGTTCCCCTCTTTATGTTGAAATTCTTGAAGTTGCACTTGTTTTGCTTTCCTATGCTTGTTGCTTTGTGCTTTCATCACTTGTTTCTTTACCAGACTCTTTTTCATAGGAAGTGATTTAGATTTAAATTTGTTTTGTATTTGCTTTTTGATGCTCTCTCTTGCTTCAAGTTCTTTCCGGCGCTTATGTGAGCATCTTCTCAAATTTCTGCGCCTAGCTCAAAGGCGTTAAAGAAAAGCACTCTTGGGAGATAACCCAATGTTTTCCTTTTAGTACCTTTTCTTTTTGTTGAGTCTTGGAAGTTATTACTACTGTAATGACCTCTCCTTATTATTTTTATTTCATTTTTATGCCAAGAGCAAACTCTAATTGGAGGAAGGTAAGATTTGGAGAAGTTCCTGTCCTAAAACAGATTTCTGCGCTGTACCATAAAAATTCGTGAAAATTCCCAGAATGTTATTTTGATCTGCGATTTCTTGTGCACATGCCCCAGATTATTATCTAACTTTCATTAGTTTTGCACTTTTCGATTTGAGCAACAGAAGATTTTCAAAAAAATTGATCTTTACCAGTTGTTCTGTTTTGATAGATTTCTGCCACTATTTGCATTTGCCTCCTGATCTCTTTTTTTTAGTTCTTTTGATCACAAAACTTTTTAGGATGTTGCTACAGTATCTTATGTGTTAATATGTGTTATACTTGAGTCGAACTGAACCAAAAGTGGATTTACTATCTTGCATAAACTAATGTTGCTAATGAGAATTATGTGAAGTTTTGTATGAAGAAAATTTTCAAGTGTAGGGAGAGGAGAATGATGAGATGAGATGAAGTATGGACAAAAGCTCAAGCTTGGGGATGCCCATGTCACCCCAAGAAATATCCAAAAAGTAAAAGCGTCAAAGCTTAGGGATGCCCCAAGGCACCCTCTTCTTCATCAACAAAAATATCAGGTCATCTTTCAAGACACTATATTTTTATTGCTTCATATGCTATGTGTTGTTCTTGGAGTGTCTTTATTTTTGCTTTTAGTTTTCTTTTGTTTTATTTTGCTGTATAAATGGTTGGATCACACCATGTTTGTTTTGGAGAGAGACACGCTTCAATTTCATTGCCTAGAACACTCTAGTTTTCACTCTTATCGTTCTACGAGTGTTCTCTTTTTCTAGTACTCACGGTCGGTCCTGAGATTTTGGGGGCCCGGGGCAAGACCAAAACTCGGGGCCCTTTATATAGCTTATATAGCACAACGTTTTACTGGAAAACTGCTCTACATCTATTCCAGTTACAATACCTTTGACGATGTTCACATTAGTATAAAACCCCTCGTTCTCTCTACTTCTCAAGACATTGTGTTATACCTTGTATATGCTTTAGAGTAGAGTCAATGCACATGTCATCGAGGAAGTATCCTCTTGATGATCACATTCAAAATTGTTACTAGTTGTTGCTCTTTCTCCATGGCAACTATGGCCAACTCATCATTTGGGTTTGTCTAAGCACTTGTATTAGCTTTGGAAAAATTGTGAATATATCCTCTTTGTGATTGTAGCAAGACTGCCATATTTTGTGTTTTTTTTCCTTTTAGCGTTACAAGATGAATACTTGGTCGATGACATGATAATGCACAATGCTAAAAAAATTACATCAAATGCTGAATTGTCCCAATTTGAATCATGTGCGTGAACATAACGGTTAGGGAATAATATACCTCAGATTAATAATATTGTGGTCTGTATTATTCTCATGATTGGGGGCCCAAAAAATTTAAATCAGCAAGACTAGTCGATGAACTGACGACTACAAAAGATCAAAATTAGGGAAAATTTAGAAGTAAAGAAGAGCCAAAAGTCAAGAACTCATACCATATTACAGCGGCGCAGTAGATAGCTAATCGGTGGTGACTGGGTGGGCGAAATCCAAGCCTCCGAGATCGAGTTCCGTCATGGCAGCATTGAGCCCTGGAGGCGACATGCAAATATGCGAGAATCAACGGTCATTTTAGCTGGCCTAGCATCTAGCCATTTGTCTAGGAAAGCAACCAACGATTAGATAGCCTCGTATGTGGCGGCGCGCCTGTTCAGTTTCACCGACGAAGCCAATCTGCCCATGACCTTTTCAGTTTCAGCCAGACTAGTAATTTTGTATGCATACATGTATACCTGGGGGCTGGGGCGGGGCCCCTACATTTTGGGGGCCCTGGCGGCCACACACCCTGCGACCCCCCAGGGCTGTCCCTGCTAGTACTGCGTTTAGCTTTTATTTTTTGCCTTCGTTTTTGTTCAGTACTTATTAGTTCTTTATAGCTAGGTGTGTTTAGACCTCTGGTCTTTGTTGGTTTTCATCTTGGAGGGTTGTTTCAAAAAGGTTGATTGGTGTTGAAAAAGAGTAAAAAGTTTTATGCTTATAGTGATGCAAAAGGGAGCTTGTTTGGACTGTTGCTTAGACTTTATCATGTCATGCTTGATATTATTTTGATTATATGCTTATTTGTTATTGTTGTAGCATGATTTGTCTCAAATGACTGAGAGTGCTTAATGTGCCTTTGAAAGAATCATACGTTGTTTTTATCTTATAGAAGCATATTTTGTGGTATTCTCCTTTGACGCTTTATTTGGGTTGACTTGGCGCATGCTTACACCATGTTTGACTTTAACCAGTCGCCTCAAGCCTCTATGATCATTTGGTTTTTGACTTGTGATACCACTTTATACTTTGGTTAATAATGTTTTGTCACTATGCATGATTATGGCCGTTATTGCTCTCTTAGTTGGTCGCTCCCAGTCTTTTGCTAGCCTTCACCTGTACTGAGATGGAATACTTCTCGTGCATCCAACTCCCAAAAAAACAAAGTTTTTCCAAAGTGTCCACCATATCTACCTATTAGCAATTTTCTATTCCAAGTATATTCGTCTTGCTTTTATCTATCTTCCAAATTAAACTTTTTGTTATGAAAAAATTAGTTAGTAAAGCTCTCACAAACTTGATGGCACATTTACTTTCTTGCATTTAATAAACTTGAACATTCTGGCTCTCTTATGTTGATTATATGCTTGCAAGTTGTAAGTTGGGAGTTAGCTCAGCCATGCTGTCATGGGGCACACTTTCAACATTGCACTTATTCTTATTTAGTTGATAAAAATATCATGATCTTTTGTTTATGGATGCCTAGCAATGTGAAATAAGTTGGAAACTTGTGAGCTCATGGAGTTTGTATATGTGTTAGAGAAACACCTGGGCCGCTAATCTAAACCATGCATCATTCATGGTGGAAATTTACAGCATAACCATAGTGGACATTCGACGACGCATCTCAAAATAAAAAGCTATACCTAATGATAAATAAAAGAGATGTCGAGGTGTTCATTGTCTGTTTGTCCTGTCATTTTGATATGGGAAAGCTTCCATATACTCGGGCAGGAGGTACCCCGTTGGCGTTCTCAATGATATATATATGCTTACAATGACAAGAACTTGCTTGGGACCTAAGTCGAGTAGCATTCAGTTTAGGTACTCGTATTCACGAGATATGAGATTTTCAACTCATGACTTGTCAAGCATATATCTCATATTTGTACTCGTATTAACCTTAACCACTCAAGATGCCTATGATGGGGGCAATGAGAGCTCAAAGCTAATTATTACCATAATTTTTGGAAGGTTTATAAAACTTGCAATCACTACTTCCCTCTGCGAAGGGCCTTTCTTTTACTTTTATGTTTAGTCTTCATCTTCTACCTTTATGCACCGATTAAGAGAGCATAGTTGTCATTCTGAGTATAATGTGCAATGTCCCAAAATTTATTATTGATTGATTCATGATTATGGTATTGCTTGTTCTCAAATTATTTGTATCTAGTCACCCTCTTGAACTTTGAAGGTGTCCTATGCATTTATGTTTTGCTACTCCATGAGAGACAATCTGAATACCACTTTGCTATGTTTTCTATATGCTTCAAACAAACATACACCTCTGAATGCATTATTACTCATGATCTTTTATTTGTGTTACTCTTCATATTATAACATGGTTGCTAAGTTCTATGGTTAGAATTATATCTCTTATGCCCATGTTTAGAGTACTTTGATTTCAGCATACAATGCTTTACCTTAAGTTGATCAAGATTGTGTTGGTGCATGTCACCTCAAAAATTATTGTTTTATTATCACTTACCTACTCGAGGACGAGCAGGAGTTAAGCGTGGGGATGCTTGATACGTCGCAAACGTATCTATAATTTTTGATGCTCCATGCTTGTTTTACACCAATTGCTTTGTGTTTTGTTTACACTTCGTGGCGTTTTTATGCATTTTCTGGAACTAACCTATTAACGAGATGCCACAGTGCCAGTTCCTATTTTTTGTTGTTTTGTGTTTTAGAAAAGTTATAGAGGAAATATTCTCGGAATTGGACGAAACAAAGCTTGAAGTTCCTATTTTTTCCGACACGAGACGAAGTCCAAAGCAGAGACGGAGGAGGGACATGAGGTGGCCACACCACCTGGTGGCGCGGGTCCACCCCTGGCCACGCCACCACCTGGTGTGGGCCCTCCTGGTGCCCTCTGACATCGCCCCTCCGCCTATAGATTCACTCCAAGGTGAAAACCCTAAATCAATTGGCATTTTCCCAGAAAAAGTTCCGCAGCGCCGCCGCCGTCGCAGACGAAGTTCGGGGGACAGAAGTCTTTGTTCCGGTACCCTGCCGGGACGGGGAATTGCCCCCAGAGCCATCTCTATCGACTCCACCGCCATCTCCATCGACGTTGCTGTCTCCTATGATGAGGAGGGAGTAGTTATCCCCTGGGGCTGAGGGCTCTACCGGTAGCTATGTGGTTCATCTCTCTCTCCCATGATGTGATCTATATGTGATCATGAACTTTATATCTAGTTGAATTGGTAGATGTTGTTCTTCATCTATTATGCAACTTAAGTGCTTTATTATTGTAATATCTGGAGACACCTTGTACCATGATGTGAAGGTGATAGTGTGTGCATTATGTGTGTCTCTTTGGCTAGTGTCTCTATGAATTGTTGGTGTTTGTTGGAAACATCTAGTGCGCTCAAGGTGATAGTGTGGGGCAATCTAGTTTGGGGAAACGTGAACTTTGAGGAGTGCTTCGTAGCCCTACACATGATTAGTGTTCGTTATCCATCGGAGGATAGTTTAGAATAGCATAGTGAAGAATGATATTTATGAAGGAAATATGCCCTAGAGGCAATAATAATATTGTTATTATCATATTTCTTGTTCATGATAATGTTTATATTCCATGCTAGAATTGTATTAAGCGGAAACATTAATACTTGTGTGGTTTATGAACAACATCGTGTCCCTAGTATGCCTCTACTAGACTAGCTCATTGATTAATGATGGTTAAGGTTTCCTAACCATAGATATGAGTTATCCATTAATAATGAGGTCATTTCATTAGGAGAATGATGTGATGGCCAGACCTAACTTAAGCACAGCAATTAGATCGTGTCATTGTGTTCATAATTGCGTAGCTTTTCCTATATCAGTATCCTATTCCTTAGACCATGAGATAATGCCACTCCCTGGTACCGGAAGAGAGCTTTGATGTCATCAAACGTCATCCTATGAGAGGGTGATCATAAAGGTGTCTCTCAGGTAATCGAAAAGTACTTGTTGAGTTGCATGTATCGAGATGGAATTTGTCCCTCCCATGTCAGAGAAATATACTTCAGGCCCACTCGATAATCAATGTCATACACCGTTTGCAAACACGTGATTAATGAGTTTAATCATAGGGTGATATTGGATTGCAGAACGAGTAAAGAGTACTTGCTGCGAACGAGATTAAACTAGGTATGGCGATACCGACGATCAAATCTCGGGCAAGTAAAATATCGCGAGACAAAGCAATTCGTAGACGGGATTATTTGAATCCTGACATCGTGGTTCACCGATAATGATCTTCGTTGAATATGTGGGAGTCAATATGGATTTCCAGATCCCACTATTGATTATTGATGGTGATCATGTCCACGCATTCTCGAACCCGTAGGGTCACACACTTAACGCTCATCGACGCTAGGGTAGTTTCGGGATTTATGAAAATTATTTCGGAGAGTTACAGAATTGTTCCGGGAAGAAGATTAATGATTTATTAATTAATTGAATTAATAAATATTAATATATATATCTCTACTAATAATATTGTAATAGGACTGGTCTGTGTCCATAAAATATGCTTTCGTCCAACCACAAATACGTTTTCCTCCGTTAAGTCAAAGACAACGGTTCAGTAAAATCGTGGCTTCGTCCGTCCTCCATAATAGTCCGTCCTCCATAATAGGATAGATCTCATCGCTAAAACAAATCCATTGTACGTGTCCGGCTTGGACTCAGCAGAAGAGCTTGCAAGCGTGTCATCGCACGAGCGGGCCTCGATCTATCATTGATATTGTGCCCTGGGCCGGGCCTCATGTGGCTCTAGACCTGGTGCACCAACGCCAAACGAGACCCTGCTGACTCTCAATCCACGCGTCTTTCTTTTGTCTAAAAAAAGTCTTTCTCATCCTACACGTCTTTCAGCAATGGAGTCTAACATTACCACAGGTACGAATGTATCAATACACAAGGAAATATGTGACTATACCATCAAAATATTCAAATAGGAAACCTGCTTTTTTCCATCATTCACACGGTACCTACAAAATCAAGCCACATGCATGCAAATAAGAAAAGGTTTTGTAAGAACAACCCAATGACCAACACGTCTATGAGTTTTTGCCAATGAAATTTTTTATTTTCGGTGTCTCCTTTAATAGTTTTTATGGAGAGAACCGTCATGGAGCCCAGATAGCTAGCCGAGTTTATGTAGAGCCGATGGGAGATGCATATTAACACTCGAAGATACGAGTCAGCATTTTTTGCCTTAAGGTTGCGACACCAAAATTCCACATGCGTGCGGTGGAATGTTTAGACTTTAGAAGCGGATGTCTGATAAGACAATAAAAATGATTGATGGATGCTTGTGAAAATAATGATAAGAGGAAAAGCACAAGGCGGTGCATATAAAACGACACGATATGAGATATAGACGTTAGCGATGCCGTAGCAACGCACGGGTATTTATCTAGTATTTATTTACTAGAAATAAATATGGACTAAATGTATTTCGTGAAAAGTTTTGCTAATGGGCCAATTTAGTAGTCCATCTAGACAAACTATAAATAAGGTAAAAGAAAAAAAAAGCATTGGGCCGGCCGCACGCGTCACGGAGCACGCTCCCCATCTCCACGAGCTGATCGATCTGATCGATCAAGGGAGCTATCGATGCAAGTTTTTTTTCTTTTCTTTTTGAAGCTTGGTTGCTAAGTTTTGAAAAGTGTGCACTCCACGCAAGGAGCCGGCCAGCGTGGCCGATCTGCCGAACTTGCTTTGCAAGTATTCGCATACGCACGTCTATAAAAGAATGAGAGCGGCCGTGCCTTTTAGGTTTTTGACCTAATACCGAAAACTGTTTCAGCTGGCGTCGTCTCTGACTTTTCTAGTATTTTCTTGCCCTAGTTTGACTAGATCTTTAGCCTATTTTGCTTCCACCTCGCGCGTCTAGGCGAAGCCCTGCCCGCATATACTCTCCACCATAAGCACCACACCGTCGTGCTGCTGATCCCATCTACCACCCCACCGCACCTTGCTGGACCAAGGAGGAGGAGGAGTCGTTGTGCTGTACATGTGCAACGCTCGGAGGCGCCGTCCGTTGTGGTGCTTGGATCGGATCGGATCGGGAGGAGGAGACGCTAGTACGACTACGCCGACCATGTTTATCTGAACATTTCCGCTGTGCGATCTACAAGGGTATCTAGATCTAATCTCCCTCGCTCGTTGTTTTGCATCTTGCAGATCAGATCTTGGCTTGTTCTTGTTCGTCTTTGTAGGAAATTTTTTGTTTTCTATGCTGCGAAACCCTTCAGTGGTATCAGAGCGAGATCTATGCGTAGATGTTTTACACGAGTAAAACGCAACAATGTTGTTGCGGGCGTTGATGTTTTCTGTTGCAAACCTCTATATTGTGTATTTCTTATGGCGCGACATAGTGAGATCGAAGCGGTCCAGGCCAACTTTACGCGACCTCGTTCGCGAGACCGGCTCCACACTTGACGTGTGGCTTGTTCCACACATGCGGCTGGTGGATGCCAGTTTCTCTCACTATAGTAGTCATGGGATTTACAACGGATGTTAGCAACCATAATATCAACGTTGTGGCTTTGTGTAGGTAAGAACCGTTCTTATGCGTAGCTCCCATAAGCCACGTAAAACGTGCAATCAACAAATTAGAGGCGTCTAACTTGTTTTTGCAGGGAGTGTTTGTGATATGGTATTGCCACAAGATGTGATATGTATGTTGATATATGCGATGTATGCAATGATCATGTTTTGTAATGTTTTACGACTTGCATGTCGATGAGTTTACAACCGGCAGGAGCCATATGGTTGTCTTTAATATTTTGTATGACCTGCGTGTCAACTTTTTATACGCCATGTAATAGCTTTACTTTATCGCCAAGTAGTTAGCAATAGTCATAGTTGCTATTCGTGGTAGAGGCAATCATGGTGGAGTGATGAAGATCATGCCGGCGCGCACGAGATGGAGATCAATGCGCGAAGATTGGCTATACCATGTCACATATTGTATATGCATGTGATGTTTATCCTTTATGTATGCATCTTATTTTGCTTTGATCGCGACGATAGCATTATAAGATGATCCCTCACACTTAATTTCAAGATAAAATGTGTTCTCCCCTCGTATGCGCCGTTGTGAAAGATCATCGTTTTGAAGCACCACGTGATAATCGGGTGCTATAAACTCTACGTTCACATACAATGGGTCTAAGCCAGATTTACACATACGAAAATACGTGGGTTAAACTTGACGAGCCTAGCATGTACAGACATGGCCTCGGAACACACGGACCGAAAGGTCGAGCATGAGTCATATGGATGATATGATCAACATGTTGATGTTCACCATTAAAGCTATATCATCTCACGTGATGATCGGTCTTGGTGTAGTGAATTTGGATCATGCTTCACTAAACAACTTTGAGGGATATTGAATTTAGTGGGAGTTCATTAGTAATTTGATTAACTTAAACTAATTATCATGAACTAAATCTTAGTGTATTTGCATAACTCGTTGTAGTCTTTGGCAACCGTTTTCCACCGACACTTAGTTTAGTAGAGTTATTGAAAACTATAGAATTCTGGATAAACACTTTTCGGACTAGTGCCATTTAGTTAAAATGTCAAGATCAAAGATTAAGTCCTATTGCAAACTTTAGCAAACCTCGCTTGCTCCATATGAATTAATAAGTTGTATTAATCAAAGAGCAAGGATTCAAGTTTAGTATCTAAAGATCATATGTTTGCCTTCATGAGAAATTGATCTTCAAAATTGTTTGAGAATCAAAGTGATCATCGAGCTGAAAGAATTGTTTCAGAAACAAATAAGAGTTAAAAGATATTTGATGTCTAAAACTTTGATTGTTTGCAAAATGATTAAGTATAATTTAGTAAAAGAACATATGCTCATATTGTATGAATATATGCGAAGATTGGAGACGCTTGGCGTCCCGATCACCCAAAAGTTTGGGACTAATATATACTTGTATTCTTCCTCATAAACTATAGTAGTTTCATCATGAAAGTTGTTATGATAGGATGAATGAAAAGGTATCGGCTAAATTATTTTGTTATACCAAAAGAATGCCAAAGAATGGAATCTGGAAGAACACCAATTATATGATGATGGTGATCCACATCAATGTGAAAAATCCAAGGCCATTAGTATTTGACTAACATCCTTTGGACTATGTGTCAAATGATTGACGCCACTATTGATGTTGATAGATTCTTCTAAATGGTGAGGAAACGCTAAATAGGATCTACAAAACTATTTGGTAGAAAAGGAAAAGACTGGAAATGTCCAGCTCGGGTATATAAATCATATACATGTTATAGATGTATTCTTTGCTCGTTAACAGTGTGATTCTTGGGTATTCGATACTGATTTGTTGGTATGAAATGACATACAAAGCAACACAATACAAGAACTACAATGGCCTAAATAACTAGCAAAAGAATGTGGCTATAATGCACGTCGAGAAACAAATAAAAGTGTTATTGTGTTTTTCGTCGGCATCAAACCTAGCCTTCAAGATTTGTCATAAACTTAATAATTGTTATATTGTTCTGGTATTATGAGAACAATTGTTGTTCATATTATTACCGTCTTCCATAATCGATGGATAGATTATTATTATAAATCTTGTTGGTAAAATAGACAATTATAACACTGATGCTAAAGGTCGCAAGACAAAACGAATTTCACTTATATATGACACTTCTGTTTAAGTCATATTGGAAATAAAAACATGAAAGAAATTCTATATTGATGGATTTTCGAGTCATTTAATTTTGAATTGATTGACGCTTGTGAGATTTTTCCTTAAGATGATTAAACTCCATTCATGGGCCATGATTGGAACAAGCGACTAACCAAATGGAGATCGTACATGTTGATGTATGTATTTCATGGTGTGAAGTCAATTGCGGTGTATTTACTATTTCATCGATGACTCGAATAGATGTATGGTATATCTACTTGACGAGAAAGAAGTATGAAATGATTGAAATTGTTCAATTTGTGAAGTGGAAATTGTTGTAATAAGAAAATTCAAGATTTTATGATTGGATCATAAAGGAGAATATTTGAGTTACAAGTTTAGCAAACATCTAAAAGTTAAGTGAATTGTTTCACAAAACTTGCATCTCGTGAAACACCCCAGGAGTATGGAGTTTTCGATGGATGTAATCAAACCTTGTTTGACATGGCTAGATCAACGATGATATAAACTACCAATATAATTTGTGGATTATGCTTTAGAGACTACCGCTTTTCACTGAATAGAGTGCCATCATAATCCACTGAAACGACACCATACAATTTATGGTTGTTTTTCTTAAATTTTGGTATGCAAGGCAATATGTGTTAAATGTTTACAACCAAAATCGAATTAGTAAGTCTTTGTAGGTTAACCCAAAGAATGTCGTTGGGTATTCCTTCTACTATGAACCCGAATTCATAGTGATTCTCACTAAAAGAAGTGAATTTCTTATGAAGGTGTTTTTTCGTGAAAGGTTTTAGTGGGTGGAAAATAGAACTTGATGGGGTTATTGAACCTGAGCATGATGAGCAAAGTAGTGCAGCACCGGAAAATGTTCTGGAAGCGGCAACTGCGCCCATGGCTCCCGCGCCTACAATATGTTGTAGTACCGGACATCAAAGTTCCTGTTTAACCAAGTTGGTCGTCATCAGATAGCAAGATTTGAGGACGGGATATTATTAGATAATAGTAACCGACAATATACAAAGAAGCGGTGATGGGCCCTAACTTCGTCATATGGATTATTCTAGCAACAAATACATATTAAGATATGATAGTTGAATAAATAAATCAACATTCCTCTACCGGAATGCATACCATGGATGTGTACCTGACACGACCCAATGGGTTTTGTTGATTCAAAGGTTGCTAGATATATATGCAAACTTCAATAGTAGAAGTAAGCATAACGGAGTTGGAATCTTCATTATGATGAAAATATTAAAGAGTTAATTTCATCAAGATATTTGAAGATGCTCTTGGATTACAAGAGAGTAAGTGGGAGCACTGAGACATAATTCCAATACTTAATGTAGATGACATATCGGTCATTGAAAATTATGTGTTTTTCTTGATATGTTAAGTTTTCATTAAAATTAGATTTCTGATGAAAGACTTAGGTAAAACCAGAATATTAAACATCAATGTCTATGCAAATAGATTGAGGCTTTAATATAGTTTTGCTAGAGTACATAGATGAAATATTGAATTTGTTCAATATGAAAACAATAAGAACGGTTCTTGTTGCATGGAAGAGGTTGAAGCAAGAATCAACTGTTTTGACACTTGATGAGTGAAACCACAAGAATGATCTTGTCAATCTTGTACACCATGATATGTAGATCCAGATATGTCCGATGCTCTAAAGGTTGCGAGCATTCATATGATGATCATTGGACAATAGTAAGAATGTTCTTATGTACTTTCGAAGAAGTAAGAATATGTTCTGTATGCAGAAGTGACAAATGGTTCATTGTAATGTGTTACATTGGCTTTGTCATATATACAGGTAAAATTTTATCCAAATTTTAGACTATTTGTTCTAAGTTAGAAGGTGGCACAATAAGATGGAAGAAAGTTCCATGATGACTTGGATGAGTTCCAATGTTAAATATTGTGACGGATGCTACAACGATGGCTTGGTATTTAACTGCTCTAGATGCAGCAAAAGAACTAGATGTAGTTCCAAGTGTGGTAGTACCATGTAGTTCTATTGTGTGACAATAGTGGCAACATAGTCTCAGCAAAGAAACTGAGGTCTCACCATAAGACCAAGTTTATACGATGCCATCTCATGTCAAGATGAATAATGCGTGTTGACGCAAAGAATATGCAAATACACACGGACCTGAAAGTGTCAGACCCGTAGATAAGGTTTACCACATGCAACGCGTATGAATAACACCGGAATGCTATAGGGGTTAGAGGCGCAAGCATGACTAGATTATTGACTCTAGTGCAAGTGGGAGACTGAAGGAAATATGCCCTAGAGGCAATAATAATATTGTTATTATCATATTTCTTGTTCATGATAATGTTTATATTCCATGCTAGAATTGTATTAAGCGGAAACATTAATACTTGTATGGTTTATGAACAACATCGTGTCCCTAGTACGCCCCTACTAGACTAGCTCATTGATTAATGATGGTTAAGGTATCCTAACCATAGACATGAGTTGTCGATTAATAATGAGGTCATGTCATTAGGAGAATGATGTGATGGACAGACCTAACTTAAGCACAGCAATTAGATCGTGTCATTGTGTTCACAATTGCGTAGCTTTTCCTATGTCAGTATCCTATTCCTTAGACCATGAGATAATGCCACTCCCTAGTACCGGAAGAGAGCTTTGAGGTCATCAAACGTCATCCTATGAGAGGGTGATCATAAAGGTGTCTCTCAGGTAATCAAAAAGTACTTGTTGGGTTGCATGTATCGAGATGGGATTTGTCCCTCCCATGTCGGAGAGATATACTCCGGGCCCACTCGGTAATCAATGTCGTACACCGTTTGCAAACACCTGGTTAATGAGTTTAATCACAAGGTGATATTGGATTGCGGAACGAGTAAAGAGTACTTGATGCGAACGAGATTAAACTAGGTATGGCGATACCGACGATCGAATCTCGGGCAAGTAAAATATCGCGAGACAAAGGAATTCGTATACGGGATTATTTGAATCCTGACATCGTGGTTCACCGATAATGATCTTCGTTGAATATGTGGGAGTCAATATGGATTTCCAGATCCCACTATTGATTATTGATGGTGATCATGTCCACGCATTCTCGAACCCGTAGGGTCACATATTTAACGCTCATCGATGCTAGGGTAGTTTCGGGATTTATGGAAATTGTTTTGGGGAGTTAGGGAATTGTTCTGGGAAAAAGATTAATGATTTATTAATTAATTGAATTAATAAATATTAATATATTTATTTATTTACTAGAAATAAATATGGACTAAATGTAGTTCGTGATTTTTTTTGCTAATGGGCCAAATTTAGTAGTCCATCTAGACAAACTATAAAGAAGGTAAAAGAAAAAAACATCATATGGGCTAGCCCAGCTGGCCGCACGCGTCAGGGAGCACGCTCCCTATCTCCACGAGCTGATCGATCTGATCGATCAAGGGAGCTATCGATGCAAGTTTTTTTTCTTTTCTTTTTGAAACTTGGTTGCTAAGTTTGGAAAAGTGTGCACTCCACGCAAGGAGCCGGCCAGCGTGGCCGATCTGCCGAACTTGCTTTACAAGTATTCGCATACGCACGTCTATAAAAGAATGAGAGCAGCCGTGCCTTTTAGGTTTTTGACCTAATACTGAAAACTGTTTCAGTCGGCGTTGTCTCTGACTTTTGTAGTATTTTTTTGTCCTAGTTTGACTAGATCTTTAGCCTATTTTACTTCCATCTCGCGCGTGTAGGCGAAGCTTGGTCCGCATATACTCTCCAACATAAGCACCACGCCGTCGTGCTGCTGATCCCATCTACCACTCCACCGCACCTTGCTGGACCAAGGAGAAGGAGGAGTCGTTGTGCTGTACGTGTGCAACGCTCAGAGGCGCCGCCCATGGTGGCGCTTGGATCGGATCGGATCGCGAGGAGGAGACGCTAGTACGACTACGCCGACCACGTTTATCTAAACGTTTCCGCTGTGCGATCTATAAGGGTATGTAGATCTAATCTCTCTCGCTCGTTGTTTTGCATCTCGTAGATTAGATCTTGGCTTGTTCTTGTTCGTCTTCGTAGAAAAGTTTTTGTTTTCTATGCTGCGAAACCCTTCAATTTATGTGTTCAATTATGTTATCTTTGTTGAAAGTGTCCACTAGTGAAAGTATGATCCCTAGGCCTTGTTTCTAAGCATTGAAACACCGTTTACATTCAGTTCTGTTACATGTTTGCTCGCAGCGATATTTATTTCAGATTGCATTTACTACTTATAATCATCCATATTACTTGTATTTCACTAACTCTTCGCCGAACTAGTGCACCTATACATCTGACAAGTGTATTGGGTGTGTTGGGGACACAAGAGACTTCTTGTATCTTAATTGCAGGGTTGCTCGAGAGGGATACCTTTGACCTCTTCCTCCCTGAGTTCGATAAACCTTGGGTGATCCACTTAAGGGAAACTTGCTGCTGTTCTACAAACCTCTGCACTTGGAGTCCCAACACTGTCTACAAGAACAGACGCGTGCATAGACATCAGCGGCACCAGGCCACGGCGTAGGCGGTGCGCGGGATCTGGCGGCAGCGTGCGCTCGATCTAGGCCTGATCTGGGTTCTGAGGGCCGCACTGGTGGAGTCGGGCCATGGCAGGCGATGCGCGAGATCTGGCTGGGCGCATCTGGGTCCTGAGCCGCGCCGGCGATGCCGGGCCAGGGCAGACGATGTGTGGGTCTGGCGGCAGCAGCTCAGCATCGTGGCGCGGCGCGAGCTGGTGCGTGGCCTGGCCTCTACCTCGAGCGCGCGAGCCAGCTGGCCTGCTTCCTCGCTTCCTTCGTCTTCCTCAAGGTCGATGGGGCCCGGAGTTTCTGGTCCGGTCCCACGGAGTACCTGCTTGCTTTGGCGTGACCATCTCGGTCCCTTCTTGGCATGCTGAGGTGCTTCTATGGTGCTAGTCTCTACGTGCTCCTCCTCGTCGGCAAGCTGCCTCCTACGGTGGTCGCTGGCGGCATGCTACTACTCGTCTCCGTTTCACCGGGGTACGGTCTCCTGCTTGGCGTTGCCGATGCGGACCATGGTGACACATGTGGGTGCCTCTTCCTCCTTGGAGGTGTGTTCTTGGGTTGAACCGTCCCTCCCCTTCATGCCAGGGGAAACCCTAGGTCTGCTTTGTCGGACCGACCAGCGGCGGTGCTTTGACGTCGTCCCCTTCTTGAAGGCGCTGCGTTGGCTGCAAGGGCTTTGTGGCTCTCGGGGATGGTGGCCTCGCTGCGAGGCTGGGTTATGATGTGTTAGCTACTTCTAAGGTGTGAGGCTTCGGGGCGCAATGTACACCATCATTTGCGCTCTTCACTCTTCAGTCGACTCCTCTCCAAGTTCGGCTTGACCCTGCCATTTACTCGCTCCGCGCCGCCTCTCTAGGCGCATGAGTAGTGATACGTTGGTCCGGGCGACCTCGGAGTTTAGGTCGTAATTGTGTGTGTGGTGTTAGCTGTGACGCGGTCTAGAGGCTCCATGCCCGCCTTTAGGTTGGGTTAGACGAGCTTGCGTCTATGTTGTAGGAGTGTGTTGTGAACCGAAAAGCTAACGCGGTGTTGTAGCCATTTCATGGCGTTCTCTGCAAACTTAATACAAAGACGCGCACTCCATCGCGGGTTCTCAAAAAAATTATGTGTGCAGCAATCTAGAGATGGTACAACACGGGGTATCTTCAAATAATTTGGTAGGTGACCTAATAAGAGCAGTTAATAATAGGTGCACTGGCTGATGTAATCTTGATAGTCCTTCCATATAGGTGCACTGGTGACTAATAAGGTTTGTTCTGTTATATGCTGATCCAAATTCTACAAAATAAAGACCAACTTGTGACGAGCGGAGCGAGGCCTGTCGCTGAAGGCTTGGGCCCGTCGCCGGAGGTATGGATCGTTATCACTGCCTATATATATTCCTTGTAAGCCGCTAATGGCACGGTGATGATGGTGTGAAAGCTTCTTCTTCAATACACGGCAACATCGACAGAAACTTCTGGAGCCAAGTTGACGTGGGAATGTGTAGTAAATGACCGGCCAGTTGGAAAACCCCAAGAGAAGGTTTTGATGAAGATAGCAGCAAGTTTTCCCTCAGTTATGAAACTAAGGTTATCAATCCAGTAGGAGGACGAATACGACTGAAGATGATGCCCGCTAGCTGCGTGATGCTCTAACAAGGGCGCCGTTAACGATAACTTTTTAGCGCGTCTTCAACCAGTAGCAACGTGGAACCTGCACACAACACAACCAAATACTTTGTTTCCAACTTACGATGAGGTTGTCAATCTCACCGGTTTGCTTGAAACAAAGGGTATGAGCGTATCGAGTAGAAAGTGATAATAGTATGCGAGTAAAGTAAACAGTGTGAGTAAAGTAAATAGGTGATAGCAATATAAAGAAAATAGGACCAGGGTCCATAGTTCACTAGTGGTGTCTCTCCATAAGATAAAATAATACATGCTGGGTAAACAAATTACAGTTGGGCAATTGATAGAATAAAGACAACGTGCATATGTCGAGAGGATCACTATGAGATTTACTCTGGGCATTACAACAAGATACATAGACCGCCATCCAACTGCATCTATGACTAATAATCCACTTGTGGTGAATCAATGTGAGAACTCCACAAGTATTAAGTTGCGAACAACAGATAACTGCATTAAGCAAAGTGTGTAATGTAAACAAAGCATATGCCCTCAAGCATATGAATGTTGTTTTCCCCCTAGTAGCAACAGCACATCTGCAACCTTAGAGGTTTCTGTCACTCCCCCAGATTAAATAGAGGCATGAACCCACTATCGAGCATAAATACCCCCTCTTGGAGTCACTAGCAACTACTTGGCCAAGATAGCTACTAACAACGAAGAGCATGCAAGATCATAAACAACATAGAGATAACATAAGATAATATTCAGCACATCAACTCAATCATAACACCAATATTCATCGGATCCCAACAAACACATGTAGAATTACATAACGGTGATCTCGATCATGCAAGGCAGCTCACAAGATCTAAACATGAAGCACATGGTGGAGAAGACAACCAACTAGCTACTGCTATGGACCCATAGTCCAAGGTAGACTACTCACTCATCGCGCCGGAGGCAAGCATGGCGATGAAGAAGACCTCCGGTGGCGATTCCCCTCTCCGGCAGGGTGCCAGGAAGAGCTTCTAGACCCTCCCGATCTTCAGGTCGACGGCGGCGGCGGATCGCGATGTGTTCTGGAAAAGTGATCGGGTATTTAGGTTTTTCCCGTCGGGGGGTCTTTATAGGCAAAAGGGTGGCGTCAGAGGTGGCCCTGGTGGGGCTCACCATAGGGGGGCGCGGGCCAGCCCCAGGCCGCGCCCCCTGGTGGTGTGGCCCACCAGTGGCTCCTCTCCGTCTCTCCTTCGGTGTTCTGGAAGCTCCATGAAATATCTGGACGTCTGGCTTTAGTTGCGTCCAATTCCAAGAATATTTCCTGTGTAACTTTTCTGAAACACAAAAACAGCAGAAAACAGGGAACTGGCACTGTGGCATCTCGTTAATAGGTTAGTTCCGGAAAATGCATAAAAATGCCACAAAGTGTAACGAAACACTAAGCTAATGGTGTAAAAACAAGCATGGAGCATCAAAAATTATGGATACATTGGAGACGTATCAGCATCCCCAAGCTTAACTCCTGCTCGTCCTCAAGTAGGTAAGTGATAACAAAAGAAATAATTTTTGAGGTGACATGCACCTACACAATCTTAATCAAATATGTAAGCGTTGTGCGCTGGGATCAAAAGAACTTAAAACATGCGCATGAAAGATATAATCTTGATAGAAGAAACTTAGCAACCATGTTATAACATAAAAATGAACACAAATAAAAGATCATGAAAATGAAACAATGGAAGTCAAACGTGTGTTCAAATCATAAGGAAAAACATGCAAATGGTTTTTAGCTTGTCCTTTATGAGAGAGCAAAACATAAATGCATAGGACACATTCAAGTTTAAGAGGGCGACTAGATACAAATAATTTAAGAACAAGTGAAACCAACAATATGAATCAATCAATGAAAACTTTGGGACAATGCACATTATACTCAGAATGACAACTATGCTCTCTTAATGGTGCATAAAGATAGAAGGTGAAGACTCAACATAAAAGTAAAAGAAAGACCCTTCGCGGAGGGAAGCAGTGATTGCAAGTTTTATAAACCTTAAAAAATTATGGTACTTACCGGCTTTGAGCTCTCATTGCCCCCATCATAAGCATCTTGAATGGTTAAAGTTAATGCGAGAACACTTATGCTGCATATACTTGACAAATCATAATTTGAAAACCTCGTGTCCCATGAAATACGAATACCCAAACCTCATGCTACTCGACTTAGAGTCCCAAGCAAGCTCTTGTCATTGTAATTATATGTGTATCATCGAGAACCGCCAACGGGGTACCTCCTGCCCGATGACATGGAACAAGCCCACATCAAAATGACAAGACAAACAGACAATGAACACCTCGGCATCTCTTTTATTTACCATTGGTATCGCTTTTTATTATGAGATGCGTCGTCGAATGTTCACTATGGGCATGCTGTAAATTTCCACCATGAATTATGTATGGATTAGATTAGTGGCCCAGGCGTTTCCCTAACACATATAAAAACTCCATGATCCCGCAAGATTCCCAACTTATTTCACATCGCGAGTGTCCATAAACAAAAGATCACGATATCAACTCAAATGAAAGATAGTGCAATGTTGAAAGCTTGCCCCATGACGGCATGGCTGGGCTAATTCCCAACTTACAACTTGCAAGCATAACAACTCAACATAAGAGACCATAATGTCAAAATTTTAAAACGAGAAAAGTAAAGTGTGCCATTCGGTTCGTGAGAGCTTTACTGACCAATTTTCGCATAACACCAAAAAGAGTTTAATTTGAAGGATAGATTAAAGCAAGTCAAATGTACTTTGGAATAGCAAATTGCTAATAGGTATGTATGGTGGACACTTTGGAACAACTTGGTTTTTAGGAGTTGGATGCACGAGTAGAGCTCATACTCAGTACAAAATGAGGGCTAGCAAAAGACTGGGAGCGACCAACTAAGAGAGCAACAACGGCCATAATCATGCAGAGCGACAAAGCGATATTAAAAGAAGCATAAGATGGCATCAAAAGTCAAAAACTAAATGATCATAGAGGAAATGGCGACTTTGTATGAGTCAAACATGTGTGAGCATGCGCCAAGTCAACCCAAATAAAGCATCAAAGGAGAAAACCAAAATAATGCTTCCAAATAATTAAAACAACGCATGATTTTTTTCAAAGGCTCATTAAGCAATCTCAGTCATTTGAGACAAGTCATGCTACAGGAAAACCACTAAGCATACTATCAAAAAGACATCAAGCACGACATGCAAAAGCCTAGGCCGCAGTCTACACAAGCTCCTTCTTGTACCACTTTTTTGCATAAAGCTTTTTCTCTTTTCCAACACCATTCGAAACTTTTATAAACAACTCTTTTGATGAAAACCAACATGGACCAGAGGCAAAAATACACCTTGATACAAAGATATAACAAGATCTGAACACTAATCAAGGTGAAAATCGAAAGATAAACGCAGTTCTAGAAAAAGAAGAACACTCGATCAAGAGAATAGAGTGAAAAACGGAGTGTTCTTGGCAAATGAAAAACAAGGCAACTTCTCCAAAGGAAATTTGTTAGGGTCCAACCATTTATTGCAGCAAACAAAACTAAACAAAACTGAAAACTAAAAACAACTGACGCTCCAAGAAAAACGCATAATGCATGAAGCAATAAAAATATAGTGTTTTGAAAGGTGACCTGATTTTTGCCGATGAAGGAGTGCCTCGGGGGCATCCCCAAGCTTTGACGCTTGTACTTCTTGGATATTTCTTGGGGTGCTGGGCATCCCCAAGCTTGAGCCTTTGTCCATTCTTTAACTCATCTCATCATTCTCCAATCCCTACACTTGAAAACTTCCTTCATACAAAACTAAACACAAATCTATTAGCAACATTAGTGTAAGCACAACATTGAATCAACCCCTTTTGCTTCAGGTTTCAACTAAAAACCACCACATATAAAGCATATACTACTGTAGCAACTTCCCCAAAAGTTCCGTGATCAAAAGAACTCAAAAAGAAAGCGATAAAGCGGCAAACATAAATATTGGCAAAAATCTGTCAAAACAGAACAGCTGACAAAGGTCGCATTTTTAGAGGGTTTTCTGTTGCTCAAATCAAAAAGTGTTAAACTAATGAAAGTTTGGATATAACCTGGGGCATATGCACAAGAAATCGCAGGTCCAAAAGATATACAGAGAATTTTCACGAATTTTTACGGTGCAGCACCGAAAATAGTTTCAGGACAGCAACATCCCCAAATTTTACCTCGCTCAAATTAGAGGCTTCTCTTGGCACAAAAACGAAATAAAAAGGATAAGGAGCAGTTATTACAGTAGTAATAACTTCCAAGACTCAAATAAAAGAAAAAGAACTGAATGTAAAAACATTAGGTTATCTCTCAAGAGTGCTTTTCTTTAACGTCTTTGAGCTAGGCTCAGTAATTTGAGAAGATGCTCA
This sequence comes from Dactylis glomerata, assembly GCA_007115705.1. NCBI lineage: Eukaryota > Viridiplantae > Streptophyta > Magnoliopsida > Poales > Poaceae > Dactylis > Dactylis glomerata. The sequence goes on along the minus strand of QXEO01000964.1, from coordinate 2,147,837 downwards.
CATAAGAAATATGAATTGAAGCCAAAAGAGCATCAAAGAGCAAATATAAAACACATTTAAGTCTAACCCACTTCCTATGCATAGGAATTTTGTAAGAAAATAAATCAAAGAAGCACATAGTCACAAGTATGGGTAGATAAAACATGAGCAACTTTGGAACTTTCAATATAAAGAGAGGTATTTTAGTAACATGGGAATTCCAACAACCATATTTTCCTCTCTCATAATAATTTTCAGTAGCATTATGAACAAACTCAACAATATAAATATCACACTCATCCTCCTTTGTTAAGCATGGAGGGCTATCAAATAAGGTATTAGTTAAAGAGTTACTCTTATTGGGAGGTAGACATGGGTAGCTCCATTCTTCCTCCTCTTGATCATCACTCTCCTCCTCTTTTTCATCCAATGAGCTTCCAGTTTCAGCAATTTCTTCTCCCGTAGGCTCCTTCAAGGCATTAGTCTCTTCCGTTGGAGAGCATCTATTAAGATATTTAAGAATATAGCCATTTTCTTCCTTATAATTATCAAAGCAAAATGTAAGTATATCATAAACCTCATATTTATAAGGTGCATCATAAATATTTTCAAGCAAATAAGCAAGTTCAAATGCACCCTTCCAAGCAATAAATTCTTCAATTTGTTCCACATCATAAAAGTCATAATTTCCTTTAATATAAGAAGATATGGTAACATCATCATTATACTCACATTGAAAAGGGAGGTGTTTATACCTCCTACAGCAGCAAGATTTATCAAAGCAATAAGTAACATTATAAGTAGAGCACACATTTCTAGCAATGATATACGATTTATCAATTTGTTCCCATAAGCGTTTCCCTTTTTGTGACAAGCGGTGTTCCTCATAATATTTTTGTTGCTCTTCCGTGAACCCACCTTGCCAAAAAGATTTAGTTTCAAAGAAACCAACCATTGGTAGAAAGCATGATAAAGCAAGACAATAACAGACCAACAAAAATAACAACTATAGTAGGAACTAATTTTTTATGTTTTTGATAAAAACGATGCAAGTAAAAATAAAGTAAAGCAAAACTTAAAACAAAGTAAAGGATGTGCGTGCGAAACTCCCCTTGCAGAAGTCTTCTTTCCTCCCCGGCAACGGCGCCAGAAAACTTGTTGATGGCGCGGTGATGATGGTGTGAAAGCTTCTTCTTTAATACACGGCAATGGCGACAGAAACTTCTGGAGCCAAGTTGACGTGGGAATGTATAGTAAATGACCGGCCAGTTGGAAAATCCCAAGAGAAGGTTTTGATGAAGATAGCAGCAAGTTTTCCCTCAGTTATGAAACCAAGGTTATCAATCCAGTAGGAGGACGAATACGACTGAAGGTGACTGCGTGATGCTCTAACAAGGGCGCCATTAGAGATAACTTGTTAGCGTGTCTTCAACCAGTAGCAACGCGGAACCTGCACACAACACAACCAAATACTTTGTTCCCAACTTACGATGAGGTTATCAATCTCACCGGTTTGCTTGAAACAAAGGGTATGAGCATATCGAGTGGAAAGTCATAATAGTATGCGAGTAAAGTAAACAGTGCGAGTAAAGTAAACAGGTGATAGCAATATAAAAAAAATAGGACCGGGGTCCACAGTTCACTAGTGGTGTCTCTCTATAAGATAAAATAATACATGCTGGGTAAACAAATTACAGTTGGGCAATTGATAGAATAAAGACAACGTGCATATGTCGAGAGGATCACTATGAGATTTACTCTGGGCATTACAACAAGATACATAGACCGCCATTCAACTGCATCTATGACTAATAATCCACTTGTGGCGAATCAATCCGAGAAATCCACAAGTATTAAGTTGCGAACAACAGATAACTGCATTAAGCAAAGTGTGTAATGTAAACAAAGCATATGCCCTCGAGCATATGAATGTTGTTTTCCCCCTAGTAGCAACAGCACAACTACAACCTTAGAGGTTTCTGTCACTCCCCCAGATTAAATAGAGGCATGAACCCACTATCGAGCATAAATACCCCCTCTTGGAGTCACTAGCAACTACTTGGCCAAGATAGCTACTAATAACGGAGAGCATGCAAGATCATAAACAACATAGAGATAACATAAGATATTATTCAGCACATCAACTCAATCATAACACCAATATTCATCGGATCCCAACAAACACATGTAGAATTACATAACGGTGATCTCGATCATGTAAGGCAGCTCACGAGATCTAAACATGAAGCACATGGTGGAGAAGACAACCTACTAGCTACTGCTATGGACCCACAGTTCAAGGTAGACTTCTCACTCATCGCGCCGGAGGCAAGCATGGCGATGAAGAAGACCTCCGGTGGCGATTCCCCTCTCCGGTAGGGTGCTGGGAAGAGCTTCTGGACCCTCCCGATCTTCGGGTCGACGGCGGCGGCGGATCGTGATGTGTTCTGGAAAAGTGATCGGGTATTTAGGTTTTTCCCGTCGGGGGGTCTTTATAGGCGAAAGGGCGTCGTCAAAGGTGGCCCTGGTGGGGCTCACCATAGGGGGGCGCGGGTCAGCCCCAGGCCGCGCCCCTGGTGGTGTGGCCCACTAGTGGCTCCTCTCCGTCTCTCCTTCGGTATTCTGGAAGCTCCGTGAAATATCTGGACGTCTGACTTTGGTTTCGTCCAATTCCGAGAATATTTCCTGTGTAACTTTTCTGAAACACAAAAACAGCAGAAAACAGGGAACTGGCACTGTGGCATCTCGTTAATAGGTTAGTTCCAGAAAATGCATAAAAATGCCACGAAGTGTAACGAAACACTAAGCAAATGGTGTAAAAACAAGCATGGAGCATCAAAAATTATGGATATGTTGGAGACGTATCAGCCACCGGCTAGGGTTAATCGCATCATTAGGGTTACCCACGGCGTTTGTAAACACTCCAGATATAGTGAAGTTTTGCTGACTGGCGCCCGTGGTTTTTACCTCTCTTTGTTGGAGAGGGGTTTCCACCTTAAAATCTTGTGTTCCCCGCTATGTTTTATTTTCGATCTTCGTTATTTTCCTATCGCTTTTATAACATGTTCGGCAATAACTCTATCGTCATTGTCTTGTGGGTGCACTGGTAGAAAAAAGAGCTTTAGTCCCGGTTGGTAAGGGGCTTTAGTCCTGGTTGTCCAACCGGGACTAGCAAAGCGGGACTAAAGCTCCTCCTCTTTAGTCCCGGTTGCTCACAAACCGGGACTAAAGGTCCTCCACGTGGTCCGGGTCGTGTGCAGAAGGCTGGAGGACCCTTTAGTCCCGGTTGGTGCCTCCAACCGGGACTAAAGGGGTCCGAAAAAATTTATGGTAGAATTATTGAAAAAAAGCCAAATTTTTTTTTGGATTTTTAAAAATTTCCATATTTTTGAATATTTGAATTGTTTAACAGTTTTCACTTTCCACTCTCCACTCTCCACTTAATCTCTAATCACATCTATTCTCATATCAAATTACATACTTATGATCCTCACTTCCCGGTCGGTCACCCATCCTCACACTACTCCACCCTTAGTACGCTTAACTTCTCAATTCCTTCTCTACTACCTTCCAACACTGCGCTCGCGACTTCTTGATAATGCTATGGTATCAATTCTATTAACCCATACACTTTGGTAATATATGATTTTACATTTTTGAATTCCAAATAATTCACAAAATAAAGCAACAATGATTAAGTAATAATAAGCATCAATGAATTCCAAATAATCTTTATGCATAATTTAATTATTAATTTTTAAACCCAAAATATTCAAAAAATAATAAAAAACTTAAAAAATTCTAAAATTCTAAAATTAATAAAAAAAATTCAAAATGACCAAAAAGTAGAAGAAACAACAAAAGAAATGAAAAAATCCAAAAAAAAATCATGTTTTCTCATTTTTTCTGATAAAATCTAAAATCTTCCTGCTTTCATATTTCCCTTTGGAATTTTGAGAAACAAGAAATTGTGCAAACGGCCGTAGGATGTTGAAATCGGATGTAAGATTTTGTGTAGATAATTTTTCATATATTATACGTTTTTTTCGAGTCCGTACGCAAAAGTTATAGCCGTTTTAATTTGGAACAACCTTTTTTTGTAAAAAATATCAAAATTTAAATTTTCTAATTTTCCATAAAAGTTGATTGCGTGAGGTACATGCATGTCAAAGGATTTTGAAATTTAAAGTTTTTATCATTTTCGTTTATTTGTTTTAGACGTTTTTTCTGCGCGGGAGGGGGGCTAGGAATGAGAGGAAAAATGGGCGCCGTACCTTTAGTCCCGGTTGGTGGCTCAAACCGGGACTAAAGCCTCCATTTGAACCGAGACTAATGCTTCCTGGCCCACATTTTCATTTGAACCGGGACTAATGCTCATATTAGTCGCGGACCAAATTATTTGGGGACTAAAGGGGTCGAACGGAAGCCCTTTTTTTTACTAGTGGTGTTCAATTTTTTTTAGCACTCAGTTTTTTTTCGTTAGAGAAATACCAGTAGGACATTAATATACTCTCTCTGTCCATTTTTACCATGCATTCTAGGTTTAGTCAAAGTCAAACTAGATAAAGTTTGATAAAATATATTAGTAAAAATCAAATATATATAATATAAAAGTATTTTTCATGATGATTCTAATGTTATCTATATTATTTTGTAAATGTTTATATTTTTTCTTGTACACGTAGTCAAAATTAACGAAGTTTAACTTTGGCTAAATCTAGAATGCAGGATAATTTAGGACGGAGGGAACGTGTACTAGAAAGTGAAGCTGTGGTTTGAACACTTATAGACTGGGGATACAACCACCTGCTAACCATCCAACCAATGTTGTTTTTCTCAGACTACTTGATTCACTAAGAACATTGTGAATTTATTCATTTGTAGCATCTAATACTCGGTTTCTTTTAGTGCCCACCGAGGCACTGAGATCCCTACAGTTCACTATATGTGCTGCCTGCAACTACCAGTTCGCTACTTCTGCCTATAAATTTTCCATAAATTTTACGGTAAACATAACCAAATCTAGTAGTTCAAGTACATGCAGAACACTTATCAATGAGACACAGGTGTATCACAACAGTATCCAGTAAACAAATCTTCATTACTACAAGACAATTAAGCTGTTTCGATAATTTGATGTTTAGTATCTCAATCCTAGCTAGATACTGGGAGCCATCCGGCATTGATCCAGGTAGGACTGCAGCCTACTAACCTGCACGGGCAGGAGCTCGAGCAGGAAGCCGACCGTAATGTGGTTGTCACGAGTACACAGCACCAGAACAAAGCGTCGCCAAGGTTAGCCCCGTGCAGGGTGCCGAGCACCCTGGCGTCGAGATACCTCCTTTCCAGACATAATGGAGCATCTCCTACTTGTTAAATATTCTCCATTTTGACGGCCTCTGGTGGTACTGGAGCATCTCCTGCCACAACATTTCTCGGATCATATCTATGCTGAGGTTCTCATCTATGTCGAGATCGATGGGCACCTGAGCAGGAGGGTTTGCACTTGGATCATACAGCGCAGACATGTAGGGGTGCTCCAGAGCCTCAATGATGCTAATCCTTTTGGAAGGATTGAAGACAAGCATCTTCTGCAATAGATCAATGGCAAGAGGGTCGGCTTGTGGGTACATGCTAGAGAGGGGGATCCCGCGGGTGTATGGAAGGGATTTGATGTACTTGCGACCTCTGGGGTTGTCAATGAACTCAACATCACTGTCACTCATGGTGCCAAGAACATTGACTATAAGCTTAAGCTGATTTAGGGACTCAGTTCCTTGAAAGATAGCCTCGCGGCCAAGTAGTTCGGCAAATATGCAGCCAACAGACCAGACATCTATGGAGGTGCCATAGTTGTCGCTGCCGAGTAGCAGCTCAGGAGCTCTGTACCAGCGGGTGGTAACATATTCGGTCATACACTGACCTATAGTGTTATCCGTGCGAGCCAGACCAAAGTCACAGATCTTCAGATCACAGTTGGTACCATTAACCAGAAGGTTCACCGGTTTCAGGTCTCTATGGAGTATGCCTGCTGAATGAAGATACTTCAGCCCTCGGAGCAGCTGCAGTCAATTTAACGGAGGCATCTTAGACAACTGATCGGTTGATACATATTGCTGACATTGTAAAACAATCAGCAAAAAATTCAAAGATACCGCAGTATAACAAACTCAAATAATTTGTAAGCTAAGTTGTGCAGGTTAGTATTGGTTCACTACAAGATGCTCAAGTCCGGTGTCTATACATAACTTTTCCTGAATAATTTACGAAGAGGCTTAAGCTATATATTCATGTGAATACTCTGTGAAAATATGTATCTGTATTAAATTGCTTTTAAGAAATACAATTCGTATGCACAAGTTTTTTTTTTTTTTTGGAGCAGATATCAAAGCTCCTATGTACTTGACATACCAAAGTTAACCAGTTCTTCTTTCATGAATTATCAAATCATTATTTAGCAACTTAATTGAGAGTCTGAGACTCAATAACTTTTAGATAGACTATGAACTCAATGCAAACTGGTATAGGACAATGAAAACAACATTATTGAGCCATACAAGAACCTTTTCTGAAACAACCAGACATCATGGATTGTTAAACTATGACATCTGGCATTGACTATATGTCCGGTTAGGTAAATTAGGGATAACTTAGATGAAGGCTGTAAAAGTTCTCAGACCTACTATGATTTGTATCGAAGGCAAAAATGCACACACATGAGACTGCCATGCCTAGCAACCCATAACCATGACTTCCATAGGGCCCGCTTTTGAATGAAAACTTATGACAGAATGGAGAAGAGAGCAATTGCACAAGTGGTAAGGTAAGAATGAAAAACAGAGCGAACGCATACCTGAAAAAGGAAATATTGGCAGTGATTGTTGGAGAGCGTCTGAGACGACATGATAATCTGATTGAGATCGATGTCCATGAGTTCAGAGACCATGTAGACATCCTTGAAGCTTCTCCTACGTGTGGGCATCATTATATCCTTCAAGGAAATAACATTCTCGTGACTCAAGTGCCGAAGGAGCTTCACCTCGCGTAGCGTCCTCAGAGCATCCACGCGGTTGTCGAAGACATTGTTTATCTTCTTGATCGCGACCTTCTCGCTGGTCTCCTGGTTTATCGATGAGCAGACTGTACCGTAGGCTCCTCTCCCGATGGGCTTGATCGGCACGTACTTGGTGTCGATCTCAAACATGGTCTGCCACATCGTGTAGTAGTGCTTGCCGTTGTTTCGCGTGCCATTCGGAGCAACCACCTTCGTCGCCATTTTCTGTTGAGAAAATAAAACATATGAGTGGCATTATAAAAATTTAGCAAGCCCTCACTCTCCCACTAGGTGCCTCCAGCAATTTTATTTTCACCCTCTGGAAGGACAAGGCCAACACAATGTGGACTAGGGGTTGCTATTTCTAAGTCTTTGATGAGAAATAATCATCTCTAGACCAACCAAATGGTACAGGCTTATAAAAATGCGCAAATACTCAATTTAAATTGGATATGGAATCTACGCCCAGTGTACTTAGAAAGAGGAACAAGTAGTAATTAGAATTTCAAAGTCTGACTCAGAGATAGACGCTCCCAATTCGTAAGCTGCAGGCAAGCGGCCACCGCCTAAGCTACTACTACCTCCATTTCAATAAATAAGGCTTATATTTTTTTTCAAAAATAAAACTACGTAAAGTTAGACCAAATTTTTAGATAAACTCATCGACATGCACAATTTAAAATCAACACCATGAGGTACATCATTAAATATATTTTCATATAATATCTATAAATTATCGTAGTTTTTGATAGTTTAGCTAAAAGTTTGATCAAACTTTACTTAACTTAACTTTTCAGAAAAAAATATAAGTTTTATTCTTTGAAACGGAGGGAGTTACTATTTACTACTAGATGCCTCACAAAAGAAAGAGAAGAAAAATGGAGCAGGAGAGAGCTGCCGTGTGGGGAACCGATCGATCACTCACCTCAGGACGCGGGCGGAGCAGCAGCAGCAGCAGCAGCAGATCTGAAGATGCAGAGCAGAGTCGGGGAGCCGGGGAGCGGGGGAATACTCGAGGATTGGGAATTTGGGTAGAGGATAAGAGGAATTGATACGCGGCGGCCTGATGAAAGACCTCGTCGAGCCGCCGCTATATATACCCACGCCGACCCTCTACCGCCGCCGCGACACATGGCCTCCTTCTTCCCTTCCGGGTAAGCCACCCGCCGGCTTTCCGGCCTGCCCCGGCCGCGAACGGCAAGGCCACGCGTGGCGTGCGCCATCGCTCCTGTGGAGAAAACGCGGCTCTCGTCCTTCCCCGATCTGGGCGGTGGTTCTGCCGCCTTTTCCCCCGTCGATGGCATGGCCGTGCCGTACGCACCTGCCAACTTTTCGGATCGTCACCGGAGAAAACGGTACGACGTAGGCGCCTTTCCGGCTTTCCCACTGCCACGCGTAATATCTTCGCGCCATCTAAGCTGCTAGGAAATAGGAATTTTATCTGAAATCATTTACCTGTTGTAGGTTCTGCAGGTGGTATTTTAGTAGGGGTTAATTGTGATTTATTTGAAGTAATAGCTTGAGAAATTAAATCTTTCTTTGTTAGTGTTGTCCTTAAAAATAAGATTAGTGAGTGTTTGTAGAATTACTACAGTGTATGGCTCTGCCTATGAGGAAAAGAAACATGAATTTATTTCTGAATTTCATGAACTTTTTCTTAACTGGGATGGCCCTGCTATGATAGGAGGTGATTTTAATTTGATTAGATCATCTGAAGATAAGAATAATTTGAACATAGATTACATGTGGGTAGATAAGTTTAACACTTGGGTAGAAATGTGGGCTCTCCTGGAAATAGGTTTAGCAGGGAGAGCTTACACTTGGAGTAATAATCAAAAAGACCAAGTGATGTGTAAACTTGATAGAATCTTCTGTACAACTAATTTTAATGCTGCTTTTCCTTTGTCCTCTGCAAGGGCTTTAGCTAGAATTGGGAGTGATCATACACCCATTATTTGGGAGTCTGGGGAGTCCCATAGGGAGTCCCATAGACCTAAGAAAGGAGGTTTCAAATTTGAAAAGTGGTGGTTAGCTAATCCTGAGTTTAAAGATCTAGTAGCAAAGGCTTGGTCACTTGAGAGTAACAATTCTTCAGCATTAGACAGGTGGCAAGCTAGGGTTAGGAAATTTAGAAGCTTAGCCAAAGGTTGGAGTGCCAACCAGGAGGCTGCTATTAGGAAACAGAAGAGAGAACTCATGGAAGAATATGATCTTTTGGATATTAAATCTGAGACTCAAATTCTTTCTGCTGAGTAGAAAGCTAGATTAGACTTTATCCTTAGAGATTTGAATAGTTTTTGGATCATGGAGGAGACAAAAGCTAAGCAAAGGTCTAGGGAGAAGTGGGTAGCTGAGGGTGATAGGAATACTGCTTATTTTCATGCAATAGCTAATCAGAGAAGGAGAAAGAAAATGATTCAAGTTTTAGATGGTCCTGATGGTCCAGTTCATGAAAATGAAGAGATGCTCAAGATAGCTATGGATTACTATAAGGATCTTTTTTGTCTCGAACCTAGACCTGATATTAGACTTAAACCTGACTTTTTCTCTGATGAGGAAAAAGTTAGTGTAGCAGAGAATGAAATTCTAGGTGGGGTTTTACTGAGGAAGAGGTCAAAGAGGCAGTGTTTGGCTCGTATGCTGATGGTGCCCCTGGACCAGATGGTCTTTCCTTCATGTTTTACCAAACTTACTGGGATATAGTTAAAGAAGATTTAATTGATATGTTTAATGATTGGTATAATGATAATTTAGACTTATATAGACTGAACTTTGCCATGATCACTCTCATTCCCAAGGAAAATGAGGCTAGGTCTATGAAAAAGTTCAAACCTATTAGCTTGCTGAACTGCTCTTTTAAAATTTTCACAAAGGTTCTTACTAATAGATTAGCTAGAATTATTAATAGATTGATCTCTTATCATCAATCTGCTTTCATTAGAGGTAGATACATTCTGGAGTGTGTTGTTACGGCTCATGAGATTATACATGAGGTTCACAGGAAAAAAGAGCAGGGGTTAGTTTTTAAAATAGATTATGAGAAGGCTTATAACAAAGTCAATATAGATTTTCTCTTTGAAGTTCTACAGATTAGAGGTTTTAGCCCAGTTTTTATCAGAATAATTAAGCAAATTACTTTAGGTGGCTCTGTAGGAGTCAAAGTTAATGATGTGGAGAGTGATTTCTTTCTTACTGGAAAAGGACTTAGGCAGGGAGATCCCATTGCTCCTTTGTTGTTCAACTGTGTAGTAGATGTGTTCTCTAGGATGCTAGTTAAGGGAACGAATTGTGGGCTGATTAGAGGTCTTTGCCCCAATTTTATTCTAGGTGGGGCTGTCAGTCTGCAATATGCAGATGACACTTTGCTATTCTTAGAAAATGATCCACAAGTTGCCTTGAACTTGAAATGGATTTTAACTTGTTTTGAACAAATTTCAGGGATGAGGATTAATTTTCACAAAAGTGAGTTAATTCCTATAAACATAGAATCAGGGGAACTCCTTCCTTTCATTGAAATTTTCCAGTGTAAAGAGGGTGCTTTCCCTGTTAAATACTTAGGCATTCCTTTGCATTTTGATAGGCTTAGGAGAGAAGACTTACAGCCTCTTATCGAAAGTATTCTGAGAAGAATTACTGGATGGAGAGGTAGATTACTGTCATTAGCTGCTAAGAGGGTACTAATTCAAGCCTGTCTCTCTAGCATTCCTATATATCTATTATCCTTTTTTAAATTCCCTAAGTGGGCTCTTAGTTTGTTAGATACTCAATTAGCTAACTTCTTGTGGAATGATGAAGAAGGAACCACAAGATTCATCTTGCTAACTGGCCTTCTGTGTGTTTTAAAAAGGAGTATGGAGGTATGGGAATTCCAAACCTTCAGGACTTAAATCTGTGCTTAATAGGATCTTGGATTAAAAGATATATTCAAGGAGAAGGGGCTCTCTGGAGGAGAGTGATAGATGCTAAGTATAATACTAAGAATCCTAACATTCTTTCCTGTCATGACATTCAGCCATCCACTTTTTGGAAGGGTGTTATGTGGGCTTCTAGGGCCGTTTCTGTTGGTTACAAATGGAAAGTAGGAGATGGTAGGAGTATCAAATTTTGGGAAGACATTTGGTTTGGTAATTCCCCTTTAGCCACCCAATTTTGGGATATTTACATTGTTTCTAATCAACAGACCCAGACCATTAGGGATCTCTGGGATGGGGAGAAGATTAGAGGTACTTTTAGAAGGATTTTTTTGGATGAAATGATGATCAAATGGCTTGAGCTAATAGAAATTGCCAAGACAATCTCATTTACTGATGAAAATGATCAACTCATCTGGCAATATGAAACAAATGGGATTTATTCTTCTAGTTCTATGTATGCTTTAGTTAATTTTAGAGGGATTCAACCCATTTACCTGCCTCCTGTGTGGAAACTAAAAATTCCACCCAGAATCCAGGTTTTTTTGTGGCTGTTTTCTCAAAATAAAACAATGACTAGGGATAATCTTAGAACTAGAGGTATGGTGAAACCTCTTGAATGTGAAATGTGTAAGGAACTGGAAACTGTCAAACATCTCATGTTTGAGTGTATAGTGGCTAGACAAATTTGGACAATTGTGAAAAAAGTCTTTGATTGCAAAATTGATAACTTTGAATCAATTGCTTCTAAATGGCTATGTAATAAAAAGTTTCTCCATTTCAATCTAGTCACCTCCGCAACTCTTTGGGGTTTGTGGATTAATAGAAATAACTTAGTCTTTAACAAGACTTCTTGGATTAATATCAAACAGGTCTGGCGCCTGGTGCTATCATTCGTAAAAGAATGGAAAGTACCATTCAAGGAGCTAGAAGGGGGGAAAAGTAGTCAGTTCTTGGACTGTCTGCTGGTGCTTCTCAGAAGTCGTCTACCACTACCCAGCCCATGATCTGCGGTGATTTCGGCTGGACGGCGACCTGGAGAACCCTCGCTTCCTCATTGGGGCATGGCGGCCGAGCCTCCCTGGAGTTTCTCAGAGCCCACCCGGAGGAGGGAGATGCCATCCATGTGGTCACCTGAAGCTGATATGAAGCCACTGTCTTTGGAATTCCTGGTGTGGTGGTCTGCTGGTGCGAGTTTAGAGAGAATAGCTCTATGTTTCTAGTGCCTGCTTTTGTTTCCAGCAGCTGAAAATTTGTGTTGTTTTACCTTTGTTGAACTCTTTTTCGCTTTAAGAACTTGTTGTAAGAACTGGTGGTTTCTTTTCTTCTGAAATGGAACCGGGGCAAGAGCCCTTTTAGTCTAAAAAACCCCTCCCGATCGTAGTCCTAGCATCGCGAGGGGGAGAGGAGGTTGGGTCCTCGTTTGCGTGTGTTCTAGTCCTAGGATTTCTAGATTCCTCTATGGACGTACGTCATGATGGGGTAATAGTGTTTCTAGAAATATTAGTCTCACAGTCCATGTCCCGTCTCGTCACAGATGTTGCTGACGCCAGCAAGAGGCTAATGGAGTTTAAGCTGTTGAGGTGGCTTCGATCTAGCACTGCGTCATGGCGTGGCGGCAGGGATGGGTTTCTCTTGGAGCGTGGCGATCTTGACTGATGCGTGTTTGCGGAAGACGGTGGACTATCCGGCCGTATCAAGGGTGGGATGGCGCTAGCCCCGAGTCCGGCGTTGAAGAAGCTTGGAAGGTTGCTCCGACCGATGTTCCTTATCGGGTTAGATCCAGTCTTAATGTTGCTCTTCTTTCTTTAGCGACGGCAAAGGACGCGTGTGTTTGGTAGTTGCGGCGATGACAGTTTATTGCTTGTATACGTACTAAATCTATATTGTTATGTTCATAAATATAAGTAATATATGTCTACATGTGTACATCGTCAAAGAAAAAACTATTTCTGGTAAGACCTACACTGACTCGGATATATGGATAAGCGCCAACTCTCAAAATCGAAATAAGGAAAGTATGGGAGGGAGAAGGCATCAATCTAATGAGGATAAGCCTGCCGTTGGGAGGGTTTGGCCTTGCACATGTTCACATCCCAGTTATCTATCCTATTACTCCCTCCGTTTAAAAATATAAGATGTTTTAGCTTTGTGAAGTGAATGTATCTAGACATCTTTTAGTGTATAGGTTTGTTCGAATCTATACACTAAAAGATGTCTAGATACACTAGCTTCACAAAACTAAAACATCTTATATTTCTAAACGGAGGAAGTATTTGTTAGGGCATCTCTAACAGATACTGCAATAGTCGGTACCGCAAGCAAATTAGCCCTTTATGTTTTTGGCACTGCTAACACTCCCATCAAGTTTGGAATTCGATCCATGAGCAGGTACCTGGGAGAGTTGTGCCTTTCAGCGAATGCACACATGTTCAGAGATCTTACTAATTGGATGCTTGAGTGGCTAGCAACGGTCAAGGATTCGGTAATGGAGATCACTCTAATCATCTAATGACACTGTACCTTCACAAGAACTGAGGCTAGAGATAGCAAGCAGATTGAGGATCCGGTTCAGATCGCCAAGAGCGCTCTTCACCTGCTTGAGGAATATATAGCATTATTGTGTGCAAAGTCTCAAGGTACCTGCTGTGAAGGAGCGCTGGCTCCCTCCGGATCTAGGTCGGACAAAGGTGGACGCCGATGGTGGCAGAGGAGCTAGTGGTCGTCTATGAACACGATGGACGGTTCCTTAGCGCGTAGTGCTGCAAGTGGGAGGGGGACCTCGACGGTGCCGCAAAGCCCGCCCCGCATCAAAGCTTAAATGGACGCCCGCATATTGTAGGAAAAATTAAGTGGAATTTTGTAAGATTTTGCGGGCTTTCCACTAAGCCCATATATCCAGTATAAGTCGTGAATGAATTTATGCATATTTACTTTGAAGCATCGTCATCTTATTTGTTGGCAAGAAAAGATCACGAAGAGGAACAACAAGGGAAATAGAGAGTTTTGGACGGGTTCACGCCTATGTCCACATGCATCGACCACCTGCCAAGGGCAACCTCCGCCGCTGAGCCTGTGGTAGAAAGGCAACAAATATTAGAGGGGTATAGAAGAACAATTGACTAGCAAACCATCAGGTTTCTCTATATGCGCTATTGCTATGCGGGTTTAAGCGGACGTCCCGCTATTTGATTGCAGGGATATACGGAAAATATGCGAACCTAGCTGAGTATCATTATATTAAATCTGTAGTTGTAGATTATATGGGCAATACGGATGCCACAGTTGCCCGCTTGATTACGTGGACTACCCGCATAATCCCATTTAAACTATGCATGCGGGCTCTCGCGGCATTTTGCGCGGCCGTGCCCTTTTTTTCCATGTCTGATGGACCCTGAACAATCCGAGACAAGTGCATGCAAGCGTGTAGTCGACCTGGTGAAAAAGCTAAAACTGGAAGAGATGATCGTTGAATTGGACAGAGTGTGACTATGGTTTCAAAGTTGAACAATCAGGAGGTGGATAGATCATTTCATGGTATGCTCGTGGAGATTAAAAGGGCTCTTCCAGAGATAGACGACCATCGACCAGTTCGGTTGCTCAAATTCTTGCATTGGAAGGATGCGGTTTAGAGCAAGCAGATGCGGTATTTTAGTGTGCTGTAAAAATAAGATACAGCGCGCGCTGGGCGATTTGTGCACGCTATTTTACCGCGACCTTTTCCAGAAGCTGCAAACACGCGCGCAAAAAATGCAGCGCGGGAACGTGCCCTCGCCAGGTGCGCGATGATGCAGCGCACAAACCACGCGCACACACATTTCGCATTTCACAAAGATCTAGAAAATGCATAAAAAAGGTTTTCGGTGAACAGATAATAACAAGCAACAGAAATTAAACTGCGTGCTATCTAAACTACGCGCTGCGCTACTCCTCGTCGTCGGTGGTGGTCTCGTCGGAGTCCATCCACATGTCGTCCACCTCGGGTCGTCGTCGGGGATCGTCTGCGGGCCGTCGATCTGCGCCATGATGAAGGCCTTCCACCGGCGGCGGTCCGCGCGCGCCGCCCTCCTGTCCACCCTCTTCGCCGCGTAGAACTCGACCTCCGCCTGGACGTCCTGAGGGAAGAGGCGTCGCCACTGATGGTGCGTAGTAGGCACCTAGTTGGGAACCCCAAGAGTAAGGTATGATGAGCACATCAGCAAGTTTCTCTCAGTTGTGAAACCAAGGTTTATCGAACCAGCAGGAGAAAGCCAAACTTCAGAAGTTGATGCTCGCTAGCTTCGCGACACTCCGGATAATGGCGCAAGAAAATGCTGGTGCGTAGTTGACGTGGGAGCTTCTTCACCTAGCAACAACGTGGAACTTGCACACAAAACAACCAAGTACTTTGCCCCAACTTACGATGAGGTTGTCAATCTCACCGGTTTGCTGTAAACAAAGGATTGAGCGTATCGAGTGGTAAAAGGTAATAGTTTGCAAAAATGTAAATAATGCGAGTAAAGTAAAACGGTAATAGCAATGTAAAAAGAATGGACTGGGGTCTACAGTTCACTAGTGGTGTCTCTCCATAAGATAAATAACAACATGCTGGGTAAACAAATTACAGTTGGGCAATTGATGGAATAAAGATAACGTACATATGTCACGAGGATCACTATGAGATTCAGTCTGGGCATTACGACAAAAATACATAGACTGTAATCCAATTGCATCTATAACTAATAATCCACTCTCGAGGTGTCATCCGAGCACCCGTTGAGTATTAAGTTACGAACAACGGATAACTGCATTAAGCAAAGTGCGTAATGTAAACAATACGAATGTCCTTAAACACAAGAATGTTGTTTTCTCCCTAGTGGCAACAGCACATCTACAATCTTAGAGGTTTCTGTCACTCCCCCAGATTAAATAGAGGCATGAACCCAACTATCGAGCATAAATACCCCCTCTTGGAGTCACTAGTATCTACTTGGCCAAGATAGCTACTAACAACGGAGAGCATGCAAGATCATAAACAACAAAGAGATAACATAAGATAATATTTAGCACATCAACTTAATCATAACACCAATATTCATCGGATCCCAACAAACACAACATGTAGAATTACATAATGGTGATCTCGATCATGTAAGGCAGCTCACGAGATCTAAACATGAAGCACATGGTGGAGAAGACAACCATCTAGCTACTGCTATGGACCCATAGTCTAAGGTAGACTACTCACTCATCACGCCGGAGGCAAGCATGGCGATGAAGAAGGCCTCCGGTGGCGATTCCCCTCTCCGGCAGGGTGCCGGGAAGAGCTTCTGGACCCTCCCGATCTCGCGTCGACGACGGCAGCAGCTTGCAGTATGTTTCGAGGAAAATTGATCGGGGTTTTAGGTTTTTCCCGTCGAGGGGAATATATAGGCAGAAGGGCGGTGTCAGGAGGTGGACCAGACGGCCTCACCCCCTTGTGGTGCGGCCAGGGCCTGGGCCGCGCCGCCCTAGGGTGTGGCCAGCCTCTGGCCCCCCTCCATCTCATCTTCGGACTTCGCGACACTTCGGGAAAATTGGAGGTTCGGCTTTTGTTTCATCCAATTCTGAGAATATTTCCTGTGTAGCTTTTCTGAAACACAAAAACAGCAAGAAATAGGGAACTAGCACTCTGGCGTCTCGTTAGTAGGTTAGTTCTGGAAAATGCATAAAAACGCCACAAAGTGTAACAAAACACAAAGCAAATGGTGTATAAACAAGCACGGAGCATCAAAAATTATTGATACGTTTGAGACGTATTAAGCATCCACAAGCTTAACTCCTGCTCGTCCTCGGGTAGGTAAGTGATAGCAAAATAATAATTTTTGAGGTGACATGCACCAACACAATCTTGATCAACGATGTAAAGCATTGAGTGCTGGGATCAAAGTACTTAAAATATGGGCATAAGAGACATAATCTTGACAATAAAACTTAGCAACCATGTTATAACATGAAAAGTAACACAAACGAAAGATCATGAATAATGAAACAATGAAAATCAAGTGTGTGTTCAAATCATATAGAAAAACATAGTAAAGTGGTTTTCAGCTTGTCCTTCATGGAATAGCAAAACATAAATGCATAGGACACCTTCAAGTTTAAGAGGGCGGCTAGATACAAATAATTTAAGAACAAGCAAAACCATAATCATGAATCAATCAATGATAAACTTTGGGACTATGCACATTAAACTCAGAATGACAATTATGCTCTCTTAGATGGTGCATAAAGGTAGAAGGTGGAGACTCAACATGAAAGTAAAAGAAAGTCCCTTCGCAGAGGGAAGTAGTGATTAAACATGTGCTAGAGCTTTTAATTTGTAAAACAGAGAGATAAAAATTGGTTTTGAGAGGTGGTTGTCTTTGTCAACGATTGGCAATGGGGTTCTTACTATCTTCCATACAAAGCAAATTTTTGAGAGAGAGATTGGCACTTTGGTTCTCTTTTATAAAGCTTGGCACTCCTCCCCACCTTTTCCTTTCATAAACTATGGCTAACCGATTCCATCGGGTGCCCACCAACTTTCACATACCATGGAGGAGTGCCCTTTTTTTCTTCTTTTTCCCCATTTTTTCTTTTTTGGAATAAAACAATATGGAAGATAGCAAATCCGACCACTACGTCGCCATGAGCTGAAAATAGTGTCACAAAATGAGAAGTGTTTTGAAGGTTTTTTGAAAGGTAGCACATGAAAATTTACTTGGAATGGCTTGCAAATACCATGCATAGGAATTTATATTGGACACATTGGCAAACTTGGTTTTTGGGAGTTGGATGCACGAGTAAAGCTCATACTCAGTACAAAATGAAGGCTAGCAAAAGAATGGGAGCGACCAACTAAGAGAGCAATAACGGCCATAATCATGCATAGCGACAAAACATCATTAACTGAAGCATAAAGTGGTATCACAAGTCAAAAACCAAATGATCATAGAGGCTATATGGCAACTTTGTTGGAGTCAAACATGTTGTAAACATGCGCCAAGTCAACCCAAATAAAGCATCAAAGGAGAAAACCACAATAAAATGCTTCCATATAATAAAAACAACGCATGATTTTTTTTCAAAGGCTCATTAAGCAATCTCAGTCATTTGAGACAAGTCATGCTACATCAAAAACTACTAAGCATACTATCAAAATGACATCAAGCATGACATGCAAAAGTCTAAGCCGCAGTCTAAACAAGCTCCTTTTTGTACCACTTTTGTCATGAAACTTTTCTTCTCTTTTCCAACACCATTCAAACCTTTTTGAAACAACTCTTTTGATGAAAACCAACATAGACCAGTGGTCTAAATACACCTTGATGCAAAGATATAACAAGATCTGAACAAAAATCAAGGCGAAAAATGAAAATTAAACGCAGTACTAGAAAAAGAGAACACTCGTTGAACGATAAGAGTGAAAAATAGCGTGTTCTTGGCAATGAAAAACGGAGTGTGGATCCTCCAAAAGAAATTTGTTGGGGTCCAACCATTTATTGCAGCAAACAAAACAAAAGAAAACTGAAAGCAAAAGTAAAGACGCTCCAAGAAAAATGCATAGAATATGAAGCAATAAAAATATAGTGTGTTGAAAGGTGATCTGATTTTTGCCGATGAAGAAGGGTGCCTCGGGGGCATCCTGACGGTGTTGATATATAGATCACAGACTAGTTGGGAACCCCAAGAGGAAGGTATGATGAGCACAGCAATAGTTTTCCCTCAGTAAGAAACCAAGGTTTATCAGTCCAGTAGGAGAAAACCAAACTCCAGAAGGTGATGCTTGCTAGCTTAGTGACACTCCAACAAGGGCGCCATTTACGACACTTATTAGCGCGTCTTCAACTAGTAGCAACGCGGAACCTGCACACAACACAACCAAATACTTTGCTCTCAACTTACGATGAGGTTATCAATCTCACCGGTTTGCTGTAAACAAAGGTATGAGCGTATCGAGTGGAAAGCAATAGTAGTATGCGAGAAAGTAAACAGTGCGAGTAATAGTAAAACGGTGTAACAATGTAAAGGAAATTGGACCGGGGTCCATAGTTCACTAGTGGTGTCTCTCCATAAAATAAATAACAACATGCTGGGTAAACAAATTACAGTTGGGCCATTGATAGAATAAAGATAACGTGCATATGTCGCGAGGATCAATATGAGATTTACTCTGGGTATTACAACAAAATACATAGACCGCCATCCAACTGCATCTATGACTAATAATCCAATCGCGGGAAATCATCCGAGGACCCCGAAAGTATTAAGTTGCGAACAACAGATAACTGCATTAAGCAAAGTGTGTAATGTAAACAAAACGAATATCCTTGGACACAAGAATGTTGTTTTCTCCCTAGTGGCAACAACACATCTACAAACCTTAGAGGTTTCTGTCACTCCCCCAGATTAAATAGAGGCATGAACCAACTATTGAGCATAAATACCCCCTCTTGGAGTCACTAGTATCTACTTGGCCAAGATAGCTACTAACAACAGAGAGCATGCAAGATCATAAACAACATAGAGATAACATAAGATAAATGATTCAGCACATCAACTCAACATAACACCAATATTCATCAGATCCCAACAAACACAACATGTAGAATTACATAACGGTGATCTCGACCATGTAAGGCAGCTCACGAGATCTAAACATGAAGCACATGGTGGAGAAGACAACCATCTAGCTACTGCTATGGACCCATAGTCCAAGGTAGACTAGTCACTCATCGCGCCGGAGGCAAGCATGGCGATGAAGAAGACCTCCGGTGGCGATTCCCCTCTCCGGCAGGGTGCCGAGAAGAGCTTCTGGACCCTCCCAATCTCGGGTCGACGACGACGGTGGATCGCGATGTGTTTCTAGAAAATTGATCGGGGTTTTAGGTTTTTCCCGTCGAGGGGAATATATAGGCGGAAGGGTGGTGTCAGTAGGTGGACCAGACGGCCTCACCCCCTGGTGGTGCGGCCAGGGGCTGGGCCGCGCCGCCCTACTGTGTGGCCGGCCCGTGGCCCCTGTTCGTCTCCTCTTCGGTCTTCTGGAAGCTTCGTTAAATAATAGGAGGTTTGGCTTTTGTTTTGTCCAATTCCGAGAATATTTCCTGTGTAACTTTTCTGAAACACAAAAACAGCAGAAAATAGGGAACTGGCACTGTGGCATCTATTTAATAGGTTAGTTCTGGAAAATGCATAAAAACGCCACGAAGTGTAACAAAACACTAAGCAAATGGTGTAAGAACAAGCACGGAGCATCAAAAATTATAGATACGTTTGGGACGTATCAACATCCCCATGCTTAACTCCTGCTCGTCCTCGAGTAGGTAAGTGATAACAAAAGAAATAATTTTTGTGGTGACATGCACCAACACAATCTTGATCATCTATGTAAAGCATTGAGTGCTGGGATCAAAAGAACTTAAAACATGGGCATAAAAGACATAATCTTGATAGAAGAAACTTAGCAACCATGTTATAACATGAAAAAGAACACAAATGAAAGATCATGAAAATGAAACAATGAAAGTCAAATGTGTGTTCAAATCATATGGAAAAACATAGCAAATGGTTTTCAGCTTGTCCTTCATGGAGAGTAAAACATAAATGCATAGGACACCTTCAAGTTTAAGAGGGCGACTAGATACAAATAATTTAAGAACAAGTGAAACCAAAATCATGAATCAATCAATGAAAACTTTGGGACTATGCACATTAAACTCAGAATGACAACTATGCTCTCTTAGATGGTGCATAAAGATAGAAGGTGGTGACTCAACATAAAAGTAAAAGAAAGGCCCTTCGCAGAGGGAAGCAGTGATTAAACATGTGCTAGAGCTTTTCATTTGTAAAACAGAGAGGTAAAAATTGGGTTTTGAGAGGTGGTTGTTTTTGTCAATGACTAGCAATGGGGTTCTTACTATCTTCCATACAAGAATGAAGCAAGTTTTTGAGATAGAGATTGGCACTTTTGTGCTCTTTTATAAAGCTTGGCACTCCTCCCCACCTTTTTTCTTTCTCAAACCATGGTTAACCGATTCCATCGGGTGCCCACCAACATTCACATACCATGGAGGAGTGCCATTTTTTCTTTTTTTTTTCTTTTTGGAATAAACAATATGGAAGATAGCAAATCTGACCACTACGTCCCCATGAGCTGAAAACAGTGTCACAAAATGAGAAGTATTTTGAAGGGTTTTTGAAAGGTAGCACATGAAAATTTACTTGGAATGGCTTACAAATACCATGCATAGGAATTTATAGTGGACACATTAGAACAACTTGGTTTTTAGGAGTTGGATGCATGAGTAGAGCTCATACTCAGTACAAAATGAGGGCTAGCAAAAGACTGGGAGCAACCAACTAAGAGAGCAATAACGGCCATAATCATGCAAAGCGACAAAGCAACATTAAAAGAAGCATAAGATGGCATCAAAAGTCAAAAACTAAATGATCATAGAGGCTTATGGCGACTTTGTATGAGTCAAACATGTGTGAGCATGCACCAAGTCAACCCAAATAAAGCATCAAGGAGAAAACCAAATTAATGCTTCCAAATAATAAAAACAACGCATGATTTTTTTAAAGGCTCATTAAGCAATCTCAGTCATTTGAGACAATTCATGCTACAGCAAAACCACTAAGCATACTATCAAAATGACATCAAGCACGACATGCAAAAGTCTAAGCCGCAGTCTAAACAAGCTCCTTTTTGTACCACTTTTTTTTGCATGAAATTTTTTCTCTTTTCCAACACCATTCGAACCTTTTTGAAACAACTCTTTTGATGAAAACCAACATGGACCAGAGGTAAAAATACACCTTGATATAAAGATATAACAAGATCTGAACAAAAATCAAGGTGAAAAATGAATGCTAAACGTAGTTCTAGAAAAAGAGAACACTCGTTGAACGATAAGAGTGAAAAACGGAGTGTTCTTGGCAAATGAAAAGCAAGGCAACTTCTCCAAAAGAAATTTGTTGGGGTCCAACCATTTATTGCAGCAAACAAAACTAAACTAAACTGAAAACTAAAGACAACTGACGCTCCAAGAAAAACGCATAGTGCATGAAGCAATAAAAATATAGTGTGTTGAAAGGTGACCTAATTTTTGCCGATGAAGAAGGGGTGCCTCGGGGGCATCCCCAAGCTTTGACGCTTGTACCTCTTGGATATTTCTTGGGGTGCGTGGGCATCCCCAAGCTTGAGCTTTTGTCCATTCTTCAACTCATCTCATCATTCTCCAATCCCTACACTTGAAAACTTCCTTCATACAAAACTAAACACAATTCTATTAGCAACATTAGTGTAAGCATAATAATGAATCAACCCCTTTTTGCTTCAGATTTCAACTCAAAACCACCACATATAAAGCATATACTACTGTAGCAACTTCTCCAAAAGTTCCGTGATCAAAATAACTCAAAAATAAAGCGATAGAGAGGCAAACACAAATAGTGGCAGAAATCTGTCAAAACAGAACAGCTGACAAAGATTGATTTTTTGAGGGTTTTTTGTTGCTCAAATCAAAAAGTGTATAACTATTGAAAGTTTGGATATAACCAGGGGATTATGCACAAGAAATCGCAGGTCAAAAATATATTCTGACAATTTTCATGAATTTTTACGGTGCAGAACCGAAATCTGTTTCAAGACAGCAACATCCCCAAATCTTACCTCACTCAAATTAGAGGTTTCTCTTGGCACAAAAATGAAATAAAAAGGATAAGGAGAGGTTATTACAGTAGTAATAACTTCCAAGACTCAAATAAAAGAAAAAGAACTGAAAGTAAAATAATGGGTTATCTCCTAAGAGTGCTTTTCTTTAACGCCTTTGAGCTAGGCGCAGATAGTGCAAATCAAGTAATATCAAGTGATGAAGCATCAAGTTCATAATTTGCTCTAAAAATAGAGTCAAAAAGTAATTTCTTTCTCTTCCTAGGGAAGTGTTCCATACCTTTCTTGAGTGAGAATTGATATTTGATGGTGCCTTACCTCATATCAATGATGGCACCTACAGTTCGAAGAAAGGGTCTTCCCAAAATAATAGTACATGAAGCATTGCATTCAACGTCCATGACAAGAAAATCAACGGGAACAAGGTTATTGTTAACCATAATAAGAACATCATTAATCCTTCCCAAAGGTTTCTTCTTAGCAACATCAGCAATAGGAACATCATAATAACACTTTTCAAGCGGTGGTAAATCAAGCATGTCATAAATTTTTCTAGGCATAATAGAAATACTAGCTCCTAGATCACATAAAGTATGGCAATCAAAACCATTAACATTCATATCAATGATGGGTTCCCAACCATCTTCTAACTTCTTGGGAATAAAAGCTTTTTGCTTCAACTTTTCATCCCTAATTTTTATGAGAGCATTGGTAATATGCTTAGTAAAAGCAACATTTATAGGACTAGCATTAGGAGTCAAAGCAAGCTTTTTCAAGAACAAAATAACTTCAGATATATTACAGCCATCAACATCAAAATCATTAAAATAAATAGAGCTATCATCTCCTACACTCCGAAAAATTTCAGCACTCTTTTGAGCTATTTTGGGCTTTTTAACACAAGGAGTAGGAGTTTTCTCTACACCAATCAAAGTAAGAGGATTGCTAGCATTTGGAATAACATCATTAGAGGTAGTAATGGTACATACCTTCATCTTTCTAGCCATCTCATCTTCTTTTTCCCACCTGGCATGCAATTCTGCTAGCATCCTAACATTTTCATCAATTCTAACTTGGATAGCGTTAGCAGTGGCAAAAGGATCAGGCTTAGCGGACATTCTGTTAATCAAAGAAGATTGTGCATTAGACAAAGATGAAATATCGGTTTCAGCTTTGGAAATCCTTAGCTTGCAACTCAGGAATAGCCTTGTTTAAATTTTCGAGTTGATGACTAATAGTCCTCAACAGAGCTGATTGCTCCTCCATGGTCTTGGTGAAAGCCCTGTTCTGCTCATATTGCACCTGCATAAAATTCTTGGTACCCTTTTAAAGTTCTAAAATCCTTTCTTCACTAGGCATTTTAGGTCTACCAAGATAGCTATTATCACCATTAGAAGGAAACGGCCTATAATTGTTACTAGCAAAATTGTACCTATAAGCATTGTTGTTAAAATTATTATTTCTAATGAAGTTTACATCAACATGCTCTTCTTGAGCAACCAAAGAGGCCAAAGAAACATTATCAGGATCAACATGAGCTTTATCATTAGAAAGCATAAGCATTATAGCATCAATCTTATCACTCAAGAAAGAGGTTTCATCAACAGAATTTACCTTCTTACCTTATGGAGCTCTCTCGGTGTGCCATTCAGAGTAATTTACCATCATGTTGTCAAGGAGCTTGGTTGCGGCGCCCAAGGTAAGGGACATAAAAGTGCCTCCAACAGCTGAATCCAATAGATTTCTTGAAGAAAAATTCAGTCCTGCATAAAAAGTTTGGACAATCATCCAAGTAGTCAGTCCATGAGTAGGGCAATTCTTTATCATAGATTTCATTCTTTCCCAAGCTTGAGCAACATGTTCATTATCAAACTGGCTAAACTTCATAATATTGCTACGCAAAGCTATAATCTTAGCAGGAGGATAGTATCTTCCAATAAAAGCATCCTTACACTTAGACCAAGAATCAATACTATTTCTAGGCAAAGATAGCAACCAATCCTTAGCTTTTCCTCTCAAAGAAAAAGGAAACAACTTAAGCTTAATAATATCACTCTCTACATCCTTATATTTCTGCATCTCACATAGCTCAAAAATTTTGTTGAGATGAGCTGCAGCATCATCAGTACTAGCACCAGAAAATTGCTCTTTCATAACAAGGTTTAATAAAGCAGGCTTAATCTCATAAAAATTAGCAGCAGGAGTAGGTGGCGCAATAGGAGTGCAGATAAAATCACTATTATTAGTGCTAGTAAAATCACAC
This sequence comes from Dactylis glomerata, assembly GCA_007115705.1. Lineage (NCBI taxonomy): Eukaryota > Viridiplantae > Streptophyta > Magnoliopsida > Poales > Poaceae > Dactylis > Dactylis glomerata. The sequence goes on along the minus strand of QXEO01000964.1, from coordinate 2,122,956 downwards.
AACTTGGTGTTCTCATGAGTACCCATTCTACCAAAGCTAAAAGCAGACAAGTAAAAACAACTATAAAGGAAACTAATTTTTTTTATTTTTGATAAATGATGCAAGTAAAAATAAAGTAAAGAAAAACAATAAACAAAGTAAAGGATGTGCGTGCGAAACTCCCCTTGCAGAAGTCTTCTTTCTCCCCGGCAACGGCGCCAAAAAACAGCTTGATGTGGACGGTGTTGATATATAGATCACCGACCAGTTGTGAACCCCAAGAGGAAGGTATGATGAGCACAACAGTAGTTTTTCCTCAGTAAGAAACCAAGGTTTATCAGTCCAGTAGGAGAAAGCCAAACTCCAGAAGGTGATGCTTGCTAGCTTAGTGACACTCCAACAAGGGCGCCGTTTACGACACTTGTTAGCGCGTCTTCAACTAGTAGCAACGCGGAACCTGCACACAACACAACCAAATACTTTGCTCCCAACTTACGATGGGGTTGTCAATCTCACCGGTTTGCTGTAAACAAAGGTATGAGCGTATCGAGTAGAAAGAAATAGTAGTATGCGAGAAAGTAAACCATGCGAGTAATAGTAAAACGGTGTAACAATGTAAAGGAAATTGGACCGGGGTCCATAGTTCACTAGTGGTGTCTCTCCATAAAATAAATAACAACATGCTGGGTAAACAAATTACAGTTGGGCCATTGATAGAATAAAGATAACGTGCATATGTCGCGAGGATCACTATAAGATTTACTCTGGGCATTACAACAAAATATATAGACCTCCATCCAACTGCATCTATAACTAATAATCCACTCATGGGGAATCATCTGAGGACCCCAAAAGTATTAAGTTGCGAACAACAGATAACTGCATTAAGCAAAGTGTGTAATGTAAACAAAATGAATGTCCTTGGACACAAGAATATTGTTTTCTCCCTAGTGGCAACAACACATCTACAACCTTAGAGGTTTCTGTCACTCCCCCAGATTAAATAGAGGCATGAACCCAACTATCGAGCATAAATACCCCCTCTTGGAGTCACTAGTATCTACTTGGCCAAGATAGCTACTAACAACGGAGAGCATGCAAGATCATAAACAACATAGAGATAACATAAGATAAATGATTCAGCACATCAACTCAACATAACACCAATATTCATCGGATCCCAACAAACACAACATGTAGAATTACATAACAGTGATCTCGATCATGTAAGGCAGCTCACGAGATCTAAACATGAAGCACATGGTGGAGAAAAAAACCATCTAGCTACTGCTATGGACCCATAGTCCAAGGTAGACTACTCACTCATCGTGTCGGAGGCAAGCATGGCGATGAAGAAGACCTTCGGTGGCGATTCCCCTCTCCTGCAGGGTGCCGAGAAGAGCTTCTGGACCCTCCCGATCTCGGGTCGACGACGACGGCGGATCGCGATGTGTTTCTGGAAAATTGATCGGGTATTTAGGTTTTTCCCGTCGGGGGGTCTTTATAGGCGAAGGGGCAGCGTCAGAGATGGACCAGGGTGGCCTCACACATAGGGGGCGCGGCCAGGGGCTGGGCCGCGCCGCCCTACTATGTGGCCGGCCCATGGCCCTCTCCGTATCCTCTTTGGTCTTTTGGAAGCTTCGTTAAATAATAGGAGGTTTGGCTTTTGTTTCGTCCAATTCCGAGAATATTTCCTGTGTAACTTTTCTGAAACACAAAAACAGCAGAATGGCACTGTGGCATCTTGTTAATAGGTTAGTTCCGGAAAATGCATAAAAACGCCACGAAGTGTAACAAAACACTAAGCAAATGGTGTAAGAACAAGCATGGAGCACCAAAAATTATAGATACGTTTGGGACGTATCATATCCCCAAGCTTTGACGCTTGTACCTCTTGGATATTTCTTGGGGTGACATGGACATCCCCAAGCTTGAGCTTTTGTCCATACTTCATCTCATCTCATCACTCTCCATTCCCTACACTTGAAAACTTTCTTCATACAAAACTTCACACAATTCTATTAGCAACGTTAGCATAAGCATAATAGTAAATCAACTCTTTTGGTTCAGTTTCAAACTCAAATATACCATCCATTAAATCATATACTACTGTAGCAACTTCCTCAAAAGTTTCGTGATCAAAAGAACTAAAAAAGAAAGCGATCGAGAGGCAAACACAAATAGTGGCAGAAATCTGTCAAAACAGAACAGTTGACAAAGATCGATTTTTTCGAGGACCTTCTGTTGCTCAAATCTAAAAGTGCAAAACTAATGAAAGTTTGGAAATAACCTGGGATATATGCACAAGAAATCGCAGATCAAAAAGATGTTCTGAGAATTTTCACGAATGTTTACGGTGCAGTACAGAAATCTGTTTCAGGACAGCAACTTCCCCAAATCTTACCTCCCTCAAATTAGAGGTTCTTCTAGCACAACAACGAAATAAAAATGATAAGGAGAGGTCATTACAGTAGTAATAACTTCCAAGACTCAAATAAAAGAAAAAGTACTGAAAAGAAAACATTGGGTTATCTCTCAAGAGTGCTTTTCTTTAACACCTTTGAGCTAGGCGCAAAAAGTAGAAATCAAGTAATATCAAGCGATGAAGCATCAAGTTCATAATTTGCTCTAAGAATAGAGTCAAAAATTAATTTCTTCCTCTTTCTAGGGAAGTGTTCCATACCTTTCTTGAGTGAGAATTGATATTTAATGGTGCCTTCCTTCATATCAATGATGGCACCTACAGTTCGAAGAAAAGGTATTCCCAAAATAATAGGACATGAAGCATTGCATTCAACATCCATAACAAGGAAATCAAAGGGAATAAAGTTATTGTTAACCATAATAAGAACATCATTAATCCTTCCCAAAGGTTTCTTCTTAGCAACATCAGCAAGAGGAATATCAAAATAACACTTTTCAAGCGGTAGTAAACCAAGCATATCATAAATCTTTCTAGGCAAAGATAGCAACCAATCCTTAGCTCTTCCTCTTAAAGAGAAAGGAAACAACTTAAGCTTAATAATATTACCATCTACATCCTTATACTTTTGTATCTCACATAGCTCAATAAAATTGTTGAGATGAGCTGCAGCATCATCAGAACCAACACCTGAAAATTGCTCTTTCATAACAAGATTCAACAAAGCAGGCTTAATCTCATAAAAATTTGCCTCAGGAGCTGGTGGTGCAATAGGAGTGCATATAAAATCATTGTTTTTGGTGCTAGTAAAATCACACAACTTGGTATTCTCAGGAGAACCAATTCTAGCAAAACTAAAAGCAGGCAAGTAAAAATAACAACTATAAAGGAACTAAGTTTTTTGTGTTTTTGATAAAACGATGCAAGCAAAAATAAAATAAAGCAAAACAATAACAAAGTAAAAGATTGGAAGTGAGAGACTCCCCTTGCAGAATTCTTCTTTCTTCCCGGCAACGGCGCCAGAAAAATGCTTAATAGTACGTAGTAGGCACCCAGTTGGGAACCCCAAGAGGAAGGTATGATGAGCACAACAGCAAGTTTCCCTCAATTGTGAAACCAAGGTTTATCGAACCAGTAGGAGAAAGCCAAACTTCAGAAGGTTGATACTCGCTAGCTTCGCGACACTCCAGACAATGGCACCAGAAAATGCTGGTGCGTAGTTGACGTGAGAGCTTCTTCACCTAGCAGCAACGTGGAACCTGCACACAACACAACCAAGTACTTTGCCCCAACTTACGATGAGGTTGTCAATCTCACCGGTTTGCTGTAAACAAAGGATTGAGCGTATCGAGTGGTAAAAGGTAATAGTTTGCAAGAATGTATATAATGCAAGTAAAGTAAAACGGTAATAGCAATGTAACAACATGCTGGGTAAACAAATTACAGTTGGGGAATTGATAGAATAAAGATAACGTACATATGTCACGAGGATCACTATGAGATTCACTCTGGGCATTACAACAAAATACATAGACCGTAATCCAACTGCATCTATGACTAATAATCCACTCTCGAGGTGTCATCCGAGCACCCATTGAGTATTTAGTTGCGAACAACGGATAACTGCATTAAGCAAAGTGCGTAATGTAAACAATATGAATGTCCTTAAACACAAGAATGTTATTTTCTCCCTAGTGGCAATAGCACATCTACAACCTTAGAGGTTTTTGTCACTCCCCAGATTACTAGAGGCATAAACCCAACTATCGAGCATAAATACCCCCTCTTGGAGTCACTAGCATCTACTCGGCCAAGATATCTACTAGCAACGGAGAGCATGCAAGATCATAAACAACATAGAGATAACATAAAGATAATAATTCAGCATATCAACTTGACATAGTACCAATACTCATCGGATCCCAACAAACACAACATGTAGAATTACACAAAGATGATCTTGATCATGATAGGCAGCTCACAAGATCTAAACATGAAGCACATGGTGGAGAAGACGACCATCTAGCTACTGCTATGGACCCATAGTCTAAGGTAGACTACTCACACATTACTCTGGAGGCGACCATGGTGATGAAGAAGGCCTCCGGCAGGGTGTCGGGAAGAGCTTCTGAACCCTCCTGATCTCGCATCGATGACAACGACGGCTTGCAGTATGTTTTAAGGAAAATTGATCGGGGTTTTAGGTTTTTCCCGTCGAGGGGAATATATAGGCAGAAGGGCGGCGTCAGGAGGTGGATCAGGCGTCTCACCCCCTGGTGGCGCGGCCAGGGCCTGGGCCGCGCCGCCCTAGGGTGTGGCCAGCCTCTGGCCCACCCCTGTCTCATCTTCGGACTTCGTGACGCTTCGGGAAAAATAGGAGGTTCGGCTTTTGTTTCGTCCAATTCCGAGAATATTTCCTATGTAGCTTTTCTGAAACACAAAAAACAGCAGAAAACAGGGAACTGTCACTGTGGCGTCTCATTAGTAGGTTAGTTCTGGAAAATACATAAAAACGCCACGAAGTGTAACAAAACACAAAGCAAATGGTGTATAAACAAGCATGGATCATCAAAAATTATAGATACGTTTGAGACGTATCAGCCACTCCGCCATGGAGCGCTCATCACGCTCGGCGATGGCGAGGCGCCGCTGCACCGCGCGGTGACGGCGGTGGTCCTCCTCCGTGACGAGCGCGGGCTGCGGCGCGAGGAACTCCGCCTCCGCGAGACTCTCCGTCTCGGGGAAGTTCATATCGCGCCGTGGGCGGCCGACACGCCACGCCGCCGCGTCGTACGCGCGGGCAGCCTCCTCCGGCGACTCGTTCATGCCGAGGGTGAGGCGGAAGCCGCCGGCGCGCAGCTCGGCGTAAAATGTCCCGTTCGGGCGCGGGCGGATGCCGCGGAAGCCCGAGGCGGAGCGGCGGCGAGGCGGCATGGTGGCGCGTGGCGAGGAAGAGGATGCGGTGTGGCGCGCGCGTGGCGAGGAAGGGGAAGAGGGAGAGGGCGCTGAACGTTCCGGACGCGCGCGCATGGCGGTTGGGCGCGAGCGCCGCGCGGCTTTTGTAGCGCGCGCTGTACTCCGCGCGGGAGATTTGCCGCTTCAGATAGCGCAAGAGCCCGCGCGCGACAAACTATCGAGTGCGTGCGCTTTTTTCGCGCGTCTATTGGAGGAGGATTAAGCGCGCACTGCAAAAAAACAGTTATTTTAGCGCTGCGCTAAAATACCGCATCTGCTGGAGATGCTCTTAGAAGTTAGCAAGTCTTTTTTTTCCCAGATTGTATTATGAAGGCTTTGTCCGAAAACAGTTAAATAAATAACTCAACTATTACCTAAATAAAAAAGAATATTCCCGCGACAAACACACGGGGATGCTTAGGAGGACGAATTAAAAGCAAGAAATTCTCATACAATTTGCAAAAACCTTAGCATGTTAAAGTTTATTTTTAGCTGCGCCTTAGCAAGTTAAAGTTGGAATCAGACTTTGTCTATGAATTCAAGCTAAAAAAATAAACTATTCTCTTGTCTTTTTTTTTCTTCTTGCGAGGGACTATTGTCTTGTCTTGAATGTCATGGAACATGTACAACTCAAACGACCAAATTGATGAATGAACCACCGGCGTGGCGTTTAAATCATAGTTTAAAAAACCGGACCGGTGAGTGAACCGGTGAGGTGACTGACTCACTAGTTCACTGGTCCAACCGATGGCTCAGCTGGTTCAATAGCGACAAAAAACCAATAAATTTAATAAATAATTAAGTTAATTTTGAAAAAAAATTAGTATCAAATCATATATTTTGTGTTTGCTTTCATAGTAGATCATAAACTAAGTGTAGTAAAGGTGGTATTAGGCCTGATATGAGGTATTTGGAGCAAGTTTCTAGGATTTCGGATCATAATCTCCCAAAAACACATTATTTTAATACAGTTTTTTTGGTTTTTTATTAGTTAGATCAGTGACTCTTAAAAAACTGATGAAGGCTTCAGTTTTGGTTTTTATTGATCGAACCACCTAACCTATTTGATTTTTAAAACTATGGTTTAAATAGTACAGTGGATTCATCGTATGCATTGTTGCGCTTGGATTTAAAGCGGAGTCCTTATTTTCTTTTCATCGGAACCCGCCGTCGCGGCGTTTAGTATTGTCAGTTTGTCCAACATGGACACACCAACACAGACAAGCGCCAGCAACGGCGAGGGCAAGCCACACTTGCTTGTCGTGCCATACCCAGCGCAGGGCCACCTAATGCCGTTCCTCGACCTCGCGGCATTGCTCGCCGCTCGGGGCCTCGCCCTCACCGTCGCCGTCACGGCAGGTAACGCGCCGCTCGTCACGGCACGCCTGCCGTCCGTCGCCACGGTCGTGCTTCCCTTCCCATCCTCGCCTTTCCTCCCGGCCGGGTGCGGCGAGAACACCAAAGAGCTCCCGGCCCACCTCTTCCGGCCGTTCATGGTCTCCCTCGCCGCCCTCCGCGCGCCGCTCCTCGCGTGGTGCAAGGTTCAGCCACGCCGCGTCACGGCCGTCCTCTCCGACCTCTTCACGGGGTGGACTCTCCCGCTCGCCGAGGAGCTCGGCGTGCCGCACGTCACCTTCTCGCCTGCCAGCGTTCACTACCTCGCCACATCGCACTCCCTCTGGCGCCGCATGCCCACGAGGCCCGACGACGCCGACGACACTGTCGCCTTCCCGGACGTGCCAGGTTCGCCTAGCTTCCGCTGGAGCCACTTGTCTTTGCTGTTCCGGATGCACGTGGCCGGCGACGACGAGGTGTCGGGCACGATCCGCCAGATCTTCATGTGGAACCTGGAGAGTTGTTGCTTCGTGGCCAACTCGCTGGCGGCGCTCGAGTCCGCGTACATGCGCGATCCGCTGCCGGACCTGGCGGGGAAGCGGGTGTTTGCGGTGGGGCCGCTGTTGGAGGCCGTGCGCGGCGGCGGCCCGTCACCGCCACCGGCCAAGTTGGACGTGTGGCTAGATGCATTCGACGACGGCTCCGTCCTGTACGTCGCCTTCGGAACGCAGCAGGCTTTGTTGCCGGCGCAGGTGGCGTGCGTGGCTGACGCATTGGCGCTGAGCTCGGCCGCGTTCGTCTGGGTGGTGACGAGCGGCACCGTCTTGCCGGAGGGGTTCGAGGCGGCCACGGCCTCGCGGGGCGTGGTGATCCGCGGGTGGGCGCCGCAGTCGGAGATCCTGCGCCACCCAGCCGTGGGGTGGTTCCTCACGCACTGCGGCTGGAACTCGGTGCTCGAGGCGGCAGCGGCCGGCGTGGCGATGCTCACGTGGCCGATGGCCGCCGACCAGTTCACGAACATGTGGCTGTTTGCGCAGGCCGGTGTGACCGTGCCGGTGGCGGAGGGCGCCGACACCGTGCCCGACCCCAGACAGATGGCGAACACCATCGCGGCAGCTGTCGCCAGGGAGGGGGAGTCCGAGGCTGTGAGGGAGCGTGCGGTGGAGCTCGGCCGGAATGTGGCGGCTGCGGTGGCGGAGGGCGGGACTTCTCACCGTGACTTGAGCGAGCTGGTGTGCATGCTCAGCGACGTCGGCGAGCTAGTGAAGATTTAATTATTTCGACTCGTGGTTTGCGTGGATAACGACGGGCGGGGTAATGGGTATCGATCATGTAAAGCCATAATCACCATCCTATAATCCTATGTTGTCTCGTCTGTGTGGGTTTGCTGCTACGGTTTACTTACTATAGCGTAATCTTGGCTCTACAGCCACACGCACATGATCTGTGATTGTGAACTCAATGCTCGTTCATAAAAGACAGAACTTCCATTGTGTTTTGAAAAAATGGTTTGTTGTTGTTTGTATTTACTTAGCTGAGCATTCTTTAGGATGATCAAAAGAGAGAAAAAGTCATATTGGGATTCTAATTTTTCATGCTTAGGCTTCATATGTAAAGCAGAATCTCAAAATGTAGGAATATGAAAATGAAGGAATTGAGATGGATTCCTATCAGAACCAAGACCACATGGAAATTGCAACTGAAGTCTCATCTGAAGGTCACAGATGAAACTCAGGAATTACAGACACGAAGCAATGAAACAAAAGTCAAGTGGGAGTGGTGTTTTGGCTCCTGAGAGCATATGCTTCCTTTATTTTGAAACAAAAAATTTACATATACATCTTCACATGCAACATGTCAACAAAATCGTTTCACGACAAATTGACGTGTCGTGTGACGTGTGTAAAAAAGATAAAATTTGATGCTAAAAATAAGACATTTCACATGATATTTTTTATTTTTTTACATAAACCACAAAAAGTATCGGTTTTCGACGAAACTTTACAAACACACTTAGATAATGGATATGTAAGTGCAAAAAATTTGTTCAATTTTTTTTGACATTTCAAAATATATTTTTTAGGTAGAGGGAGCATATTGAAATTCCAAAGTCAAGGCATTGCGTTTGTTTTCCTGCAAAATTTATGTGCAACAACCTATTTCATAGGACTGGTCAGAGTCCAAGATACAAATACTACTGTCCAACGGTATCATCTTTTATTACAGAAATCAAATTCCTCCAAACTTCATACTTCTTCGATCGAAAATAAGTGTTGGAGACTTAGTAACAAATTATACTAAGCTAGTATAAAATCATAAACATTTATTTTCAATCGCAAAGAGTATGTTTCTTCCGATTTCCCAAATGAAGCCTTAATATGTTATATTGAACACTTTTGTTTCGGTACACCCACTACCCAATAAACACAATCACACTATGTACACCCTTTATAACAGAGGGCATAATAGCCATTAATAAGTTACTAGCACAGTGCCCGCACGTTGCTGTGGAAGAGCAAAAATTATTCATTTACAAAAGAGAAAATAACACATCAACCAAGTTAAAAATTATTTAGTTCTGCAATGTTTCTTTGCAGAAGCTCCTCTACACTAACACTCGTGATGTTACTACTCTGGGTTAACTGAAGAAAAGGTAAAAAAGGTTAAGTCAAGAACAAACCGACCTCATGTAGCCTTTTCCCTATATTTCATTTCTCTATGAAAAATATTTGGCATCCGTGTGAACAATCATGCGTTTGAAACTATTTGGCATCCGTGTGATGTCCATTGACACATTGTCATATTTACTGAAATTATTATAATTTGGCCATATTGGAAAAAATATAAAATCTCGGTGTTGACTGTATAATAGAATAGACATAGGACAGATCAATATGCAAAGAAAAATAAGAAATAATCCATCAATCCCCTGCAGCCAAATGCAGCGTGGCTTTCCTAGCAACGCAAAACCTCGCAACTTGGTGTCTAGCTTGACTCATTTCTCTTGCAATACGACACGGTAGTTGAAAAACAGAAAAGTTACAAAAATTAAAAACATATGATTCTCTTTGTGGAATGGCATTCAACCCATCATTATCTCATAATCTGAAAGTGCATGCTTCAAATTTTGAGCTCCATTACAGGTCTTCCCATGCCAATTTCAGCCATTAAGTTCAACACTTGAACACAGACTTACGCCAGAGCTTGATATGCATGATCTATGTTATATCTGAAGATCCCTAGAAGCCTTATATCTGAAGATCCCTAGAAGCCACCATGAGTAGATGTCCTTCACTATTTCAGGCCAAACAACTCAATCACCCCTGTTATAATTAGAAGAAAAATATACCACCAATCTTAATTGTTCACCCTACCATCTCCAGGCGGCACACGATCTCTCCAGAATTTCTACAACAGCAATTTGCAAGTGCAATGAAGAATTGAACATGTACGAGTTAATATTGACTCAACCATCATGATCACTTGTATAATTATTCTCTTCATATAACTGAATCTGCTATCCATAAGAATCTTTGTTTCTATGTAGTTTGTTTAGGTGATCAACACCATGGCAAAACAACCTTAACTGTGTACGAATTTGCAAACAAAACTAACACACCATATTCGTTTCTGGCCTCACTCACCTGCCTCCAGAAGACGAAAACACCAGTGGTGCGCACAGTCCAGTTCAGTTTTGGTGTTGCTAGACTAACACAAGAGACGGCGAAAATGATGGAACAAAACCAAGAGTAATTCACTAATTCAGACGAACATGCGAACAAATCAGGTACTGAGCACCCGTTTACACCTACAAAAAAACAACACTGTTTCAGCTCTGAATTGATTTAGCTCTGAGCGAAGTGGTGGCTGTGGCCTTCTCCTAGCGCCATGGGCCATGTCCATGCTAGCTTCCTCAAGACTCCATCTCACCCGCACCACTGCATCCTTGCCTCGCGTTTCTGCAGAACCACCGACCAGGCCCCGTCTCCGCCACCGCCGCCCCCAGCGCGCTCCTCGTGGTCTACTTCAGCCCGCACTCATCCTTCAGCACTGAATACGACACATCGGCCTAGCACCAGAGATGGCGCATCGACCTGGAACTGCGGGGGCGCGGGTGTCTGGATGTCGGGGTGGAGCCGGGATGGGAAAAACTGGGCGGTATGTGGCCTGGCTGGCGGCGAATAACTAGATCGAGCTGGTAATTTTTGGACAGCGAGATCTAATTCGGCTTTGGGGAAAAGACGGATAGGATGGGCAATGGCTCAACGCAGGTCAAAGACAAGCTGGTGAGCTTGTGCTGATGCCAGCCTCGGCGAGCTCGGGCCTCCACCTTCCCACTCCCATCCTCCTGAGCACACAGTACATGTGCCGCCCGATACCATGGCACCCGTCCTCCTCCTCCATCCTCCTCAGTGGTGGTGAGGTGGTGCAACTGCTGGTGAATCAACGGGGGGATATGGTGAGACGGGGTGGGCGGGGTCAGCTTCGTCGTTCTTGATAAATTGGTCTCGCCGGTGAATTTTGGTCAACGGGAGAACTCGTGAGGAGAGTGGGCAGTAGGACGAAATGGATAATTGAACCGGTAGGTTCACTTTGCGGTGACAGTTCCTGTAAATACATAGAACATTGGGGGTAATATTGGAGCGATGTACCTACCGGTGGATTAGTAGAGAGTAGAGATAGAGATTAATAATTATTTGATGAAGAATTAAGTCGTATCTAGCATGGTAGAAACACATATGACACCGCAAAAACAACTTGTTGAACACCAAAGCGTGTTTTCCTCCTAGGTCAGGCTCCAAGCCGCCGCCTCTAACAGCCGACGTCTCCATCTTCTACTTCATTGTAGATTGGTTTCCCCTTCGGCCGGCCTCGCCGATATCAGGAAGGGTGGGGAACCTAATCTATACGTGGAGGTTTTCATAATAGTAGTGTTTTGCAATAGATTATGTTAAGTTTTTGGGTAGTCGTCTTCTTCAGTCCTCATATTAATGAAGATGACATTGTCTACAATAATCAATCTTTGGCCCATCTTTCGATGATGAGATCTTTCTTCCGCGTCAATGATGGTGTTGGAAGATTAAAGTTATCTAGGTATGATCCTTCAGATCTTGCTTTGCCGGATCAATCTCGGATCTTTTCTCATGGTTGCCGCGAGGATGTTTGCTCTCGCAATATTTGTCCTGACTGCTATGACCTTGACAATGGTGATTCGTACCCTCGGCTCTCAAAAAACTTCAACCAAGCTGTTCGGTTGCTTTTTCCTGACATACTGGTGTTGGTACTCTCGCCGATGGTGATTGACTACTTTAAAGGTTGCACGCATGCACGCAGCCTTGGCATTGCGGCTCAAAAAATTATGGGAGAACCTTCGTTGGTATTTTCAGGTCTATGGCTTTATATGTGTCTTCAGCTGCCTCCAGAAAAGTACAAGATTTAAGGGTATTTTGCCATTTACCTTGTTTTTGGTTATTGATGACACATGAGCTAGTGTCGGACTAATGTAGTCTTCGAGTCTTATTTACAGGTACTACTCCGTATCATTGATGAGCTGTGAAAGGAGGCCCCCCAGTCGACTTCGAAGAGAAGCGGCGGTGTTTTTCGTATTCTTTTCTATTTACTCTTGAGTCAATAGGAAACACCGCATTATTAAGAAGGGTCATCTCGATGGATTTGTTGGGTTTGGATCTTTGTTAGCCAGACATGTTTTCCCGCCTGTTTCATCTCCTAGGACAGAGAGTTTCAGTCACATTGAGAAAATAGGGGTTGGGGAGAAATTTTGGTGACCTGTCAGAATCCCGGTCAGACTGGTTCTAAGACCGGAAATTAAACCGAGTATTTTCAGTTTCAACCGGCCATGGGACCAGACCAAGCCCAGCTAGCCACTGGCAAGTTTTTGGGTTGGCTTAGTTTGTTTCCAGTTCTAGGTCGGTTCCAACCGAAAATCTTCGGTCCAGTTTTCGGTTGTGACCGGTGCTTGGACCGAGATACTCTGGTCTGATTTCCGGTCCAACCAGGTTTCAGATCGAGTTCTCCAGTTTTGCCCCCAAATGGTCGTTTTCTCCTGCGGACTATAAATACACCCTTCTTCCCCGAAGGGGTAGGTTGACTAGATACAAATCATAATATCCTCTTCACTCTCTCTCCTCCATTAATGAGCACCTCAATCTAGGGGATCTCTCATTCTACCCAACCAAATCCATATCCATTTGGTAGAAAGAAAGAGGCAGCCCCGATCTACATCTCCACCAAGCCATATTTCATTCCCCCTTGCGTTCATCGAGATTACTTGTTATTCTTGAGTTTGTGGGAAACCCTATGCGGCTAGGGTCGCCCAGAGGCATTCGCTTGTGATTCGCCCCGTGGAAAAGTGTGTGAGGGTTTGGAGACCACCCTTAAGGTCTACCACGAGTGATTGGGCTCCTACTTCATGGAGGAGGCTCAAGGAGAAGAAGGTGAGCCTTCATGGCGCTTGAGTACCCTTCGTGGGAACTCACACCTCTCAAACGGTGACTAGCTCCCTCCAAGGGAGTGAACATCGGGATACATCTTTATCTTCGCGTGCCTCGGTTATTTCTATCCGAGCTATTTACTTGTGTATTTACTTTTGTGATAGCCTTCGTGCTTGAAGCATCTTATATTGCATCATATAGGTTGTCTATCTACTTGTTAGGTTCATCTTTATATTCCGCAAAGCCTAAAACTAGTGAAAAAGAGAAGTACAATTTATAAAAACCTATTCACCCCCCCCCCCTCTAGGTTTGACTATCGTTCCTTTCACAAGATTGTGTTATGGAAGAAAAAAGAGTTTAAAGACCTCGAAGATTTGCTAGTTTCTTTTAGACTTTATTTTATAATAGTTAAAGTCAGTTTGTGTATATCTACCATATACTATTTATTTTTATCAATATATGTGGTATTGATTGTAGAAAAAACTTTTTAAACATCAACACTACCGGTGCTCATTGCAGCAGCGTGACTTGGCCACCCACCACCACAATCGGACCAAACCAACATGTGGTGTTCATGCAACTAAAACAGCCTAGAGATATGAAGCTACATGTCTCAGTCTACATATGTATCATGGTACGTGCTCGTTCACGATCACTATACTTGATAAAAAAGTTATCTTCCTATTGTCTTCGTAGCTTTGTTACGTACTGAAACTAAGACAAAAAAAAGTTTTATACCAGGCAAATAAAATACCATGGCTCATACTAGATAGGATAGGGCCTTAGATGTTTAGACAAAGAAGAAATTAAAATATTATATGCCTCCAATGGACAACCTAAAAGGTCAAAGAAGAAATTTGACATTGTGTGGCTTGAATAAAGTGTCGGATAGTTTGAATTAAGTAGAATAAGACATTGTTTAATCCTGACTTCTTGAGAGAACTTTTAAAAAAGGACATACAAGAAATAGAACTGTTTTGAGCATCATATAGAGTAAATAGCTAGAAAATTAAGGAAGATATTAAACATCGGGTGCATAACATATACAGGGGACATAAAATATAATAAACACAAGGGCTTACAATAGCTCTTTGGCGATTCTTACTGCAATTCATCTGGTTGTTGGTACATTCGTAAAAGACGTCTGTTGCATCTAGTACTTGCATGGAAGATCATTGTACTTCAGAGTTGCTCCTTGGCATAAAGTTTCAACCAATCGTAAACACAAAATATCTTTGTATACAGTTATATAAAACAACGGGTACTTACGAGATTATGGGAATCATGACTGTTCTGAGTGTAAATTTTGGCTGGCACATACGAAATAATAGCAAACAGTTAGAGTCACGGCATAAGGAGAAAAACAGTGATACAAAATAATAGTCCAAGCAGTATGCTGAGTAAAAAGGTGTACTGCAGGATAGCAGAACAAGAGCAGGCAGGAGCCGTATAGTACGATCGACGAGACAAAACTTATAGGCGCCCCGCTCCGAAAACCCCACCCTCTTCACGCCGATGAAGAGGATTTTCTCCTTGCAACGCCAAGCGGCTGATCTTAGAAAAACTTTAGCAGATACCGCATATCGGTTCGCAAAAGTAAATTGGGCAGATATGCGATCTAAGGTCATTTTTTGGACCAGACCAGACACCGCAAGCGCCCTGGCCCATAAATTATTTGCAGGGGATGCTTTTAGACCGCATCAGCCGCTATATTTTCCGGCTGACGCGACCAATGCGGGTTGCTCTTCTTCCTCGCCCCTTCCTCTTCAATCATGTCGCACCGCCCACCACATCCGCGTCGTCGGTGACCTCCTCTGCTCCACCCACCACAGATCCCACAAGCGTGTTGCGTTAGTATGTCCGGGAGGGGGGGGGGGGGGGGGGGGGTCTTCAATCGGGCGCGGGGCGGACATATGGCCACGCGGCCACCTCCCGCGGTGCCGAAGACGACAACCACGAGGCGCGAAAGTGGAAACAGCGCTCTGACACCGCATGCCTCCGTGGGTCGTACCGCTACAACAAGCACGGTCTAACCCCGCCGCCCGCGTTCAATCGCAGGAAGGCGAGAGTCAACCGCGGCAGCGCGTCCTCTTAGCACGACAGGAGGTGTGTGTCCCCTTCCTCCTCCGTGTCCGCATCCGCTTCTGCATCGTGTCCGATGAAGATGGAGATCGATTCACAACCGCAGCATGCGGGCGGGGCAGGGATTGGGCCGGAGGATTACGTTGACGACACCCACCTTCCTCGCATCCTCGCCCTGCTCAAGGAGAATACCCGGCGAGCTGCGGACAAGGCAGCGGAGTGGCAGCTCGAGACGGAGCTGTAGGAGAAGATTTCGTCGACCTTGCCTCTTCATCTGATGACGACAATTGATCCCCGTCGGGCTATGCAGAAGGCGGCAGATTGGCTTGTTTGTTTTGTTTTTTAGATCAATGGTGTGATGAACTATGTGTAGGTAGTGAGGAACTAGTTGCGGTGATGAAGAAATTTCGCACGCGAACTGTTTTTTATTTACAGTTTGGATTTGCGAGTTCTGTTCCGCGGCTGTGAAAATCGACCTGCAAATGTCCCTTCGACCCGCATCCTGCATTTGCACGTCACACAAATACAGGGTCTACTAGAGTTGCTCTTAGCCTCATGTACGACGTGACAGTGGAATTGTTTGAGAAGAAGAAGCTAGCGATCATCAATCGGTAAGATTGATCAATTCATGTGTTTGTTCAAACTTTTTGGGATCTTGTCCGTTCGGAGTTGGTACTATGCCCAATGTCGGGTATTTGAACTTCATCGTTTCATGTGTTGGACTTGTGGAAAATATTGTATCCCTAAAATTGTGTGTTATATTGCTATGATCCTCGAGGGGTATATAAAGACTTACACACGTAGGTAGAGACTTTGAGTATAAGACAAAAACCCCAGAGTCCTAATCTAATCTTCCCGGAACATGTACTCTAACAAAACTATTTGTGATGTTGAAACTATTTGCTACTAAAAACATAGTTTGTAATTGTTAAACTTGTTTTTTTTTGCGAATAGGACTCTGGCATTAAAAGAAACACCGAACAGTGTAAAGCATCCCAAGAAAAACAAAAATTACAACGAGATCCTTGAGAAGCCCTTCATCTTCAACCTCCAGACCGTGTCGACGGTGCACCACCGCTGCCGGTCCTCCCTGAGTCGTCCTGACGTTGTTGATTGCGGACGGGAAATCGCCGAACTGGTCAAGAAGACCACATCTGTCCCGAAGACAAAGAAGAAGGAAGAACTGCCGATGAAGCTCCTTGATAATCCGAAGATCCCTACAGCCAGACGAAATCCTCAAAGAACACACCACTCCCACAAGCCTCTCGACGTTGCCGTTGAGATGGGGCTGAGACTGGAAAGACCTTATTGCACAAGGCACCGCCACCACCGCCTGAGCACCGCCTCTACATACCTTGACTCTAAAAATAAAGAACAAAGCCCTCAAAACACGGGACGGAGCCTTCCACCGACGAGGGCCGGGATCCACGATGCCTCCATGGCCTAAAGGCCACAAAGACGAAGCGATCAGCGGCGGCGACGGCGGCCTGTTGAGTCGCCCTCTGGACTTGTTGTAAAGAGAAAATTGCTAAAAAAAATTGGGTCTGGGACAGGATTTGGAGACGCCTTGTGTGCAGGGGGCAGACGTCGCCCGAACACATGTCCGGTTGTTCCCCAAATCGAACAAATCTATACCTAATAATAAAGTACACAAGGGTTTCATGGTTTGGTTCTTCCGTCGGACGTTTTGCAAAAAAAACCTACCTAATTCTGTGAATCAACCCGCAATATCTCTACAAATAAAACTGAAAAACGACTTTCGGGGAAATCAACACTCTAAGATCAGTGGTTGACACTTTTGCAGTTTAGCCCCTTGCAGTAACCTTCACCTTATCCCCTCCTTTGATGGGGCGCTACCGGGGATCCGCGCGGCCAGGGAACGGTGGTGTGTGCCACTGGGATCCGCTTGACCCAGGGGAGATCCACCCACCTCGACGCCTCGCACACGGCTCCGGTCGCCGACGAAGCCGTCGCTCTGCCGCTCGCGGGAGGCTCGCAGGAGTGTCTAGGAGCTCTCGGCCATTGCGGCCGGCCGAGCTCCTGCTGCCGTCTACTGCCTCCGCTCAGCCGGACGCGGGGACGCACGGTAGACGCCGCCTCGAGCGCGAGCTCCGTGAGCGGCGGCCGGCCGAGCTCCCGCCGCCTTCTCGTGCCTCCGCTCGGCCAGACACGGGGAAGCATGGGAGGCGTCGTCTCGCCTCGAGCAAGAGCTCGGCGAGTGCTCGGCCATGGCGGCTGGCCGAGCTCCCCCCACCATCTCCTGGGGGCGCCGCCTCGAGCGCGACACAGGGACGTACAGCAGGCGGAGCTCAGCCATGGCGGACGGCCGATCTCCCGCCGTCTCCTGCCTCCGCTCGGCCGGTGAGCAGGACGCGTGGCTGTTTGCTTATAGGCTAGATAGATCTCTGACATTATTTTGATTTGTTCCTGAATTTTGGATCTTGATTTTCTAAAATAAATTACGGACAAAAGTGCTTTGAAATACAAGTACCAAAAAGGATAACTGAATGAGGCAAAAAGTGATAGAATATGCATTGCGCCGAGTCGTGATATGAGTTTTCTCTCCCGGTTGCGCCGAGTCATGATATGAGTTTTCTCTCCCGGTGCAACGCACGGGCATATTTCCTAGTTGAGGAAAAAAGGGATAAAGTTTGAGGGAATCCCTTATGCTCTAAAATTTTGAATGTTCAATCCTTATAAATTTGAAATTTCCAACCTTTTAGCAAGAAACATAACGTAATACAAAACGCAAGAAAAAATTGGTACAAGAAAATACTTATGTGAATATACATGCATAAAACGCAAGAGGCACGTGTATGGTGGAATGTCATCAGCTGTGGGGCCCACACGGCCCGACCCCCTCCTCTGCTCCTTCCTACCGCCGATGCGGCGGCCTGGCAACAGCCAGCCATGGGAGCGAGTGGGGCGTACCAGGACGGACTGCTAGAGCTCACAGACTGGGGCGATGCTAGCTTACGGGCGACCGTGCCACCGGTTGATTCCGACCGAGCTACAGTAGCTGTCGGAGAGAAGGAAGATGAGAGGAGAAAGGCGCCCCGACGCCTCCACCCAGCAGGCACCAGCAGCCGTCCCCCACCGCTAGCACTGGGCCGAACCGCCAGCAGCCGCCACCCGCGGCCGGCGGCGCTCCCACGCCGCCTCGCCACCCCGCCCTCCTCAAATCGCCGCCTCCGCCGGTCTTTCGCCGCCCCGCCCTCCTCAAATCGCCGCCTCCGCCGGTCTTTCGCCGCCCCCGGCCATCCCTCTAAACCCCCTCCTCTACCTCTTCTTCTTCGGCGCCGGTGAGCCAAATCCTAGCCCTAAGTCGCCGGCGTCGCATCCCCCGCACCCCCCACCGTTAAGTTTTAGGGCTTGGCTGCCGCCTCGCTCCATCCTCACCGGCGTCTTCTCCGCCACAGCGTCGGCTCAGGTATGGTGGCTGCGGTAGCAACTAGCAAGAAGGATCCATGGCGGCGGTGGTCGCTAACTCGCTAGAAAGAAGACGAAAACTGGGTGTCGGAAGAGAGATGCGGGGATGAGGAGGTAATGACGCAAAACTACCACATTACAGGCTATGATGTCTGGAAACTACCATCTTAGGGCTTTTTGACATTTAACTACCACTTTTGAGGCTTGGTTGTGACAAGGAGCACTGATTGCTTGTGTTTAACAGTCTAACAGAGTTTTTGACTAACTGGGCCCACCTGTCAGGTCCACGTGGCAAAGATAAAAAATTTGTGCCTGCCAATTTTACAAAAAAAAAAACCTCCATAAATTGCATCTTCTAATTTTGTATCCCTCATTATTGAGACATGGATCCCTGAGCAGAGACGAGCCCCGGCGAGGGCAGGCCCAGCACGCGCGGCGGCGACCTTCTGGGTGAGAGCCGGCCCTGCCCGTCGCCATACTCGCCGATGCAGAGCTTCCTCACTGGCGCTCCATCCTCCTACCCTCCAACCCGCCGCCCTCCAACCCGCCGCAGCACGAGACACGCGGAGGCGACGCACTTAATAGGGCTGCGCCTGCCTCGGGACACGCGCGCGGGAGGAGGCGCCGCCTAGTGCTGCAGGCCGGATCAGTCGACGCGGCGTCTCGCGCAGGGGGATCCGTCCCAGGGGTGCATGAGATCCGGCCGTCCCCAACTCCCAGCAACTCTCCGCCGTCCCCCGCAGGCCGGATCCCCGAGGTGCCGCCCCCAACTCCCAGCAACTCTCTGCCGTCCCCTGCGCGCGCTAGGCCTCCCACGAGTGTGGGCTCCGCCGCCCCAACCACACCGCCGTCGGTGACTCCCACGAGTGCGGGCGCGTGCGGGGGGCGAGCTGCCCAGCTCCGGCCAAGCGGGGGCGGGGCCAGGGCGGGCACAAGCTGTGGCGCCCCGAGCTTGCCCACACCGGCCCCTGGCGGATCTCCGTCGTGCTGGCCGTGGCGGATCTCGGTAGGCCGCCGCACGCCGCCCCAGGAGCTCGTCGGCCGGGAGCAGGGCGGGCGGCGCGGCTCCACGGCGAGCAGGGGCGCCAGAAGTGGCCGAGGCTGGCCCTGGCCGGCGTTCGCCCACCCTGGCGGAGCTCGTCGCCGTCGGCAGGCACAATTTTTCATGGAGGATAAAATAAGAGGATGTAGAAATAGAAGATGCAATTTATGGAGGTCTTTTTTGTAAAATTGGCAGGCACAATTTTTTTACCTTTGCCACGTGGACCTGACAGGTGGGCCTAGTTAGTCAAAAACTCTGTTAGACTGTTAAACACAAGCAATCAGTGCTCCTTGTCACAACCAAGTCTCAAAAGTGGTAGTTAAGTATCAAAAAGCTCTAAGATGGTAGTTTCCAGACATCATAGCCTGTAATATGGTAGTTTTGCGTCGTTACCTCGGGGATGAGAGGATAGTCAGGAGAGAGATGCGGGGATGAGAAGATAAGATGGAGCATGGGCCCCACCCGGATGGGATTGCGTGTCGCGCATCGATCGGGGACACAGTTACCCGGTTAAGAGCTGCTTCGCACAGACTGAATTTTTCTGGTAAAGTAGAAAAAAATCACATCGGGTTTTCAAATCTGTACAGTTTGTCTTCTTTTCAATTTCGAATTCATCCACTGCCCTGCCCTGGCATATCCACCGTCAGATTCGTCACGTCTCCGGGGTGGAAATTTTCTCCCACACCGTCCCGTACCCAGCTCCCTCTTCCTCTCCCGAGTCCCGGCCCTACCGACCTAAATCTCCGGCCCGTCTCCCTCTAAAAATCTCTCCACCGCCGCTATGCCCTAGAGCTGGCGCCGCGATTTCCCTTAGCACCACCGCCGACGCCTCACCCCTCAGCCCCCCTCCGCCTCGCCTCGACTCTCACGCGTGTCGGCAGCCGTCGTCGCCGTTCCCGCTCTACCGCATCGAGTCCCTGCCCCTGTCGCCGCTCTGTCCGCAACCCGGCCACTGGTTTTCGAGGTACGACCCTTCCGCATCTAGTGATTAGTGAAACCCCCGCTGAATTCCACCAATTCTAGGCGTGCCGGTGCGCACCTTCTAGATCCATCCGCCCCTGGATTTGGGGGCGGCGGCGGTCGACTGGGAGTTAGGTCTGTCGAATTAGCTTAGTAATAGTAGAGTTCATATCTCCAAGGAATGGACGTAGTGGGACCTCTGGTTAAAATTGTTAAGTATCCCCGAAATCCACAAGTCTCAGCTTTAATCCACGCACCTCAATTTATTAGTCGCTGACTTATTCCCTTACATATCATACATCTTATTGTTTGATGTGGTGAAGTCGTGGTCTCTTGCTGTTTCATAACTAGCGTGTGAATCATCGTTTACACATACTATGTGTAGTATGCGCAGTTAGCTCATATGTGCTGCTAGGTAGGTTCTGATAACCATGGTCAATAGGTGGTTTATCTAGGCAGTCTGTTGTTTGTTTGTTTCCTTATGAATGCATAGTGGGACACAAATTGGGTTGTTCTGCTAGATGTTATGTGCATGGGAAGACCTTGATGCAGAAGTGTTTGCTTTTGGTATATATAACTCTGAATGTGTTGCTACTTCTTGGGTGTTTTCCTTTCAGGATATTGAGATTACTGGTCTTGCATACCCTTTCTTCTTGGGTGTTTCAAGATGTCTGGAAATGATTCTCAGGCTGCAGCTGACCGAATAAAGGCACAGGCCTTATCAAATGCCAAGGGATTGAGCAGGGCTCAAGCTGAGCGTGCAGCGGAAGCTGCTGCTCGCAATGTCAATGCCTATGGGCAGAAGGAAGAGGGGCCAAGTCGTTGGCAGGAGAGGAAGGAAGCCAAGAGGCAGATGTATCTGATGAGTACAGAGAAGGCTGTGAGGCTAGGTGTGAAGCCAAATGCTGTACCAACAACTAACGCTGGTGGCCAATGTCAGAAGTGCTTCCAGACTGGGCATTGGACGTATGAGTGCAAGAATGAACGGGTCTACATAACGCGGCCCTCAAGGACAGATCAGCTCAAGAATCCCAGGCTGAAGAAGGCATGGCTGCCAGCTCCCGCTCAGTTCGTGAACCCTGATCTTGAGAAGGAGATGGAGGAGGAAAGGGAGCTGATGAGAGAAAAGCTGAAGAAGGAAAAGTCCGAAAGAAGGAAGGTAAAGAGCAAGACGAAGAGCAAGAGGAAAGATCGTGCTTCGCCGTCTGACTCTGACTCCGACTCTGAATCATCGGTGACTGGCTCCGACTATTCTTCTGATAGTGGCAGTTCAAGCGACAGCTCCTCAGACTCGGAAGACAACAAGAAGCGTCGGCGCAAGACGAAGCAGAAGAAGAGAAGGCACCGGAGGGACAGCATGTCTTCATCGGCCTCTGAATCTGAATCCGAGTCTGATTCTGATTCTGAGGACGATAAGGGCAGCCGGAGGAAGAGCAAGAAGCGTGGCGACAAGCGTCGCTCCTGAAGAACCAGAGAAGGCGACCAGGATGCCGAATGTGATCATATTTTGCATGCACATCATTTCTTTTCATGGCAGCCGTAGCTTCATGTGCTGCCAGGTGCCCTTCGAGAAACAAGTCACACATGTATCCGTTGATTCTACGTTGATCCTTTGCTGAATGATTGGTCTTTCCTACTATCTTGTTCCATGTACTAAGTACCCTTTTCGTTGAAAGATTACTAAGAACTCAGTCAGTAGTTATAGATGTTTCCTGGTCTATTTTAGTTTGATGTTTGTGAGCAACAGCAAACCCTGCTGCTATATTCATCAATCCTATAATCTTGTAAGCTTGCTGTGCTGCTTAAATTTTCTGTAATCATCTGATGATTTTGTTTCGAGTTACCATGCGTTTGGCCATTTTGGGAGGCATGTTGTGCATATGCTTTCTGAAACCTTTTGATTGCAGCTCTTGCTAGTAAGCGGTTTGACTTGACGAGAGACTGGCGAGTCCGGTGGGCTTTGTCGCGGCAGTGGTGTGAGATGCCGATGAGCTCCCTCTTCTCCCTGCTACTGATCTGCCTCTTCTCCTTCCTCCTCCTCCGCCTCTCCACCCTGCTGGACCCCGGCGCCGCCGTACCCCGCGTCAAGAGGTCCCCTCCCTTGCCTCTCCGCTTCCGCCATGACGGCGCCTTCAAGATCCTCCAGGTGCTGCCCCGATTTCTCCCTCTGCTATGCTGCGTTCCGCGCCTCGGCCGCTGACCCAGTTTGCTCGCTCGCTCGCTGGCGTTGTCAGGTGGCGGACATGCACTTCGGCAACGGCGCCGCCTCGCGCTGCCGGGACGTGACGCCGGAGGTCGGCGGCGCGCTCTGCTCCGACCTCAACACCACGCGGTTCCTGCGGCGGCTCATCGAGGCGGAGAGGCCCGACCTCATAGCATTCACCGGTGCGTCTCGTGGTTTGCTCCGCACTTCTCTTCTTACTTACAGCTGCTGCTGCTGCTGCTGCTGCTGCTGCTGCTTCTCTTGCTCCAGAGATTGGGACTCGACCTCGTGGTATCTCTGTTGCAATTGCTTATGCGGTTGTAGCAGATTCTGTCAGTTGAAGAGTAATGTAGTGGACTCAGATCCATTTAGCAGTTTGATGGAACTTAGTTGAGTAGTTGAACACTTCCCATTTGCATCCATAGGGGGTAACTGTTATGGATTATTATCTCTTGCAAACTGAGACATTTGCATATCCCAGCGGAAATTTACTCTGTAAGCAATTTGGACTCATGATTAGGGGTTTAACACTGTTGATGGAACTGATGTCAGAGTACTAAGCTTACATCTTGCTTTAACTATATCTGGGTGAGTACTCTCTTCTGTGCAAGGGATTCACGCATCGCTCCTCTTGGTTCTGATGATGGGATTTATGCATCATCGTTAAGGTGATATAGGTGCAAAGAGACCGGACTCAGAAATCACCAAAATGTTGGTTAATTTTATAATTTGGATCAGATCTAGATTTAACAGGAACATGGGTGATATTTTCCTCTTTAATAGAGTATGAATCGCCCCGCGTTAAGAAAACCTACCGTTGTTCTGTCCAGTTGAGTTTGTAGAGTATGGACTACATAACCTACTGCCGCTTTCCTTTTCCGTTAGTCACTCTCTGAGAAGTTCTATACCTTGATTTAATAAAGAACTTGAAATATAAGATGTTTTAGCCCATCATTGCCATGCATGTATTTAGACATCTTTTAGTGTGTAAGTTAGAAGCAAAATGAGTGAACATATGTACTAAAAAGCATCTAGATACATGCATGGCAATGATGGGCTAAAACATCTTATATTTTGGAACGGAGGGAGTACTTGTTTTCCAGTTCTCTTAATCATCAAAAACGGCAATGCTTATGCTTTAATTTTGCATCAGGGGATAACATATTTGGGGGCAGTGCAACGGATGCAGCAGAATCACTACTCAGAGCAATTAGCCCTGCCATGGAGTACAAGGTACCATGGGCTGCCATATTAGGAAATCATGACCAGGAATCCACAATGACGCGCGAGGAACTGATGACGTTCATGTCTTTGATGGATTACTCAGTATCTCAAGTAAACCCACCTGGTTTTCTGGTACATGGGTTTGGCAATTATCATGTTGGCATACATGGGCCATTCGGATCAGGGTTAGTGAACACTAGTCTGCTTAATCTTTACTTCCTGGATAGTGGAGACCGTGAAGTGGTCGATGGAATCAAAACTTATGGTTGGATCAGAGAATCTCAGCTTGCTTGGCTCAGTGCTACTTCAAAAGAACTTCAGGTACTTGTGATAAATATTGACTTAACCACAGCACCTAAGATCTCAGTGTGTAATGTGCTAGTCATTGGCTCATTGCGGATGAAGATGATATCAACTAGTATAAAGATGACGTACCTGTTGGTCTATAACCCTTGTCTTTTCTGTTATAGGTTGATGAACTCATTTGTACTCAGTTTGCTAGTTTACTCTGTTCATATTTTACCAGTCTTTGAGCCCATGTCAGATCCACATTATCGAATGTGCAGCATGCTCATTAGTTACTCACAGATCATTGAATCTTGGTCTTTATCACCATTGTTTAAATAACAAATATAACTCCTTTCGGAACACATTTTTTTGACAACCAATACCTGACAATTTCCTTTATTTGACAGGAAAACTTGCATGCCCCTGCATTAGCATTCTTCCACATCCCAATTCCAGAAGTTCGGGAACTTTGGTATACTGATTTTAAGGGTCAGTATCAGGAAGGTGTGGCTTGCTCATTGGTAAATTCTGGTGTCCTTGGCACTCTCGTCTCCATGGGAGATGTAAAAAGCGTCTTTCTTGGTCATGATCATCTTAATGATTTCTGTGGCGACCTTAGCGGGATACGGTTCTGTTATGGTGGTGGCTTTGGTTACCATGCCTATGGAAGATCTGGTTGGCCCAGGAGAGCTCGGGTAATTCATACTGAGCTCAAGAAAGGGCAGAGATCATGGTTGGAGGTTGAGTCAATACAGACATGGAAGTTGCTAGATGATGAAAAGCTTTCCAAAATTGATGAGCAGATTCTCTGGAGACACGGTGACACTGCTTTTGACCACAGTGTCTACTTGTAAGATCAAGAGGCTAAGGTCTGTCTGTATGTTGTGTGATATAACATGTTTGATCAAGTACAGCACTTCAATTGATCAATATTGTAAGTAGGTGAACTCTTGGCAAGCTGATATGCCACGGACCAAATTAGTCACCACACGTGTATGTATTGTTGTATCTTGTTGATATGTAGATCCCTTGACTGGGTTGTTGGAACCAGTTTTGAACATGCTGAGAAGAGGCAATTTGTTCCCTTGTGCCAGTTTTGTACCAGTTCTTTTACTGTCTATTTTTTGCTTGCTGTTTGTGTTTTACCACTCACCAAGAGAAATATTATGCCTGCGATTAGTAAAAAGCCACCTGTCTAAGAAAAAAAATAAGAAGCTGTGTATCTTACATAGATTGTCCAATTCAACTAGCCCTTCTTTCTATCAAGTAGAAAAAGGAAGAAAAGAAAGAACAAGACCCTAGGTTTATCCCCTGCTGCATTCTTCGGCTAAAGTCTAAACGTGCGCTTATGTCTATTATTTTACAACTCAATGATAACAAAGTAGCTATGTCATGAGTTTACTCGAACTATTATTTGGATATACCATAGAGTGACACGCCGACTCTTCTTACTCCATCCTCCCCTCGAGATTCAGTATAAACCATGTTATAAACTTTCTAAGAATTCTAAAAAAATATATCGTTCGGATGTGATGTCTTACAATCAAATAAAATTTCATTTCAAAATCAAATGCATATGAGTGGTGTGAAAAAAAATCAAGTTCAAGAAAGAACAGGGAGAAACATTACAATATCGCTATTCATCCGTAATTTTTTTTCTTACATCCCAAATGAATATGAGGTTGAACTTCAAGTTTCACATGTTTATAAAACATCACCATTCTAACATATCCTATTATGTATATACATTTTTTGTGAACTTTCAAACATAGTTTTCACGGAGTTCTTATTGTAACTTGGCTTCCACCTCACATTTTCTATCCCCTTATTGTCTACTACTACACAGTTAACTCTACATGAATGCCCCTCTTTTTCCTAGGTTGGTAGTGTCAATGCGATAACTTCCCACCATATTATTTGTCTTTAAGAAACCATTTTCATTCGCCGATAGATGGCAAACCACCATAGATGACTCCAAGCATCGAATGTATCACCAACCATATTAGAAATCTCGAGGAGGGACACAGAAATGCAAACGTGAGATTTGTGTTTTTTAAAAGCTATACCAATCTTCTCTTCCCATATCGTTCAATCATACATCTGCGTAACTCTCTTTTGAGCGGGGGATCACATGATGGCATCCTTGCCGTAAAAAATTCTAAAATGTAGGATTAGTCGATTAGACAAAACATATGATCACGATGAATTGAGTATGTATGGACAATTTCGTAAGTACTTTGGTGTTACCACACGGAGTACGCACGCAAAGAAAGAGATTTCTATAAGGCTACGCTCAATAAAATTTTGGCTCTATGAAAAGTTCTTAAGTATAAGGGCCATTTGATTCAAAGGATTGCCGTAAGAATTTTGGAGGATCTAAATCCTTTAGATTTTTTTCCTATGATGGTTGTTTGATTTGTAGGAATGAATTTTATAGGATCTTTTCCTTAGGAATCCCATCTACTACATCGTAATATAGGAAGATAAAATCCTTGTACGACTAGAATAGGCGTGAGTATGCATTCCTACCACCACACCTTAGACCCTAAGATCCACATCTTCACCCTAAGTTTTACGACCTCACCCTCGCTAGCAACGTCGCTGCCAGTCGCACCGTCCCTGTCTCCGGTGAGGTCTCGGCCTCGCATCCGCCCCATCTCAGACGTGGTCGGCCTTCTTCTTCCCCGGCTTAGCGTGAATCTCCAATAGCAATTGGACAAACTAGGAGATGTCAAAATCTCAAACGCTTGATTTCTAGCAAAAGCGTTTTCTATTTCTGCATTTTTGAAATCTTGGGAAGTCTAAACGGAAACTTTTTTTTGAGGGAGACGCGACACATTTCAGCTACCGGACGGCTGAGATCCACCCAAAACCAGCCGCTGTCCCCTACCTCTCGGTGCCCATTTCCACCCTCCAAACCAAAAGCAGATCGAAATCCTAGGGTTACCACACCACCATCCCCGTCGTCCGATCCACCATGGCACAGCACGACGGCAAGCCGTACCAGCCGCGCCGGGGCCCCGAGCGGCCCCCACAGCCGGCGGAGGACCCGGTGGCGCCGGCGCCGGCGGTGGACCCAGCGGAGCCCGCGGATGGCGTGGACCACCTCGCGATGGTGGCGGCCGAGGCGGAGGCGATGGTGGCGGCCGAGCAGCACGAGGCGATGGTGGCGGCCGAGCAGCAGGCGATGGTAGCGGCCGAGCAGGAGGAGGAGCCCGAGCCGGAGATAGAGATGGAGGAGGATGAACTGGAGGAGGAGGAAGAAGAAGAGGATGAAATGGACGAGGAAGAGGAGGAGGACGAGGGGGAAGGGCAGCATGAGCATCAGCAGCACGGGGAGGCCGTCCCGATGGACGCCGAGGCCGCGGCTGCTGCTGCAGCAGCAGCTGCAGCGGGCGCACCGCTGGACCAGCACGGGGCGATGGGCCATGCGACTGCGCATCCCGCCTCTACTAACCAGCTCACCCTGTCCTTCCAGGGCGAGGTCTACGTGTTCGACTCTGTCTCCCCTGATAAGGTCCGTCTCCTGCGCTTCTGTGCTTCTTTCTCCGCTCGTTTTAGGAGTGATTCAGCAGGCTGGAATGACATTGCAAGGTGGTAATGTCTCGCGTTGCTTCTGCAGGTGCAAGCGGTGCTTCTGCTGCTCGGAGGAAGGGAGCTTAACCCAGGAATGGGTGCCGGAGCATCATCAACGCCATACAGTAAGGTTGAGACAAGTGATGAGAGTTGCTTTTGCAGTCCATAAATCGTGCAAGATAAACTGCTTGCGTTGGAGACTGAGTTTACTCTGCTTCAGAGGTTGAATTATCCACACCGGGTGGCATCCTTGATGAGGTTTAGGGAGAAGCGGAAAGAGCGCAACTTTGATAAGAAGATCCGGTATACCGTTCGGAAGGAAGTTGCCCTAAGGTTGGTGCTCGCTTTTTAACGTTTTTTTGGAAATTGCACTCATTATGTCTGAAATGGTAACAAGCTTGTTGTATTAGGACTCACCAAATGCACTTGAAAAACGCTAGGCTCCTTGTGCACTATGTTGTGCTGTAATTGTTTTTGGGAACATATGTGCACACAGCACACATCTCAAACATTTCCTTGACGCACCCTGTTCACTATGAAGATTGATTAATTACTCTCCAGTTGTTAGGTGACAATGGGAAGGGGAGCCTTGGCACAGTGGTAAAGCTGTCGCCTTGTGACCAGGAGGTCACGGGTTCAAGTCGTGGAAACAGCCTCTTGCAAAATTTGCAGGGAAAGGCTGCGTACAGAGACCCCAAGTGGGTCCGACCCTTCCCCTGTCCCCGCGCAAAGCGGGAGCTTTCATGCACCGGGCTGCCCTTTTTTCTTTGTTAGGTGATAATGGTTGCTTTATTGATCTGTACTGTTCTAAAAACATCATTGTGTTGGGATTCTTGTCAGTTTTAATACTAGTGTGGCACTTCTTGATTTAGACATAGTTTTCAGGATCGCGACACGGATCCTAGTATCGTGGGATTCTACGGTCTTGCTAGAGTCAAATGATTTGTGTCATACCATGTATCACAATTCCATATATTGTTGCCATATTATGTTACCAGGAGTAAAATTTCTAGGATTGAGACAGCTGTACCATGTGCCATACCACTATCTATCGTAACAAAGTTGCAAGGGCTGGCCATGCTTTGCGAGAGGATTTATCCTCAGTGCCTCATGAAACCTTACAAGTATATCAAGGTCTATATTGTTTGCCGAGGTGGTACTGAACCTGTAATCTTTCCTCCATAGTTCATTGACTCTGTGTGGTTGCTGGCTTCAACTTCTTAGTAGAAAGCTCACTGGGGTACATTCATGCATGCCATAGTCGGGCTTATTCATTATAAGCCACATTCTCCATCTCGTGAATTGCTAAATTTCCAGAGAAGAATATGTAGTGAATTAATTTGGATGCTGCATTCCCTAAATTTTTTTTGGACGTATTAAAACATTCATTTCGGTGCGTTGAGTTAGAATATGTTCGAGAATTTCTTTATATATTTTGGCTTAATCCCTAGCACAATGTTAGTAATAATATAATTCTAGCATATTATGTTCTATGAAATTTTGTTAGAGAATATATTTGTAGTATTTTATGTAATATATAAACCAAATTTTACTTTTAAATAAAATTCCATGTTATGGTACTGCTGACAAACAAACAATACTCCCTAGTTTCTCTATATTGGCAAGTGGCAACCTTGGATTAGGGTAAGATTCACTTTAGTTGTTGGTGCTTGGTGTCTACTTCTGCACTGACTATGCACAAACACAATTAATGCCATCCCCCCCTGCATTTATAGGATGCAGCGCAAGAGAGGCCAATTTACATCTTCAAAACCAAGACCTGATGAAGCAACATCAGAATTGCCAACTGCAGATGGCTCCCCAAATTGGGCATCACTGGAAGGTCGGCCTCCGTCTGCTGCTTCGTAAGTACATTGAATGTGTTTTTTATTGTGTTTATATGTGTTTGAATTTTCTGGCAATATTTCTAGGTTCCTGAAAAGTTGCTTTCTTTGGAATTTATTAACTACACTTTGAGAATCATTGCCATGCTTGAAGTAAAAGTGCTCTAGTATGCCATTGTAGGAGGTGTCACATGGAGTAGCTAATTATTCGTGCACCTAGCTTGGTACACACCATAATACTCCCTCCGTTCCTATGCTTAAGGCGTATAAATTCTGGCGTAATTATCAAGGAGCGATCGCCAGGTGAAAAAATGGTGTCCAGTTTCCTAACTTGCCCCTGCACGCGGTAACGCCTCCTTAATTCTCTCGGAAGTTGCGTGGCTCCTCGTTTCTTGGCAACGATTTCACGCCGCTCTCTCTCCCCATACGTGATCGTGCGCTCTCTCTCTTCCACCAATCGCTGCCCAATCAACTAGCTGAACGGAAGCTACAAGTACGGCTAGCTCATTTATGCGGAGAAGCTGCTAGCTGGCTGGCCTGTTATGGCATTGGATTGTTAAACTTTATGATGCAGTCAATTCGTTGCCGAGCATCACGGGAGGAGCGATAGTTACGGCCGCACCAAAGTCGAAGCATTTGCTATAACTTCATGCGCTATTTTTTAGGCCGAACAAAACATAAAAGAGGGGCAAAATCGGGAGGTTAGCCACTCTCCCGCACCCACGCCTAAAGCTATGGCAAAAATTTGAATTTTTTTTACGCCCTAAGCTGAGGAACAGAGGGAGTATATAGAACCTTTCTTTTTTCTAGCTTGTTTGATCTAAGTGTGATGTGGACTGAAGGTATTATCTTATACCTAGCGTACATGGAGAGATTCTTCTTTCCATATGGAATTGATATTCTTGTATGTCCTACGGTCCTACCCTTTTGACTTCTTTAAGCATACAGAATTTTATTTGTGAATCTTATTATGGCTATCTTCTTTCAAATTCTTTCAGATGCCATCACTGTGGTATTAATGCAAAGAGTACACCTATGATGCGTCGTGGACCTGATGGGCCAAGAACATTGTGCAATGCTTGCGGCCTCATGTGGGCAAATAAGGTACTTGTAATTTCTTAATAGTACTGTTGCATATCTGGATTTAACTGAGGACAAAAAGCATATACTCCCTCCGTTCACAAATATAAGATGTTTTAGACATGTTGAAGTGGACTAGATACATTCCATAGTGAGTGAATCTACACACTAAAAATAGACTAGTTACATACTAAAATAGATGAATCTACAAAAAGCTAAAACATCTTATATTAATGAACGGAGAGAGTAATTTACTATCTACATTTCACAGTATATGCCTGTGGGTACCTAGGGGACACAGCATTGTAGTTATATTTGATGGAATCGTACCATATTTGCTGTCATAAAATAGACAATAGAAGCAAGATTTATCCAATTCTGTAAAATACCACTCAAAACTTGTTTGCTTCGTACTTTCATAGGCATGCATGCGAGATAGATGTTGTGAAATAGACGGAGTAACTTTTAGATCATACTATGTAACGGAATTAGCCAGTTTCTTGTATTAACTATGAGAAGTTTTTTCCCTTTTGCTAGGGTTCTTTGTATTAAAACGGCATATCCCACTATTAGTTAATCAAAACTTGATGTTACTGTACTATCAAGTAATTAATTCATAAACTTGTTAGAAGTAACTCCCCTATTCTTGAAATCATCAGCATTTATCTTGATTTATTTGTGTATTTATGCAGTCACTCTGTGGGCTGTAAATAACAGTGTGCTCTTTTCTGTTTGCTTTATGTTATATTTGGTGAACTGTACAGTCTTAGAATGCTTATCTAGTTGGTTCATTGTGTTCTGTAAAAAAACTATGCTGACAGTATTTCATATTAAATTTATAGCGGAAGAAGTAATTAGATCAATGTAGTGAATTTAGATGCGTCACACATGGTGAGCATATTTGGTTGTATGTAATCTTTGACGTGGAAAGAAGCTTGATAAATTACAAATACCATTATATGCAAGCTGAACATTTTGTTGTATTTCGTAGTGAACTAAGAGTTCTTTATTGTCGGCACTTTTATATGATTTGAAGTAACGAACCTGTCAATATTACTTTAATTAATATCAGCATTCCACAGATTCTGTGTCACCTTGTTCCTCTTTCATGTAATTTATGGGATTCCAGCACCTTACCTTGCAACTGAGAAATTTAAGTTTTATTAATAATTTGTTTCATGGGTTCGAAGAAGACACTGATACACCTGTTTGCACACTCTGTGGGATACACAGATATATTTATTTGTCTCACGTCCACCACTGCGCTGTAGCCCAGTCATACTCGTTATGTGAATTTTGATTTAAGTATATTAAGTTAAATGCCACTATATAAGACTACATATTAACCATCTATCTATATTTTCTATAGGGCATGTTGAGGGACTTAGCAAAATCTTCTCCCACACCTCTTCAACTTGTGGCATCAGCTCCAAATGATGGTGTAAGTCATTCAATACCTACACATCTATTTGGCCTATTCTGGGATACATATGTTTCATTGGAACTTTCCTTATGCTATTATTTATGGTATTTTGTCCTGTAAGCTGTAAGTGCTGATTCGTCCTTGTCCAAAAAAAGAGAACTGTGCCTGCCCGCCTGGGTTCGAGCCTCTGCGCTTGCAATACCATGTTGTACTTACTAATTCTTCTATAAAAATAAGCTAGGGATTCTTCTCCTTGGTCTCTTTAATTTTTTCCCTGTTCACAAATGATCTGAGTGAATATCTTGTCATCTGATGAAGGACATTATTTTGCATGATGTTCGTCATAATGTTTAGTCGATTCGTGGTCATAGCCTCATAGGTTGATGTTGTATTTGTTTTGAGTTGTTGTGTACCATTTATGTGTTGGTACTGAACCTTCTTCTTTCTAATGATGCATGTGGGGTCCTCCTGCATGGTTCTGACAAAAAAAGCTAGCCAGAAGCTGATTTTTGTAATGAAAATGTTGAGTGTATATTTCATTAGTCTATATCGTTACAACCATTTAATATCATTAAGTACATAAGATGCCATAAATCAAATTATGCTTCATTATCCTGGACATAAAGCTCTGGCTCTGGGTATTTCATTCTAAACTGGAATATCAGAAATAGTGACATCCCTTTAGAAGTTGACCCCTTTCAGTATCTAGCTGAAATTACAAACTACAGTTGGATTTTGCTTTAGAAGTAGTACCTATTTTGAAATTGGCATTTTTTTGCTTATCATGGAATCAGTCATTTATCAACCAAGGTTTCTATTTGTGGGTGTAAGAAAGTCAGTTACTCCCATTTCAGGCAACAAGAAGATCATATGTTAGAAGTGTATTGGTCCTGTTATGACTTTTTTGTTTTCCAATCTCCGTGTAATCTTTTTAGTACATGTTACTATTTTTGAATGAAGTGATGGTTGAAACTTGATTTACTTCTATCAGCAGAATGGAAATGCTGCTGTAGTACCTTATGCTGAACAAGAAAACCCCACAGCACCGACTGCCAATGGCCATGAATCTTCGACATGAGTGGAGAGCTGCCTGTTGAAGGTGGATGAAGGATAGTCATCGTTGAGTGAACTTCCTGTGTAGACAAACTGTTTGTTGAAGGTGGATGAAGAGTCATCCTTGAGTGAACTTCCTGTGTAGGCGAACCTGCTTGTTGAAGGTGGATGAAGGATAGTCATCCTTGAGTGAACTTCCTGTGTAGGCGAACTGCTTGTACTATAACTTGAGCAAGGGACTGCTAGGTAGGTGTCCCTTTAGCATCATGTAGGACTTAAGAGCTGCTATTTTATCTGATGGAATCATGCTTACAGCCCTTGTTGTGGCTATGACAATTTTACTTCTTGTATGAGTCACGACAGCTGATAACGATGGAGCCCATGTCTCCAGTGTGTTTTGTGAATGCTTTGTGGCCTGTTGTTTGTAGATGTCAAAGTAGATGCTTTAACTCCATGCAGCAACTTGTTTCATTCTTCTCAGTGATATATCACTGCTAAATGAGTTGTGTGCTGAGTTTAAATGTCAAAAAAAAAAAAAGTTGTGTGCTGAGTTCAAAATGTCTGCACAGTCGAAGCTAATTTACACGACTCATGTGTTTGTCGGAAGCAGTGCTTCCAGTCTGCAAGTTGATGTTTTTCTTACGACCTTGACATAACTAATCTTTTAGCAAATTTGAAGTCTGAATGTGATTTGCTTAGTGATTTACAATCCGACATACAAAAAGTTCTGCAAGTTTCAGTTAATGGGTTCGTGTTGTTCCATAAACTCCTTCAGAGAAATCGGATAAGCATTTCTTGGGAAACCGGTGGCAAAGTTCTGTCGGCCTGACACGGTCACCAACAACAGTCGAGAAAGCAGTTTTTTTTTTAAAAAAAGAAGTCGAGAATGGAGACACATGGTTTTGGTTTTTTTTTTGACAGACACATGGTTTCGGATTTGTCTGACGATATTGCACACAAAACATCATTGCTATCTCTCATCGCACTTGTGTGAGAGGTCGACCACCACCTCTTTTCTCTAGGAGTGTTGTGCTGAGCGTGTCCTTTGGGGGATCGATTTTCATGATCCTCCGCAACACACATCGGTATGATTTAACCGCTCTGAAACGTCCAATGGATTCGCTCAATGCCATCCTCGGCGCAAAAACATCTTCACCCGTTGTAACATCGACTCGCGTTGCATCCCACGCAAAACCCTAAGTTTTCCCAGTCTCCAGCGTTTGTCCGTAGAATCCAGGTCCTCGCAACAGCGTTTGGCATGGAAGGGGCATGTGCCGTGTGGGGAAGACGGTCTATGCAAGTCGTGCGATACTCCAGATGGGCAGTAGTGTTTTTCTTTACCGTCCAAAACTATACTTAGCGTGGGTGATAAAATATGTGCGGGCTGCACGGATCTACTTGCAACATTTCAGATACTGATACTCACATGTCCTCTACCGTCTACCACGAATAAAAAGTTCCATCACTAGTTTTTTCCCAGGTGCACACAGAGCGTCCCATAATGTATGCTCTCCTCTCGCCGCAACTCCTCTGGTCTTTTCCACCCTTCTCCTTTGCCATTATCCTCCGACCTTTGGCCTCAGACCTCCCCCCTCCTCATAGTCGCCCATTTTCCATCATTCCACAACCAACCTCCTCCTCACACGTTGTGCAGACTCCTTCCACGATGTTCCTCGTTTCTCCCTCTGTTCCTTCTTCTCTTCCGCTCCAGGTGAATGTCCCCGATCTCACTGCCATGGTTGGCGGAGCTCATGTTGGAGTTGAAAAAGGAGTTCACTATGTGTCGTCGGCCACTCTGAGAAGTTGGTTCTTTAGGGTGGAAGGGTTCGGGGTCGCCGCATCCATCTCCTGCGGGGCACCGACGAGATTGAGTCGCAAGGCGATGCCTCCATTTGTTGATTGTGAGAGGTCAAATTTTTTTGTGAGCGTTTGATATCTTGTACTCTTTTGGATGGTTTTTTTTTTTCATTTTCTTAAAAATACCGCCCAAAACAGTATAAGATCCGAACCCGTGTACTGAAAACCCCGTTATCTTAACGGCCCGACCCATTGTCCCCTCTCGTGTGCCGCGGCCTATCAAATCTGCTGTCTCCCCCGTCTCCATCCCCAGCCGCTCCACTCCTGTGCTCTCGACTCGCAAACCCTAACCCCGCCCC
This sequence comes from Dactylis glomerata, assembly GCA_007115705.1. NCBI lineage: Eukaryota > Viridiplantae > Streptophyta > Magnoliopsida > Poales > Poaceae > Dactylis > Dactylis glomerata. Next base: position 2,087,453 of record QXEO01000964.1, on the reverse strand, counting down.
TCCAATGGCGGACGTCATAGACCCCAGCTCCGAGGCTCCCCGCCCGCGCCGCCCGCCGCCTCCTCCGCCCGACAGCCCCGAGGACCGCCCGCTGCCACTTCCCGTCCCCCCACCGCCGCCGCCCGGCGGCCCCCCGCCCACCCGCAAGCGGAGCCGCTCGCCCCCGCGGCCCTCCCTCCCTCCTCCACCCCCCCTCGGCTCCTCCCGCCCAGAGCGCTTCCGCGACCGCGAGCGCGACAGCCACCGCCGCGGCGGCAGCACCAGCCCCCCGCCGCGCCGCCGCCACTCGCCGTCCAGGAGGTCCCCGTCGCCGCCCTTCAAGCGCTCGCGGAGGGACGACGGCTACGACCGCCGCGGCGGCCGCGGAAGCCCCCCTGCACGGTACGGGTACCGCGCCAGCCAGGAGACGCGCTCTCACAGCTTGTTCGCCGACGAGTGTTGTTTGTGCTGGATATTTGGTTCCGGAGTTGTTCTAGGATTCATGTTTCTGGGTGCTGCCTTGTGCAGGTACGACCGCGGTGGAAGCAGAGGCGGGTACGGCGATGACCGGTACCATGGCAGGCATCAGAATCGTGTGCCAGGTAAAGGAGCTCCCCTCTCCATTAGAATTCAGTCCTGCCAATCTAGTACAAAAGAAAGGATGTAGAAGGATACATGGGTGTGCTGTGCCTGTTAAATATATAGTACCAGTTGCTAGTGTATGTATACCGTAGTTTCAAGGCTGCACTATCAGCTCGTTGTATCTAGGGGGCGTGCTTAGTTCCAATTGGAATTTCGCCCACCTGACCGTATACACAGATTTGAAACTTGCGTAGGTTGATTGCATGTGGACCCAAGTATGTAGGACCAGTACTTTCGATTCACGACTTCTGTTCGTTCATTTAAAGATCATCTGACAACTCACTTATGATATCCAGATTGGGCTGATTCGGGATTTGGTGCATCAAACAATGGTCCTGGGATCCAGAGGTAATATATTTACCAGCAGATATACACATTTCATTTGCTTATTATGGCTACTCCTTTAATATCTAGCCAAGTAGACATTGTGATTTTATCAAAACCAATTACCAGCACTCTGGGGAAATTGCAAAATATGCCTTCTACTGTAAGATGCTGTAAAGGCATCTCGTTAACAGATAGAGAATCTTCTCAGAAATTCTCCATATTTGATATTCCAAAGCAAAACTAATCCTTGAGAAACGCGAGTCTGGAGATGGATTAGAGATGCAGGCTGATATTTCTTACCTGCTAGAAACATTGGATCACCACCAGCAGCCTTGTGCTTTTTTCTACAGTCAGTGCTACTACTAGAAGGGCCACCTCCCAGATATATACCAACTATATTCCCAAATACAAGATCATTATATGTTTTGGACGACATTCAATGGGAGAATCTGATGAGAATATTCTCTATCTGTTAACAACAGGCAGTTGGGCATTAACTTGATTCGAATTCTTTTTGAGTATTATTTCACAATGTAACAAAGATACTTCCTATAGTCATATGTAAATTTTTCTTATTATTTGCATGGTAGTCACTTTTGCTGTGCAAGGTACTACATTAACCACAATTCTATATTAACAGCTCCATGTGAAACACCATGAATATATGTAACTGTGAACTTTTACTATAGTTTTCCTGCATATTTGCATTTATGTTCATGACATATGGTTTATATTCTTATGCTATTGGATAGCCTTTGTTAACATTGCAAAGAGCAAAGCTAAGGTGATAATTTTTTGTTACTCTCTTATTCTGTATCATCTTTCGCCATTCTCCTCAATCACGGTAATAGGTTTTTTTATTGAATGACACTTGCTCAGAAGAGGGGCATGGATGGGTGAACTTTTTTGTTTGGAGTGGTTTGAGTTAAAGCATATTTTTCTACTCAGGTGCATTTGCACCCTTCATTTAAAATGCACCTTTTGTGTTATGGAATGTTTTTAAAATGCGATCATATAACATTAGAATGTCCAAGTCTGTTCTGTAATGCTATTATATGCTTACATGGACGTTCTTATCAGTTTAACATTTTTTGTAATTATTATTTTGTGCCATTGGAATAGCGATGCAAGCAAACCTGAGGGTCATTTCATGGATTTGGCTGTTCGAACTCGGAACCGATTTATACAGTAGAATCAACCAAATTGTGTTGCTGAGTTGCACATCTTTGCCCCTGTAGCTGTTAAATTGCCATATAAAAAATTGCAGAATTTTGTTGTCACAAAAAAATAAGTTGAAACACAAAGTTTGAACTTTGTTATAACACAAATAAAATATTTGCATCAGTATGAACTACTCATTAACCTATTCCCTTATGTTGGATTCATTATTTGTCCTGAAGTGTTTCTTGCTCGCTAAAGCTTTCTATCTAGTAATTCTGTTCGGAAAATCTTGTTTGATATGTTCGCCAGAGATGCAAGTATTTTGGGAGGATCATGGATTGAAACAGGTTATTGTTGTATAATTCTACAAGTCATCGATGTAACTCATCTTTGGGGGGCCTTTTGTCTTTGAAAACAATTTATACCTGATCTAGATATATGTTAACCCACCTGAATAAAACATTCGAGTGAGTGACAGTTTTTATCAGCAGCTAAAAGATGCGTGAAGCTTTGCATGAATCCCATGCAAGTTCATGCATGCCAAGCCACATGCTAAGTTTCATTTTGCGCCGAAAAACAACACCTTTTGTTTTGAACTTCTCCAGCAGATGAGATTGTTTGAGCCACTCTTATCCTTGCAATGAAACAAACTATGTCCCTATTGGAGATTAAACTTAGTAGTATCATGTATCACATTTTTATTTGGATTGTTTCTCAGTATCTGAAGGCATAATTTCTTCCGAAGTTTCAGGACCTATATTCTAACATCTCAAATAGAAGATTGGAGCATAACTTGTGTGTTTCTGATGGCATATTTGTCTGATCTTATATGCTTGTGGATATTTTTAGGGAAGGCTTAATGACGTACAAACAGTTCATGCAAGTTCTTGAGGATGATATATCACCAGCTGAAGCTGAGAGACGGTAATCAGTAGTATCATTAGTAATGAACCCTTCTCAATTATATCTTTGATGCTTCTGTTCTTGGTTCTGAGTTGCTATTGTGCCCTATTAACAAGATACCAAGAATACAAGACAGAGTACATCACGACCCAGAAACGTGCGTATTTTGATCTCCACAAGAATGAGGACTGGTATGCTACGAATTATTTAATTCTAGTTCCTTACTGTGTACAGCAGGAATACAGATAGCCTAATTGCTAACTGTTCGTTCTTTGTTTTCACTTGCAGGTTGAAGGACAAGTACCATCCAACCAACTTATTATCTGTTATTGAAAGGTATAGTTTAATACTATGTGAAACATGTCTGTGTTGGTCTTTTGCTCCTGTTATACTCAAAATGTTGAAAATTGTTTTGGTTGACCAATCTTCTTAGAGAAAATTTCGTCAACTGGATTTTGTACATTTTATTTGTAATGCTTGTTCCGTCGTTGTTACTTTAGTTTACTTAAGTTTGGTGTAATTTGTTTTGTTACACAGGAGGAATGAGCGTTGTAAAGTAGTCGCAAAAGACTTCTTTCTTGATTTGCAAAATGGAAATCTGGACCTGTGAGTTATGTTCCTACAGTTTGTGTTAAGATCCTCTCTTGGACTTCTTGTTTACATCTTGATACCTGCTGAACAGTGGCCCTGGAATAACTGCGGCTGTCGGAAGTAAAGCAGAAAATGACAGCGATGGAAACTCCGAAGATGATAGAGATGGTGACAAAAGAAGAAAGCATGGCAGAGGTTCCTCGAAAGAAACTGATCCTCTTTCTGCTGCTCCCAAGGCTCATCCAGTTAGCTCTGAACCTCGACGAGTTCAAGCTGACATAGAACAAACTCTAGGCCTTGTGCGTAAGCTGGACATGGAGAAGGGTATTCAGGGGAATATTCTGTCAAGTGGTGACCATGAGAAGTCAGATATAGATAAATCTCATATGGGATCTATGGGCCCTATAATTATAGTCCGAGGCTTAACTACTGTCAAGGGCCTTGAGGGTGTTGAGCTCCTTGACACCATTCTTACCTATTTATGGCGTATTCATGGAGTTGATTACTATGGCATGTCTGAGACGAATGAGGCAAAAGGCTTTCGTCACATGAGAGCAGATAATAAGACTGCTAGTACAACTAATGTCAGTGCTGCTGATTGGGAGAAGAAGCTGGATACTTTCTGGCAGGAAAGGTCGAATGGTCAAGATCCCATGGTTATATTAACAGCCAAGGACAAAATTGATGCGGCAGCTGCTGAAGTTCTTGAACCGCATGTCAGGAAAATAAGAGATGAAAAGTACGGATGGAAATATGGCTGCGGAGCAAAGGGCTGTACAAAACTTTTCCATGCTCCTGAGTTTGTTTACAAGCATTTGAGGCTCAAGCATCCAGAGCTTGTGTTGGAAGTAACATCAAAACTCCGAGAGGATCTTTATTCCCAAAATTACATGAAGTATGTGCATGTGATCTTCTATGTGAAGTTATAGAATAGTACCGTCAAACTTTGTTTTAGGATGCAATACTTATCTACTTGTTTCCTTATGAACAGTGACCCGAATGCACCAGGTGGAACACCAGTTATGCAGCAATCTGCACCAGTAAGAACCACACACTCCATTTGCATATTTAAATAAATTACACAATAGCATCACTTATCATCATCTGCACCTCCGCGAAGTGCTCTGTTTACTTATCATTTGTGTTGTTCATAATGGTTATAACTTTTAATAAATTTGTGTTTATTTTATTATTGTGGTTTCTTCAATTATTTTCTATATTCTTACTTCGTACACTCTTTGAGGTCATGAATCTCTCGTGCACATAGGTTGCATTAACGCCCTATTTCTGTTGAACGTATAAGTTGTATGTCTCTTGCATTTCAGTTACTAGTTAGTGTATTGTTGAACGCAGAAAGAAACTGTATCAGCATCGACATCTACTGAAATATGCCAATTTGACATCCTATCTGACACTGATTTGCAGGACAAATCAAGACGGAGACCTGGCAATGATATGGATAGCCGTCTGAGATATGACCGTGGCAATCGTAGAGAATATGATAGGGCAGATAGAGATGGAGGCAGATATGGTCGAGGTGATCGCTCTCCAAGCCGTGATGGACCTGATGATCAGATGTTTGATGGCTTTCGTGGACGAGGTTCCAATGCTCCTTTTTCAGCTGAATTCCCCGCTCCACCGATACTGATGCCTGTTCCTGGTGCTGGGTATGTGAAGAGCCTTAAATTTCAATCTGTTCTTGCAGAAAGCTTTGTTGGCTACTAAGTGGTGTGGGTGCTTTTCTTTTCAGCCCGCTTGGACCATTTGTTCCGGCCCCTCCAGAAATAGCCATGCATATGCTGAGAGAGCAAGGACCTCCTCCATTTGAACAAAATGGCATGCCTCATGGCAACTCAGGAGTGCTTGGAACGATGATGGGTGGGGGCCCAGCACCAATTATTGCCATGCCCCCATCTTTCCATCATGACCCTCGTCGTTTGCGAAGGTTAGCAACTATTTACGATGATGCTGAGTTTATAACTGTCTAATTATTTTTATTTGCTCTCAGTATCGGACTGTTATCCCCAAACAATTATCATGTCGCTACACTTCTTTAATGTAAAGCAACCTATGTTTAGCATCTAGTTTGTGTCTGATTATTTGTGGGGCTTGTGGTAACATTTCTATTGTGTTGTGGTCTCAAGTAGTTACCATGCTACTTTCATTTAATCTTGCTGTTGACTGTCAAACTCATTTCGGGTACTCGGTTTATTGCAGCTATAATGATCTTGATGCCCCCGACGAGGAAGTTACTGTTCTTGACTACAGAAGTTTATAGGCTGCCCTGCCTGTCATACAAGGCAATCTTGCCGATGCCAGCTCTAGCATCTCCACATGTTTTGAGGTTTTTGACCTCCCCATTAGATTGACGATGTATTCTTTTACAAGGAGGCATAGGAGGAAGATGTGTCATTTTTTCGCGGACGCCAGTGAAGTGTTATGAGTTTGTGACTTAAAGTGGCGGGAGGTTAATATGTGCTCCTGTTCTGTTGCATTGTGCGCCATACACTTAGTTACTATGCGTAATGAACATTTGCCTGACAGAACCTTTTTTCTTAGTTCTTGTGAGATGGTATTTGTTGCAGTCTTATCACAACAATCTTTACTTGCCACTAAAATCAAATAAATTCATTTTTGGGTGTGGTATGTCTATCTGTGATATTCGTGTGTGTGCTGTGTTCCCCACATATTTTTTATGCCAGTCACCTGTGGGGTTCTTTGTCTGGTTTGAACTGTGGGCAGCAAATTGAAAGGCTGTTTGCTTGTAAGCAGCTGTTTTACACGTCTAACTTTAAGCATAATTCGGGGCTTTATTATTTAGTCGGTACATCTTTTGATTTCTTGAGAAGAAAACTGACGTCTCGAAGCTTTATTGCACTAATTTTGTTAGTCACTTTGTACCACTGTACATCATGTGCTTGAATGTGGCAAAATAAGTAGTAACTTGTTGCCGCAAAATGAAGTCACGGCTCTCATTGGCAATATGACGCTTTGTGTGCATAGCCTAATAGCCAGTTTTCTATGTTATCAACATTACGTTTGGAATCGTGGTGTTGCACTACGCCATGCCATTATGCCCAGGGAGGCCAGGCTCATAATGAATTGGAATTCCATAGTTCACTCTTTTCTTGAATATCTGCCGGTGTCGGTGTAAGACGAACCACGCTGAGAATCGACTGCAGCCGTGCCACACCCTGTACTGTAAAAGAACATGCGCCAGCGCTGTTACCCGCTTTGCTGGTTGCCCCCTTGCTGGCGCTCTTGGTATCCTCCTTGCTGGCGCTCTTGGTGGCCTCCTTGCTGGTGGCCCGCCTTGCCGACGCTCCTGGTTCCCACCTTGCTGGTAGGCCTCGCCGTTGTAGCCCTCCCGGCGCTCTTGGTTGCCCGCTGGATGTGGGAATCAGAGACTATATACATATCAGTGACGATTTGAATTTTTTACATCACCTAGCAACTTAGATCAGCTAGAATAAATAAAATTGGTGAGGTTAAACATGCTGAAACATCCATACGTGACATCGTAGGTAAGTATTGCCAAACATTTGTAGTTCCTATATCAGGCAAGAAAAACTCTATTGCCAAGATTTGATCAACAAAAATAAACAATTTTGCATCGACCACTTTTATCCATTAAAAAACATTTCGGTTAGGCAAAGTACCGATCTGCAACCACAAAAATGGTACCATCCCCAGATAGCAGAACCACATAGACAGAACATCCAAGTTTTCACAATAAACGGCATCGATTCGATTACATGATCACACTAAGGTCCACACATGACATAACAGTGCAAACCATCACACTAATTAAGATCATACAATAACATATCTCTAGGATAACCGTGTGGGCTGTCCACAAGCTGAACAAACCTTGCTGAGTTGATCATACAGTTTCAGGAGGGAAAAACCATGTAGGACGCCACTGGCCAGCATGATGTGGTGGTACTGCTGGTGCAATGCCTGAACATAATGGAGTGATTGTCCCATTTCTCATGTTGTATACACCAGCATCACAAAAAGGGTTTACAGAATACTCCGGCGTGAGATAGTCGCATATGAAGTAGATGCAGTCCTCTTGGTATTCACTATATTCTGTAGCAGGCACAGACTTGGAGCCATGCTGGCCAACAAAGAGAGCATGACCATCCAGACCACTGACCAATCTCCATCGGCACAGGTTAGAGTGCAAGTCTGCCTCGAGGACACGAAACCCAACAGTATGATTATATCCAAAGCGAATGAATCGTTCCACCATCAACAGTTTACCACCAGATTCAGCTAGATATAACCTGTATGAACAAGCCTCAGCTCTTCGAAGGCATTCTGGTATTCCATGATGATCTCCCAAAGAATCAATTATAGATTTGATGTTTGGATTACTACCATGGTTATCACAAAACTCAAGGATGAAGAGCTTGCCTAAGATAGGAGTTAATTCCAAAAAACCACCACATTTCAGTCGGAAATACGTAAAACCACCGATTTTGTGTGAAATTGCAAAAATCCACCAATTTTGCGTAAATTCGTTCCAATGTGCACTGATTGTCGATTTGAGCCCGATTAACATGATTTCTGACCAGTAGACCCCACTGTCAGTGTTGACGTGGCACAACGTGCATATAATCAAGGTCAAAAATTAGACAGACCTGACAATTAGGGGTCTCTTTGTAAATTTTGGGGGGTGGCCCACTTGTCAGCTCCTTCCTCATCCTTTCTCACTGAAATCCACCGTGGAAACTCGCCGGAGCAGGGCCCATGCGCGGCCGGCGGAGGACGACGGTAAGCTCGAAGCCGGTGGTCTGCAGATGTCGGCGTAGGGGAGCAGGCGGAGCCCCACTCTCCCTGCCTCTATCCCCGGCCGCTGCTGCCGCTCTCCCTGCCTCTATCCCCGGCCGCTGCTGCCGCTCTCCCTGCCTCTGTCCGACGACGTGCCAGAGTTGGAGAAGACGACCGTGCCGCAGACGCGGACGCTGTGGAGGTCCAGAAGGAAGAACGTCCGTCGCTGCTTCTTGATCTGGGCGCGTAATACTTTGCCGCAATGTTGCCTGGTTGTGAGCCGTATCGGAGCCGCCTCTGTCCAGATCCAAACTCTCTGCAGTTGCTCTGAAATTTCTCAAATGCTGCCTCGTTGTGAGCCGTACAGGAGCCTCCCCATCTCCTGCATCTCGCGGCGCGGACACGGTCGGCGGCGCGGACACCGGAGCAGGGCCACGCGCGGTCGGCGGCGACTATGAAGGTCAGGCGCACGGTGGTGGATTTGGGAAAAAATAAAAAAAGGAAAACAAATAAATAATACTAAAATAGTTGGAAGAAGAAAACAGAAGTTGACAGGTGGGTCCCATGAAGATTTACAAAAAGCCCCCAAAAGTTAGATATGTAAATCTCTATCTGCCACATCAACACTGATAGTGGGACCCCTCGGTCAGAAATCGTGTTAATCAGGCTCAAATCGACAATCAGTGCACATTGAAACGAATTCGCGTAAAACCGGTGGATTTTTGCAATTTCACGCAAAATCGGTGGTTTTGCGTATTTCTGACTAAAATGTGGTGGTTTTTTGGAATTTACTCCTAAGATAGACACCGCATACAACTTTCCATCAAAGAACGCAACATCCCATAGGTGCTGTAATGGCTGCCTATTGCCTGTAAACGAGCAAGTGGCAACCGGTGGCTGGCTAATGCAAAGTGTACGAATATTACTTTCATCCACGATCAATGCCGCAATAAGGGAACCAGGTGATAGGTCCAGGGCCGAAGGCGCCACCAACTTGTACAAAATTTGTTTAGGATCAGATACGGGGAGTACCTCATGCTGCCAAACTGTGACCAGATTAGGAAGCTCCAATGTTTTCTTGGAGAAAGGATTCATCAACGTACACCTATCATCACTGTCTATGATGAATAGCCAGTTGTCAATAGAGCCTTGGCAAGTGGCACCATCTGGTACAGCCAGTCGGTGAACCTCACCACCTGGGATGCTGAGGAAGGTTCCATCAGGGAGAGAGAGCCACGGGAATGGGAGCGGAAGAGTCTGCAACATACTATTTGAACGCCATGGATGACAGACTGCTCTTAGACGTACGCGGTCAGCTAGGGAAGGGAGGCGCTTGAGGACAAGGCCTAGGAGTTCTGGCTGAAGATCTGACCAAGGCCGAGATTCTGCAGCCTTCATCGCGCAATTCTGAGAGATAAGTGGTAGATTTAGTTTAGCAAAGTAAAAAACTGCAATGCATATGCTTCTTGTGCTATTCTAAGAACAAATTCAATCTCAAAGCATTAGGAGTTAGAATTATAAACAAAATATAGAATTCTAAGAACAAATGCCATCACAAAGCAAAACAATCCATTAGAGCATCTCCAAGAGACTTAGTATATTGTGGATTGCCAAACCGGCTATAGGAAAGAGGAGAGAGAAGGTTTAGCAATCCATTTTTTTTGCTTTAAGAGCATCCCTAGAAAATTTAGCAATCAACTCAATAACATGTGGGGACTAGGAGACAACACGGGCCAGCAGGAATCCGGGGGGGTGGGGGGGGGGGGGGGGGGGGGGGGATGTTGGGCCATGTCCCTCCATATGGAGGTGTGTTGGCAGCCCAACATCAGCCCAAGAAGTCCAACACGTATCAACCGTTGATCGAGGTTCGTATCCAACGGCTGAGGTACCTCCTTGGGAGGTATAAAGGAGAAAACCCTAGCCACTTTGGTGGCTGTGTGAGAGAGCAAGAGAGCAAGCCAAGAACGTGGCTGCTGCTGTGAGAGGGTGAGAGAACACACTAGAACACCACAACCAAGTGAGAAGAGAGGAAGAAGAAGAAGAGGTGAATCTGTCCAGATTTCTGAGTTCTGACCGGTCTGTCTTCAAGCTGGTGTTTGGAGGCTCAAACGTGCTTGGATTGGCTCCAAATTTGGTGAGCTTGTTCCTTACTTTGAGTACTTCGATCCGGTTACACAGTTTGGGATTTGGGTCAGTGGAGGTTCAGATTTGAGAGCAGTTTTGTCAGGTCGGACTGCTGCAGTTTCAGCACAGAGTAGTTTTGGGAGACGAACAGTTTGGATAGGCAAACGGAGTCCGATTGAGCTGATTTTTGGTCAGTATGTTGGGAACTCATATGTCTACTTGTCTACCAAGTTTCGTGCTGTTTGGATCTGCGGTTTGAGAGCATTTCGCTGATTGCTGGAGAGGACAGAAACTGTGATATCTCTGCTTTGTTGTATCTTACCTCTTGTGGTTGTTGTTGTTGTTGCCGGTGGGCAACGAGGAGAAGTGTGCTGTAATCTCTAGAGGTTCTAGAGAGACTCTGTACCAAGGTTGCTCATAGTGAAGCTTGCGTGGACCGGTTGGTCCACACCCGTGGTTTTCCCTCCTCACCTTGAGGAGGTTTTCCACGTAAATCCTTGTGTCAATTGTGCATTGTGTTTGTGTTTATATTTCCGCTGCATCTATTGGTTGAAACTATCCTCAAGTTTATTCACACAAGCTAGTGGTGGTTTGTCCGGGTTGTGCGTCACGCACGGCTCTCCCCATAACAAAGTGGTATCAGAGCTGAGGTTCAGCTTGTACTCAAATTTCAGCAAGGTTTGTTTTTCAGTTGAGTGCAGTTTGCTTGTGTGATAGATGGAAGTGAATACCAACAGAATGATATCTTTGAATGGTACAAATTATCAAGCTTGGAAGAGCAAGATGAAGGATTTGCTGTATGTAAAGGAATACTGGAAGCCGGTGTTCACCACTGAGATGTCCGATGACATGAAGCAAGATCAGTGGGATGTACTTCATCTACAAGCTTGTGGTTTTATTCGACAATGGGTCGATGACAATGTTTTGAACCATATCATTGATGAGACACGTGCACACACCTTATGGCAGAAATTGGATGAGTTGTATGCTCGCAAAGAAGGTACCAACAAGATGTTCTTGATCAAGAAATTGATGCGTTTGAGGTACAAGGAGGGAACTCAAATTGCAGATCATGTAAATGAGTTTCAGGGCATTATAAATCAGCTATCTTCAATGGGAATCACATTTGAAGATGAAGTGAGAGCCCTGCTGCTACTTGGCTCATTACCGGATACTTGGGAGACCTTTAAGGTCACCGTTTGCAATTCAGCACCTAATGGCGTTGTCACTTGGAACCTTGTGAAGACCAGGGTACTAAATAAAGAGTCCAGCAAAATTGCTGATAAGGACGGTTCTTCTTCACACTCAGAAGTGTTGGTGACTCAGTCACGGGGGAGAAGCAAGAGTAGAGGTCCGGGAAAGGGAGAAAGAAGTAGAAGCAAATCAAAGGGCAAGTATGCTGATTTTGTGTGCCATCACTGCCATGAGAAGGGCCACATCAAGTGGCATTGTGAACAATGGAAGAAGGATAAAAAGAAAAAGAAGAAGCATGTTCAGAAACAAGCCGACAGTGATAGTGACAGTGAGGGAGGCCGTATTTCTGCAGTTGAGGAGATCATGTTTCTTATGTATGAAGAACATGATGGCAGATTTGTTCCTACTGTTGAGGAGAGGATCACTGTAGTTTCTGATGATACCATCAACCTTGCAGATGGTGATGATATGACTTGGATTCCGGACAGCGGTGCTACCATACATGCTACATCTCGTAGAGAGCTCTTCACCAACTACACAGCCGGTGACTTTGGTGTTGTGAAGATGGGGAATAATGATAGAGCACAGATCATTGGAAGAGGAGATGTGCACTTGGAGACTGAAAATGGTACGACACTAGTCCTCTAGTCGGTGAGGCATGTTGAGGCCCTTCAGCTCAACATTATCTCGGCTGGGTTGCTTGATAAAGATGGGTACTTGAGCAAATTTGGAAATGCACAGTACAAGCTCACCAAAGGAAATCTGATTGTTGCTAAAGGTAACATGGTTTCAGTTTTGTATCATGTTCATGCTAAACTTTCTGCTGCTTGTATCAATGCATTACAGAAAGAAGACGCATGTGCTTTATGGCACAAGAGACTTGGGCACATGAGTGAGAAGGGAATGACAGTGCTAGTCAAGAAAAATCTGTTGAAGGGTGTGAAAGGTGTTCACATCAAGAAGTGTTCAGATTGTCTAGCGGGGAAGCAACACAGAGTTGCATTCAAGAGTCAAGCTCCTCACAAGAAGCCCGAAGTGTTGGACTTGGTACATTCCAATGTTTGCAAAATGTCAGTGAGGTCAATGGGTGGAGCAAAGTACTTTGTCACATTTATTGATGACTCTTCCAGAAAGGTTTGGGTCTATGTATTGAAGACCAAAGATCAAGTACTAAGTGTATTCAAGCAATTCCAAGTCTCAGTTGAGAGAGAAACTGAGAAGAAGATCAAGTGTCTTCGCACTGATAATGGGGGAGAGTATATTGGCCCATTTGATGCCTATTGCAAGGAGCAGGGAATTAGGCACCAATTTACTCCTCCGAAGACACCACAGCTGAATGGTCTTGCTGAGAGGATGAATAGGACAATTGTGGAGAGAGTTAGATGCTTGCTGTCAAGTTCAAAGCTACCGAAACATTATTGGGGAGAAGCTTTGTTGGCTGCAGTTTATCTTATCAATCTCTCACCAAGTTATCCATTGCAAGGAGACGTTCCTAACAAGGTCTTTTATGGCAAGGAAGTCTCATATGATCACCTGAAGGTTTTCGGGTGTAAGGCCTTTGTTCATATCCCTCAAGATGAGAGGTCAAAGCTTGATTCAAAGACACGACAGTGCATATTTCTTGGCTATGGAGGTGATCAGTTCGGCTACAAGTTGTTTGATCCAATAGCAAGAAAAGTTGTGAGAAGCCGTGATGTTGTGTTTGTTGAAGACCAAACAATTGAGGATATTGTGAAGACAAAGAAGAAAGTTCCGGAGTCAATTCCGGTGGGTGTTCCTCCTCAAAGACAGCAGCAAGACAGAGTTGATTCTGACCCAGAACCTACAGATTTAGCCCAACAAGAAGCTGAAAATGATGATGCAGAAGATGTGCAAGATGATGCATATAGTGGTACAGGTGGAGAAGAAGATGCTCCCCAGCAGCAAGAGTATGATGATGCTGAAGAAAATGATCATGATTAGCAAGAAGCACCAGTACCAGATAGTCCACCAGCAGCTCCACTCAGACGGTCCAGCAGAGACCGTGTTCCTAACACTAGGTATGCATCAGACCAATATGTGGTGTTATTGTCTGATGGTTCAGAACCTGAGTGCTTTTCAGAGGCAATGAAAGATGAGAACAAGAAGGAGTGGAATAAGGCTATGCAAGAAGAGATGGACTCCTTGCATAAGAATCATACATATGAGCTGGTGAAGTTGCCTAAGGGCAAGAAAGTTCTGAAGAACAAGTGGGTCTACAGAATCAATCAAGAAGAGCACACGTCACATCCAAGGTATAAGGCCAGGCTAGTTGTGAAAGGATTTAGCCAAAGGAAGGGTATTGACTTTGATGAAATATTCTCTCCGGTGGTGAAGATGACATCTATAAGAATGATCCTTAGCGTGGCAGCAAGTCTCAACTTGGAGGTTGAGCAAATGGATGTGAAGACAGCTTTCCTACATGGAGAGTTGGAGGAAGAAATCTACATGGAACAGCCTGAGGGGTTTCTTGTTAAAGGCAAAGAAGACTATGTGTGCAAGCTGAAGAAAAGTCTCTATGGCCTAAAACAAGCACCAAGACAATGGTACATGAAGTTTGAATCTGTCATGGGGGAGCAAGGCTACAAGCGATGTAGCTCAGACCATTGTGTATTTATTAAGAGGTTCTCAGGTGATGATTATATCATTCTGTTGCTCTATGTTGATGATATCTTGATTGTTGGCAAGAATGTCTCTAGGATTACTAGACTAAAGAAAGAGTTGAGCAAAAGTTTTGCCATGAAAGTCTTGGGTCCAACAAAGTGTATTCTCGGCATGAGAATTGAGAGAGACAGAAAATCCAACAAGCTGTACTTGTCTCAAGAGCAATACATTGAGAAGGTACTTCGCAAGTTCAAGATGGACAAAGCAAGGGAAGTCAGTTGTCCACTAGCATCTCACTTTAAGTTGAGCAAGAAGCAATGTCCCTCCACTGAAAAGATGGAAAAGGAAATGCAGAATGTTCCTTATGCCTCAGCGGTTGGGAGTTTGATGTATGCTATGGTATGCACACGGCCTGACATTGCTCAAGCGGTTAGTACTGTGAGCAGATTTATGTCTAATCCAGGAGGACCACATTGGGAAGCCGTGAAGTGGATCTTGAGGTATCTCCGGGGCAGCACCAATATGAAGCTCTGTTTTGGTGGTAATGAGGCCAAGCTGATTGCATATTCAGATTCAGATTTGGCTGGAGATATTGATGGCAGAAAGTCTACTTCGGGTTATTTGGTTACCCATTCAGGGGGAGCAGTGTCATGGCAAAGCAGGTTGCAGAAGTGTGTGGCTTTGAACACAACTGAGGCTGAGTTCATCGCAGTAACAGAGGCGAGCAAAGAGCTATTGTGGCTGAAAAGATTGGCTTGTGAGCTTGGGTTTAAGCAAGACAAGTATGTGCTGTTTTGTGACAACCAGAGTGCCATTCACCTAAGTAAGAATGCAAGTTTTCATTCAAGGTCGAAGCATATTGAGGTACGCTACCATTGGATTCGAAACATGCTGAGTTCCAAACAATTGCAACTTGAGAAGGTGCACACAGATGACAATGGGGCTGATATGTTGACCAATGTGGTGTTAAGAGCAAAGCTCGATGTATGCCGTCGGCTCGCCGGCATGACTGCCGGTAGGCAGTGAGACCCTCCATGATATCGGGAGGGGGAGTTTGTTGGGCCATGTCCCTCCATATGGAGGTGTGTTGGCAGCCCAACATCAGCCCAAGAAGTCCAACACGTATCAACCGTTGATCGAGGTTCGTATCCAACGGCTGAGGTACCTCCTTGGGAGGTATAAAGGAGAAAACCCTAGTCACTTTGGTGGCTGTGTGAGAGAGCAAGAGAGCAAGCCAAGAACGTGGCTGCTGCTGTGAGAGGGTGAGAGAACACACTAGAACACCACAACCAAGTGAGAAGAGAGGAAGAAGAAGAAGAGGTGAATCTATCCAGATTTCTGAGTTCTGACCGGTCTGTCTTCAAGCTGGTGTTTGGAGGCTCAAACGTGCTTGGATTGGCTCCAAACTTGGTGAGCTTGTTCCTTACTTTGAGTACTTTGATCTGGATACACAGTTTGGGATTTGGGTCAGTGGAGGTTCAGATTTGAGAGCAGTTTTGTCAGGTCGGACTGCTGCAGTTTCAGCACAGAGTAGTTTTGGGAGACGAACAGTTTGGATAGGCAAACGGAGTCCGATTGAGCTGATTTTTGGTCAGTATGTTGGGAACTCATATGTCTACTTGTCTACCAAGTTTCATGCTGTTTGGATCTGCGATTTGAGAGCAGTTCGCTGATTGCTGGAGAGGACAGAAACTGTGATATCTCTGCTTTGTGAGTAAATAGCATCCGCAGTCTCACAACTTATAATATGCGTGCACTTAAGTCACACAACTTGCAAAACAGATTAACTGGTCACTCAACTTATCAATCATGTGCATACCTGGTCACAAAACTGTCTAGCCCGATTTTTGACAAAAAACCAATCACATGCACGGCATGTGAGGTTAGTACAGATAGATTTTAGGTTAGTACAGATAGATTTTTTTATAGAAACCCCCTTGTGAAGGTATGATCTGTTACAGGTCGAGTCCTTACAGGTAGGACCCGCGTGTCAGACAGAGAAGAAATAATTAAAATGCATGAGCAGGGTAGGGATTCAAACTCAGGATCATCCAGCTGAAAGCAACACGCCACTTGCCACTAAACCTCACTAGGTGATCTATTACTCATTTGACGCTGCCGTTTTATACATTGGTGGCTAAATATATGTCTGACCATGGGCTTAGGATGTTCTGCAGCTTCTTGTCCATGAGCGCGACGCAGACATGACCATGCACACGTCCAGGCTCCCCGACGTATTTAGCTAAAGGTACGTAACATTATACAATGCATGCATACACATATTTATAAATGTTGATGTCATATACCTAGAACGAAAATCGAGCCACTATGGTGAAGGGATCGAGCTCGTCGCCCACATTGATGGTGATCCAACAGTGAATGACCAACGCGATGGCGCTGGCGTTGACCGTCATGGATTAAGTATAAAAATATTACGATGTGAAATCTTATCGTCAAGTGTATTATTGATCGGCTGGCTAGCACGCATATCCACGAGCTGTAGGTCCTGAGTTCAAACCCCCTATACAGTATTGTTTTTTAATTATTTGCTTTTTCTAAGTCACGGAGTAAACTACAAAAAAATGTTTGGAGCAGGGATTAAATGAAAAAATACCAGTCCCCTACTTCCCCATCCACATCATTTTGTTGTTGTTAAAAACCGGGCTCATACCATTTTGTGATCAGGCATGCACACGATTGACAAGTTGAGTGACCGGTTAATCAGTTTTGCAAGTTGTGTGACTTAAGTGCACACACGTTATAAGTTGTGAGACCGCGGGTGCTATTTACTCCTGCTTTGTTGTATCTTACCTCTTGTGGTTGTTGTTGTTGTTGCCGGTGGGCAACGAGGAGAAGTGTGTTGTAATTTCTAGAGGTTCTAGAGAGACTCTGTACCAAGGTTGCTCATAGTGAAGCTTGCGTGGACCGGTTGGTCCATACCCGTGGTTTTTCCCTCCTCACCTTGAGGAGGTTTTCCACGTAAATCCTTGTGTCAATTGTGCATTGTGTTTGTGTTTATATTTCCGCTGCATCTATTGGTTGAAACTATCCTCAAGTTTATTCACACAAGCTAGTGGTGGTTTGTCCGGGTTGTGCGTCACGCCCGGCTCTCCCCATAACAGGGGATTGCGGCCCACATGTCAATGGGACAAAAGGGATGAATGGGAAACCTTTTACGAGATTTAGAAGAGGAGAGAGAATGGCCAAATCTGCGTAGTAGGCCACTAATTTAACTAAGCTTCCCAACAAACCCTTTAGACAGATTGAGGGGCAAGTATGATTGCTCTTGGAGAAGCGTTAAACATACAATGGAACAACAACAACGACAACAAACCCTTTTATCCCAAGCAAGTTGGGATAGACTAGATATGAAACCCAACGGAAACATAAGAAGACCAAAGAGAAAGAGAGAGAAAAAGAGTAAGAGAAGTACAAGCAAACTAAGATTCCGGCATATGAATTGCCGACTTCCATGCGTTCCTATAAAAGAAATCAATTAGAAGAAAACATTATATTTGCCATACCAACTAGCCTGCACTACACAGTAATCACATATATGCTTATTAAACTTGATAACAACAACAAACGCAGGCGTAAAGCACCATTTTATTTGTCGTGGTAACCAGAACTAAGTTAGGCTTGCTACTGAACTAAAGGTACATATAGCTAAAAGAGCTAAGATGATTCCGTGCTCTAAACATAAATACCACCACCACCAGCAGCATGAATATGATGAACTAACTATGATTTTGTTACTTTATAGAGTGTAATGTCCTGAGAAGTTACTGAGAAGACCCAAGTGTTGAAATAAATATATTGCCTAGCCTTTTTCAATCAGTTTGTACTTCTAATTAAAATGGCTAGTCTATAAATTCTATATGGTATATAAAAAAAGAAAAAAATTCCATAGTATACACTAAACCCATGCCAAGGAATAAAAATAACCTGCACGTGAGACGGGAGGGGTGGTGAAATAAATATATTACCTAGCCTCTTTCCATCAGACTTTTGGTTGAGGTGGCTAGTCTATTAATTCTTTATAGAGTGTAATATCCTGAGAAGCTACTGAGAAGACCCAAGTGTTGAAATAAATATATTTCTCAGCTTCTTTCCATCAGTTTATACTTTTAATTGAGATGACTACTCTATAAATTCTTTATGGTACCAGCGTTGTATACAAAAAAGAAAAAAAGTTCTGCTCCCTTGATCTACACTAAACCATGTTAGGTGGGAACCAATACAAATATAAGCAAAAATACTATTATTTACCTAGCCTCTTCTCAATCAATTCAGGACTTTGTTAGGTGGTCTAAATCTTTAAGAGTGGAAAGTTGAGAAACCAAGGCTTGAATAATATGATTCTCAGCTTTTTCATCAGTTTCTACTTTACATTGAGAGACATCTATAACTTTATGGAGGTGTATCAAAAAGAAAAAAATTCAATATCTACTAACACAAACCCAGTAAGGACAATAATAAAAACTAGCCTCTTCCATCAATTCGACTTTTGGTTCAGGGTAGTCATTCGCATTAATATATAAGATGGGTTCAATCCGATGTGTCCTCCCTTGGCCGTCTGTATATAAGATCTCTCCAGCAGCGAATTTATACGTACTAGATAATAACCGGTTTAATTCGGTCACACCTGCGACTCGAGCCCGGCTGGACGAGCTCACCACCGTGAGCTCAAGCCACCTAACCAGCGCTTGATTCTATGACAGGTGGGAATTAGAGCCAAGTCTATGCATATTTCTAATGTTTTGTATTTTTAACATCACCTTGCAACTCCATTACGCGGCTTAGATCAGCTTGAAGAAACACATTTGGTTACGTAAAGAAGCAATCTTCTTAAGAGGTGCCGATAATTTCTTCAAGAACATGCTTAACCATTGATAACTGAACTCCGAAGGTATTAGGCAACACTTGTAAATTTTATATCAGTCAAAAAAAAATCCATTGCCAATATTTGATCAACAGATAAACAATTAATTCCAGATCTATAAAAAACATTCTTGGTTAGGCAAAGTACCAATTTGCAACAACAAAAGCGACACCATACCCCAACCCCATAAAAACATGCGGAACCAATGGTAGGTGCGCATCGGAGCCAGGAACCATACACATTTGCAGTATTTACATACAGATCTACCAAAATAAACGATTTACGTTGGACAGAGAATGGTTTCTCCAACCGGCGAAGCCCTAGCTTGAGATAATCAGATAGAGGAGCCAAGGAGGGGTTACAGCTTACTCTTGAATGCGTAGTGGCCTAATCGGCGAGAGCCAAGGTGGCGGTGGGCGTGAGCTGATCTGGCTGCCGGGAGCTTTGGGTGTCTCCGGCGAGGCTCACATCGCCGGGGAGCAGCCTGAGCGTGGGTGGGCGAGTAGCGACCAGCGAGGAGCACAGAGAGCTGGAGTTTTTAAAGAGGAGGAGAATGCAAGAATAGCCGGTCTTCTTTCTTGCTCTTGCTCTTGCTTTTGCCGGCTTTGTCCACCTGTTTTGGACATTTTTTTCTTTGTCCTTTCTGCTTTTGGTTCGTCTTTTTTTTTTCAAGCGGTCACCGGAAGGGGCACAAAGCCCCCACCTGAATGTTTTTAAAGACCGCCTCCGCGCGGGAAGGCATGGCTACGTGGCCAGCACAGCCGCCGCTACGTAGCCATCGCTGCCGCCTCCTCCTTCGTCGCCGCCTTAACGCGCTCCGCCTCCGCCAGTGTCTTGATGCGCTCCGCCGCAGCACGCAGCTCGACATTGCGATGTGCCTCCGCCGTCGCCTCTGCCTCCTCCTCATCGTCGTCGACCTCCACCTCCGTCTCGTCGCCGTCGACGAGCAGCCACGCCATCGTCTCGGCGGCCACCACGGCCGTCGTGGCGACGCGTGACTCCTCGTCTGCGGCGTCGTCGCCGTACATCTGCGCCTCAACCGAGGCCTGACGTGCGATAATGCCGTCGCGTAGCTCGCGCACGGCGACCTTGGCGGCCTCCATGGCCACCGTCTCCAGCGAGATCATGGCCAGGTCGTTGTGTATCGCGTGTAGGGCCACAACGGCAGCCTCCATCGCCACCGTCTCGACCGCCTTCCTGACCGCGCAGGCGTGCATCTTGCCCACGGTGACGTCGGTGGCCACCACGGACGCGTCCTCCAGCACCCTGACCATGGACGCCTGGGCCACCTCGCCTTCGCGCTCGAAGGCGGCCACCTTGTCCTCAGCGTGCTGCCGAGCCAGCTCCATGGCCTGCATCTCCAACTCCTCCGCCGTTTGGGCGGCGAAGCGGCGGCAACACATGTTGCGGATCGTCGTCCAGTTGGCGATCTTGCGGCGAAGCATGGCTAGGGGTGGATCTTGGGTGGTGCTTTCTTCTTGGCTATGGTTTTGGTGGGTGCTCATCGCTGCAGGCAGCGCCTGCTTATGTAGGCGATGCGCGGTGGGAAATGGCACCGGGGGGCAGGATAATTTTCGGCCAAGGGCGGGGGCGGGATAATTTCCGACCAATGGTAGGGGCCGGAAACATTATCCAGCCACGCACGCGGGGAAAACATGAGTTATCGTCGGCAGGAGTTTTTCCACCGCGCGGGAAGCCGCCGGTGGTCATTGCCGACGTTCCATCGCCATTAGCAGAACATCACAGACCATTAAGGTCTACGCGGGCGTGGACGATATACGTTGACCCGGCACTGCCCAGGCCTGCCGGTCCGCGACCCATTTTCTGTCCGTGGGCCGACGCAAACGGACCAGAAGGGACCGTTTGCGTCGGCGCGATGCGTCGGCCCGCTGGAGATGCCCTAAGGTAAGGGAGGGCGCGGTGACGTGATGTACTACTACTACTATACCTGTATCATACACTCATGAATAAATACGAAATAAGAAAGCCAAATACCCGGTTAGCTAGTCCGAATCGTGAGCTACCAACGAGCGGTCGATTCGGCACCGCTAGGACGCGGTGCCGTTAGAAAATGGGGAACGCTGAGCGTCCCCCGGGGATAAATTCCCCCGATCCCCCGCCTCGAGAGACCAACACGTGTCCTGTCAACAAGGTGAATGAGCGACTACCGCGTGCAGCTTTTCTTCGCCACACCAAAAACCAAAAAACTAAAATCCCCTCTCCGCAAAACACGCCCATGATCGCGCGCCTTCAGAGTTCAGAACCTGTCCCTCCGCCGTAGTCGCCAACCATCACCGAAACCCTTTCAGCATCTTGGACTCCCGCTTGCCGCACGGACGACCGCCGGTAGTAGCATTGACGACAGTCGCTTGCAGCTTCTTAAAAATTTGATGGCAGCACCGCCGGTAGCACCGCCGCTGATAGACGGGTAGCACCGCCGGACGCCGCTCGCAGCGACACTGGGCGCCGGTGGCAGCAAGACCCTTGATGGATAGTACCAGACCCCGCTTGCAGCAACGCCGGATGGCCCTGCAGCACCGCCGTTGACGGAAAGTAGCTCCGCCGGCCGCCGCTGACGGAAGGTAGCTTCGTCGGCCGCCGCTTGAAGCACCGCCGGCCACCGGTTGCAGCTACGACGGGCGTCGCTGGAAGCACCGCCGCTGACGGAAAGTAGCTCCGCCGGCCACCGCTCACGGAAGGTAGCTCTTCCGGCCGCCACTTGAAGCAACGCCGGGGGCTGATGGTAGCACCGCCCGCCGCCGCTAGCAGCTACGACAGGCGTAGCTGGCAGCACCACCGCTGATGGATGGTAGCAACACCAGACGTCGGTCGCAGCAACGGCGCGCCGCCGCCGTCTCCCCCTTGTTATAGAATCGACGACTCCGGTGGCGCCATCTCCCTCTTGCTGCAACATCGTTGCAGAGCTACCGTTCGCGCATCACAGCGGCTCCGTCCTGCAGTAGCAGCACTGCTAATAGCTGCAAATCCGGCACCGCTCGCTCAATTCCGGGCGCGCGTCCTCGCTGCAACGCCATCGCCGCTCGCAAGAAAATGCGGATTGGCTTCGCAGCACCGCCGCCCCGCGTCTGGCGCCTCCGCCCTCTCTTGCCGCTGCTGCGTCGAAGCAAGCCATGGCGGCACCGGCATGCAGAGATTGGTCTAGCACGGCATGGCTATGTCCAAGGAAGAAGAAAGTCAGAAATAGAGAGAGGCATGGGGGAATTGGGGATTGACCGAGTGAGTGGAGGAGGTGAACCGGGAGCAGGATAAGGCTTGGTGGTGGCCCCACTGTCCATCGCTGTCACCTCACGCGGACATGCGCCACGCTGCCGACCCGGGGGACGCTTCGCGTGCGATCCCTCGGGGGATAATCAGCTCTTTCCTTAGAAAATCTGCACCCGTATGCGGTGAGCGTGGAGTTGTACTCCAAGTGTTTCAGAAGTTGGTCGGGCCCGGGCAAAGGCGCCGCCCGTGATTTAGAGCATCTCCACCGGCGCCCCCAAAATTGTGGCCGACAGGGGCGCCGGCAGGTCTGTTTTGGGAGCGCCGGCATGCCCTCCCAAAATTTTGGGCCGGGCTCCCACACCGGCGGCCCCAAAACGCCGGCCCCAAAAAATATTTAACATAAATATAATTCAAATGGCAATACATATATGTTTATGAAGTACAAATATAACATAGTTTACACAAACAAATAGTTTATTACAAACCTTAATCAAATAGGAATTCAAATATAAAATATAAATATGAAAATTCAAATAGCAAATCATGCGTTTGCTTTGAGCGACCAAAGGTGCTCGACTAGATCAGCCCCGAAGTCGATGATGTTTCTAGGTGTTGCGGATTTCCATATGCATGACGAGGAAAGCAGAAAACTGAGCAGGCACCTGATCATCAAGTTGTGCAAGAGGACCTATGTTGTCGTATACATGATCATTATCTGATTCAGCCCGCTCACTCTCAATAATCATGTTGTGCAAGATCACACAACAGTTCATCACCTCCCACATCAGAGATTCCAACCAAGTAAGAGCTGGGTACCTGACAACGACAAAACACGCCTAAAGCACACCAAATGCCCACTCTACATCCTTCCAAGCTGCCTCTTGACACTTTGCAAACCAAGATTGCTTCTTCATAGCTGGTCCAGAAATTGTCTTTACAAAAGTAGCCCAAGAAGGATAGATACCATCGACGAGGTAATACCCTTTGGTGTAGGTGTTGCTGTTGATCTCAAAGTTAACCGGAGGAGAATGTCCCTCGGTCAGTCTAGCGAACATAGGAGATCGCTGCAGTACATTGATGTCATTGTGTGTTCCCGTCATTCCGAAGAAAGAATGCCAAATCCAGAGGTCATGATCGGTGACAGCTTCAAGGATCACACTGCATTCCCCATTGCGGCCTTTGTACAGCGCTTGCTAAGCAAACAGACAATTCTTTCAAGCCCAATGCATGCAATCGATGCTACCAAGTATACCTGGAAATCCTCTCGATGCATTTTTGTGTAAGGATTTGGGCTATGTCTTCTTCAGTTGGTTGTCTCAGATAGGTTGGACCAAACACTGCGACAACTGCCCGACAAAACTTGGCACCATCCGTAGATGTCGACTCAGCCGTTCGTACATAGTCCACTGAAGTATCCGGCGGAGCTCCATACGCAATGCACCGTAGGGCGGCCGTGCATTTCTGAACAGAGTGAACCCCCACTTTCTAGTGCAATCTTTCTTGTACTTGAAGTAGTCGTCGTACTCTCTCACGCCTTGCACAATCTTCATGAACAAATCCTTGTTCATCCTAAACCGCCGGCGAAATTCCTTAGTGTATTTATTGCATTGTCTGCAAAATAGTCAGAGTACAGCAACAGGGCGCCGGCGTTCCTGCTGCGATCCTTGTTCGGCGCCTTCCCACAGACCGAGCCGCCTCGGCGGGGAACGACATTCTCCATCTGCTGCTGCCGGAGTTGGAATAGGAACGCGGACCCCATATTCCAGCGCTGTAGGTGGGCGGCGGCTTTAGCTTCATCCTCTTGCATCACCTCCATCATGAGCTTGTCGTCGCTGTCCATAGCAGCCAACGAGGCAAATGGACGAACACCTTGTGGGTGGGGTGGGGCGTCGCCTGTGAGTGCGCCGCCGGTACCCACGACGTAGGCAGCGGAAACCTAGCGGATAAGAAAATGTGCAAAAATTAATGCTAGCATTTTTTGCTTTATTAAATTATTGTTACTCTTGTGGTTTCCTATCAACACACGTACTAAAATACAGTAAAAGTGGCTTCCACGATATATTTAAATAGCCTTTGCTGCGGAACTCGCGATCTGAAACATTGGTTCTGACACAATCATCTTTTGTTCTCATCTATTGTTACTCTTGAAAATAGGTTGCCAAGAAGATAAAATCACAAGAAAATCATCCATCCTACAGTCCTCTACATGATGGTCACATGAAGAATTGTAGGAACATGGTCACATGAGGATACTTATCTCCACAAGAAGATACTTATTTACATGAAGCTTGTGCAATGATATAGCGCTAGCCTGCAGTGCTAACATTCTGAGGGAGCATTCATGGCAGATGCTCTACTTCTTGTTCTCAGAAAAGTTGCTCTGTCCCTGGGAGAAGGGGCATTAGGCTGGTGCCAACGCGGGCGGTAGCGGGGGCGATACCGCCCGGCGGGAGGCGAGAGGCGGGCGATAGGCGGGCGATAGGCCGGCGATAGCGGAGCGGCGGGCGCCGGCCCCGTCGCCCGGCGGTAGCGGGCGATACCGCCCGGCCGGCGCCCGCGCTAGCGGGGCGAGAGGGGGCGAGAGGCGGGCGAGAGGGGGCGAGAGGCGGGCGGTGCGTTGGCTGGGCGGTAGCGGGCGAGAGGCGGGGCGATAGCGGGGCGGGAGGCGGGGCGACAGGCGGGCGATAGTGTAACGGCTAGCTGACGTGGCGCGATCTGATTCGTCCACGTCAGCTAGCCGTTGGGTAGCCGTTGCTGGTTCAAAAATTTCGAAAAAAAGTCCAAAAAACCCTAAAATTTCATCCCCACCCCCTATAAATACCCCCCATATGGTTTCACTCACTCCACACCCATTTCATCTCATTCATCTCCTTCACTCTCTCAAATCTTCTCCACCATGTCTAGTTGGAATCCAGATATGACCTCGTTCACGGATCTCTTGGACGCCAACGGGTCACCAGTAGACCTAGGTGATGTCTCTCCGACACATCGTCGCTCCAATGTCGGTTCTTTGCCGCATCCCCGAGTTTTATACTCCTCCGGCACACCACCTCCGGGGCCATATGGTTCATACCCTCCACCTCCGGCGCCATATGGTTCAGACCCTCCACCTCCGGCGCCATATGGTTCATACCCTCCACCTCCGGGGCCATATGGTTCATACCCTCCGCCTCCGTTTCCATACCCCCCACCACCTCCACATGCTCCACCTACAGGTAGCGGGAGTGGGACTGTACCTCCACCTTCGTTCGGTTCATACGCTCCACCTCCACCTTCGTACGTGCCATATGGTCCGTATCCATACGCGCCATATGGTCCGTACCCCCCACCACCTCCTGAAGCCAGTGCTCCAAGCGGGGAGTCCGATGCCGCGGAAACAATCGTACCAAAGCGTCCAAAGAGGCTTGACTGGACAAAAGAAGAGGAGGAAAAACTGGTACTTTACTTACCCATCACATATTTCGGGGTTGGTTCTTGCTTGGATTTTTCACTAACAATATCTATTTCGGAGAAGCTGAGCACAGAGGTGGTGGAGGAAGCATCGGCTGTCACAGATTTCGAGCATGGCATGAAACAGATTGAAAGCGAGCTCTTGATTCTGCAGGCATTTATTGGCCAGGTTAGCGCCCATTATGTTGGTGACAAGACATTTCAAGCCTGGCTGGACCAAGTTACAAATGTTGCTCATCAGGCAGAAGACATCATTGACGAGTATAGTTTCCTCACTTCGCAAGCTTCGGTCATAAACAATTTCTTCAAGAGGAAATTCCATCAGGCCAAGAGTTTTGCAGCATGGCAGAGCCTGTCAAGCCAGATTGATCAAGTAGAAACTCGAATTCAGCGGCTATCAACAATGAAAGATCGTTATAGCATTTCCATAGGAGTACCGGGCAGGAGTAGCACGTTGCAATACACCAGGCAGCTCTCCCTATCAGATGTTGCTTATTTATCTGATGACACTGAAATAGTGGGCAATGCCAACGAAATTGGAAGGTTGACACGATGGCTACTCTCAGAGCGACAACAACGATCAATCATGTCAATCCTTGGTATGGGAGGTTTAGGCAAAACAACCGTAGCAAGCATCTACTATATACTAAAAGCACAATACGGGGTTTGTCTAATAGAGACACCACGTTAAGCCACATCATCTAAACTATTTGAACAGTTAGATCTAAAATTAGTGGCTATGATTTAATAAAAGATTATTAATTGCGTAACTATTTTATGTCCAGTTGACACGTTTTATATGTTGATAACGTTTTAATATGTGTCCATAGTTTTTTTTGACATGGACTCCCGTAACTCATTATAGGCACGTGCAAACACATATTTTACATAACACATGTCCGGTAGTAGTACGAATAGACAAGCCCATTTACAAAATATGTACGATATCTGAAGAAGTCTCATCGGAATAAGCCAACCTGTTTAAAAAATAAATGTACACAGCTGTCAAAAGAAACGTGCACTAGCTAGCTATCTTAATAGGAATAACAAGGCGCATCAGAAACAATGTAGATAGCTAATTACTCCCTCCGCTTTATAATTTTAAATATATCTATAGTTAAATTAGAAAAATTTAAACTACAATCACATTAAAAAATATTAAAAAGATACTAGAGGAATTTATCGTAATAGCTCAAAAATATATCTAGAGTCCATATCTATTACATCTACTTCTAATCTAATCTAATATATACTAAAAGTACAATACGGAGGATTAAAATAGAGACACCATATTAATCCACATCATTAGAATTATATTAACTGTTAGATCTATAACTTACGGCTAAGATTTAACGAGCGATTGTGTAACGTAATTATCAATGGATACGTTTTAAACGTGACATATCGTTTGGTCTATATTATGGCGTTTTTATTGGGCATGATCGCTGGACCAGAGGTTGAGCGCCTCAAGACGTGGGCCAGTTTACAAAGTTCCTAGGAGAAGTTCAAAACCAATAAAGAACAATAATATTGTAGGAGTTATGGATAGAATAACTGAGGACGTGTGTCAGGTTGCCTTACTTTTTTTAAGCGGGCCCTTACAATAATAATAACATGGCACATCTCATGTCTGAAATAGAAAATTACCGCAATTTTCCTTGCCACAAGCACGCAGTGCTTTGATAATTTTTGCGATGCGCAAAAAAAAACACTAGATAGCCGGAAAAAAGAAAAACCCTAACTGCAACGTGATGGAAATTATTGGAGCTGCTTTGATAGTTCAGTTTATGAATAATTATAAAGTGTTAGATCAGTACATACTTTCTCTTTGTTTGAAATTACATTTTACTACCTTGGATTGAGTCCACATAAATATTAATTAAGTCACGACATTAGTTGCACTACGTATATTGTTTCTATGATTGAGTACAGATAAATAACAAATTTATCGAGTGCCATCATACCAACACTCTCACAAAATGCCTGCAGAAGTTCGGAGTAAGAATCATGGAATTTAATATTAATAATGTCACAATATTTGTCACATTGTCAATGGGAACGTCCCTAATAGTAAAAATTGCCATAATAATGATATACATGTGACTGAGCCAACATATACTTTAGTGGCAATGAGAATATCCCTCCGCTAAAGGAAAATTCAGGCCCAATAAAACACCAATTGTTAAACCTTTAGTAAATATATTATTGATATAAACGTCTCTCACAATATACAATACTTCGACTTAACGATACAAATGACTAAGTCACCACAGATATAATGTATTTGTATCCACACAGTGTGGCAATACTATTTTCAATTAGCTGACCTAAAAAATGTACACTTAATTGTTATGAATTGTTTAGAGGATATTGCTAGGTTTACATGGTACGTATTTGGACTATTTTATGTGTATTCCATAAATTTAACAAAATCAACATAAGAGCATATATCTCATTCAATTCCGTAGGATTTGTTCAAAAAAAAAATCCATAGTAAACTAACGATTGATTAAGAATAATTTTCATAACATAGAAAATACACATGACCAGACGTATAGAACCAAAGAATGAAGATCGAGATTAGTTAAGAGTCTGAAAAACTTAAAGTCGTACCTCTCTGAATAAACATGTTAATGAATATGCCGATGATAAAATAGTTTATCTTTAGTCATATATTCATAAAAAATAACCAAAGTTTCACCACGTTCATGTTTCTAAAATGTTGCACATTTTAACATAGAGTGAGTAAATGAGAGAAAGACACATGAAAAAAGATAATTCTCACTATTTAGTGTGGCCTACGTACCAATTAAGGAGGATAAATGTTTTATAACAATTCATCGATTTTTAATTAAAGATAACTAACATTGCGTACTAACTAAACATCATGTAAGAACTATATTTTAGTTTATACATAAAGTATCAGTTACATGGATGTTGAAACATATGGCATAACAATCATTTTCCCACAAATTTCAAACTGTCAATGTTGTTACTCGCTTATATGATATCGCATGCCAAAACATTAATGATAGTTGTAGAATAATTTTTAAAATCGTCACATAATGGGGAAACCTGTTTATCAAGGAAACCATATTTTTATTGATTAAACACTTTCAGTCAACTAGAAATGATGTCTTCGCATTTGCGAGGGCCACTATGCTAGTTATCTACAAAAATAAACGAATTACTAGAATGTTTGATTGTTTTGCATGGGTTACTCTATCTCAGAATTGTCAAGTTGAAACCCTACTGAGGCAAATCATGAAGCGGCTGATAGACCAAATAGCATACATGGCTGGTGGTATCGAGACTATGAGTCACGTGAGACTAATCGAGGAACTTCAGAGCTACCTACGGGACAAGAAGTATCTGATTGTGTTGGATGATGTATGGGATATAAATGACTGGCTATTCTTAAACTGTGCATTTGTAAGAAACAATCGTGGAAGTAGAGTGCTAGTGACAACTCGCAGAAAGGATGCTGCTTCTTTAGCAGATGATGGATTAGTTGTGGAGCTTAAGCTTCTTCCTTACACTGAAGCATGGAACCTATTCTGTCAAAAGGCATTCCGTAGATTAGAAGACAAAATATGTCCGGTAAATCTGAGGGCCTGGGCAGAGAAAATTGTGAAAAAATGCCAAGGACTGCCACTGGCTATCGTCGCAATTGGGAGCCTGTTATCGTACCGGGAAGTAGAGGAGAAAGAGTGGAGCTCTTTTCACAACCAACTTAGCTGGCAATTATCTAATAATCCAGACCTCAGTTGGATTATGAGTGTTCTGAATCTTAGCTTGCATGATCTCCCTAGCTATTTAAAGAATTGCTTCCTATACTGCAGCCTTTTCCCTGAAGAGTACATGATCCAAAGAATATGGATCTCCAGGATTTGGATATCGGAAGGCCTTGTTGAAGAAAGAGGTGCTGGGACAACAATGGAGGAAGTTGCTGAGTGTTACCTAAAGGAGCTTACTCAGCGTTCTCTTCTTGAAGTTGCGGAAAGGAATGTATATGGAAGGGCTAGATCATTCCGAATCCATGACCTTGTGCGTGATGCATGTTTGATTGTTGCAAAAAGGGAGAAGTTTGCAGTTGTATATGGCAATTCTGGTGTGATTCAGGTTACCGCTGAAGCCCGCCGGTTATGCATCCAGAAGGATGCTCGGTCTCTAAAGGTTGCTGCAGCTTCGCGGATCCGGTCTTTCATTTTGTTTGAAAGACAAGTAGCATCCTCTTGGATAAATGACATTTCATCGAATTTCAGACTGATCCGGGTCCTGTGTCTAAGGTTTGCTAACATTCATCAAGTGCCAGGTGTTGTCTCAGAGTTACTTAATTTGCACTATTTGGATTTAGCTCACACAAATGTTAAGCATATACCAGCATCTTTAGGGAAACTTAGGAAACTACAAGTTTTGGACCTCAGGTTCAGTTATGTGGAGCAGCTGCCACGGGAAATAATACTCCTTACTAAACTGAGGCATCTGTATGTATACATGCTCCATGATGTTCAAGAAAGGGTATTTGACTGCTTTTCTGCTACAAATATTCCTGGCAACATTTGTCGTCTAAAGAATCTGCAAAGCTTACAATCTGTTGCAGCCAGTAAAAACGTGCTTACGCAGCTCGGGAGCTTGACAATGATGAGAAGTTTGTCCATAATAAAAATGCATCAATATTATATTGCAGAATTGTGGGACTCCTTGGCCAAGATGCCTAGCCTCAGTAGGTTGGTTATTTTTGCTAGCAGCAAGGATGATGTTCTTAACCTTGTAATGCTAAAGCCCTTACAAAATCTGAAGTTTTTCTGGTTGAGAGGAAGGTTGTATGAGAAAGTGCTCCCACAGATGTTCACAAGTTTTGGCCAGCTCACTACGTTGAAAATTGACTGTTGCTGTCTGAAGAAAGATCCTATTAGCTCTTTTGCACACATGCTTACTCTAGTTGATCTAAATCTTTACAGGACATATGATGGGGAACAATTAACGTTTCGCTCAGGATGGTTTCCCAAGCTCAGTTCTCTTGAATTAGTTGACATGGAACATCTGAACTGGATTGAGATAGAGGAAGGCGCAATGAAGGTTCTACATACTTTGGAGATGGTTGGTCTAAGGGGTCTTAAGGCAGTGCCTCAAGGCATCAAGCACATGAAGACACTGCAGAAGATGCTTCTAACAGATATGCCAAAGGAGTTCATGGATATGCTACAAGGAGATGATAGCGACATAGTTGAGCATATACCCAGCATCCAGAGTTTTTACTCCAATTCTCAAGCAGGTAATTCCTCATATGTACAGATTATCAATAACTCAGTATCTTTAGCAAACCTTTAATATGATCAGATCTCCTTTTCTTTCTTCCAAAAATAGTAATATTAGGAAATTTAAAGTTAAAAAGGTTATTTTGAGCATTTTAAAACAGCTTGTAGAAAATACTACTCAACATTATGCAAAAAAGTGCCTCTACTCGATGAATCGAAGATTTAAATTTGATCAAGAAGCTAACACCATATACTTCTGTTTTCCTAGTCTCTTTTTATCACCGATATCTTCCTATTTATAAACCACGTTATAAATGTTCAACTTTTATTGGCATTGCAGTAAACAAGTTGGTTCCTCTACCAAATCTTGCGAAGAAGTATGGCTTTCGTGGCACTGACTGGTGGGAGCTTTAGGCAGGAGATGTATAATTGAAGTTTCTCGTGTAGAGAAATCACTTGACCCACTGTACACAGATCGCAAACATGAGATTATTCTCCATAAAGATCAACTGAACCATTTGCATGGAGGAGGAAGCATGTGTTTCTTAACTGAGGATTGTGTATTTTAGCAAAAGTTGAATCCTGTAGAAATGTAATAGCCACCGTGACAGCACATACCTCCCTGCATAGACATGAAACATGTGTTTTGTAATTTCAGATTGTGTGTTTTCACAGTTTCACTGCACAGTGTAACCTATGCAACGGGAAAAACTTCGAATTCTGATTTTAGGAATAGGGATGAACTATTAATTTGCCTATTTGAAGAGATAGCTCATCTAATGATCTTTAAGAGCGTAATTTTCAAGGATCCGTCGTAGTCTGACGTACATGATGCGTCGGCGCGCATCAGGCAGTGCCTCTTGCACGAATCGGGAGCCAGTTAGCTCCTAGGTCCTAGCTCATGGAGTAAAAAACGACAAAAATGGCTCTTTACGCGAAGTTTAACACAAAATGAACCGTGTTTGAAAAAATTTCACGAATTGACCATTTTGCACGGCGCCCGCCCCCACGGCGCCGTGGTTGTATTGCACGGCGCCCTACCCCTCGGCGCCGTGGTAATTTCCAACGTGGCAGGTGTGTATGGCGCCTTTGGTCACGGCGCCGTGCATCTAGGGTTAAGAAACTGTCTGAGCCCTCTCTCTCACTCTATCCCCTCTAGCCGCCGGCGCCCGTCCCCTACCGCGACTCCTCGCCGGCACGCCCCCTCCTGCGCCCCTCCCCCGCCGCCGCGGCCGTCCCCCGCCGCCACGCCCCCTCCCGCGCCGCTGCTTCCCCGGCACGCCTCCCGTCCTCCTCACCTCCCTCTGTCCTCCACCGCTACGGCTGCGCCCGAGCCCGAGCCGCACGCCATGGAGGTCGGGTGAGGCGTGCGTGCTGCTCTGCTGGTGAGGCGTGCGTGCTGCTGCTGCCGCGAGCGTGCTGCTGCTGCTGGAGGTCGCCGCGCCCTCCGTCTCCTCCTCTTGCTGCCGCGCCCTCCGTCTCCTCTGCCGCGAGCGTGCTGCTGCTGCTGCGGTATGCTCTGTCTCCCTTCTCTTCTCCTCTTACAATTTATTCTTACATTATGTCATATTATATCATGAATTTGTGGGCAACAAATATTGCGAATTTGTGGGCAATTGCTAGTAGGATTAATAAGAACAAACAATTAGCAATGATTATATTGGTTGTTTGTGAGTATGCAAGAACAAGTAGTATGAGCAAAAAATTTATGTGATATAGCAAAATGTTTGCACCATATGCAAGGTCCAAAGGTCCAGAATGCACGGCCAAATACTCGGACTATTTCTTCCTTATATATCCGGGTGACCGATCCTAAGGGCTCCACCACATAGTACATGCCCGGGTTTGTTGCCGCCATCGCTGACAACACCATACCAACGCGGTTGTATGATTCTTCCCAACCACCATACAATATCTCAAAGGCGGCTTGCTTCGCCTTCCATGCCTTCCCGTACTTGATTGTGTAAGTGAAGACCTCATGCACCATCTCTATCAACGCCTTTATGGGATATGTTGGTAGTATCTTTATGGAGGAAGCAAATCTGTGTGCAATGAATTTAGAGGTCAATTGACGGTGATCATCCTTCACACCTGCAGCATCAATATCCTTGCCTCTACATCGGTGATGAAATACACAACTTGTTATCTTCCATTCCGGACCACCTTTCACATATCTAGCACGGACAACCCATGGACAATGATTCTTGGATTCCTCACATTTCACCGTGTAGCGCACTTTTGAGTTTGAGTGCTCCACCTTGAACGGTCGATGGTACTTAACCGCATAGTCCTTGAGCCACATCTGAAGTTCTACCAAATTTTTGAACATTGCTCCTTCACTAATAACATTGGCAGTTGGACCGTGCTCTCGCTTGGAAGATAGTCTTGGTGCAAGAATCTTGCTTGTGCCACCATCAACAATTGCCTTATGGGCAAGGCTTAGATCATGGAACAATGATGTTCGATGATCCCGGCCTATTACCTTCTTAAAAGCTTCGGCTTCTTTAGCAGTCAATCCATCCTCGTCTATTTCTTCATCCGGGCCGTCATCTTCGGAGTCACACGTATAGGCTCGCATGTATGGTATTTTATGGTCCATGTCCTCTTCCATGCAATTGACCTCCACATCACCAACATAATGATCATGAAGATATGCCTCCGATTCATCGCCCTCGATCTCATCCTCCTCAATGTCCAATTCTTCATGATCATGATGGTCATTGCTAACCGGGCTCAACGGTTGTGTCATTGGAGGTTGGCTCATTGTTGCATCATACACATCGACATCCGGGTTGACATGTGGATCATGTCGAATCGGGGTACTAGCATCACAAGGGGAATCACGCCGATTCAAGTCAATTTGCAACCTACCACCAACTTTCTTTTTCACAAATAACTCAAGAGATTTATCTTGCGAGGCCAACACCACCTCCTTATATGCTTGCCAATGCAACTCGGAGTTCACATGCATTGTTTTCCAACGAGTATGATGTGAGAAGCCAACATTATACCTTCCAATCAATTCAACTTCATCATTCTCGTCCATCCAATTCAACTCTCTTCGGACATTTTCCACCAATTCGGCAAAGCTAGGACTAGTGGGAAAAACGACCACTACCTCCTCCGGGTCACCATATTCGGCGTCTCCCTTCTCAAAAGCGGCATAGTCCACATGATGAACATTCACAATTCTCGCCATCTAGAACATATATGAACCAAAATTTATCACAACAATATTATTATTACCTTAATAATTTTATCACAACAATATTATTATTACCAAAATTTATCACAACAATAAAGCTATGAGAAATTTTATAACCCTAACCCTAGCTCTAAACCCAACCCTAACCCCAACCATAACCCTTACCCTAACCCCAACCATAACCCTAACCCTAACCCCAACCATAACCCTAACCCTAACAAAACCCTAACCCTAGCTTACACATCTACAACAATAGCAACCACCTATGGTCAATAGAACAACATAACACATAATTATTTCTTCCTACTCCTATTTCTAGGGTTACAAGAAATATGAAGCAAAACAACCAAAAATCTCAAGAATTTAATTGGACAAATACGAGGGTAGCCATGGAGAATACCTTGAGGAATGGAGGGAGGTCGAAATCCACGGAAAAATCCCTCCGATTCGGTGGGATTTGAGAGGAAGGAGAGTAGGAGGAGAGAGAGACAAAGGAGGGGTAGCTCGGGCTCAATGAGTAAGAAGTGGGGTGGTGAAGGAGACTGCATGCGGGTGGCCCAGCCACTTATAATTTCAATACCATGGCGCCATGGTCTAGGGCGCCATGCTTCAGAACCACGGCGCCGTGACCAATGGCGCCATACATAACAAATGCGGGCCCGTCGTGCCACGCTGGAAAATAGCATGGCGCCGAGGGGTAGGGCGCCGTGCAATATAACCACGGCGCTGTGGGGGCGGGCGCCGTGAAAAAGGGTCAGATCGTGAAATTTTTTCAAACCCGGTTTATTTTGTGTTGAACTTCGCGAAAAAGGCCATTTTTGTCGTTTTTTACGCTCATGGAGGCGTCATGCGCGAGCTCGCCCAGACAGCGGTCGGCCATCGACAACAGCGATGATGTTGTCAGCTGCTTGTGTGCGGCCATGGACGACCACAAACTTTGCCGGCGACCCAGCCCGGCGACAGCACGGCCAGGTTTAGCCACGCATCTCGTGGTGGTGAGCTCCGATGCCGCACCTCGCCTCCGCCTCGGCGAGGGAGACATGAAAGGCAGCCCATCAATGCTGTCGGTGGCCGAGAGCCTCGCGGTTGGCGAGCCTCGAGCCATACAAACGTCTCCACCGGTGCACTTGTTGAGCAGCCTCGGTGGTATCCGAGATAGATGAGAGAGGTTGGAGGTTCACATCGGCGAACCCTAACCCCACCAACGGCGTCTCCATCGGCAAGCACTTCCATAGGCGTGATAGACTCGTGAACCGAGGTGGGGCTATATTTATACTTGGTCTTGATCATCATGCCATGCTTATCTACTCAGATTAATCTATATACTTTTTCATGACAAGTCCTACTACACGTGTTCCTTACATGCATACGTGGCATTGCTGAACAAAAAGGTGGTCAGTACGTTCTTCCCTTACATGCATACGTGAAAACAAAAGGTACCAGTACGTTCTTATCTCTTCGGTGATCTTATCCTTATCCATAAGAAAGATGTCGGCAAACACAATTTTTATATGATTATGTTCTTATCTATTGAGTGATCTTATCCGTATCCATAAGAAAAATGTCGACAGACACGGTTTTTATATGAATTCATCTTTTATGTTCCCTATGTGTTTATAAAAGTTCATTCAGAAAAAATTAGTAACGAATAAACATCTGTTAGTATGTTGAATTTACTTCACCTAGTTTCTAACAATTTTTGTATCATTTAAACGAAGATAATAGATCGGTGTAGTCAAGATTAAAATTAGTCGGATTATCTGTTATTTGTCTATGTGAGCTTGCTTGTGGCTATAAGTAGCCCAATAAAAGGGAAATATTTTTCTTAATCTTGCTAGGCGTAGCGCAGTATTAGGTAAATTAATATGACACTATATTATATTATCAAGGATGTAGTCTTGCTCGATCATGACCCTAGCTTTATTGCGAGCCAAAACAGCCTGAAAGAAGAAAAATGGAGAAGGATGAAAAATGCAATGGGATTCCTGATCCAGTAAGAAATCCCAATTTGGAGTTTGTTTTGCTAAGATTAAAATACTTAGGTAGGGTCAATCTACCTTCGAGGTTTACGCGTCCTAGTCCGAACCATTGGATCGATCAGAAGAAGATGCCAAGGGTAGATAGAAAGCGAACTGCCCTTATGTGGACCTTGCTTCTTCTTGAGGAACTCGTTCATCCAAGGGCTCGATATCAGTATTCTGAATGCACTTTCAAGTAGTATCAAGACTAGGGAAATTCAGAAAGTTAGTTGCCAATCTGAGAATGAATTTCCTGATGATATGAAGTCGTTCGTTTAGATGGAACTACCCAAGGAGCGCGAGATACTACTAACTCGAGACACTAAACTTCTTTCACTTTTATTGACTTTAGGCACTTCAAAGAATAAAACCTCTTAAAGACACCAAAAACTAGAATGCCTTCTTTTCTTGAAAGACCAAAGTGCTTTCACTTTCTTGCCTTTCCTAAGGATCTTATCTATAAAGTTAAAGAATGAAAGTATATAAATAAAGCAAACTCAGCCCGCACTTATAGTTCGTTGGCCCTCTCGCCTTGAGAGAAATCAAATTGTAGTAAAGTGGCGAGATCAATAGGTTTCCGGTTTGTGCGTCATATATGTTCTTGTTGTATGCGAGCAAAGCACTATTCTAATAAATACGTAGTTATGCCGACAGAAGTAGAATGCGCGCTAAGGGCAAAAAGACGAAGCAATTTCCTCTTGTTCGAGTGTTAAGCAAGCCTGTTGCCTCTTGTTGTTCTAGGGTCAGCAAGTAGGAAACAAGGCTTGTCATGTGTTCTGTTCCTGTCCCCTTCCAAGTTAGGGGATGGTTCATGCCTTTTGAAATGAGATTCTGAGGAAGAAACTCGCGCTGTATCACGAGTTAGTAGATCAATGAAGGGAACGATAGCTCAACTTGTTTTTATGAAGTCAGATTTCCCTTGTTCTGCACTTCGCAAGGGGATGACTTGCGCTTGCTGTAGCCTAACTTTTTCTAGTTTGAAAAGAAGAAATACTCCATCTGTTCGTTCTTGACTTAAGCAGTTCATGTTGTTAGGTTTCCTCAATCAAAGAGGAAGGAAGTATGATTCCATTCACTAGTTTACTGTTTTTTTTTTGCTTTGGTAGTCCGGGAGATACTGATTATGTCGGTACGAACAAGTTCGATTCGAGCAAACTATGGAGAAGTACAACATGCATGAATTAGCCATTGGAAATGGAGGTACAAGCGAGCAACTAAGTCGATTTCCTTTGTTTTTGGCAATAATGAAACTAGAGAAGCTGTTGTGAGCGACGGGAAGCCATTTTCAGAAATGTGTAGAAGGAGAAACATTTCTTTCCCTTCCTATTGTGTTTAGCAATGGGGATATAATATAGTTAAACATCCCGAGTTATATTACATGGAGCAATGGCCCCCCTTTTGGGCGCATGCTTCCCCTTCTCAGTCTCTTTCGCACTGTTTGTTCAATATGATCTAAGCCCTCATCCCTGGATGTCAGTAGCTGTTTATTCTTCGACGAGCTCGACTCAGATATATCTTCCGCCCGGGTGGCACAAGCAAAGAGAGACCACACTCTCTTTTCCGAGAGATTCTTTCCAAACTGGCTGGATAGCGAGTACTACTTTATTCATGGTACTAACCTCCCCTCAAGTCCCAGGAAGAGAGAAAGGATACCATATTACAAGTAGGTGGTTGCTTAGAGCTTATGGCTAAGAATGCCACCCGCCTTTATAGGCTACTTCAGTGTTTTGATAGAACTCAAGCGGTTGATATTGCTAAGGAAAACCATAAGAGTGGGGGATTGAATTTCCATGCAGGAGTATTGGCGTTGGCAAGCAAGTCAAGGAAAGAAGAGGAAATTCGAAGTTCCCTGAGTTTGATGGTACTAAGTTAGAAAAAGTATCCAATATGCGATAAATTTTTGCCAAATGAATAATATACTCACCCCATCCTAAAAAGGATGTTGAAGATTTATCTAAATTTAGATGTATCTATACACTAAATCGCGGCTAGATACATTCAAATATTAACAAGTATTGGCATCCTTTGGGACGGCAGTATTTACCGATTGGTTCACAATATTATAGTTCAATTCATATTTTTCAACTGTGTCAGGGAAGGCAGCTAGGCCGGGGAGGCCGACGAGGAGAGGCAGTGCCTCTATTCATGACATAAACCGTTTGTTAACACTCCAGAACCATTCTTTTGAACATACATTATTTGTTTTAAGACTTAATGAATTTTTTAAAGAGATGTTACAACACGACATGAATATTTTTAATGTCCGCGAAATAATTTTTTGGACGGTGAATCATGTTTTTAAGTTATAAACTTTTTCATTTTGTGATCTGAAACTTTTTCAAAAACCAATGAACCTTTGTACTCTAGGGGCATTAATTACGTTCGCTCATAGCTGGCCCATGTAGACGAAGAAAAGGAAAGGATCAGCCTATTATGGCATGTTCCGATGTTCAAATCTGTTGGAGTCTTGAATCCTAGTAGGTAAAAATAAAATTTCAAAATTTATGGGTGGGCCACGCCCCCCTTGCCCACCCTCTAGGTACGCCAATGGCGCCACCTGTACTCGTTCGGTCCCTGGTCCTCGTCTCGTTGACTTCTTCCTCAGGTGCTTCTCGTGATAAAATATTAACGCTCCAAAAATCCTAGGTCAATTTGAGTCTGAGAAGGTCCCTGAAACTTAAAAATACGCAAACAGGGTTTTCCTGTCCTGCAGAGTTATAACTAAAATAAAGAGGATCGATGGAAAATCTCCATAAAACATTATAAAACATAATTATAACAACTAATAACATTGTAATATGTAGGAAATATGCATCAATAAACTACAAAGATCATGCATGTATTTTACATGCATCAAGTGGTGGGAGTGAACAGGCGACTACACATTTTATAGTTCTTCTTTGCAATATAGGGGATAATTAACCTAAATGTATTTCTCAAGATTATGCAACTAGATGTGGGCAACCTATAAGGCAAGATACAATCTAGCTACACAAGATAAGAAAGGTAATAAGCTAGATACAAGTATGTAATGGGGTTGAGAAATAACCACACAATGGAGACGAGGATGTATCCTGAAGTCCCAATCTTTGGGGGTGACAGTCTCTGCCAGAGCAGTATGGTTACACAATGCCGACCAATAACCATAATGTATCACCTATTATCCTCTAGCCCTCATATAATGAAAGGTGTCTCGGTCCACTAAGTGGTTCCCTTAGAAGCAGCAACCTAACTTTCACAAACTTTCTTGGCGTGAGATCATGAAATTAATTGGAAGATCCCTAGCTCGCCACCAAACTCTATGCCACCAGGGCTAAGATCCATGCCAACCTCTTCCGTCTAGGGAGCCCAAACACCCAAGAGTCACAAGATCCACAATGGATAAGAAAGGGGAATCAAATTCCTTTGGTGAATCACTAGATTTGGATCTTCTCTTTCTTTCCCTAAATTATCAACAAGATTGGAGTACTAGAGTGGGAAATCTTGGAGGATTAAGCTCAAGACACAATGCAGGAGAGCGGATAAATGTGCCTAGGCACTATCATAAAGCTCAAGCACATGGTTAGTCCACTAATCATGTTGTCATCAACACTAAAACCCGCTAGGAAGGGAAATGCCCTTTTAGAGTCTAACATGGTAGTTTTACCTTGTTATCTATACTCAAAGTTTGGGTCATCATGTTTATGGTGAGCATTTTGTTGTTATGTACAACATTAGTGTTGCAAGTTTTCACTCTTCTTATCTATACAGACTGTGTGTCAAATTGACGAGGGTTGGCCTTGGCAATGTCCATGGATGATGGACTTAGGATCAGGGGAAAGAGGTGCGCTGGATGAACTCGACAGTTTTTCAGACAAACAAGGCAATCTGACAGTAGTAAAACAAACTAGGGTTACACGCTCTATTTTGATGGATCCTCCGCCGGCTCCCCCAACCCTTTTTATAGGAGGCTGGGTCTCAGAGTCCTGGTCGAATACAAATTCATAGACAATGTCAGTTTACAGTTTCCTTATACGAGTTTTTATTTATACAGACTACTCTTCGGATGCCTCCTGGGTCTTAATCTTTATGGGATTCTTCCGAATATAAACCAGGGGTACTAACGCCATGGGATCTAGCGGGAGTATCCATGTCAGTACCAAATAGTGTTTTCAGGGTTAACATACTTGAATTATTACCTCCACTTACATTGTTGTTCTAATAAATATATGACATTTATCTAATCATCTACACTTATTACCAAACTATACGTGTTACCTACTAAGTGTATACCTTTCATTGTACAGCTGGATTTCTACAATGTCGGTAATAGTTGTTTGGGTGAATATTTAAGTCATGAAAATTTAAATATATGTTGATAGTTTGTAAATTGTTTAATGAGAACTCTTCCATTATCAAAAAGTACATAGATAAGTTCATGGAAATCTAATATCTATGTTTCGTATCTTCATATATTTTACAGTAATTATTATCATTCTATCAGGACTTGGTCGAGCAAAACATCTTCCATCATTGTCTAGTGGTTGCAATGTAATGTATCTTATTTTATGTCATTTATTAAAGAACATAATACAATACCTGGATCAATCTGTTGGAATTATTTAGGCAATTCATGACAATAGCATAGTAATAAGTTCATCTCTTTCACTCACTTCGTCGGTCTCTTTTAGTCTATGGACCTCATCCTTACCAAGATTCTAGGGCCTAAAGAGAGAATTACAAAATTGCATCTATTTATGTAGAATGTTTTTTTTTCTTTTTAGTTACTTCTTCTAACACGAAGTATATGCCATTTATGTACTGCTACAACCTACATTATACTATCTTAACCGTCATGGTACACTACGATGTGCATAGCTTCATTGGTTATTTTATTTTTTCATCATGTTGAACTAAAATCTTATTTTATTTAGTCATTTTGTTTCAAATTAGTTGGAGTTATAGGATAGTCATAAGTTAAACTACTTTAACACCAATTTAATATCCTTGGATTCATCATATTATATATTATGTACTATGTGAACTTCATGTTGTGGATATTAGCACATTTTTTTATAAACTAGGTCAAACTTAGAGCAGTTTTACTTCGAACACGACCCATAACGTCAACTGATTTTGAATGGAGGGTAGGGCAAAATCATGTGGTAATAACAGATTTCACCTAGTCCAAGCAATGAATGAGAAATTTTATGTGTCCTCAATTTTTCACCTTGTAAATGTTTATATGTGTTTGCATCTAGTGTCAAAGAAATTGAAGTATCTTGGTAGAGAGTTTAAGAACATATAAGTATAAAAAAATCTTGAAAAACATTTATAGAGTACAATAGTATGAAGCTTACATTTCACTAAATAAATAATTCTACAACATATGAGGTCTCAACAAGTAATTTGAATTCGACCCCTTGTCTTGAGCTTTGCTAATTAGAGAAACCTTAGACCCCAATTAATTGTTATTGGTATTCTAGAAGTGTTGCTTACTCAAGTTTTGACTTCGGTTTGAATTCTTTTTGTTCTCTAGCATTGCGCACATATACGAATGGTGAAATCAAATTGGGATTTCTATTTTCGTGCCATCGGGTCCTTAGTTGTACTAAGTTTTCCCCAGCTCCTTAGTTTTTCCTCAGTTTTGTCCAAGCCCTTGTCTGAAACCCTCACAAGGAGCTTGGACGGGAGGAATCCCGTTCAGTTGACCGTTCCATGCTGATGAGTGGGGCCGCGTCGTGTGGGGCTGGTAGAAAGGGACCGCGTGGGACAGGACGAGACCGTGTTTGGTCATACGAGCGGAGCTGGGGCCGTAGCGTGTGGGGCCGTAGCGTGTGGAGCCGTGTGGGTCCGGGACGTGGGCACGAGTGGTTTCTGTCTCTTTCGCCCAGATTAGCAGTTTTCAATGCACCTTTTTTCCTCTCTCTCGCTCGATCTCATTCATTCTTGATTGCCCAAATTGGTAGCAAATCTAGAGCAGCTTCTCCTTCAGTTTTTTAACGCCATTCATTTCTTTATGCCTTCGTTTTTACCCAATCAGGTACTCCCTCCGATCCATATTACTCTTCACTAATACGGATGTATCAACCACTAAAATGTGTTTAGATACAACCACATTAGCGAAGAGTAATATGGATCGGAGGGAGTAGGAAATCTAGGGCACAAATCCAGAGAAAATATACGATAAGCTGCATATAGCAGCCAACATAGCATAGATAACAGTAGGGACCCATAACAGTACTACCGACCGAGATCCAACATAAGCTACATTTTACATAAATGGGATTAAGCTTGGAGGCTGCGCAGGTGAATCCCAAGTGCTTTGTGTTTGGCCATGAACGCATGCACGTTCACGGTCGTTCCAACTCTAGCGCCGCCAATGGCTCTGCCAATGGATTCGGCATGGTTCACCAGGCAGTTGAAGTCGGTGGCGCGGAGCCTCCTGTTGCAGAAGGGGCACCTGTAAACGCCTCGAGCAAAGTGGCAATCGTAATGGCCGGACTGCAGCCTCCTGAGGACGTGACGAGTCTTGGTGTGGAAGGACTCATCGTCGCTGTCGACATCGCTACTCTGCACCTGTCACGTAGCACCAAAGATCGAAAAATATGGAGTCAATTGCAGCGATGATGGAACAGAGAGTGAACAAAAGATCATGCATGATAATATGGGCACGAAAAAAAGAGGTAGCCTCAGTTACATTGGACACACTTATATCCAGGATTTGAGTCAGTGAACCAAAGATCATGCACAACAAATTTATACACACCAATTGTTCACTGACCAAACCCTGAATCAATTTGTGCCCAAATATTCATCATCATCGGCACAAATTAACCGGATGGGATTGATTACTCACATAAGTTAACCGAATCTTAAACAAAAGCAAATCACAAACACTAATAACGCAAGATCTAGAACTAGGAATAGACGAACCCTAATAACGCAAGATCTAACACGCAAGATCTAGAACTAGGAACAGACGAACCCTAATAACGCAAGATCTAACACAAAAGGATTGAACTAGGAACAGACAAACCCTAATAACGCAAGATCTAACACAAAAGGATAGAACTAGGAACAGACGAACCCTAATAACGCAAGATCTAACACAAAAAGGATTGAAATGGGATAAGAACAAGGGAACAAAGGGTTACCTCCTCGTCGTCGATGATGCTGGTGTCGTAGGGGTTCTCCGGGGCGACGTACGGCTCTTGTTCGTACGGGTCCCAATCGACGGGGGCCTGGACGGGGGCGGCGGCCGATGCGCCGGTGGCTGATGAGCCGGCGGCTACGTCGGAAGTAGCGACGGGGGCCTGGATGGGGGCGGCGGCCGATGCACCGGCGGCCGATGCGCCGGCGGCTATGTTCGAAGCAGCGACGGGGGCCTGGACGGCGGCGGCGGCCGATGCGCCGGCGGCTACGTCGGA
Source organism: Dactylis glomerata (assembly GCA_007115705.1). Classification (NCBI taxonomy): domain Eukaryota; kingdom Viridiplantae; phylum Streptophyta; class Magnoliopsida; order Poales; family Poaceae; genus Dactylis; species Dactylis glomerata. The sequence continues at coordinate 2,043,684 of QXEO01000964.1, read as the reverse complement.
AGCGCCGACAATGGGCATCTCATTCTTCTCCATCGCCGGGGTTTTTTCTTCGGGGTTTTTTCGACGCGAAGTGGAGAAGATGATGGGATAGGAGAGGTGGTTGCAGTGAGAATGAGAGAGTGGGCGAGCGTCGAGGGAGAGAAAGAGGGGCTCTATAAAGACGAAGGTGGCGTGTACCGCAACACGCGTCCGCTATGCACGGCTGCAGCGTGCACCGCGATACGAGGCTAACCCTTCGACGTTTGGTGTACTCAGTTCTAACCTCGGGTCTTATACAAAATTTTTATCTGTACTCAGTTTTCCCCTCGAGTACTTAGACTGGAAAGTGCAATATACTCAGTTCTACCCTCAAGTAGCTAGTCAACAGAGAGTCAACAAATGAGATTAACATAGCTAATTGAGTCATTTCATGCGCAAAAAAATCCAAAAAAAACATAGTGGCACCTACTCATGGAGTCTTCCTACGCAACCTGCCACCTAGGAAACCTTAACAAACATAGATAAATCAAGTTTTACCACAAATTGCCACTTCTCAGAATCACTAGTAGCTTTGAAGATGCATGGTTTTCCACTCAAACCCCTTTGCAAAATATCTTCCCCAAAACATAGTTTGTCTAAATGAGGCCATAATTATCACACTCATGTATATTTGAATTACAAATAATTTGATGTAGCCCAATATGAATTATATTGTACAAAACACGCATTTTTCATTTTGTAATTCTTTTGTTTGAATCCCTTAGTCTATTTACTATTTACGTGCCCTTGGTTTCTTAGTACTACTCAGTTTTGCCCTCAAGTACTGTCACAAATGCTTACAGAAGCCCAAATTTATCCTGATTGGTTGAGCCATTGTCACACGGATCGACTCCACCAACTGTTGACCCACTAATCTAACGGGCAGTATACCCCTCTCCGTCTCTTCGTGGCCACCCCTCTCTCTCTCTTCGTGGCCACCCCTCCCTCTCTCTGTCGGTGGATCAACGGTTGGTGGAGTCGATCCGTGTGACAAGAGACATACATTTATGGATTATTTTGCCACGTAACTATATTCCCTCTATTTATGCATTATTTTCCATGATTTAAAAATGTTAAACTAAAAAGTGGTATAATTTTGGTGTAAACAAGAGACATACATATTTGCGGATTTCAGTGAATGGATTATTTATCACCCCTCTAACAATTATCAACTATCTTTAGCATTCCTTTTCTTTTAGGGAATATAGTTTTGGTAATTTGAAATGGCCCAAAAGTGGTATAATTTTGGTAGAAACATGAGACATACATATTTGGCATATTTGGGGGATTTCGGTGAATGAATTATTTATCACCCCTCTAACAATTATCAACTATCTTTAGCATTCCTTTTCTTTTAGGGAATATAGTTTTGGCAATTTGAAACGGCCCAAAAGTGGTATAATTTTGGTAGAAACATGAGACATACATATTTGGCATATTTGGGGGATTTCGGTGAATGGATTATTTATCACCCCTCTAACAATTATCAACTATCTTTAGTATTCCTTTTTTTTAGGGAATATAGTTTTGGCAATTTGAAACGGCCCAAAAGTGGTATAATTTTGGTAGAAACATGAGACATACATATTTGGCATATTTGGGGGATTTTGGTGAATGGATTATTTATCACCCCTCTAACAATTATCAGCTATCTTTAGCATTCCTTTTTTTAGGGAATATAGTTTTGGCAATTTGAAACAACCCAAAAGTGCTATATAATTTTGGTAGAAACATGAGACATACATATTTGGCATATTTGGGGGATTTCAGTGAATGGAATATTTATCACCCCTCTAACAATTATCAACTTTCTTTAGCATTCCTTTTCTTTTAGGGAATATAGTTTGGGATATAGTTTTGGTTATTTGAAACGTCCCAAAAGTGGTATAATTTTGGTATAAACATGAGACATACATATTTGTGGGATTTCGGTGAATGCACTATTTGTCACCCCTCTAACAATTATCAACTATCTTTAGCATTCCTATATTCCCTAACACTTATTTTTTTTGGTAATTTTGGTGAATGCACACACTAACTTTGAAAACAACTACAAGTACATGTAACTGAATAATGGATTTGTAACAAGGGATCCCTTGTAACAACTTCTAGCGCCTGATGAGCAATGATAAGAATCCGATCGCAATTATACAACAAAAAAAACAACCAGCCATCAGATTAGCTTGCTTCTTCAACTCGATCAGCTTCCTTAACTGCTTGTTCATTTTCTTCAGTTCTCCCTTCACTTCCACCAGTTCTGCATTGGGAGCATTAGGCATAATCAGAACGGCTCCTCTCTCCGCCGCATTCTCTACATCAAGTCCCCCCTCCCAAATTGCGCTCCCCAATAGCGCCAATTGATTCCTGCAATTTAAGCCTCTGAACGTACACATCGATCCACTCGAAATACCTGCATTTCTTCAGGATCTGAAAACAACAACGTGAACCCTAAATCCCAAATTTGGGAGAATAACAAGAAAATCGAGAGAAAACAGAGCAATTGGAGCGAGATCTAACCTTATCCCCCTCTCTATATGGCAAGCTCTCACATGCAAGGAACTCACATCTACGGTTGCCGTTGTCGTTCGTCTTACATATCGACCGCTTCAGAGGCTCCTGGCGTGGGCAGTCAGGGCATCTTGTCAAAGGCATGGGTCCATACTGCGGCCATGAAGAACGGAAGGTCGAAGAGAAACTAGACATCACCCGCCTGCTGGAGAAGGGCTGCCGCTGGCGGAGAAGAAGAACAATGGGGCGCGGGGAAAGAAAGGGGAAGCAATGGCACGGGCACGGGCGCGGGGCTGGCTCGGGCTCCCATTTCGCAACGGTCACCTGGGTAAGCTGTGGGTCCGGCGCGCTAACGTGGACAAGTTGTGGGTCCCACGATGATCTGGATAAGTGGAGACGTGTCCACTGCGGGGCACCAACAGCGGCCCCACTTGCCAGCACCAACCAACGGTCAACTAAACGGGATTCCTCCCGTCTGAGCTCCTTGTGAGGGTTTCAGACAAGGGCTTGGGCAAAACTGAGGAAAAACTAAGCGGCTGGGGAAAACTGAGCACAACTAAGGACCCGAGGGCACGAAAATAGAAATCCCAATCAAATTATCCTCCATTAGCTTTCAAAACTACTAGTTCAACTATAGTAGTCACAAACCAAGTAGTTGCAATGCGATTAATCTTGGTTACAACACAAGACGTTGGGCAATGAATCTTGAGCTGTGCTCGAGCTGGAGGATTGTTTGATTCTATCTGGTAGCAATTGGAGTTGACATGTTTCTCATCAAGATATGTATGTCAATGTGGAAAGAGAAAAGGCGGGCATGAATTGACTGATTTTACCATGTCCAAAGTCAGTTGTGTCACTGGCATGCGGAGACGTAATATGTGCGGTTTACATGTCACTGGTAATGGTGGCCATCGGGCCGGGATTTTTAGGGCCATCCCGAGGCATGGGAAAAAAGCCCGACATGAAACCTCTCCCAACACATACTATTTTAGGCCCGGCCTGGCACGAGGCCTGTAACGGGTTGGGATTTTTCAGAAACTCGACCTATGGGCTAGCACAAGCCCGACCCGATAAATTTTGGGCCTAGTCCGGCACGGGCCCAGACCGGCATAGCATGGAAAAGCCCAGAAAAACGGCAGAGTGAGAGTTGAAAACTTAAAATTTCGAATGGGGAGAGGGAGCATCTGTGGCATAATGCTGATTTATTTTTGTTTTTCTTGATTTTTTCAAGCCAAAACAGCTAAAATAAGTGAAAACAGGAAAAAATAGATCTTATGGGCCTAATAAGGCCACGCAGTGCTTAACAGGCCTGCCATGCCTTCGGGCCTTGCTGCGTGGTTGACGTGGAAGCAGATTGTCCTTGTGCGTGGTGAATAACCAGCCCGTTGGAAACCCCAAGAGGAAGGTATGATGAGTATAGCAGCTAGTTTTCCCTCAGTTTAAGAAACCAAGGTTTATCGATCAGGAGAGGAGAGACAAACGACTGAAGGTGATGCGGAACCTGCACACACACAACCAAGTACTTTGTTCCCAACTTGCGATGAGGTTGTCAATCTCACCGGTTTGCTTGAAACAAAGATTATGAGCGTATCGAGTGGAAAACAATATAGTATGCGAGTAAAGTAAACAGTGCGAGTAAAGTAAACAGGTGATAGCAATATGATGTAAATAGGACCGGGATCCACAGTTCACTAGTGGTGTCTCTCCATAGATAAAATAACACATGCTGGGTAAACAAATTACAGTTGGGCAATTGATAGAATAAAGATAAACGTGATATGTCAAGAAGATCACTATGAGATTTACTCTGGGCATTACAACAAAATACATAGACCGCCATCCAACTGCATCTATGACTAATAATCCACTTGTGGTGAATCAATCCGAGAACTCCACAAGTATTAAGTTGCGAACAACAGATAATTGCATTAAGCAAAGTGTGTAATGTAAACAAAGCATATGCCCTTGAGCATATGAATGTTGTTTTCTCCCTAGTAGCAACAGCACATCTACCACCTTAGAGGTTTCTGTCACTCCCCCAGGTGAAATAGAGGCATGAACCCACTATCGAGCATAAATACCCCCTCTTGGAGTCACTAGCAACTACTCGGCCAAGATAGCTACTAACAACGGAGAGCATGCAAGATCATAAACAACATAGAGATAACAAAAGATATAATTTAGTACAACAACTTAATCATAAACACCAATATTCATCGGATCCCAACAAACCAAACATGTAGAATTACATAACGTTGATCTCAATCATGTAGGGCAGCTCATGAGATCTAAACATGAAGCACATGGTGGAGAAGACAACCATCTAGCTACTGCTATGGACCCATAGTCCAAGGTAGACTACTCACTCATCGCTCCGGAGGCAAGCATGGCGATGAAGAAGACCTCCGGTGGCGATTCCCCTCTCCGGCAGGGTGCCGGGAAGAGCTTCTAGACCCTCCCGATCTTCGGGTCGACGGTGGCGGCGGATCGCGATGTGTTCTGGAAATCTGATCGGGTACTTAGGTTTTTTCCGTCGGGGGGTCTTTATAGGCGAAGGGGTGTCGTCAGAGGAGGAGCCAGGCGCCCTCACGCGGGGCCCGCGCGGCCAGGGGCCTGGCCGTGCCACCCCTGCGTGTGGGGCCCTGGTGGCCCCCCTCCTACTCTCCTTCGGATCTCTGGAAGCTTCCGGGTAAAATAAGACTTCAGGAACTTGTTTCGTCCAATTCCGAGAATATTTCCTGTGTATCACTTCTGAAACACAAAAACAGCAGAAAACAGGAAACTGGCACTGTGGCAACTCGTTAATAGGTTAGTTCCGGAAAATGCATAAAAGTGCCACGAAGTGTAACGAAACAATAGGCAAATGGTGTAAAAACAAGCATGGAGCATCAAAAATTATAGATACGTTGGAGACGTATCAGGCCTTCAGGCGCCCGGAACAGTAGCCGTCCCGGGCTTTTTTATATTTTTGTCCCATGGGCCTCCCAGCCTGGCCCGAAAGGAATCGTGCTGGCCACGAGTGATACGTCTCAAACGTATCTATAATTTTTGATGCTCCATGCTTGTTTTTACACCATTTGTCTTGTGTTTCGTTACACTTCGTGGCGTTTTTATGCGATTTCCGGAACTAACCTATTGACAAGATGCCACAGTGCCAGTTCCCTGTTTTCTGCTGTTTTTGTGTTTCAGAAGTGATACACAGGAAATATTCTCAGAATTGGACGAAACAAGTTCCTGAAGTCTTATTTTTCCCGGAAGCTTCCAGAGATCCGAAGAGGCGAAGGAGAGGGGCCACTCCTGACGACGCCCCTTCGCCTATAAGAAGCCTCGGGACGGAAAACCCTGGGAGAATCGGCAATTTTCCAGAAAGAGTTCCGTAGCTCCGCCGCCGCCACCGACGAATTTCGGGGGACATAAGTCTCTGTTCCGGCACCCTGCCAGGACGGGGAAGTGCCCCCGGAGCCATCTCCATCGGTCTCCATCGCCTTCTCCGCCGTCTCCATCGACCTCACCACCATCTCCATCAACCTTGCTGTCTCCTATGATGAGGAGGGAGTAGTTCATCCCCGGGGCTGAGGGCTCTACCGGTAGCTATGTGGTTCACCTCTCTCTCTCTCCCATGATGTGATCTTTATGTGATCGTGAGCTTTGTATCATGTTGAATAAGTAGATGTTACTCTTCTTCATTATGTGTACTCTAGTGTGTTATTAAAGTAATCTATTCGTCCTACCATGGTGTAACGGTGACAGTGCGTGCATCATGGTGGTACTTGGTCTAGGCTACGATTGTGATCTCTTATGGATTATGAGAATAATTATCACTATGATAGTATTGAAGTGATCTATTCCTCCTTTCATGGTGTAATGTTGACAGTGTGTGCACCGTGTTAGTACTTGGTCTAAGTTGCAATAATATCTATCTTGAGTTGTGATTTGATTTGGATATCTCTATGAGTGGTGTTTGTCAAGTACTTGATGAACTTTGAGGAGTGCTTCGTAGCCCTACGCAATGATTAGTGTTATTCAATAGGAGAGTAATTCAGAGTACCATAGTAAAGAGAAGTTATCTATTGGTTCAATTATGTTATATTTGTTGGGAGTGTGTCCACTAGTGAAAGTATGATCCCTAGGCCTTGTTTCCAAGCATTGCACACCGTTTACTTCCTGTTTTGTTACATGTTTGCTCGCAGCGATATTTATTTTAGATCATATTTGCTACTTATAATCATCACTACTACTTGTATTTCACTATCTCTTTGCCGAACTAGTGCACCTATACATCTGACAAGTGTATTGAGTGTGTTGGGGACACAAGAGACTTTCTGTATCGCAATTGCAGGGTTGTTTGAGAGGGATAGCTTTGACCTCTTCCTCCCTGAGTTCGATAAACCTTGGGTGATCCACTTAAGGGAAACTTGCTGCTGTTCTACAAACCTCTGCACTTGGAGGCCCAACACTGTCTACAAGAACAGACGCGTGCGTAGACATCAACGAGCCAGGCCGTGCCTGTCAGAAATCATGCCCAGGTCATGCTGGGCCAGCCCGATGGCCACCCACTGGCATGTGCGTTCACATGATAATGAAGTCAGCTAAAGTTAGCAGCCCCAGAGTCACCGAGTCTCATGCCATTGCCAACACAGCAACCTAGGTACATCCAACACCAAGTATCAGCGGCTTACCTAAACCGTATGCATTGCATTCGCATTCCTATTGTTGCTTCGTTATTACGATAAAGTTTTTTCCGATAAAGAACATATATTAATATCAGGAGATACCAATTACATCTAGCCTCTGCAACAACGCATTGCCTAGCAACATTACGGATGCACACATAAAAAAAGAATTACAGAAAAGAAATGTCCCGCTACAGTGATCTGTTCCTTCAAACAACAGTTCTACCCTTGCATACCGCTGCTTCAAGTCACGGATCGCCAAGCCAATTTGTAATCACCACCCAGACTTCCACTTTTTGCTAGTCCTCAGATCTCAGTGTCCGTGACATTCTCCGCCAACACCGTGGAACGAGAACATGCCCCATGATATTAACAGCCAGCAAAGCTTCGATGTGCTCCCTATGAAACCAAACGGTCGGAGAAAAAACATGGGTGCGCACGACCGAATCCCACCCGATCCAGCAATCTCCAGGCATGAATCGCCTAACGGAGTTCGCCAATGGAGCCTTCCGGAATACGCCACTTCCACCAGATCAATGAAGATAGGCATCAAACAGATCTTTGTCTTGGCGTGAGAAAAATCTTAGGACTGCCACCATTATTCAATCCAAGCTAATAATCCTCTCGCCACTAGCCGGAAGTAAAGGAGAAGATGGTCATGCTCATTGCCAAAGCAGCCGCTAGGACCTGCGCGTCAGCGTCGCCAAGGAGATCCTCGGATCCACGTCTCAGCGTCGCCACCACAACACCTCCTCCTGTAACAACCCAAATCTTTGTAATCCATTTCCTATGAATTAAAATACCAAATTTTGGACCAACAAAAACTTTCCCACTCATATTGCATGCATGCATGTATGTTCTATTATATGTATTTTATGATTTTATGTGTGTTATTATGTGTTGTGCAATAGTTAGTTAGTTCTAACTTAACCAACAGAAGCATTAGAGAAGAATTATAAGAGCCAAAGAAACCAGAAACAAAAGAAAGAAAGAAAAAGAGAAGAAAAAGATGATCTAGAAATTATTATTGACTACCCTACTTTGGACACTTAGAATAAGAAATCTGTAACTCAAGTAAAGGTGTGGTCAGTTAGTTGAGCTTGACCAAGTTGCACATTAACTTGACCAAGAAGTTTCAAACCAAAATTCAAAGTATAACCTAACTCAAACTTCTGCCAAACTTTGAATCTGATTCAGCAACCAAACCCCAATTTCAAATACAAATTTTTGCAAAACATGTTATTTCTTCAGAGCAAAAATAGTTCTGGAACCCTTGTCCAATATCTTGACAAACCACAGTGGCCGTTTTCAAAATTTCGAAATTCAAATTCTTGCGGGCATTGTGTCGAACACCTGGGGGCAAAAATCCAGAAAATCGGAGCTACTGTGGCAAACCCTGTTCTCGTTCGTCTTGACCCTGTAGCCATGCTCGTGGACGTCTCCGCGGTCGAGCCCAGCCCCCTCTGCCCCGACCCGAGCCGTGAGAAATGGAGGAGAAGAGGAAGAACGCGCCTAGGACCCCCTCTCTTCTCCCTCTGCTCTCTGCACGTCGCCGACCGTCGTGGCCTCGCCAGCGCCGACCCACAGTGCCCCGACGCCACGACAGAACCCCGCAAGCACGCTCGCAAGGCCGCCGCGCCCGGTGTTGCCCGTGCTCGTCGCCAGAGCACCCTGCGCCGGCCACCTACTGGACGCCACGGCCCCCGCCCCTCTGGCCTATAAAAACTCCCTCCGAGCAAACGAACGAACTCACCCCACTCCCAGCTACCTCACAGACACCTTCTCTTCTCCTCGCTCGCTCTCGTTCGATGTAGCCCTCGACGCCGGCGAAGCTACTGGACGCAGGAGGCGCCGCCGCGTTCGGCCTCTGTTGAGCAAGCAGACGCCGGGAAGTGGAGGAGGAGTGCTGCCGGAGTCTTTTCCGCCCTTCGCCGTCAAGCCCTGCTTCCTCTACGCGCGTCGCCGTCGCCGTTGTCTTCTTCTCTGGATGCCGGTGAGCCCCCTCCCTCGCCGTCGAACACGACGCAGACGCGCCGTTGGATTAGAATCCAACGGCAGCGTACCGGTTCGGGTGACTTAAGTCACCTGACGCGTAGGCCCCACATGTCAGTTCTGATTTCAAACGTTTCCCGCCGTGCGAAGCGGTATTTGGGCCGGCCCGTTCGGGTTCTGTAGGAAATAGGCCCAGTTCATTTAGAATCGGTCCGAAACGTTTTTTATTTATTTCCCGCTCATTTTGAATTATTTAAAATATGTTTCAGATATGATTTTCAAACTTGAATTCCAAGAGATTTAGAAATCCATTTGTAGCAAATAAATATGCGTTGGAAAGCTTAGGAAATAATCTACCCTCTGAAACTAGTTAGAATTCAATTTAAGTTAGGGATTTAATTCAATAAGAATAATGTGACCATAGCCCTATTAATCTTAGGAAAATTCTAGAAAATTGTTTAAAAATCCTAAAATCTGGAAACTTGGTTTATGAGCTCACTAGTTAACTTGTTTACTGTTTAGCTCAACCCTAATCAACTAAAACCTTGTTAGTGCTATCAATTAAACTCCAATCCAATCATAGTATGTAGCATGAAATGATAGATCTCTAATATACACTTAGATTAGTTTCTCCCTCAATACAAATTTACTTAATTAATCCCTCCCCACTTGAACTAGCCCTAACATCCTTAGTTAAATACCAATACTTAAAAAGTAAACCACACATGGCACATGATAAGAAAAGCTAACTTACCCACTTAATGAAAACTTGCAACACAACTCAATAAAATCCAACACGAATTCTATTGTTTGAAAACAAGTATGTGTGCTTGGAGTGTTGTTAGTATTGTGTGGTGATTGTGTGTATTGTGTTTATTCGTTATTAGACGCTAGTGTTGCTGAGGAGGATATTGAAGGGGAATTTTATCAAGAAGAAGAAGACTACCCCGAACACTTTGCCAACCAAGGCAAGCCATCTTTTGAATCATACTCCCCATGCCTAGTTTTACTATTGCATTCTACTTGTTTTAAGTAAATTGCATGATTGAATTGCTAGAGTAGAATGATAGATGTGTAGTGATATCTTGCTTAGCAAGAGCATCAAGCTGAGTTTATCCAACCCTATTTAGTGGTAACATTACTCAATGTAGTGGCTTAGTCGCTAATAAAATTGAGGCCATCTCTAAGTGGAACCCCATTTGAACTTGGTGACTTGAACTTGAAAACTTGAATTGGAGATTTCTCCTACATGATGGTTTTATGAAGGAAAATAATCTTGACTAAGGACTATGGAATGTATTTGCTAAATGATAGTAAGTGATGTACCATGTGAGCCAACCATTACCGTACGACCACACTACCCCTAAATGGGAAGGGGCTTAGTACGTAGTTTGTTTACCCTAGTATGGGAGGCCTTGTATCATCCTTTATAGAAGTGCACCGTGCGCGGGTACTTCTGAACCGGGTGGAAGATTTCCATTCATCCAGCATCCTGGAGCGGGCAAAACTAGAGACGCCGGAACGGAGATGTCCGTGTCTCGGGCTCTAGGAAAGGATCCTATACTAGAGTGAGCAAGTGAAAGAGTTTGTTTGATTATCTGAACCTCGCATACTTTGTGTATGACGATCCGTGGATTTCTCCCGGCAGATGTATCGAATCTTGTGGGTAAAGTGTACCCCTCTGCAGAGGTTTCAAAACTATTCGAATAGCCGCATCCTCGGTTATGGACAGTTGGCAAGCTGTACTTGACTTGTGTCAAGAATGATAATAACTTAGGGTGAAATTGGTGAATGACTTGACTTGACATTGATGTTGACACACTTGAAGTTTCTCTTTAGATTGAACTTAGAGAACTAAACCTCTTTTCTACCAATGAACATTCTTGGGAAATAAAACTAGCTTTTTGCAAATAAACTTAGTGCTTAGTCCACCATATCAAACTTGCATATCTACTTCATCATTCATTTCTAAGATGGTTTGCGAGTGCATCCAATGTACTCATGGCTGTGTCCCTGGCTATCAACTTGGCCAGACTATGGGGCAGAGTATCCGGAGGAAGGTTATGAAGAAGAGTATCAGAACTAAGATCTTCTACTGAGTCGCCATTCCTGTAGGGTGAAGGCATGGACCCGAAAATGTTATTTCCGCTGCTATATTGTGTTGTAATATGAACTTGGTCACTATGACCATTGTATTTGAACCATCGTATTGTAATGTCTATGGAACTGGTTACCAACTACGTTATGTGTATCACAACAATGATTCTGGGATTGTGGTGGAATGCATAACGGGCACTTCGAATTTGTTATAAATTCGGGGGTGTTACACCTCCTCCACATGCCGCCAACCCCGCGACAGTTAGAACCTGTCAGGTCTGAGGCCTGACTAGCCCCTACCATCGCGTTGTAGCGTCATGTTTGCAGATGCCCTCCGACACAAGCCCCAGCCACAGATCGGCCAGGAAGGTCCGACGCACCCATCAGCGTGACTTCCGGGAAGGTGGGCCGCAAAACCCAGATCATGCCTGTAGGCGCCCTGCCAAGCTTAGTGGCACGCATTGGGCAAGCAGGGCCGGCAGCGCCCAGATCAGGTCCGCAGCGCCTAGATCGGCCTGCCAAGCAGCCCATCCATAGGCCTGCAGCTCCCACCGCTAGAGATCCTGAGACCCGCCCGCCAGGCCACCATTGTCGTTGTCCTGCTGACACCCTGTCGTCCTGGCCGCAAGAGCCGCCCGTCGCCACCTGGGCCGAGCCCATCTTCTGGACACACCGCCACCGGCCGGGAGGCCCCACCCCTCTCTCTCCAAACACGCGGGAAAGGGCATGGCCACTGCCGCCGGCACCGCAGGGGCTTTGCCCAGCGGCCGCGCCAACGGCGGCGGTGGGGAAGAGGGGAGAGGGCGGCCAAAGGTAGGGTTTCTCTCATTCGCCGCCTATCGCTCACGGGGAGCGAGATTACAGTGAGAAGGCATTATTGTTCTATTCTTCTATCATACGCGTAACAAAGAGAAACACCAAATTCTTGGAGCAACTGTTTGAATTCTCCAGAGAAAGTTTACAATAATTGAAAAGAGAGAAAATGTATAAGAAAAAAACACGATCTATTTCTCAAGATGTATCTGATGAAGTCTTACATCGGATTTACATGCACTTGTTTCGTTATTCCAAAGCTCATTAGATTTATCAATCCATTTCCTCCGCTAAAGCGACGAAGCAATACACTAGTAGAAAATAGGGCTTTCGTTTGGGGCTGCAAAAGGCTTTAGCACCGGTTGGCTTACGAACCCAGACTAAAGGGGTGCTTTAGCATCGGTTCGAGCTGCCAGAAAGCTAAATGGAGCCCGTGGAGCTCTAGCACCGGTTCGTTAGGAATCATTAGCACCGGTTCGTGCCATAAACCGGTGCTAAAGGTGTCGCGTCTGCCGCGTGGCAGGCGCCAGATCTTTAAGACTTCCCTATTGCACCGGTTTAGGGCATGGACCGGTGCTAAAGGTCCTGCCTATAAATACACCCACCCACCAGCCATCTCCTCTGTTTTTTTCTGTGGAAGGTGTGAGAGGGGGTGTGCTAGTTTGATTTTTCCCCTACGCACAAGAGGTGTTTGATGAAATTCCTAAGAGCATGATGCTACTTAAGCTCACACAAAATAAAAATGATATGAGGTGCCCGAGCAATACTTAGGTCTTGTCCTCGTTCTTTCCTCCTCGATCGAGGTTAGCAACTCTATCCTTTCATTTGTCATTGATACAAATGCATGTTTCGATATACAGTGGTCATTTCACTATGTATGATGTTCTGTAATGGTATTGGTAAACCTAATTATATGATGCAGATGAACCAACGACAATGGATGTACGGTGACCGACGCACTTCCGAGTTCATTGAAGGTCTTCGTAATTTTGGCGATGTGGCTCGGGCAAACATTCAGAATGGTTGTATGTGTTGTCCATGTGTTGAATATGGGAACAAGAAGGAATACTCTTCCTGGAAAATCCTTCACTCCCACCTTCTTCGAAAGGTTTCATGCCTAGCTATAATTGTTGGACCAAGCACGGAGAAAGAGGGGTTATAATGGAAGACAATGAAGAAGAAGAGGATGATGATATGTACCCTGAATACGGTGATACTGCAACGGGGGAAGCTGAAGCTGAAGGGACAGGAGAAGCTGAAGATGAAGAGGCATCAGATGAGCATGATGATGATCTTCATCGGGCCACCGTTGATGCACACAGAGAAGCAGAAAGTGTAAATGAGAAGCGGAAGTTAAAGGGTATGTTAGAGGATGACAAAAAGAAGTTGTACCCAAATTGTGAAGATGGAAATACAAAGCTCGGTACCACACTGGAGTTACTACAATGGAAGGCAGAGACTGGTTTATCTGACAAGGGATTTGAGAAATTACTGAAAATAATGAAGAAGAAGCTTCCAAAGGATAATGAATTGCCTGACAGTACGTACGAAGCAAAGAAGGTTCTCTGCCCTCTAGGATTAGAGGTGCAGAAGATTCATGCATGCATTAATGATGGCATCCTCTACTATGGTGAGGAGTACGAGAATTTGGAATCATGCCCGATATGCACTACACTGCGGTATAAGATCAGACAAGATAACCCTGGTGATGTTGATGGCGAGCCCCCCAGGAAGAGGGTTCCTGCCAAGGTCATATGGTATGCTCCTATAATACCACGGTTGAAACATCTGTTTAGAAACAAAGAGCATGCCAGATTGTTACGATGGCACAAAGAAGACCATAAGAAAGACGCAATGTTGAGACACCCCGCTGATGGGTCGCAGTGGAGAAAAATTGAGAGAGACTACCCGGACTTTGCAGGCGACGCAAGGAACTTAAGGTTTGGTCTAAGTACAGATGGCATGAATCCTTTTGGGGAGTAGAGCTGCAGTCATAGCACCTGGCCTGTAACTCTATGTATCTATAACCTTCCTCCTTGGTTGTGCATGAAGCGGAAGTTCATTATGATGCCAGTGCTCATCCAAGGCCCGAAGCAACCCGGCAATGACATTGATGTGTATCTAAGACCATTAGTTGATGAACTCTTATAGTTGTGGGCCAAACCAGGTGTATGTGCATGGGATGTGCACAAATAGGAGCCATTTGACCTACGAGCATTGCTTTTCGTAACCATCAATGATTGGCCTGCTCTTAGTAACCTTTCAGGACAAATGAACAAGGGATACAATGCATGCATGCACTGTTTAGATAAGACTGACGGTATATATTTGGAAAAATGCAAGAAGATTGTATACTTGGGGCATCATTGATTTCTTACGACCATGCATTCCGTAAGAAAGAAAGGCAAGCATTTTAGAGGTGTGGTAGATCACCGGCCAAAGCCTGAACTCTGTACTGGTGATGATTTATTTGATATGGTCAGGGACCTAGAAGTAATCTTTGGAAAGGGTCCTGGCGGTCAATCTGTTCCAAATGACGTCGCTACCGGACACACACCCATGTGGAAGAAGAAATCTATATTTTGGGAGCTTGAGTATTGGAAAGACCTAGAGGTTCGCTCTTCAATCAACATGATGCATGTTACGAAGAATGTTTGCGTTAACCTACTAGGCTTTCTGGGCATGTATGGAAAGACAAAAGACACACCAGAAGCACGGGAGGATCAGCAACGTATGAAAGACCTAAACAACATGTATCCACAGAACAAGACGGATAAAGGGCGTCACTTAAGTCCTGCCAGCTACGCTCTTACCAAAGCAGAGAAGGAAATCTTTTTTGAAGTCCTTTCAAGTATCAAAGTGCCATCTGGCTTCTCATCAAATATAAAGGGAATAATAAATATGATAGAGAAAAAATTCCAAAACCTGAAGTCTCATGACTGTCACGTGATTATGACACAGTTGCTTCTGGTTGCATTAAGGGGGCTTCTATGGGAAAATGTTCGCGTACCTATTGTTAAGCTATGTGCATTCCTCAATGCAATATCTCAGAAGGTAATCAATCCAGATATTCTGCCAAGGTTACAGAAGGATGTGGCCCAATGTCTTGTTAGTTTTGAGTTGGTGTTCCCGCCATCCTTCTTTAATATTATGACGCATCTCCTGGTTCACCTTGTCGAAGAGATTGCCATTCTCAGTCCTGTATTTCTACACAACATGTTCCCCTTCGAGAGGTTCATGGGAGTCTTAAAGAAATATGTTCATAACCGTGCTAGGCCAGAAGGAAGCATCTCCAAGGGCTACGGAACAGAGGAGGTCATTGAGTTCTGTGTTGACTTTATCCCTGACATTAAGTCCATTGGTGTTCCTGAATCGCGGCATGAGGGGTGACTAAGTGGAAAAGGCATGCTAGGAAAGAAATCAATGTATTGTATGGACGGGATTTCTTTCACTCAAGCACACTACACAGTTCTACAAAGTTCCACCTTGGTGGCCCCGTATATCACTGAACACAAGAATATTGTATGCTCCCAACACCCGGCTCAGTCTGACTCCTGGATTACACATAAACATATGGCTACTTTCGGCGGTTGGTTGCCGACACATCTCATAAATAACAACATTTTTGGAGATCAGATGTACTTGTTGGCCGGGTCATCATCTTCAACTATATTGACTTTCCAAGGGTACGAGATAAATGGGAATACATTCTACACGATCGCCCAAGATAAAAAGAGCACCAACCAAAACAGTGGTGTCCGCATTGATGCAACAAACAACAACGGGCAAAAGGACACCTATTATGGTTACATAGAGGAGATATGGGAACTTGACTATGGACCTTCTTTTAAAGTCCCTTTGTTTCAGTGCAAATGGGTCAAGCTGGATGGAGTAGGGGTAAAGGTAGACCAGCTGTATGGAATGACAATAGTGGATCTCAACAATCTTGGTTACAGAGACGAACCATTCGTCCTAGCCAATGATGTGGCTCAAGTTTTCTATGTGAAAGGCATGTCCTCCAAACCGAAAAAAGAAAACATAAGGCAACGAATACATATTATGATGAACCAAAACGTCACATAGTTCTTTCAGGGAAAAGAAACATCGTGGGAGTTGAGGATAAGACAGACATGTCAGAAGATTATAATAAGTTTGATGAAATTCCGCCCTTCAGAGTGAATATTGACCCAAGCATCGCGTTAAATGGTGAAGATACTCCATGGTTACGACCGAAGCGATCCTAATCAAGGGAGATACGCGAGGGGGGGGGGGGTTCATGGCCTCCAAGGCATTTTAGGTCACCATATGTATTAAATGTGCCAATTGATGGCAAACATCAAACATGATAGCTCATTTTGTGAAGGTTTTTTTGTGATGTTTGCAATTTTCCAAGTTTAATATTTTTCCTTGCAACTATAACACACAATATGACACCACGCGAAGGTTTCATATTGTTTGGATTATTTTTTAAATTCTTATACCCGTTTGAAATTATATTCAAAATGGCGGGCATGAAGATTCATAGCCCGAGGTTGAGTCTCGCTAGACTTGCGGTGGATCTCTGATAAAACAACATATTGTGAACCTAAAAATGATTTTTACAAAAAATCATGAGCATTATATCATATACATGTAGTTCAAACCTAGCGGGCCTCCTGCCGAATCGACAGGAATTTGTCTTTTTCATGAGGTGTGGACGGAAAGGTTTCAGATGCACCGGCTGGGGAATTTTCCATCTAAGGTGGTCTAGTATTTTTGAAAAAAAATTTGATAGCAATGTGAAACTTTAATTTGGTGGTTGCTTCACAAAAAAAACTTGTTTTTGGCATCTAAAAAATGGAAAATGGTTTTTCCATGCGATGAAAAGGGAAACTTCCTTCTGCAACATCGTAAGCATTCCCAAGATGCGATCTCCCATCGTCTCTCCAGCCACGTCTTTGACCTAGCCGCCGCCTCTTCTCCTCCTCATCCATAGCTTGGTTCCCCCTCCTCCAGCCGGCCTTGCCGGCGTCAGGAGGGGTGGGGAACCCGATCTATGGGTGAAGTTTTCAATAAATATAGTATTTTTACAAGATTAGATTAGGGTTTGGTAGCCATCTTCTCCTGGCTTCTACGCCAATAAAGATGTCATCGTCTACAATAAGTGATCTTCAGGCCTTCGTTCAACGATGAGATCTTCTTCTCGGCGTCAATGGTGGTGTTGTTAGATTACAGTTCTATAGGTATGGTCTTTCAGATCTTACTTCTTCAAGTCGATTTTGGAGTTTTCTCATGGTTGCCGCGAGGAGGATTATCCTCTCAATATTTATCCCGGCTGCTACGTCCTCGACAATGGTGATTCGTACACTCGGCTCTCCAGCGGCGTCGACCAGGCAGTTCGGTCTCTTTTCCCTGAAATACTGGTGTTGGTACTCTTGCCGACGTTGGTTACTTGTTTTAATGGCTGCGTGCGTGCACGTAGCCTTGGCATTGCGGCTCAAATATAAAAATATGGGAGCACCTCTATTGGTATTTGCAGGTATATGGTATGATATCTATGCCATTATTTTTTGGCTGCCTTCGGAAAAATACGAGATTGTGTCATGGAAGAAGAAGAGTTTGAAGATCTCGAAGATTAGCTCGTTTTCTTTTAGACTTTATTTTGTAATAGTTGGAGTCAGCTCTACCATGTACTATTTATTATTATAAATATATGTGGTATTATTTCAAAAAAAGCATTCCCAAGATGCACATGTGTGCACAATATGGGCACATTATCACAAACTATGCCTCGATTCTAGACATAACATTGCTCATTTGGCCTAAAAGCCATGAAATATCGAACATGATAGCTCATTTTGTGAAGGTTTTTTGTGATGTTTGCAATTTTCTAAGTTTAATATTTTTCCTTGCAACTATAACACACAATATGACACCACGCGAAGGTTTCATATTGTTTGGATTATTTTTTAAATTCTTATACCCATTTGAAATTATATTCAAAACGGTGGGCATGAAGATTCATAGCCCGGGGTTGAGTCTCGCTAGACTTGCAGTGGATCTCTGATAAAACAACATATTGTGAACCTAAAAATGATTTTTACAAAAAATTATGAGCATTATATCATATACATGTAGTTCAAACCTAGCGGGCCTCCTAGCGAATCGGCAGGAATTTGTCTTTTTTATGAGGTGTGGACGGAAAGGTTTCAGATGCACCGGCTGGGGAATTTTCTATCTAAGGTGGTCTAGTATTTTTGAAAAATGTTTTGATAGCAATGCGAAACTTTAATTTGGTGGTTGCTTCACAAAAAAACTTATTTTTGGCATCTAAAAAATGGAAAATGGTTTTTCCGTGCGATGAAAAGGGAAACTTTCTTCTACAACATCGTAAGCATTCCCAAGATGCACATGTGTGCACAATATGGGCACATTATCACAAACTATGCCTCGATTCTAGCCATAACATTCCTCATTTGGCCTAAAAGCCATGAAACATCGAACATGATAGCTCATTTTGTGAAGGTTTTTTGTGATGTTTGTAATTTTCCAAGTTTAATATTTTTCCTTGCAACTATTACACATAATATGACACCACGCGTAGGTTTCACATTGTTTGGATTATTTTTAAAAAAATTATACCTGTTTAAAATTATTTTCAAAACGGCGGGCATGAAGATTCATAGCCCGGGGTTGAGTCTCGCTAGACTTGCGGTGGATCTCTGATAAAACAACATATTGTGAACCTAAAAATGATTTGTACAAAAAATCATGAGCATTATATTATATACATGTAGTTCAAACCTAGCGGGCCCCTACCGATTTTAAAATGTTTGCAAGCCTACTAATTTTAACAAAATAATTTTCAGCATTTCAATGTGTTATTATTTAATAGATATTTTTTCTAATAAACATTTTGATATGCTATATGTATTTTTCTGATTTTTAATTATTTTACAACATTTTATGGAATGTTGATCATAGCTTCAATATGGAATAAGGCGGGAACAACCAAAAATTTAAAAAACATTTCAAATGCCCCTTTAGCACCGGTTTGTGGCTCAAACCGGTGCTAAAGGGGGTGGCGGTGCAGTGCCCAGCAAAAGAACCTTTAGCACCGGTTCCTGGCACGAACCGGTGCTAAAGGTCAGAGCTTTAGCACCGGTTGGTGGCTTCAACCGGTGCTAAAGGGTCTGTAGCACCGGCTGAAGCCACCAACCGGTGCAAAAGGTCCCTCCTTTATAACGCATCATCCCCTTCCTCCTCCCACATCGCCCAAACTGCTAAGTCCCCACGCTAGAAGCTCTCAGACGCCGGCAGGCTGTCCGATTTTTCTGCCGCCGTCGAAGATCGCCAACCGTGCCGCCGATGACGTCGCACCGCCGATGCTCGCACACCGGCCCGCACACCCGCACCGACACTCGCGCCCGGCCGCGCCGACACCCGCGCTCGCGTCGACACGCCATCGCCGCTGCGCCGGCCCGCCCGTGCCCGCCCGTGCCCGCTCTGCTGCCGACGCTCGCGCCACGCCAGCCCACGCCGAGCCCCTCGCTGCTGCCGGCGGTTCCTGATGCGGCACAGTGTTGATGTAATTTCACCATCCAGTTGGGAACCCCAAGAGGAAGGTATGATGAGCACAGTAGCAAATTTTCCCTCAGTAAGAAACCAAGGTATGTCGAATCCAGGAAAAAGCGAAACTCAAGAAGGTGATGCTGGCTAGCTTCGCGATAGCTCTGGACAATTTATAAGGCGCCTCGTCCAGTGCTTTGCTTTGCCAGCTACAACGCGGAACCTGCACACAACACAACCAAATACTTTACTCCCAACTTACGATGAGGTTGTCAATCTCACTGGTTTGCTGTAAACAAAGGAATGAGCGTATCGAGTGGAAAACAATAGTAGTATGCGAGAAAGTAAACAGTGCGAGTAAAGTAAACAGGTGATAGCAATATAAAGAAAATAGGACCGGGGTCCATAGTTCACTAGTGGTGTCTCTCCATAAGATAAATAACAACATGCTGGGTAAACAAATTACAGTTGGGCAATTGATAGAATAAAGATAATGTGCATATGTCGAGAGGATCACTATGAGATTTACTCTGGGCATTACAACAAAATACATAGACCGCCATCCAACTGCATCTATGACTAATAATCCACTCGCGGGGAATCAATCCGAGGACCCCTTGAGTATTAAGTTGCAAACAACAGATAACTGCATTAAGCAAAGTGTGTAATGTAAACAAAGAATGTTGTTTTCTCCCTAGTGGCAACAGCACATCTACAACCTTAGAGGTTTCTGTCACTCTCCCAGATTAAATAGAGGCATGAACCCAACTATCGAGCATAAATACTCCCTCTTGGAGTCACTAGTATCTACTCGGCCAAGATAGCTACTAACAATGGAGAGCATGCAAGATCATAAACAACATAGAGATAACATAAGATAATATTCAGCACATCAACTCAATCATAACACCAATATTAATCGGATCCCAACAAACACAACATGTAGAATTACATAAAGGTAGTCTCGATCATGTAAAGCAGCTCACGAGATCTAAACATGAAGCACATGGTGGAGAAGACAACTAACTAGCTACTTCTATGGACCCATAGTCCAAGGTAGACTACTCACTCATCGCGCCGGAGGCAAGCATGGCGATGAAGAAGACCTCCGGTGGCGATTACCCTCTCCAGCAGGGTGCCGGGAAGAGCTTCTAAACCCTCCCGATCTCGGGTCGACGACGGCGGCGGATCGTGATGTGTTTCTGGAAAATTGATCGGGTACTTAGGTTTTTCCCATCGGGGGGTCTTTATAGGCGAAGGGGCAGTGTCAGAAGTGGACCAGGGGCCCCTCACCATAGGGCGACGCGGCCAGGCCCTGGGCCACGCCCCCTGGTGGTGAGGCGCCTCCTGGCTCCATTCCGTCTCCTCTTTGGTGTTCTGGAAGCTTCGTTAAATATCTGGATGTTCGGCTTTTGTTTCGTCCAAATCCGAGAATATTTCCTGTGTAACTTTTCTAAAACACAAAAACAGCAGAAAACAGGGAACTGGCACTGTGGCATCTTGTTAATAGGTTAGTTCCGGAAAATGCAAAAAAACGCCCCGAAGTGTAACGAAAACTAAGCAAATGGTGTAAAAACAAGCATAGAGCATAAAAAATTATAGATACATTTGAGACGTATCAGCATCCCCAAGCTTAACTCTTGCTCGTCCTCGAGTAGGTAAGTGATAACAAAAGAAATAATTTTTGAGGTGACATGCACCTACACAATCTTGACCATATATGTAAGCGTTGTGCGCTGGGATCAAAAGAACTTAAAACATGGGCATGAAAGATATAATCTTGATAGAAAAAACTTAGCAACCATGTTATAACATGAAAAAGAACACAAACAAGAGATCATGAAAATGAAACAATGAAAGTCAAACATGTGTTCAAATCATAAGGAAAAAACATTCAAATGGTTTTCAGCTTGTCCATCATGAGAGAGCAAAACATAAATGCATAGGACACCTTCAAGTTTAAGAGGGCGACTAGATACAAATAATTTAAGAACAAGTGAAACCAACATCATGAATCAATCAATGAAAACTTTGGGACAATACACATTACACTAAGAATGACAACTATGCTCTCTTAGACGGTGCATAAAGATAGAAGGTGGTGACTCAACATAAAAGTAAAAGAAAGGCCCTTCGCGGAGGGAAGTAGTGATTGCAAGTTTTATAAACCTTCAAAAATTATGGTACTTATTAGCTTTGACCTCCCATTGCCCCCATCATAGGCATCTTGAATGGTTAGAGTTAATGCGAGTATAATTCTGAAGCATATGCTTGACAAATCATAAGTTGAAAACCTCGTGTCCCGTGAAGTACGAATACCCAAACCTCATGCTACTCGACTTAGAGTTCTAAGCAAGCTCTTGTCATTGTAAATATATGTGTATCATCGAGAACCGCCAATGGGGTACCACCTGCCCGATGACATGGAACAAGCCCACATCAAAATGACAAGACAAACAGACAATGAACACCTCGATATCTCTTTTATTTACCATTGGTATAGCTTTTTATTGTGAGATGCGTCGTCGAATGTCCACTATGGGCATGCTGTAAATTTCCACCATGAATTATGCATGGCTTAGATTAGCAGCCCAGGCGTTTCCCTAACACATATAAAAACTCTATGATCCCGCAAGATTCCCAACTTATTTCACATCGCGAGTATCCATAAACAAAAGATCACGATATCAACTCAAATGAAAGATAGTGCAATGTTGAAAGCTTGCCCCATGACGGCATGGCTGGGCTAATTTCAAACTTACAACTTGCAAGCATAACAACTCAATATAAGAGAGCCACAATGTCAAAATTTTAAAGCGAGAAAAGTAAAGTGTGCCATCAGGTTCGTGAGAGCTTTACTGACCAATTTTTGCATAACACCAAAAAGAGTTTAATTTGAAGGATAGATAAAAGCAAGTCAAATGTACTTTGGAATAGCAAATTGCTAATAGGTATGTATGGTGGACACATTGGAATAACTTGGTTTTTAGGAGTTGGATGCACGAGTAGAGCTCATACTCAGTACAAAATGAGGGCTAGCAAAAGACTGGGAGCGACCAACTAAGAGAGCAATAACGGCCATAATCATGCAGAGCGACAAAGCAACATTAAAAGAAGCATAAGATGGCATCAAAAGTCAATAACTTAATGATCATAGAGGCAATGGCGACTTTGTATGAGTCTAACATGTGTGAGCATGCGCCAAGTCAACCCAAATAAAGCATCAAGGAGAAAACCAAAATAATGCTTCCAAATAATAAAAACAACGCATGATTTTTTCAAAGGCTCATTAAACAATCTCAGTCATTTGAGACAAGTGATGCTACATAAAAACTACTAAGCATACTATCAAAAAGACATCAAGCACGACATGCAAAAGCCTAGGCCGCAGTCTACACAAGCTCCTTTTGTACCACTTTTTTGCATGAAACTTTTTCTCTTTTCCAACACCATTCGAGCCTTTTTGAAACAACTCTTTTGATGAAAACCAACATGGATCAGAGGTAAAAATACACCTTGATGCAAAGATATAACAAGATCTGAACACAAATCAAGGCAAAAATCAAAAACTAAACGCAGTAGCAGAAAAAGAGAACACTCGTTGAACGATAAGAGTGAAAAACGGAGTGTTCTTGGCAAATGAAAAGCAAGGCAACTTCTCTAAAAGAAATTTGTTGGGGTTCAACTATTTATTGCAGCAAACAAAACTAAACAAAACTGAAAACTAAAACAACTGACGCTCCCAGAAAAACGCATAGTGCATGAAGCAATAAAAATATAGTGTGTTGAAAGGTGACCTGATTTTTACCGATGAAGAAGGGGTGCCTCGGGGGCATCCCCAAGCTTTGATGCTTGTACCTCTTGGATATTTCTTGGGGTACGTGGGCATCCCCAAGCTTGAGCTTTTGTCCATTCTTCAACTCATCTCATCATTCTCCAATCCCTACACTTGAAAACTTCATACAAAACTCAACACAATTCTATTAGCAACATTAGTGTAAGTATAACAATGAATCAACCCTTTTTTGCTTCAGGTTTCAACTCAAAACCACCACATATAAAGCATATACTACTGTAGAAACTTCCCCAAAAGTTCCGTGATCAAAAGAACTCAAAAAGAAAGCGATCGAGTGGCAAACACAAATAATGGCAGAAATCTGTCAAAACAGAACAGCTGATAAAGGTCAAATTTTTAGAGGGTTTTCTGTTGCTCAAATCAAAAAGTGTTAAACTAATGAAAGTTTGGATATAACCTGGGGCATATGCACAAGAAATCGCAGGTCCAAAAGATATACTGAGAATTTTCACGAATTTTTACGGTGCAGCACCAAAATCTGTTTCAGGACAGCAACATCCCCAAATCTTACCTCACTCAAATTAGAGGCTTCTCTTGGCACAACACCAAAATAAAAATAATAAGGAGAGGTCATTACAATAGTAATAACTTCCAAGACTTAAATAAAAGAAAAAGAACTGAAAGTAAACATTGGGTTATCTCCTAAGAGTGCTTTTCTTTAACGTCTTTGAGCTAGGCTCAGTAATTTGAGAAGATGCTTGCATAAGAAATATGAATTGAAGCAAAAGAGAGCATCAAGGAGCAAATATAAAACACATTTAAGTCTAATCCACTTCCTATGCATTGGAATCTTGTAAGAAAATAAATCAAAGAAGCATATAGTAACAAGCATGGGTAGATAAAATAAAAGCAACTTTAGAACTTTTAATATAAAGAGAGGTGTTTTAGTAACATGAAAATTCCAACAACCATATTTTCCTCTCTCATAATAATTTTCAGTAGCATCATGAACAAACTCAACAATATAAATATCACACTCACCCTCCTTTGTTAAGCATGGAGGGCGATCAAATAAGGTATTAGTTAAAGAGTTACTCTTATTGGGTGGTAGACATGGGTAGCTCCATTCTTCCCCCTCTTGATCATCACTCTCCTCTTCTTTTTCATCCAATGAGCTTCCAGTTTCAGCAATTTCTTCTTCCATAGGCTCCTTCAAGGCATTAGTCTCTTCCATTGGAGAGCATCTATTGAGATATTTAAGAATATAGCCATTTTCTTCCTTGTAATTATCAAAGCAAAATTTAAGTATATCATAAACCTCATATTTATAAGGTGCATCATCAGTATTTTCAAGAAAATAAGCAAGTTCGAATGCACCCTTCCAAGCAATAAATTCTTCAATTTGTTCCACATCATAAAAGTCATAATTTCCATTAATACAAGAAGATATGGTAACATCATCATTATACTCACATTGAAAAGGGAGGTGTTTATACCTCCTACAGCAACAAGATTTATCAAAGCAATAAGTAACATTATAAGTAGAGCACACATTTATAGCAATGATATACAATTTATCAATTTGTTCCCATAAGTGTTTTCCTTTTTGTGACAAGCGGTGTTCCTCATAATATTTTTGTTGCTCTTCCGTGAACCCACCTTGCCAAAAAGATTTAGTTTCAAAGAAACCAAGCATTGATAGAAAGCATGATAAAGCAAGACAATAACAGACCAACAAAAATAACAACTATAGTAGGAACTAATTTTTTTGTATTTTTGATAAAACGATGCAAGCAAAAATAAAGTAAAGCAAAACTTAAAACAAAGTAAAGGATGTATGTGCAAAACTCCCCTTGCAAAAGTTTTCTTTTTCCCCGGCAACGGCGCCAGAAAATTAGCTGCTGGCGCGTAATTGATGTGGGAAAATGTAGTTGATGTCGGAGCTTCTTCTTCTTCAATCCCCGGCAACGGCACCAGAAAAGAGTCTTGATGCGGCACGGTGTTGATGTAATTTCACCATCCAGTTGGGAACCCCAAGAGGAAGGTATTATGAGCACAGTAGCAAATTTTCTCTTAGTAAGAAACCAAGGTATGTCAAATCCAGGAAAAAGCGAAACTCAAGAAGGTGATGCTGGCTAGCTTCGCGACAGCTCCGGACAATTTATAAGGCACCTCGTCCAGTGCTTTGCGTTGACAGCTGCAACGCGGAACCTGCACACAACACAACCAAATACTTTGCTCCCAACTTACGGTGCCTCGTCCAGTGCTTTGCGTTGACAGCTGCAACGCGGAACCTGCACACAACACAACCAAATACTTTGCTCCCAACTTACGATGAGGCTGTCAATCTCACCGGTTTGCTGTAAACAAAGGAATGAGCGTATCGAGTGGAAAACAATAATAGTATACGAGAAAGTAAACAGTGCGAGTAAAGTAAACATGTGATAGCAATATAAAGGAAATAGGACCGAGGTCCACAGTTCACTAGTGGTGTCTCTCCATAAGATAAATAACAACATGCTGGGTAAACAAATTACAGTTGGGCAATTGATAGAATAAAGATAACGTGCATATGTCGAGAGGATCACTATGAGATTTACTCTGGGCATCACAACAAAATACATAGACCGCCATCCAACTGCATCTATGACTAATAATCCACTCGCGGGGAATCAATCCGAGGACCCCTTGAGTATTAAGTTGCGAACAACAGATAACTGCATTAAGCAAAGTGTGTAATGTAAACAAAGCATATGTCCTTGGACATAAGAATGTTGTTTTCTCCCTAGTGGCAACAGCACATCTACACCTTAGAGGTTTCTGTCACTCCCCCAGATTAAATAGAGGCATGAACCCAACTATCGAGCATAAATACCCCCTCTTAAAGTCACTAGTATCTACTCGGCCAAGATAGCTACTAACAACGGAGAGCATGCAAGATCATAAACAACATAGAGATAACATAAGATAATATTTAGCACATCAACTCAATTATAACACCAATATTCATCGGATCCCAACAAATACAACATGTAGAATTACATAAAGGTAGTCTCGATCATGTAAAGCAGCTCACGAGATCTAAACATGAAGCACATGGTGGAGAAGACAACCAACTAGCTACTGCTATGGACCCATAGTCTAAGGTAGACTACTCACTCATCATGCCGGAGGCAAGCATGGTGACGAAGAAGACCTCCGGTGGCGATTCCCCTCTCCGGTAGAGTGCCAGGAAGAGCTTCTGGACCCTCCCGATCTCGGGTCGATGACGGCGGTGGATCGTGATGTGTTTCTGGAAAATTGATCGGGTACTTAGGTTTTTCCCGTCGGGGGGTCTTTATAGGCGAAGGGGTAGCGTCATAAGTGGACCAGGGGGCCCTCACCATAGGGCGGCGCGGCCAGGCCCTGGGCCACGCCCTGATACGTCTCCAACGTATCTATAATTTTTGATGCTCCATGCTTGTTTTTACACCATTTGCCTATTGTTTCGTTACACTTAGTGGCATTTTATGAATTTTCCGGAACTAACCTATTAACGAAGTGCCACAGTGCAAGTTTCCTGTTTTCTGCTGTTTTTGTGTTTCAGAAGTGATACACAGGAAATACTCTCGGAATTGGACGAAACAAGTTCCTGAAGTCTTATTTTACCCGGAAGCTTCCAGAGATCCGAAGGAGAGTAGGAGGTGAGGGACTAGGGCCCACACGCATAGGTGGCGCGGCCAGGCCCTGGCCCGCGCCACCCCCGTGTGTGGCAGCCTGGCCCCTCCTCTGACAACGCCCCTTCGCCTATAAAGACCCCCCGACGAGAAAAACCTAAGTACCCGATCAGATTTCCAGAACACATCGCGATCCGCCGCCGCCGTCGACCCGAAGATCGGGAGGGTCCAGAAGCTCTTCCCGGCACCCTGCCGGAGAGGGGAATCGCCACCGGAGGTCTTCTTCATCGCCATGCTTGCCTCCGGAGCGATGAGTGAGTAGTCTACCTTGGACTATGGGTCCATAGCAGTAGCTAGATGGTTGTCTTCTCCACTATGTGCTTCATGTTTAGATCTCATGAGCTGCCATACATGATTGAGATCACCGTTATGTAATTCTACATGTTTGGTTTGTTGGGATCCGATGAATATTGGTGTTTATGATTAAGTTGCTGTACTGAATTATATCTTTTGTTATCTCTATGTTGTTTATGATCTTGCATGCTCTCCGTTGTTAGTAGCTATCTTGGCCGAGTAGTTTCTTGTGACTCCAAGAGGGGGTATTTATGCTCGATAGTGGGTTCATGTCTCTATTTCACCTGGGGGAGTGACGAAAACCTCTAAGGTGGTAGATGTGCTGTTGCTACTAGGGAGAAAACAACATTCATATGCTCAAGGGCATATGCTTTGTTTACATTACACACTTTGCTTAATGCAATTATCTGTTGTTCGCAACTTAATACTTTTGGGGTGTTCGGATTGATATCCCCGGGGGTGGATTATTAGTCATAGATGCAGTTGGATGGCGGTCTATGTATTTTGTTGTAATGCCCAGAGTAAATCTCATAGTGATCTTCTTGACATATCACGTTATCTTTATTCTATCAATTGCCCAACTGTAATTTGTTTACCCAGCATGTGTTATTTTATCTATGGAGAGACACCACTAGTGAACTGTGGATCCCGGTCCTATTTCCATCATATTGCTATCACCTGTTTACTTTACTCGTACTGTTTACTTTACTCGCATACTATATTGTTTTCCACTGGATACACTCATAACCTTTGTTTCAAGCAAACCGGTGAGATTGACAACCTCATCGTAAGTTGGGAGCAAAGTATTTGTTTGTGTGTGTGCAGGTTCCACGTTGCAGCTAGCAAGCAAAGCTTGGACGAGGCGCCATATATAAATTGTCCGTTGCTGTCGCAAACTAGCAAGCATCACCTTCAGTCGTCATTGTCTCTCCTCTCCTGTTCGATAACCTTGGTTTCTTCAACTGAGGGAAAACTTGCTGCTACACACATCATACCTTCCTCTTGGGGTTCCCAACTGGCTGGTTATTCACCACGCACAAGGATCGTCTGCTCCACATCTACAAAGGATCAGCAAGCTTTTTCTGGCGCCGTTGCCGGGGAACGCAGAAGAATAATCTCCCTTGTCAACTGGGCGCCATCAAACAGCAGCAGCTTTTTCTGGCGCCGTTGCCGGGGAGGAAGAGAAGACTTCTGCGAGGGGAGTTCTTCGCACACACATTCTTTTCTTTGTTTTATTGTTTTGCTTTACTTTATTTATTTTACCTGCATTGCTTTTTATCAAAAACCCAAAAAAAATTAGAATCCTTGGTAGTTGTTTTTACTTGTTTACTTTCGTTTTGCTAAAATGGCCAATCCTGAAAACATCAACTTGTGTGACTTTACTAGCACAAACAATAGTGATTTTATCTGCACTCCTATTGCACCACCTGCTCCTGCTGCAAACTTTTATGAGATTAAGCCTGCTTTGTTAAAAATTGTTATGGATGAGCAATTTTCTGGTGCTAGCAATCAAGATGCTGTAGCTCATCTCAACAGTTTTGTTGAGCTATGTGAGATGCAGAAATATAAGGATGTTGATAGTGATATTATTAAGCTCAAGTTGTTTCCTTTTTCTTTGAGAGGAAAGGCTAAAGATTGGTTGCTGTCTTTGACTAAGAATAGTATTGATTCATGGGCTAAGTGTAAGGATGCTTTTATTGGTAGATACTATCCTCCTGCTAAGATTATATCGTTGCGTAGCAATATTATGAAGTTTACTCAGTTTGATAATGAACATGTTGCTCAGGCTTGGGAAAGAATGAAATCTATGACAAAGAATTGCCCCACTCATGGACTGACTACTTGGATGATTATCCAAACTTTTTATGCAGGACTGAATTTTTCTTCAAGGAACCTACTTGATTCAGCTGCTGGAGGCACTTTTATGTCCCTTACCTTGGGCGCCGCGTCAAAGCTACTCGACAACATGATGGTAAATTATTCTGAATGGCACACCGAGAGAGCTCCACAAGGTAAGAAGGTAAATTTTGTTGAGGAAACCTCTTCCTTGAATGATAAGATTGATACCATTATGGCTATGCTTGCTAATGATAGGACTCATGTTGATCCTAATAATGTTCCTTTGGCCTCTCTGGTTGCTCAAGAAGAGCATGTTGATGTTAATTTCATTAGAAACAACAATTTTAACAACAATGCTTATAGGAACAATTTTGCTAGTAACAATTATAAGCCGTATCCTTCTACCAATGGTAATGGTTATGGTAACTCTTATGGTAATTCCTACAACAACACTAGGGCCGCGCCCTCCGAGCTTGAGGTAATGCTCAAGGACTTCATCGGTAAGCAAACTGCTTTTAACAAATCTGTTGAGGAAAAGTTAGGCAAAATTGATATTCTTGCTTCTAAAGTTGATAGCCTTGCTCATGATGTTGAACTTCTGAAATTAAAAGTGTTGCCTAATGATGTGAAAGAGAACAATGTTTTTGCTACCGCTAATGCTATCCAAGTTGGAATTGATGAAAATATTAGATTGTTAGCGGAATTGCATGCCAGGTGGGAAAGAGAAGATGAGATGGCTAGAGAGATGAAGGTATATACTATTACTACCTCTAATGATGTTGCTCCTACTGGTAGCAATCCTCTTACTTTGATTGGTGTAGAGAAAACTCCCGCTCCTTGTGTTAAAAAGCCTAAAACTGCCAAAACTTTTTCTCAAAAGAGTGCTGAAATTTTTCGGAGTGTGGGAGATGATAGCTCTATTTCTTTTAATGATGGCTGCAATATATCTGAAGTAATTTAGTTTTTGCAAAAGCTTGCTTTGACTCCCAATGCTAGTTCTTTAAATATTGCTTTTACTAAGCATATTACCAATGCTCTCATAAAAATTAGGGATGAAAAGTTGAAGCAAAAAGCCTCTGTTCCCAAGAAGTTAGAAGATGGTTGGGAACCCATCATTGATATGCATGTTAATGGTTATGATTGCCATGCTTTATGTGATCTAGGTGCTAGTATTTCTATCATGCCTAGAAAGATTTATGACATGCTTGATTTACCACCGCTTGAAAAATGTTATTTTGATGTTCCTATTGCTGATGTTGCTAAGAAGAAACCTTTGGGAAGGATTAATGATGTTCTTATTGTGGTTAACAATAACCTTGTTCCCGTTGATTTTCTTGTTATGGACGTTGAATGCCATGCTTCATGTCCTATTATTTTGGGAAGACCCTTTCTTCGAACTGTAGGTGCTATCACTAAAGAAAGGTATGGAACACTTCCCTAAGAAAAGAAAGAAATTACTTTTTGACTCTATTCTTAGAGAAAATTATGATCTTGATGCTTCATCACTTGATATTACTTGATTCGCAATTTTCTGCGCCTAGCTCAAAGGCGTTAAAGAAAAGCACTCTTGGGAGATAACCCAATGTTTTCTTTTCAGTAATTTTTCTTTTATTTGAGTCTTGGAAGTCATTACTACTGTAATGACCGCTCCTTATCTTGTTTATTTCGTTTTTGTGCCAAGAGAAGCCTCTAATTTGAGTGAGGTAAAGATTTGGGGATGTTGCTGTCCTGAAACTGTTTTCGGTGCTGCACCGTAAAAATTCGTGAAAATTCTCTGTTTATCTTTTGGACCTGCGATTTCTTGTGAATATGCCCCAGGTTATATCCAAACTTTTGTTAGTTGAACAATTTTTGATTTGAGCAACAGAAAATCCCTCAAAAATTCGACCTTTGCCAGCTGTTCAGTTTTGACAGATTTCTGCCAATATTTGTGTTTGCCACTTTATCGCTTTCTTTTGAGTTCTTTTGATCATGGAACTTTTGGGGAGGTTTCTACAGTAGTATATGCTATATGTGTGGTGGTTTTGAGTTGAAACCTGAAGCAAATAGAGGATTGATTATATGTTATGCTTACACTAATGTTGCTAATAGATTTGTGTTTAGTTTTGTATGAAGAAAGTTTTCAAGTGTAGGGATTGGAGAATGATGAGATGAGTTGAAGAATGGAAAAAAGCTCAAGCTTGGGGATTCCCATGCATCACCCCAAGAAATATCCAAGAAGTACAAGCGTCAAAGCTTGGGGATGCCCCCCAGGCACCCCTTCTTCATCGGCAAAAATCAGGTCACCTTTCAAAACACTATATTTTTATTGCTTCATGCACTATGTGTTTTTCTTGGAGCGTCAGTTGTTTTAGTTTTCTTAGTTGGTTTAGTTTGTTTGTTTTCTGCAATAAATGGTTGGACTCCAACAAATTTCTTTTGGAGGAGATGTACTCGTTTTCATTTGCAAAGAACGCTCAGTTTTTCACTCTTATCGTTCATCGAGCGTTCTTCTTTTTCTGCTACTGCTTTTGGTTTTCGTTTTCGCCTTGATATGCGTTCAGATCTTGACATATCTTTTCATCAAGGTGTATTTTTGCCTCTGATCTTTATTGGTTTTCATCAAAAGAGGTGTTTATAAAAGTTTCAAATGGTGTTGGAAAAGAGAAAAAGCTTTGTGCAAAATAGTGGTACAAGAAGGAGCTTGTGTAGACTGTGGCTTAGGCTTTTTCATGTCATGCTTGATGTCTTTTTGATAGTATGCTTAGTGGTTTTGCTGTAGCATGACTTGTCTCAAATAACTGAGATTGCTTAATGAGCCTTTGAAAAAATCATGCGTTGTTTTAATTGTTTGGAAGCATTATTTTGGTTTTCTCCTTGATGCTTTATTTGGGTTGATTTGACGCATGCTCACACATGTTAGACTCTTACAAAGTCGCCAATAGCCTTCATGATCATTTAGTTTTTGACTTTTGAGGCCATCGTATGCTTCTTTTAATGTCGCTTTGTCGCTTTGCATGATTATGGCCATTATTGCTCTCTTAGTTGGTCGCTCCCAGTCTTTTGCTAGCCCTCGCCTTGTACTGAGTATGAGCTCTACTAGTGCATCCAACTCCTAAAAGCGTAAAAGAAAGGCCCTTCACGGAGGGAAGCAGTGATTGCAAGTTTTATAACCTTCAAAAATTATGGTACTTACCGGCTTTGAGCTCTCATTGCCCCCATAATAAGCATCTTGAATGGTTAAAGTTAATGCGAGAACAATTATGATGCATATGCTTGACAAATCATAAGTTGAAAACCTCGTGTCCCATGAATTTTCCATTGTGTCCACCATACATACCTACTAGCAATTTGCTATTCCAAGTAAATTTGACTTGCTTTTATTTTCTCTTCAAATTAAACTCTTACCAGTGTTGTGCGAAATTCGGTCAGTAAAGCTCTCACGAACCGGAAGGCACACTTTACTTTTTCCTGTTCTTAAAAATTTGACATTGTGGTCTCTTATGTTGAGTTGTTATGCTTGCAAGTTGTAAGTTGGAGACTAGCCCAGCCATGCTGTCATGGGCAAGCTTTCAACATTGCACTTCTTATTTGAGTTGATATCGTGATCTTTTGTTTATGGATGCCCGCGGTGTGAAATGAATTGGGAATCTTGTAGGGATCATGGAGTTTGTATATGTGTTAGGGAAACGCCGGGCCGCCAATCTAAGCCATGCATAATTCATGGTGGAAATTTGCAGCATACCCATGGTGAACATTCGACGACGCATCTCACAATAAAAAGCTAAACAAATGGCAAATAAAAGAGATGTCGAGGTGTTCATTGTCTGCTTGTCCTGTCATTTTGGTGTGGGCTTGTTCCATGTCATCGGGCACGGAGGTACCCCATTGGCGGTTCTCAATGATATGCATATACTTACAATGACAAGAGCCTTGCTTGGGACTCTAAGTAAAGTAGCATGAGGTTTGGGTACTCGTATTCACGGGGCACGAGGTTTTCAACTTATGATTTGTCAAGCATATGCATCATAATTGTTCTCCCATTAACTTTAACCATTCAAGATGCTTATGATGGGGGCAATGAGAGCTCAAAGCTGGTAAGTACCATAATTTTTGAAGGTTATAAAACTTGCAATCACTGCTTCCCTCTGCGAAGGGCCTTTCTTTTACTTTTATGTTGAGTCACCACCTTCTTTCTTTATGCACCATTAAGAGAGCATAGTTGTCATTCTTAGTGTGATATGCATTGTCCCAAAGTTCATTGATTGATTCATATTGTTGGTTTCACTTGTTCTTAAATTATTTGTATCTAGTCGCCCTCTTAAACTTGAAGGTGTCCTATGCATTTATGTTTTGCTCTCTTTGAAGGACAAGCTGAAAACCTTTTGTATGTTTTTCCTTATGATTTGAACACACGTTTGACTTTCATTGTTTCATTATCATGATCTTTTGTTTGTGTTCATTTGCATGTTTACAACATGGTTGCTAAGTTTCTTATTGTCATGATTATATCTTCATGCCCATGTTTTAAGTTCTATTGATCCCAGCTCACCAATGCTTACATATATGATCAAGATTGTGTAGGTGCATGTCACCTCAAAAATTATTCTTTTGTTATCACTTACCTACTCGAGGACGAGCAGGAGTTAAGCTTGGGGATGCTTGATACGTCTCCAACGTATCTATAATTTTTGATGCTCCATGCTTGTTTTTACACCATTTGCCTATTGTTTCGTTACACTTAGTGGCATTTTATGCATTTTCCAGAACTAACCTATTAACGAAGTGCCACAGTGCCAGTTTCCTGTTTTCTGCTGTTTTTGTGTTTCAGAAGTGATACATAGGAAATATTCTCGGAATTGGACGAAACAAGTTCCTGAAGTCTTATTTTACCCGGAAGCTTCCAGAGATCCGAAGGAGAGTAGGAGGTGAGGGACTAGGGGCCCACGCGCACAGGTGGCGCGGCCAGGCCCTGTCCCGCGCCACCCCCATGTGTGGCCGCCTAGCCCCTCCTCTGACAACGCCCCTTCGCCTATAAAGACCCCCCGACGAGAAAAACCTAAGTACCCGATCAGATTTCCAGAACACATCGCGATCCGCCGCCGCCGTCGACCCGAAGATCGGGAGGGTCCAGAAGCTCTTCCCGGCACCATGCCGGAGAGGGGAATCGCCACCGGAGGTCTTCTTCATCGCCATGCTTGCCTCCGGAGCGATGAGTGAGTAGTCTACCTTGGACTATGGGTCCATAGCAGTAGCTAGATGGTTGTCTTCTCCACTATGTGCTTCATGTTTAGATCTCATGAGCTGCCATACATGATTGAGATCACCGTTATGTAATTCTACATGTTTGGTTTGTTGGGATCCGATGAATATTGGTGTTTATGATTAAGTTGCTGTACTGAATTATATCTTTTGTTATCTCTATGTTGTTTATGATCTTGCATGCTCTCCGTTGTTAGTAGCTATCTTGGCCGAGTAGTTGCTAGTGACTCCAAGAGGGGGTATTTATGCTCGATAGTGGGTTCATGTCTCTATTTCACCTGGGGGAGTGACAGAAACCTCTAAGGTGGTAGATGTGCTATTGCTACTAGGGAGAAAACAACATTCATATGCTCAAGGGCATATGCTTTGTTTACATTACACACTTTGCTTAATGCAATTATCTGTTGTTCGCAACTTAATACTTTTGGGGTGTTCGGATTGATATCCCCGGGGGTGGATTATTAGTCATAGATGCAGTTGGATGGCGGTCTATGTATTTTGTTGTAATGCCCAGAGTAAATCTCATAGTGATCTTCTTGACATATCACGTTATCTTTATTCTATCAATTGCCCAACTGTAATTTGTTTACCCAGCATGTGTTATTTTATCTATGGAGAGACACCACTAGTGAACTGTGGATCCCGGTCCTATTTCCATCATATTGCTATCACCTGTTTACTTTACTCGTACTGTTTACTTTACTCGCATACTATATTGTTTTCCACTGGATACACTCATAACCTTTGTTTCAAGCAAACCGGTGAGATTGACAACCTCATCGTAAGTTGGGAGCAAAGTATTTGTTTGTGTGTGTGCAGGTTCCACGTTGCAGCTAGCAAGCAAAGCTTGGACGAGGCGCCATATATAAATTGTCCGCTGCTGTCGCAAACTAGCAAGCATCACCTTCAGTCGTCATTGTCTCTCCTCTCCTGTTCGATAACCTTGGTTTCTTAAACTGAGGGAAAACTTGCTGCTACACACATCATACCTTCCTCTTGGGGTTCCCAACTGGCTGGTTATTCACCACGCACAAGGACAGTCTGCTCCACATCTACAAAGGATCAGCACGCCCCCTGGTGGTGAGGCCGCCTCCTGGCTCCGTTCCGTCTCCTCTTCGGTGTTCTGGAAGCTTCGTTAAATATCTGGATGTTTGGCTTTTGTTTTGTCCAATTCTGAGAATATTTTCTGTGTAACTTTTCTGAAACACAAAAACCACAGAAAACAGGGAACTGGCACTGTGGCATCTTGTTAATAGGTTAGTTCCGGAAAATGTATAAAAACGCCACGAAGTGTAACGAAACACTAAGCAAATGGTGTAAAAACAAGCATGGAACATAAAAAATTATAGATACGTTTGAGACGTATTAGTTCCCTGCAAAGGTAATTGGAGAAGTTTTTTTTTGAGTTATTCTAGGTATTTTAGATATTTTAGGTTTTTTTATTACTTTTGTTATTATAAGATTTGTTAGTTAATTAGATAGTTATTTTAGGTATTTTAGTTATTTTAGGTATTTTATTACTTTAATTATTTTAGGATTAGTTAATTAATTAGTTAGTTATTTTATGATTTGTTAGTTAATTAGTTAGGTTTGGAGAAGTTTTTTTGAGTTATTTTAGGATTTGTTAGTTAATTAGATAGTTATTTTAGGTATTTTATTACTTTAGTTATTTTAGGATTAGTTAATTAATTAGTTAGTTATTTTAGGATTTGTTAGTTAATTAGTTACGTTTGGAGAAGTTTTTTTTTGAGTTATTTTAGGATTTGTTAGTTAATTAGTTAGTTATTTTAGGATTTTCTGAGTTATTAATTTTTATCATATTTTTTAGTTAGGGTTAGGGTCCCTTAATTAATTTAGAGAAATACAAATATGATTTTTTTGTTAGGGTTAGGGTTCCGTTATAAAATGGGGGCGTTCGCCGGGCGCCGGCGCGGTGGGGAGGGAAGACCTACCCTTCCCCCACCGCGCCGGCGCCCGGCCAATGCCCCCTTTTTTTGGTCTCGGTATCGGCATTATAATAATTTGTAATAATTCTTTGCAGAAACTATGGATCTCGAAAGAGACGAATTCCAGGAAAATATTATCGAGGACATCATCCACGATAATGATGACGATGTCACCTCATTGTTTTTAAACAACTCTGATGAGGGAGATAAACAAAACCGTAGAGATGGCTCCGATGAGGGAGAAGGTGCCGGTGAGGGTGGAGGCGCCGGTGAGGGAGAAGGCGCCGGCTCCGACAAGGGAGAAGCCGACGGCTCCAATAGAACCTTGAATATTACAAAGTCCGGCAAGGTAGATGTGTATTAATTAATTAAGCCTCTGTTGTATAGATGGATTATTTGATTTGTGTATATACATATATTAACGCTCTTTCTTCTTTTAGCCCTCTGGATCGAGCCACTCTTCTGTAAATAAAAGAGGTTCGGCCAGAAGGTTGGAAGAACATGAAAGGTACTAGATAGAAGAAATCGGTGAAGATGGCGAAACGATTGCTCCCGCGGCTCATGCAAGTAAATTTACAAGACAATGTGGAGTTCTTGTTAGGGACAACATTCCGATCACCATTCGAGAATGGAAGAAGACAAAGACGGAACCAGTTAACTATGTCCGCAAGAGATTGAAGAATATGCTTTGAAAGAAGCTCATGGTTAATTTTACCCTACCGGCGGCGCCAGAGGTGGATCGAAATGTGGTGGATCCAAATGAGGAGGATTCAGATGACGATGATCGTCATCTGAATATCATAGAGCAGAAAGTCAAGAAGTGGACTCTTTCGAAGATGGCACTACAATTCAACAACTGGAAGAAAAGATTGTACAAGGAATTTGTCGACAAAGAAAAGACTCCGGTGTTCACTAGAGCATATGAGAAGATAAAAGACCACTGGGACGCATTCGTGGAGTACAAGACTTCGAAGGCAGCTAAGAAAAGGTCAGAAATAAATAAGAAAAATGCTGCTAAAAAGAAGTATCACCATACTATGAGGCAAGGAGGCTACAAGTCTGGCAAGCCTAAGTGGAAGAAAATGGAGGATGATCTAATTGCTAAAGGGATCATTTCGAAGACATTGAAATGGAACGATCGGTCAAGGGATTGGTTTTACGGGCATGGAGGGAAGTTGGACTCAGAAGGGAAGTGTGTGTATACAAAAAAGCATGACGAAGACCCCCTTCCCATTGATGCCCTTAGAAGCGCATCAAAGGATGTTGAAGAGGGGAGGTTCCGTCCCGAAAGAGAGAAGGACAAGCTCACACGCGCCCTTGGGAATGATGAACACCTAGGACAAACACGAACCATACCAGGCTCCAAACCGTGGAAAATCGGGTTTCCCGTCGAAAGGAAGAAATTACCCGATAGAAGCCGTCAAAGAAGAAAGGAAAGGGAGGCAGACCGCATGTCTCTGATAGAAGAAGAGCTGAAGCGGCAATCAGACTTGTTAAATCGGATGAGCCAGCAAGGAACCACCGCATCTCAGCCGCAGATAGAAGCTGCACATGATGCTACCGGCCCACCATCTCAGCGGAAAAGCAGCGTGGCTTCCACGGACCTCCCGGAGGATGATGATGAACCGGTGATCCGCTACCAAGTGGATGATATCACGGAGTCGGCATCTTTCAAGCTACATGTGAAAGTCGTGAACATAACCATGAAGGTGGCGGTCGGCTATGCCTTACCCATTGGACCTAATGCAACTTACCATTGCCGTCCGATTTCACATGGCTACGCTATTGCCGGGGTGGATGAAGTTATGGGCGGATTTGAGCAGCTAAAGCTTGACCACCCTGCGGGTGAAGGGGATTTGTATGAGCTGGGAGAAGCCAAGAAGACCATCGTTCTATGGCTAAAGGAATACATCGTGCTTCCAAATTGGACGCCAAGGTCTCCAGCGCGTCACCCTTGTCCACCGCCACATCAGCCTTCTCCGCCATCTCCGCCGCATCAGCCTTCTCCAGCATACCAGCCTTCTCCAGCTAGTGAGCTGTCTCCGCCACCTCGCCCACTGAGGCTTAGAGCCCAAAGCAGAAGCGTACCATCGCCGCTCCATCGATGAGTTGTCGTAACTGATCACCGATTCGTCGACAGGAGCCCCTCCTAAGAGTACCTAAGGTTCCTCCCAAGAGACCTTACGACTATACTCTGGAGGAAAATGCGGCGATCGTACAAGAGAAATCAAAGAACTTCTTTAAAATTTGAAGAAAAAGAAGACCGAGCAGTCCGCCGAGCAGCCTCCTCTAGATCCGGAAGTGTTAAAAATGTTGAAGACCCTTCACCAACCCGAGCCAAGACTTGTATCAGACTATGACCGTAATATTCTCAAGTCAGATGCAGCAAAGCGGTCGAAAGGTAAATCAGTTCCTCGGCTCGGAGAACAAATGAACTCGTGCCCCCCGCTCCAAGTGTTTCCCGATGTCCAGTATGATCCAGAGATCATAGCACTGTACAAAGAGGAGGCCGAAGCTCATGGTATGTCTGTTTCTCAGTACTTAAGCAAGTGTGATTTCTCCATGGCTGATGTAGCATACAAATACCGGTACGGGAGCCCTCTCGTCAGACCAAAGGAGATTCCGAATCTACCAACAAGAATACGAAAATTGTATAAGTGGTACATGGAAGCCTCACAGCATGGGCAGAACTGGATCATACTGGGAATTAATGATGAGCATTACTTTTGTGGAACTGACGACATAAACATCGAATTTGCTGAATTATTTCAGTTATACAATCATGACGCCCTCGACAAATCGATGATCAGTGCCTATTGTTTGTAAGTATTATTTTTTCAAGGACACGGAGAATAACTTGGTACGGGCGTTAAGGAAACAAGAAACCATAACGAAAATACTATTTCCTTACAACTTCAAGTGAGTGTGTTACTATCTTATACACATTACTATTTTGGTTACTCGATGTTAAGTGTGTGTTATGCATGTGCGCAGGTATCATTTTATTCTGCTAGTTATTGAACTTGATAGAGGACGAGTACTAGTCATG
Organism: Dactylis glomerata; assembly: GCA_007115705.1. Taxonomy (NCBI): domain Eukaryota; kingdom Viridiplantae; phylum Streptophyta; class Magnoliopsida; order Poales; family Poaceae; genus Dactylis; species Dactylis glomerata. The sequence goes on along the minus strand of QXEO01000964.1, from coordinate 2,004,154 downwards.
GATTCAAAATGTAAACCCCTTGAGACATTAGGGGACATGATTGATACACTCTAGCGGTAATTTCAATCATTATGCATGGCACTATATCAGCAACTTTCGTTCATTTCCCGATATCAAGTAATTAGTAACTTCTTTATTCATTTTCTTTGCCGGACAGTGCTTGGAAACGGTTCACGAATAAGGCGCCGGGTCCCTAAAAAAAGGAGCTTGAATTTAAACAAGTATCGGTAAGTACTACTAGCTAGGTCCGCGCATCTCTTTGGTTCTAGTTTCAATACCATTATCATCCTTGATTATTATTTTGATTGAACTCTATTCTCGTGAAATGCTTGAAGCAAGAAGACGGGAATAATTTATGTGGATTCTATGTCTGCGAGTTCATTCGAGAGACTTGCTTTGAGAAGAGCAGAGTAGAACAACTAGATGTACGTAAACAATATTCACAATTTTATTTTATTACCATCATTTATGTTAAGTTTCTTCATTCGTATATATTGATCCCGTTCTTTACATTAGATCGAACGGATGCGGGATCGTCTTCTAGCAACCGAGCGTGTACGAGCAATTCAAGAGGAAGTTGCGGGATTCTTACTTGATGAGGTCATAGCACCAACCGGAGAATACCATCGGTAATACGAATTTGGAAAATCGTAATAGAAATTATATTGTATATATGCATGAACGTGTACGATGTACCATTATGTAATATGTTCGACCAAGCACGATGAAAAATGACACTAGCTTCGATCTCTATATACATGATGATATTGTGTAATATAATGGTTTCTTTTATATGTGCATCAACGTGTTTCAAATACCCGAAAAAACCGTATTTCAAATGGCTAAGATTTAGGGTTTTAGCTGTGGTAGCGTTTAGAGGCTGCCACGTTGTCAACCTTTAGCACCGGTCCGGTGCTAAAGATCCATCGGCAGGAGCTCGTCTGCACGCCCACGTGGAAACCCTTTAGCACCGGTCAACCGGTGCTAAAGGGTTAGGGCTTTAGTCCCGGAAGCGTTGCACCGGTTGTAAAACTGGTACAAATAGCACTTACAAACCGGTGCTAATGCCCCGATTTCCACTAGTGATAGGCCGTTCATGAGTTCTCATGTTACCTACCGCAGCAGTCCGAACTCCAAACTTATCGATTTTTCTCTACACGTACGATCCTGAAAATACACTGCAGAGTCTGTTGTTGTGCTGCTGTGCTGTGGATTCATCTTCTACTGGAACCTAATGAACTCAAAGCCGTACTATAAGCACTGGACGCTGTAGAGTGCGCACGGTGCTAAGGTAGAGAGCGGCCACCCGGCGGAGCACTCTGCGCAGCACGTCAAACCACTAAACTACGTTTGCGAGAATTGGGAAGAACGGTCGGATTCCAATCCATTCCCATGGGCTTTGGATGTTACTACAATTTACAGGTACGATACTACTACGATCGATGTGTAAATCCTGCACATATGAATCACCACCCCCCTACGCGCGGCCGGTGAGGTCGGCGTGTAGGAGGCAGTGGAAGTGGTGCATGGCCATCTCCACTGACGGGGCATACCTGCCCACGCCGTAGGCCGGTGACCCCAGGCCACGCTGCACTCCCTCACACAGCGCAATGTCTTCCATCTGCAGCAGCAGTTTTAAACGCATCACAGTGTGGCGATTACCAGGTTATGGTTGTTACACATAAGCAAGTTCATAGTAGTTCTTGTTCATGCCATGGCTGCCATATTGTAATCTAGCATGAATCTCTTTATATCATTATTACTTACCCCGGTAACGGAAAAACATAGGAGTACACATGGTAAATGCAGTTCGAAGACCATTCAATTCACAGTGCAGAGATTATCAGCTCAAACAGACTATCTACTTTTTGCAAACACCGAGACTATCTACATGAATACAATGGAAGTGCTGGCCCGTGTGGGCTCGCGGCTCCCATGCCAGCCCTTGCGGTAAGGCTACATACCTGTACTGGTTCGCTGTCTTCCAAGCTTCTATCAATAAAACTCTGGTCATCCTGCACATTCAATATGGATGAGTTACAGAAATCACAAAAAGATAATCAGCACTTCAAAGATCCTCCTTTTTGAACGTATACACCTTAGACTTGTTTCGGAGGGACTTGATTACTAATGAAGAACACATCTCTGTTAAGAGGCATCACTGGACTTTTAGATATTAAACCATTGCCACCATCTATTCTGAATGGATTTGCCGCAAGCAAAGCAGAGAAGCACAGTTCCTCTGCCCTTGGTGATTCTCAGCAATGGATTTCAGTCGACATCAAAGGCCCATCACTATCTTCAACTTCCAGTCAGTGCGGAACATGACTATTGCTAATGTAAGTTCGTTGACCTGTCGCCCTTTGCTCCTGCACTGTGCTTCTCTGCCTTCGCCATGGCAAACAACTACTTTCTACTAGAATGGCTTGTCAATCACAAGTCGAATGCAGCCACTTAATATACAAAGATGGTGTGCCGTGGTCTGTTCACGGATACAGCAGAGACACTCAAATCAGTCTCATCTTATCAAGTGCAAGCAACACATAATCACAATATGGAACAATCAGGTGCTCATGGTTGCAATTAACTACTGTCATAATGTGACGCCTGAACTGTGTAAATATTAAAGATCAAACGACCCCATATTTGATCACTGAGATATGTGAACATATGGGTAGTACATAACTGTATACTGAAAGGAGATAAAATGGGTATATGAGATCAGAAGGATATATACCAGAAGAGACTCGTCCAGAAAATAATCAAAAACCACTTTACACCTGGTTGCATCCAATGGGACAGCGAGATTAGTGTCCATCCACGGACCATACCTGAAAGTTTATTAATTATTTGCATCAGCATTACATATAAATGTGAACAAGCTGGAACTACAGATTTTGCCAAACGCCCACTGCACCTGTTGATCATAAAGTTTGGATAAACAAAGGCATATGTAGCTTTTGTCCCTAAGCGATCAATGTCTTCTTGTTCTGCTGCGGCACTCTCACATCTTTGAACACTAACTCTTTCATATGCCTGGAGATATACATGCTAATTAGACGTCATCCTCACAAAGCAAAACAAGAAAAGTTCCAAAGAAATTAATCAGTATTGTGATCTTCTATTAAATAAATTAGGACTGCAGTGGGGTTGATTCTGGTAAGAAGATTTATAAAAGTAATAAGCATACATCAAAATTAAATGTTTCAAGTCACCTATAACTAAGCAATATAATACGAGAACTTCAGAAGGAAAGGGGTTTACAAACTATACAAGTGTTTCATAGGATTGAAGCTGAAGACCAGATGCAAGGGCCCCATGTGCATATGGAACATGATATCCACCATCTAGATAGTTGTCACAGAAGACCTGCACAAAGAAACTATGGGCATAAAGATATACTACAGAGAATCTCACTGCCTCAGTAACTTTTCATCGAAATTTCGGAAACGAAAATTTATTAAACATGGACCTTCCAGTTACACTCGATAATATATTCTCGCCTGCAAATATGGGGCAGTGAAGTGTCAATGCCACTTCTACTCAGCAGATCTGAAGCACTGCCCAGCCATTCATCTCCAACTACATCATCGCCAGTATCTTGAGTGAAATCATCAAATTTGGCCAGCACAAATGGTCCCCATGTAGCCACCTTAATTGGTTTAAGACCAAAATCCTGTTTCCACGAAGAAAATAAGTTGCAAGTTTGTGGGATTTAGAAGCATACAGGCTCAAAAGGGGTTGGGGTATACATTCTTGTTGAAGTTCTTGATTCCTGAGATTCTAGTAGCTTTCAGGAGGGTACCATCCAACCCATATGTCCAGCCCTACATAATTGTACAACTAGTTGGCTGCTGACCACAAAAAATGATGCAAATTAAAACTAATGTGCTCCCTCCAATCCATATTAGTTGTCGCTGATTTAGCAGAACTTTGTACTAAATCAGCAAAAATTAATATGGATTGGAGAGAGTATACAGAATGATATGATGGTGAATATCCGTTTCTACTCAACCTATCAAGAAGAGGCTTTGCAAAACTTAGTTCCCCCAAAAATTACAATATGCAAATAAAACTTATGAAGTCCAGTGATGTTCCACTGTTTATTGTTCATTGATTCAGTTCAGGAGGTTCTGCACATCCACCACATGTGGATGAATTCCCTCATCGTCATATTAAAATCAATTAAACAACATTATAAGAAAATTATTTGGAAACATTTCTTATGCGAAATGCCAATAAACAAAGTATCCAGATTATCCATGAAATTTGAAGTAAAATCATGACATGCAAGCACAGCACCACAAGTATATACCTTATGTAGAAGGTGTTTATTATGGAACTCACATGATAAGGGCATTGGAAGCACACTTTCTGACCACTTCCACATGCGAGGAGCGAGGCATGGTGGCGACACACGTTGTGAAAAGCGTGTAGTTTCCCATTTGCATCCCGGCATATGACAAATTCTACATTTCCCAGTCTGTTGGTTCATAGTGTTAGTTAATTGAAATTTGCAGAAACTTTGATATTTCTTTTTCTTTCAGATAAGATAATTCTTGTAGCTAGAAACCTCTAATAAATTATAACATTTTATAATAACTTGGAGGTAACCATGACCGGAAAAGTCACAGATTTTCAAGAAAGTGTTCTGTATGCACATCCTTGTTCTAGATATATTAGAAAAACCTTTACACTGATAAAAGGTTTGCACATCAGATACTGTATTTTTTTTACGAAAGCAGCAGCTCTGCATTCATTGATTTCAGAAAAGAAATGAACAGAGTAGCTTACAGGTCAGTTAAGCAAGTGGCAGCAAACAAAGACAACAAAAAACCAAAGGTAGCCGATTTCATCTGCTACATCTATATCAAGTAGAATTGATTCAGGTCGCAGAAGCATGTAAACAAGATGGAACCACACCTTCCTGTGAAGAAATCATTTGGGTTCTTGACTTGTCCTATGTGACCTGACGAAAGAATGCAAGTCAGCACCATGTAAGCTATGAGTCTGGAACTACAGAGGTTAACTAATGAAAACAGTACTAAAATATCTGGGATCGCTCTGGTCCAGATATCATCAGTACTGCTTGTAATCAGGACAAACTCCCCCTTATCTGAGTAATATATTTCCTTCGCAGAAAAAAACTAATGAAAACAGATAAATATAAATTTTACCGAATGATCTACTAAGATAAACATTGGAATAGATCACTCAGTAAGGTAGATCCTCCGGTGATTAAAGGATCTTTCATAAATGATTATTCCAAGTGCTACAGTACTTCTGCTTGTGTAACTCTTCTGATTTCTGTTACAACACTACTCATCGGCCATATCACGACGATTATTCAAGGTACCACAGTGTTGCAACACTACAAATATGTTTTGAGTGGACAGTCTGATAGGACATGACCCAATCCGATACAGGTAACTTGCCCTGATCGTCAGTCACGGCACCTGAACCATCCCTTTAATGGCAGTGTGCAGTGAGCAGTCGGTTACTCGGCTCCACCGCGCAAGTTGAATCTAGTACCATTATTTACGGATTACAGAATGAATCGCCATTAGCTCGCTTGCACTGTATAATTCCTGAAAACTGGGAGGACATTACAAGGAACAGGGGAACCGGGGTTTACCAACAGCCTGCCACCCGCGGAAGAAGACGCGGTCGAGCTCGAGCCGCAGGAACTCCGGGTCGGTGTACCACCCGCTCGGCGGCGTCACCGCGGAGGCCAGCGGGATCGCCGGGTCGAACTCCGCCACGAGCCGCCGCGCGGGCTCCGCTGCCGCCGCCGCCGCCCCCGTGGCGGCGACGCGAGACGTCGCGGCGCGCCGGGACCTGACGCGAGCTGCTCTCGCGGCGGAGGCGGTCGAGGACGGAGTCAGGGATCGCGCTATCGCCATGGCCGGCCGCCCGGAATCGGAGCAGGTGAGGTGAGCAGCTGACAGCGTCTTCAGTTTGGACGTTGATCGGTTGGTTCGTTCGTGCTCCTCATCCGTCTTTTTGTTCGGCTGAGCACTATGGAACAAACAGGCCGGGCCGAGAAAAGGTTTGGTCGTTGGCCGTTGTCGAGGGGCTCGTCCCGCCCATGCGGTGGTGCTAGTTGGGCCGGTCACTTTAGAATTTTTTTGTTTTTATTTTTTCTTTGAAACTTTTTAGATTTGAAAAACCTTAGGTCTTTAAGGAATTTTTTTGTTTAGATTAAAAATATCCAGGTCTTTAAGGTGGTGCCTTGGAGGTGATGGTAACATGTGTTGTTCGGTCCTTCAAATTGGCAGCTTGGTCTTCTCGGCGTTCTTTAAATCTGGCGAGATTTGTTTTCTCGGTGTATTACTGGTCTATGCTGGCGGCCGGGGCTAGGTGGTGTCTTTGGTACGAGGATGTTGGTTTGGAGGTGGTGGATCTGTCGATCTTCTTTGATACCGAGACAGAATTTAGAACTTGCTACCCTCTTGCATATTTTATCGATGGGAGGCAGTAGGTCTTAGTCCAAGACAAGCATGGGAATGTCTCCCAGTCGACGTGTCATAACAATAGGCATGTTCATCGACTCACAAAGCAACGTTGACCATAGTGCTTTCTTGGATCTCGCAATAGTGGAGGCTCAACGTTTCTTTCGATGTATGTCTTGGCGGCGTTGGAGTTGGGCGGCGGTTGCTAGCTTTGGTGATTGCAGAAAACCCTAATGATCGATTTGTATTTTTTAATCTTTAACGGTTTTATCTGTAAATTTTAGGATAATCATTTAATTCTGATTTATATGTTAGTTTTCATGTATGTTGAGGAAAGTGTTTTTTGCTACCGATCTCCAATTATCCCTCCATTTTTAAAAATTAAAATCATATTTTTAAGTTTCAAAAAAATGTGGAAATAAATTTGGACATAGCCAATAATTTGACATGCAAGCATGCTAAATTTTATTACAAAATTCTTTGTATTGTGAGCTACACAAAAATAAAAAAATCAGATATGTTTATAGTTACGTAAATATACATACAATGTATTTAAACATGATTTTTTTTGCACGTTTGCAGGATAAATAATGGCTACATGCTAATATTTTTCTATTTTTTTCTAAAACTCGAAAATATGGTTTTTGATTTATTTTTTAAGAAAGCAAGATCACTAGTGTACATATGCACCAAATCTTCACTCCGTATGTTGCTTTTTTAAACGTGATTTGTAATTAATGAAATATGTGATTGCTCTAAAAAGAAAAAATCGACAGGCAGAGGGAATTTATTTGCAACAGCGTGCTACCCTACTAACTGATGGTTGAAGGTGAACTAATTAAAGCTTCTATTTGAAGAAAACAGATCAACACGAAGAAAGAAAATGGAAACAGATGGACACGTAGACATCAGCAGTAGACTGATTAGCCGGCCGCTGTTGTTTATTGATCCGTGAAGACGGCAGGACCAGGAAACGGATAAGATCTCCAACACAAACGTACATTGCATTTCCTCTCTCATTATCCCGGCTATCACTTATCTTCATCCCGAAAGCTTATCCTTCCACACCACTTTTGACATCCTTGTCCCCCAGTTCTCTCTCTAAACGCCACATCAGTACTGATCTTTAGTCTGGCCTTTGTCCCCTTGATTTTTAAGATTAGCGTGTAACTGAGACCCTGCTTGCTGGATGATACTCATAGGCTGCCCAGCTAAAGTTAATGTCTCTTGAATCTTGATGTTTCCCTCAACAGAAAGCAAAAGTAGACCACAAAACTCTTTTGCAGATATTTTTTTCCAAAATAAAGTACAATACCACCACTAAAATAAAATACTAAAAACAATAGAGCATGGCCATGAACATAACGGTGATTATATAATCACATTTTTAAGTGTTGTTTCCTGGCAAGGGTTTAGCTAGCACTGTCAATTATTACTACTACTTGTACATATACATGTGTGCAATGCACTGCAAGGAACATCCTAGAATCTAAACAGATCATGATCAACTAGGATTTTCCTTAATTGACCTGCATGTGCAAACCCTGGTGCTATCCTAATATATTGGGAAGTTTGATTAGGCTTCTCCAATGCAATGAACACATGCACCATAACCTGGTGTAGTGCTACATGTATGGTGCCCTCTCCCCCTTCCTCTCTTGCATGTCAATGGAGCTACTAGCAGCTAAAAGAAGAACGAAAACCCTAATTAAGCTCTAGGTAGTTTACGGCGATTGGTGATGTGAGCCGATGAGATCCCAGACTATTACAAAGGATCCATCCATCCATCTTTGTCTAGCTCCTCCCTAATTTGCATTAATTATCTTGCATGCATATTTCTCCCACGATCTCTTTGATCGATCGATGGATCTCCATGGTGAGGTGTTCCTGAATTATGTTCGGTCACCCACTGCCGCCGCCGCCCCGCCATTGATGACGCCATCGTTCCCGATGTTGAAGGACGGCTCAGGCGGCAGGAAGGGCGGCAGCGCGGTGAGCGAGGTGGAGGAGACCCGCCGGATGGAGCAGCAGCGAAGGATCCGGCGCCGCTTGTTGAAGGGGTTCTCCGGCTTGGCGAGCACGTCCTTGCTGCTGCTGGTGCTGCCGGCCACGTCCTGCAGGTTGGCGAACGACCGCGACTTGCCGGAGAAGAAGCTCGACAGCCCCCTCCTGCGCACAATCAAACGGATCGGTTAATAATTAATCAAATCTATCAAACGAAGAAATCGTGTGATTAGGAATTGGAGTGCGTGATCAAATTAGGGGAGATGGGAGATAAGGTGGCTTAATTACTTGATGGGGAGGGCGTCGTCGAGGGCGTCCAGGCTCGCGAGCCCGCCGCTCTTCTTCTTCCTCCTCAGCTGCCACGGCGTCTCGCTGTCCTTGCTCTCCGCCTCTTCCCCTTCCTCTTCTCCCTCGGAGACCACGCCAATGGAGGAGTGCTCCTTTTCCGCCTCCGCCTGCTCCCTGTCATTCTCCTCCTCCTCCACCGTCTCCAGCACGAACAGCCCGTGCCCGCCGCCAACTTCACCAATCTGCTCCTCCTCCACCTCCTCCTCCTGTAGGTGCACAACATCCTTCCTCTTCCTCGCCCCGCCACCGCCGTAGAGCCCGTACGGCACCGCCGGGGGCGGCACCACCGAGGTCGGTCCCACGGCCGCCGCCGCAACCGCAGCTACAACGGACATCGCGTCCAGCTGCTGCTCTCATCAATGGCGCCTGCAGGCCCCGGGCGGCGTCTCGGCTCAGACGTCCATGGCCTCGGCCACAAACGCTCGTCCCGGCCGATGGATATGGAAGATGGAGAGCGAAGACGACCGAAGGAGAGGAGGGGCGCGGCGTGTGGGCGTATATAGGCAGCTAGCTGGGGGAGGAGGAGACGGATGGACACGGAGGCGCGTGGAGGGGGAGACGTGTCCGACGCAGCGAGGACGACGGGCGCGCCAGACAGGGGAGGCTGCATGCACGCGCCCGCGCGGCAACACGTTTTAGCTTCGCCTTTTCTGCTGCCCATGCCCATCCCATATATGGCGCGCCTTTTGCCTAATCTAAAACTCTTATCAACAACAGCTCTCTCTGTTACGAGTACCCAACATTGTTTACCCACCTCCTTCGTCACCTCGTCTCTTTGATATGCATTATATTTATCTCTATAGCCCACTTTTTGCCAGGCATGTTGGTTTATCTTTTTTGAAAAGATGATGGTGTTTTTTTTTCCTTTTTCTTTCTTGGTATTTGCTATGGAAGTACATTGTCATTACTTATTAACACCGTTGGAGTTCTAACGATTTACGTAACCATCGCCCTTTGCTCCCCATCCCCCCCCTCCCTCCCTCCCCCCCCCCCCCCCCCCCCCCCCCCCCCCCCCGCGTCTGTGGTGTCTTTGGCATTTCTATTATAGCCATATTATGGATCTTATCCTAGCTAGGCCCGAGTTTTTATGTCCTATGTCTCAAAAATATGGTTTTGGTTTTCACTCAGTTTGTGATCTGCTCGTTTTGCATTACAGACTCGCTATCACGGTTTAAGGCCCTTCAATTGATCTCATGTCATCTATGGTGGTGGTTCCCTTCAATGAATCATCCGGGCCTAAGTGACATGCTCAATTTTAACAGAATAACCATATGAGATAGATCTCATGTTTTTGGTGTATAATGATGACCATATGGAGTGAAGTGACTCTACTGAGCCTTATATTCTAAAGACACATCAAAACAATCACTTTCAACCTACTAAAGCTCTAACAATGAGAATTGGAGGCTCATGTATTTTGGTTGACACCATAGATCAGTAATTGGAAGACCATGCTATGTTTATGCCACAATTGTGCTTTGAGTACAAAGTTTACTCCTCTTCATGATTATCACTTAATTTGCATGAACAGGTTTATGGTGGCATAGCCAAGAGGCTGTGTGTTCAGAACCTTGCTAACATCTAAGGCATGGTCTAATGAAGTCAATAACCAGGGGTGTGAAAGTATAAAGTGAAGTCATAACCAAGAGTTTGTGAGTTCAAGATCAAAATCATCTAAGGTGAAATGTGGTCTTTAAACATAAGTAAAAAAATGCTTATCTATCACAATGGTGATTCTGAGACAATTAGTTGAAACATGAAACTCGGTAGGGCCAGCACTGAGAGGTGTATAATCTTGCTAGCACTAAATGCTCTCACGTAGCACTACCTCCTTCTCTTTTCAAGTGATGATTAATATAAAACAACCAGATTGTATTATATGCAATATGGTTCTAATAAATTTGCAAGCAATTTGGAGCTCGGAGCTCCTATGGAAACTTTTTTTAGGATGTGCAACCGCTGCATCTATACCTTTTCAATAACCACCCTACTACTTTTGATGTGGCAAAATGTACATCAAGGCCATGCGGGGTAAGCCCTACGCGAGCAAAAAAAAATGTTTCTTATGCCATGGCTATAGGTTAAGCAATAAATTCTTACCTTGTTGGGATAATTGACATGACATTTAGATATTGCCACACCAAAGAAAATGGCATGGTCGTATTGTTGAAGTAGAAGTTGTTTAGCATTAAGCATGTTATGGAATTATTTGTTTAGCCAACTTTTTGTTATTTAACTAATCCTATTTTTTACATTATCATTGTTCTCTCAGGAAGAAAAATAAGTTCAGCACAATATAGTTTAACAACTGTGAACAATGCCTTAAAGTTCATACCTTGAAGTAATCGGGTATTGTTGTGGTAGGTTGAGAGAGCTTGTTAGTTTGGAGGTTGCTTGTTGTTTGTGTTGTTCTTTTGTATTTTTGTTGTAACATTTTTTTCCCGGTTTTCTATTAATTAATCGGGTATTCTCTTCTTCTTAATTAATAGATTGGGGCAAAGCTTTTGCCCCCATTTCAAAAAAATACCTTCAAGTAAATGATGCAAGTTGAAATCTTGAAAGTAGAACCTCCAACTTACTTTTCACTTGAGTTTATATATTTTGTTCAATCTACACAATTTTTTTTATCAATTTGTAACATAGGATCGACTTAGTTTTGTTAACCACATGTATGAGTAATCATGCCACTTCAGAAACAAAGGATATGAGTAATCTTGGAACACGGTTGCCAAGTACTACAAAAATATTCTATGTTTCAAGTAATGAACTTCCCAAAATTCTATTCATCATGTGCCTTAGTGGATTCTTTCCGAATGAAAACCTTAGTTCGACTCGATCGATGCCTATCTTTCGGTCACGCATAGTTAGTTCCCGGTAGTCATCTTCGACTAGGTGTAATTTTCATTTTTGGAAAGTTACCATAATCAAACTTTCCTATTTGGAAGCTCCTTTTTTAGTACTAAATTTAGGGAAATGTGCTGCCAACTTTGAATAAGTGTCCATGACTTAAAAGATTTGTAAAAAATATAGTTTTGGAAAATTCTAAAATCGATAATTTTGAACGTCCCAAAAAATCCAACCACCAAAACATTCCAACTTTTTAAGTACCAAACTCTAAACCTTCTATATTTTAAACTTATAGAAATTCATACTTTGAAGTTATTTCAAACAATCATAAATTTTAAATAGAATTGGACTTCAAACCTTTTTTATGACTTCATATAAAAAAGGCAAAATAATACACATGAAAAATTAGAGGGAATGTTCTCCCCCCGTCGCGTTGTGCTCCTGCTTACGCAAGCCCTCATGCAGTGCGGCTGATTGCAGACAACCGCCATGGGGGCAATTTGGGAGTCATGAGCAGAGCCGCATAAAAGGTAATAAATTGAGAAAGGACAAGAAATTAAGTACCTGTCACCTAGCTACATATTTATTATAATAAGATTACTAATTTCAGCCATTGTCGTGGCCTTTCTTTCCCTTGTTCTTGCCATAGCCGCTGCCACTAAGGCTGGAATTAGGGTGCCAAGTCTGGACGCCAGCAGGCCCATGTAATGGTGCTAGAGTAGGCGCGGAAGGTGTGGTGCCGGAGGGGCTGATGCGGCATGGTGTTTATGTAATTTCACCGTCCAGTTGGGAACCCCAAGAGGAAGGTATGATGAGCACAGTAGTAAATTTTCCCTCAGTAAGAAACCAAGGTATGTCGAATTCAGGAAAAAGCCAAACTCAAGAAGGTGATGCTTGCTAGCCTACTAACACTCCAACAAGGGCGCCGTTTACGACACTTGTTGACACGTCTTCAACTAGTAGCAACGTGGAACCTACACACAACACAACCAAATACTTTGCTCCCAACTTACAATAAGGTTGTTAATCTCACCGGTTTGCTTAAAACAAAGGGTATGAGCGTATCGAGTGCAAAGTAATAGTAATATGCGAGTAAAGTAAATAGTACGAGTAAAGTAAATAGGTGATAGCAATATAATGAAATAGGACCGGGGTCTACAATTTACTAGTGGTGTCTCTCCATAAGATAAAATAACACATGCTGGGTAAACAAATTACAGTTGGGCAATTGATAGAATAAAGACAACGTGCATATATCGAGAGGATCACTATGAGATTTACTCTGAGCATTACAACAAGATACATAGACCGTCATCCAACTGCATCTATGACTAATAATCCACTTGTGGCGAATCAATCCGAGAACTCCACAAGTATTAAGTTGCGAACAACAGATAACTGCATTAAGCAAAGTATGTAATGTAAACAAAGCATATGCCCTTGGGCATATGAATGTTATTTTCTCCCTAGTGGCAACAGCACATCTACAACCTTAGAGGTTTCTGTCACTCTCCCAGATTAAATAGAGGCATGAACCCACTATCGAGCATAAATACCCCCTCTTGGAGTTACTAGCAACTACTCGGCCAAGGTAGCTACTAACAACAGAGAGCATGCAAGATCATAAACAACATAGAGATAATATAAGATAATATTCAGCACATCAACTCAATCATAACAACAATATTTATCGGATCCCAACAAACACAACATGTAGAATTACATAACGGTAATCTCGATCATGTAAAGCAGCTCACGAGATCTAAACATGAAGCACATGGTGGAGAAGACAACCAACTAGCTACTGCTATGGACCCATAGTTCAAGGTAGACTACTCACTCATCGCGCCAGAGGCAAGCATGGCGATGAAGAAGACCTCCGGTGGCGATTCCCCTCTCCGGCAGGGCGCCGGGAAGAGCTTCTGGACCCTCCCGATCTCGGGTCGACGGTGGCGGCGGATCGCAATGCATTCTGGAAAAGTGATCGGGTGTTTAGGTTTTTCCCGTTGGGGGGTCTTTATAGACAAAGGGGCAGCGTCAGAAGTGGACCAGGGCGCCCTCAGCACAGGTGGGCGCGGGCAGGGGCAGGCCGCGCCCCCTGGTAGTGTGGCTTCCCTGTGGCCCTTCTCCGTCTCCTCTTCGGTTCTCTGGAAGCTTCGGTAAATTTCCGGATGTTCGGCTTTGGTTTCGTCGTTCATGAAGCTCCTATGTATTGTACAGCTTGTTAAACTTAAAAATCTATAAAAATTGCAGTGGGAAGCTCTCTCACTGTTCAAAGCTTCAAAAAAAAAAGAATATTTCCTGTGTAACTTTTCTGAATCACAAAAACAGCAGAAAACAGGGAACTGGCACTGTGGCATCTCGTTAATAGGTTAGTTCCTGAAAAATGCATAAAAATGCCACAAAGTGTAATGAAACACTAAGCAAATGGTGTAAAAACAAGCATGGAGCATCAACAATTATAGATACGTTTGAGACGTATCAGCATCCCCAAGCTTAACTCCTGCTCGTCCTCGAGTAGGTAAGTGATAACAAAAGAAATAATTTTTGAGGTGACATACACCTACACAATCTTGATCATCTATGTAAGCGTTGTGCGCTGGGATCAAAAGAACTTAAAACATGTGCATGAAAGATATAATCTTGATAGAAGAAACTTAGCAACCATGTTATAACATGAAAAAGAACACAAACAAAAGATCATGGAAATGAAACAATGAAAGTCAAACGTGTGTTCAAATCATATGGAAAAACAAACAAATGGTTTTCAGCTTGTCCTTCATGAGAGAGCAAAACATAAATGCATAGGACACCTTCAAGTTTAAGAGGGCGACTAGATACAAATAATTTAAGAACAAGTGAAACCAACATCATGAATCAATCAATGAAAACTTTTGGACAATGCACATTATACTCAGAATGACAACTATGCTCTCTTAGACGGTGCATAAAGGTAGAAGGTGGTGACTCAACATAAAAAAGTAAAAGAAAGTCCCTTTGCGGAGGGAAGCAGTGATTGCAAGTTTTATAAACCTTCAAAAATTATGATACTTACCGGCTTTGAGCTCTCATTGCCCCCATCATAGGCATCTTGAATGGTTAAAGTTAATGCGAATACAATTATGCTGCATATGCTTGACAAATCATAAATTGAAAATCTCGTGTCCCATGAAATACGAATACCCAAACCTCATGCTACTCGACTTAGAGTCCCAAGCAAGCTCTTGTTATTGTAAATATATGTGTATCATCGAGAACCACCAACGGGGTACCTCCTGCTCGATGACATGGAATAATCCCACATCAAAATGACAGGACAAACAGACAATGAACACCTCGACATCTCTTTTATTTACCATTGGTATAGCTTTTTATTGTGAGATGCGTCGTCGAATGTCCACTATGGGCATGCTGTAAATTTCCACCATGAATGATGCATGGCTTAGATTAGCGGCCCAGGCGTTTCCCTAACACATATAAAAACTCCATGATCCCGCAAGATTCCCAACTTATTTTACATCGCGAGTATCCATAAACAAAAGATCACGATATCAACTCAAATGAAAGATAGTGCAATGTTGAAAGCTTGCCCCATGATGGCATGGCTGGGCTAATTTCCAACTTACAACTTACAAGCATAACAACTCAACATAAGAGAGCCACAATGTCAAAATTTTAAAGCAAGAAAAGTAAAGTGTGCCATCAGGTTTGTGAGAGCTTTACTGACCAGTTTTCGCATAACAACAAAATAGTTTAATTTGAAGGATAGATAAAAGCAAGTCAAATGTACTTTGGAATAGCAAATTGCTAATAGGTATGTATGGTGGACACTTTTGGAATAACTTGGGTTTTAGGAGTTGGATGCACGAGTAGAGCTCATACTCAGTACAAAATGAGGGCTAGCAAAAGACTGGGAGCGACCAACTAAGAGAGCAATAACGGCCATAATCATGCAAAGCGATAAAGCGATATTAAAAGAAGCATAAGATGGCATGAAAAGTCAAAAACTAAATGATCATAGAGGCTTATGGCGACTTTGTATGAGTCAAACATGTGTGATCATGCGCCAAGTCAACCCAAATAAAGCATCAAGGAGAAAACCACAATAATGCTTCCAAATAATTAAAACAACGCATGATTTTTTCAAAGACTCATTAAGCAATCTCAGTTATTTGAGACAAGTCATGCTACAGCAAAACCACTAAGAATACTATCAAAAAGACATCAAGCACGACATGCAAAAGCCTAGGCCGCAATCTACACAAGCTCCTTTTTGTACCACTTTTTTGCATAAAGCTTTTTCTCTTTTCCAACACCATTCGAACTTTTTTGAAACAACTCTTTTGATGAACACCAACATGGACCAGAGGTCAAAATACACCTTGATAAAAAGATATAATAAGATCTGAACACAAATCAAGGCAAAAAATAAAAGCTAAACGCAGTTCTAGAAAAAGAGAACACTCGTTGAAACGATAAGAGTGAAAACAGAGTGTTCTTGGCAAATTAAAAGCAAGGCAACTTCTCCAAAAGGAATTTGTTGGGGTTCAACCATTTATTGCAGAAAAAAAAAACTAAACAAAACTGAAAACTAAAACAAATGATGCTCCAAGAAAAACACATAATGCATGAAGCAATAAAAATATAGTGTGTTGAAAGGTGACCTGATTTTTGCCGATGAAGAAGGGGTGCCTCGGGGGCATCCCAAGCTTTGACGCTTGTACCTCTTGGATATTTCTTGGGGTGCATGGGCATCCCCAAGCTTGAGCTTTTTTCCATTCTTCAACTCATCTCATCATTCTCCAATCCCTACACTTCAAAACTTCCTTCATACAAAACTAAACACAATTCTATTAGCAACATTAGTGTAAGCATAATATTGAATCAACCCTTTTTGCTTCAGTTTTCAACTCAAAACCACCACATATAAAGCATATACTACTGTAGCAACTTCCCAAAAAGTTCCGTGATCAAAAGAACTCAAAAAGAAAGCGATAAAGCGGCAAACACAAATATTAGCAGAAATCTGTCAAAACAGAATAGCTGACAAAGGTCGAATTTTTAGAGGGTTTTCTGTTGCTCAAATCAAAAAGTGCTCAACTAATGAAAGTTTGGATATAACCTGGGGCATATGCACAAGAAATCGCAGGTCCAAAAGATATACTGAGAATTTTCATGAATTTTTACGGTGCAGCACCGAAAACTGTTTCAAGACAGCAACATCTCCAAATCTTACCTCACTCAAATTAGAGGCTTCTCTTGGCACAAAAATGAAATAAAAAGGATAAGGAGAGGTTATTACAGTAGTAATAACTTCCAAGACTCAAATAAAAGAAAAAGTACTAAAAGTAAAAATATTGGGTTATCTCCCAAGAGTGCTTTTCTTTAACGCCTTTGAGCTAGGCGCAGAAAGTGCGAATCAAGTAATATCAAGTGATTCATTAAGATCAACTGCAGAAGTTTTTTCAATAAGGCATTGTATTTCATCCACATAAGTTTTTGAAGACCCTTTGTGATCACGCTTTGGTTCACTTAAATCACTAAAAAGATTTTTGGGACAGATCCAATCAAAATTATTTTCAAAAGCTTCATACAATCCCAAGAGCTTGCTAGGTATAGGTATTTCGGTTCCTTTATTGTTTGTACTAACAACCTTTATAGGTGAGCCGAGTTTATTAAAGCGCTTAAGAACTTTCGTAGCTTCAATGGCAACATCTCTAAATTCTATGCGCAAAGTTTCCAAGATAAAAGCTTTCTTTTCAGGATCCTCAATATCATGAAGCTTAAGAAACATGTATTGCATAAAAAGATTAAGGCTAGCAAACCTAGCTTCCAACATGTGAATTAAATAAGCAGAAGCAACTTCATAACTAGGATCAAGCTCAGCCAAAGACTTTTCCTCAACATCTTTATGCATAATAATATGATTAAAGAACTCCTCAATATTACTTTTTCCAATAATTGAACCACTACCTACTGAGAGGTCCTCCAAAACGTACTTAGGGAACAACATAATGAACTAAAAGTAATAAAGTAACAACTATAAAGGATACTAATTTTTTTGTGTTTTTGATAAAACGATGCAAGTAAAAATAAAGTAAAAGCAAAACTTAAAACAAAGTAAAAGATGTGCATGCGAAACTCCCCTTGTAGAAGTCTTCTTTTTCCCCGGCAGCGGTGCTAGAAAATTAGCTTGATGCGGCACGGTGTTGATGTAATTTCACCGTCCAGTTGGGAACCCCAAGAGGAAGGTATGATGAGCACAGTAGCAAATTTTCCCTCAGTAAGAAACCAAGGTATGTCGAATCCAGGAAAAAGCCAAACTCAAGAAGGTGATGCTTGCTAGCCTACTAGCACTCCAATAAGGGCGCCGTTTACGACACTTGTTGACACGTCTTCAACTAGTAGTAACGTGGAACCTGCACACAACACAACCAAATACTTTGCTCCCAACTTACGATGAGGTTGTCAATCTCACCGGTTTGCTTGAAACAAAGGGTATGAGCGTATCGAGTGGAAAGTAATAGTAACATGCGAGTAAAGTAAACAGTACGAGTAAAGTAAACAGGTGATAGCAATATAATGGAAATAGGACCAGGGTCCACAGTTCACTAGTGGCGTCTCTCCATAAGATAAAATAACACATGCTGGGTAAATAAATTACAGTTGGGCAATTGATAGAATAAAGACAACGTGCATATATCGAGAGGATCACTATGAGATTTACTCTGGGCATTACAACAAGATATATAGACCGTCATCCAACTGCATCTATGACTAATAATCCACTTGTGGCGAATCAATCCGAGAACTCCACAAGTATTAAGTTGCAAACAACAGATAACTGCATTAAGCAAAGTCTGTAATGTAAACAAAGCATATGCCCTTGAGCATATGAATGTTGTTTTCTCCCTAGTGGCAATAGCACATCTACAATCTTAAAGGTTTCTGTCACTCCCCCAGATTAAATAGAGGCATGAACCCACTATCGAGCATAAATACCCCCTCTTGGAGTCACTAGCAACTACTCGGCCAAGATAGCTACTAACAACGGAGAGCATGCAACATCATAAACAACATAGAGATAACATAAGATAATATTCAGCACATCAACTCAATCATAACACCAATATTCATCGGATCCCAACAAACACAACATGTAGAATTACATAACGGTAATCTCGATCATGTAAAGCAGCTCACGAGATCTAAACATGAAGCACATGGTGGAAAAGACAACCAACTAGCTACTGCTGTGGACCCATAGTCCAAGGTAGACTACTCACTCATCGTGCCGGAGGCAAGCATGGCGATGAAGAAGACCTCTGGTGGCGATTCCCCTCTCCGGCAGGGTGCCGGGAAGAGCTTCTGGACCCTCCCGATCTTGGGTCGACAGCGGCGGCGGATCGCGATGTATTCTGGAAAAGTGATCGGGTGTTTAGGTTTTTCTCGTCTGGGGGTCTTTATAGGCGAAGGGGCAGCGTCAGAAGTGGACCAGGGCGCCCTCACCACAGGTGGGCGCGGGCCAGGGGCAGGTCGAGCCCCCTGGTGGTGTGGCTGCCCTGTGGCCCTTCTCCGTCTCCTCTTCGGTTCTCTGGAAGCTTCGGTAAATTTCCGGATGTTCGGCTTTTGTTTCGTCCAATTCTGAGAATATTTCCTGTGTAACTTTTCTGAAACACAAAAACATCAGAAAACAGGGAACTGACACTGTGGCATCTCGTTAATAGGTTAGTTTCGGAAAATGCATAAAAACGCCACGAAGTGTAACGAAACACTAAGCAAATGGTGTAAAAACAAGCATGGAGCATCAAAAATTATAGATACGTTTGAGACGTATCAGGAGGCTTTGGTGGAGTAGAAGGCCGAGGTGGAGGAGTTCGGCGAGCGGCGCATCCTTCATCTCTAGGAGAAGCGGCAAGTCAAAGGTTGTGAGGAACAACTAGAACGACACGAGGAGCGGGGCTATGCTGGACATGCTGTCGAAGAGCTCGTGGATCCCCTTGATAACGTTGTTGAAGAGGTCAGCATTGGACATAGGGGCGCTGAATTTAATTAGCAAGGGCATGGGTCACCGATTTGTGCAGGGTGACGCGATGATAGACCGATCCTCCTGCTAGACGTTGCGGAACTCCTCACTGAGATAAATCTCGTGCGTGTGTCTTAATTCTTGTTGTTTTTTAACAGCCGGAGAGTGCTGGTCCAGACGGTGTAGGCGGTGGCGTTGTCCACCATGAAGAGGTCGATGATGTGAGGAGACATGGACTCGTACAACCACTGAAGCACCATTGCATCAAGGCGAGCCCATGTAGGATTGCTCGGCAGGGTTTTGGTGGTGAGGTGATCCCCGAGGTTCATACAACGGCTAGAGAGGAGCCGATGGCTAGGGTTGGTATGAGGAGAAGGTGCAGAAAAGATTAGGATTAATCGCAATTTGATTCCATGAAAGTAGGGGGAGGAATTGACCACACCTGGATCCTTCCGTTACATGTTAATATATAGATAGATAGAGAATTACATGAGATACTACCTAATACTGTCCATAAATGAAAGATCACAATAATAACAATCCTGCTCAATTTAGGAGATTAGGTGACGAAGAATGACAAACGGGCCCCCGATATTCGCCTACCTGGTTTTCGGTCCAGGAGGGGGCTCTCTCGAAAGGCTCTTGAAGCCCATCAAGGCAGCGGTCTAGCGTGGCCCAGGAGCAAGCTTGGTGTGCAAGTAAGGACTCAAAGAATTGGAGTTAGCCTAGGTTTCATTTGTTTGAGTACCGATCCAATCTGTACCGGGCTTGAGAGACAATCATGAGACCCTGCTTTCACATATAAAAGGCTGGGAGGGAGGTCTCTAAACCCTAGACGCCTTTCCACCCACCTCACGCCGGAGCGCTCGACGACTTAGAGCTCTCTGGTTCGGCTAGATCTAATCTACGCCTCCATTGTAACCCCATCATCAAAGCCACCCCGACAATACAAAGTCAGACAAGCAGGACGTAGGCCTTTTACCTTCCGAGGGGGCCGAACCTGGGTAAAATCCCGTGTTCCTTTGCTTTCGTCTGATCGACGTCGAGTTCGCCAGGTCCCCAATACGCTTCCTAGATCGAAAGCCCTTCGACATGGGCATTGCCGGGGATAAACCTCGTCAATTGGCGCCGTCTGTGGGGATGACGGGATCTGGATCTACGGATTCGCCGGCTCCATCACCAACCACCGCCAGGATCGACATCGACACCGTCAACAGCACCGCTGCGCCGACCAACGACGACGTCACCGTCAAGATCGACATCGACACCATCGTCGGCATCGCTGTGCCGGCCATCGTCGACACCAACTCGGTGGAACCGGAGGTCGACGCCGCCGATTCGATCGTCGTCGACAACGTTTCGCCAAGTGCTGCCAAATCCACTCCAGCGGCGAACGTCATCGACCCCACCTCAGGCGCGATAGGAACAGCGTCCGGAGGCTATGACATGACCTTCGGATTATTCAACTTCCACGTGGACAACAACGGGGCGATGGAGCTACTCTCCATCGGCGAATCGGCTCCGCTCATGGCCGAATCGACAACACCACCAGCCATCGGGGGCAAATCCTCGGCAAGCGCGCTACTAGCACCATCGGAGGAGGAACCGAAGCTGAGAACTTCGACCCCATCAGTCGGGTCGAACGATTTCGAAGATCCACCGCCATCCCCGACCACCGCATACTGCGCCGATTGTGACGCATACCACTACGTGGGCGCCGGAGATTTCTTGTCCCATGAAATCGCCGGCTGTGAAGATCCTCGCGGAGGCACAGCAGCTGTCTACCCTGACGATATCTGAGTGCGATCGGGCTCTCAACGCCCTTACGCTCCGCACTGCATCGTATGACCCTGACTACGTCGAAGGGTTATACTCGGACTACACATGTTCAGATGGCGACGACGACATCTACCCCGAAGCTAAGGAAAAAATCGGCAATTCAGCAAGCTCCGCCTCACAGTGCGAATCCGCCGCATCCAGCGACGGCTATGTAGCTGATTACGATTCTGACTTCATGATCGAAGTCGGGCCCTACGTCGAAAGCGACGACGTCTACCCTCCACCGCTGGGCGAAATCAGTGACGATTCGACCCCGTGGTCCGGGGGCCACTGCATGATGGCATCGCACGGCGACGGAAACGAAAACAGACACAACGACGGCCGAAACCGGACAGACAGCGGCCGTCAGGTGGTCACGCATGACCAGATCCGGATCGCAAGAAGGGTTTACGCGGGCGAGGTGAACTTTGGTCCTAACCCAAGCCCGAGCGACATGGCTGCACTCCGGTTCATCGTCTAGGAGCAGAAGGACCAGATCAGTGCTGACAGGCGAGTACTGGAACGGCGAAGAGAGGAGGCCGATGCGTCCAGCAGAAGACAGGCCGAAAGATCAGTCCCATTATTCATCAAGCGTCCAACACAGATCGAGGTCACGCACTCAGCCAGGGGGCGATATGCACAATATCACCCGAAATCTAGAGGCAGAGTTCAACGAGGCTGAATTGATGCCCAAGACCAAGGAGGCGGCAATCATGGCCGCGGCAGCTTACATTGCAGCGAACGCACCCAATGGCGACGAGCACATGCGACACCTGAGAAACCTGGCGCTCGAAGGAGTAAGGGTACTTCAAGGCACGCCCGACTCAGGGCAAGATGCGCCAGCAAGGAGAACCGCCCCACCAGTGGAGCAGGCTAGACACCCAGCACCGGTGCCAGCCGTAGCGCCTCGGACGCAAGTGGTCGAACCCCTCAACGGGGAACTTCGGCACGGTCTGGCCCAGAACAGAGTCGACCAAGGGCGAGCGCGGCGCGAGGCGCGCCGCTTAGAGGGAGATCGCGAGGCGGAAACATTTGGCGGCACCAACGATGGACTGTGCGGGGCAGATTGCTTTAGCCTTTTGATCCGCTCCGCACCGTTGCCGAAGGGAATCAAGCTCAGCGACGGCATAGTCAAGTTCAACGGGCAGCAGGACCCCCGAATTTGGCTCGATGACTTCATAACTGCTGTCAAAATCAGCGGCGGATCTAGAGACAACGCCCTCCAGTTGCTGTCGCTGCATCTAAAGGATAACGCAAGGGCATGGCTGAATAATCTCGCCTCAGACAGCATCCGCTCTTGGGAAGAGTTTCGGCAAGCGTTTATTGCCAACTTCCGAGGCAC
Organism: Dactylis glomerata; assembly: GCA_007115705.1. Classification (NCBI taxonomy): domain Eukaryota; kingdom Viridiplantae; phylum Streptophyta; class Magnoliopsida; order Poales; family Poaceae; genus Dactylis; species Dactylis glomerata. The sequence continues at coordinate 1,981,317 of QXEO01000964.1, read as the reverse complement.
TTCACGACGACCTACGTCATTCGAAGAACTACGCCTATGCGTGCAGAGAACTGGAGAAAACCTGAGGTCATACATCTCATGGTGGATCAGCCTCCGGAACACGATGGAAAACATCTCGCCCGAAAGGGCCATCGATGCCTTTCGCGACTGGCCTCTTTCGACGCGATTTCAAGGAAGAGCTTGGACGCTGCAAGCCGAGGACCGTCGACCACCTCATGAGCCTGGCGAATGAATGGGCCGATGGCGAAGACTCCATCGCAGCTCCCAGAAGCCGCCGTCGATCAGCAGAACGCGACGTCGAGACGAAAGACCAGTTCCACTCCGGGTCCTGAAAGAAGGGTCGTAGGAACCGCTACGACAACACGGAGAATACAGACATGGTAGTAGCAGGCTACGTGCACGAAGATCGTGACGACAACCGCGACTTACCGCGGCGAGGAAACAATTACCATGGCAGCAGCAGAAGTACCAGTTGTGACTCGAAGCCAAGTAAGGAGTGGCGCCGACGACAGCCACAGCTGTTAGCAGAGGAGATGCTTGATAGCGGATGCCCACGGCATACGTACCTCGACAAGGATGGAGTACGAAGACCCGCGCACCTTCTCATCGAGTGCAGAGAATTCCTTCGTCTCAACAGGGCACTTCAGGAAAGGATGGGCACCGAGCAGCCAGTGGCAGGGGCAATAGCCTTCAACGCTCCACCACCACCGCCTAACCCACCAGCGAACGTCGTACAGCAGGGCCACCAGGCCGCCACGATCTAGCAAGTCGAGCCGCGACAGCCGGCCAACGAGGAAGAAGAGTTCCCGCCGCCGAGAGGTTTCGTGCCCATGATTCAGAGAGGGCGCGCGACAAATAAAGTTCAGCGGAAGCGCGCAAGAGAAGTGTTTCACGCCGAACACGCGCCACCGGCCACTCCCGAATATCTGAACTGGTCCGAACATCCGATCGGTTTCGACAGGTCAGATCATCCACCGAAGATCCCACGCCCGGGACACCATGCCTTGGTTCTCGAGGCACAGATAGGGGGTTTCACCTCGAAAAAGGTGTTCATGGATGGAGGCAGCAGCTTGAACCTCATCTACGCAGATACACTGCGAAAGATCAAGATCCCGCTAAACAATCTCCTACCAACGGAGACCTCCTTCCACGGAATTGTCCCAGGAAAGCCGACGTACCCATTAGGGGCGATACATCTCGATGTCATCTTTGGCATGCCAGCAAACTTCAGAAAGGAGAAGATCGAATTCGAGGTCGTCGACTGGCCTTCGCAGTACCATGCCATCCTCGGACGACCAGCGTTCGCTCGATTCATGGCGGTACCGCACTACGCTTACCTCAAGCTGCGGATGCCCGCAAACAGAGGACCACTGACGATCAGCGGCAGCTTCGCTCGATCCGAAAACTGTGACAAGGACTTCAACACCATGTCCCAAACCTTCGGGGTGCACGAGGAGCCGCACCATATTCGAGAAGCCACTGTGATGGACATCGATCCACCGGCGCAGCAGAACGCCCCAGAATTGTCGTTCGATGCCACCAAGGATACCCGCGAGCACCAGATTCACCCGATGGATCCAACCAAGACGGCGCGGGTGTCGAACTCCCTCTCTCCCGCATAGGAAAGCGCGCTCATCGAGTTCCTCCGTGAGCACTGGAGGATGTCCGCTTGGTGTCTAGCAGATATGCCAGGCATCCCTAGGGAACTCGCCGAGCACGAGCTTAAGATCTTTCCCAACATGAAGCCGGTCAAGCAGTCCATGCGCCGGTATAATCCAGAGAAGGCCAAGTCGATGGGCGAAGAAATCAACCGCCTCCTCGAAGCCAAGTTCATCAGAGAGATCAAGGAAGCTACGTGGCTTTCGCCACCGGTCATGGTGGAGAAGAAGGACACCAAGATCTACAGGATGTGCATCGACTTCACGGCCCTAAACAAGCACTGCCCGAAGGACTACATTCCCCTGCCTCGAATCGACCAGATAATCGATTCCACGGCAGGATGCGAGCGCCTGTCATTCCTCGACGCCTACTCCGGGTATAACCAGATACGGCTAAAAGTAGAAGACGAAGACAAAATGGCGTTCATCACCCCGCACGGGGTATACTGCTACATGACGATGCCCTTCGGGCTCAAGAACGCCGGAGCCACCTATCAACGGTGCATGCAGGCGTGCCTGAAGGAACAAATTGGCCGCAATATCGAGGTCTATGTAGACGACATTGTCATTAAGACCGCGAAAGCAGATAGCCTGCTCGATGACCTTCGAGAAACCTTCGCCAACCTCGACAGATATAGCATCAAGCTCAACCCGAAGAAATGCTCTTTCGGGGTACCCACCGGCCAACTGCTGGGCTACCTCATCTCCGAGAGAGGAATCAAAGGCAACCCAGAGAAGATACAGGCCATCATCAACATGCAGCCTCCAAGGACGCTTCGACATGTTCAACAGTTGACAGGTCGACACGCAGCGCTTAGCCGCTTCATCAGCACGCTCGGCGAAAAAGCACTCCCTTTTTATCGGCTGCTCCGGAAAACGGACAACTTCACGTGGACCGAAGAGGCGCAAACCGCGTTCGACGACCTCAAACGTCGTCTGTCGACCTCCCCAGTTCTCATCACACCCCGAGAGAAAGAGCCGATGTTGCTATACATCACGGCTACAAATCAAGTTGTCAGCTCAGTACTTGTGGTCGAACGCGCGGAGGAAGGCAAGGAGCATGGAGTACAGAGGCCTGTGTACTATCTAAGTGAAGTTTTATCTCCGACCAAGCAAAGATACCCCCATTATCAGAAGCTAGCATACGCTATCTACATGACGGGGAAGAAGTTACCGCACTACTTCGAATGCCACTCTATCATAGTGGTGGCCTCGAATCCAGTATCCAGCATCCTCAACAACCCAGACGCCACAGGGCGTGTATCGCTATGGGGAATCACGCTGGGGCCCCGGGAGATCACGTACCAGCGCCAGTCCGCAATCAAGTCCCAAGTCCTACCGGATTTCATAGCCGAATGGACAGAAGCTCAGATGCCCGAACTCCCAGACCTGTCAAACAGCTGGACCTTATTTGTCGACGGATCCAAGTGGGTTTCGGGAGCAGGAGCAGGAGTGGTTCTCGTATCACCACAGGGGGACAGGATGCGCTACGTTCTCCGCATGCGTTTCCCAAATCCCTCGAACAACGAGGCAGAGTACGAAGCCGTTCTTCATGGTATGCGCATGGCAAAAGCCTGCGGGGCTACCCGCATCAAGATCCATGGAGATTCAAACCTTATCGCCCAGCAAGTCATGAAGGAGTGCGACGCAACCTGTGCAAACATGATTGCATATCGAGCCATGTACGATAAGCTCGAAGGCGAATTCGAGGGCTGCGAAGTGACGCACATCGGCAGGGAAAGCAATGAAGAGGCAGACAACCTGGCCAACGTCGGGTCAAGGTGCCTCCCAATACCACCCGGAGTCTTCTTCGAAGAGATATTCAGGCGCTCCGTCAAGATCAAACCAGTGACCGACCCGGCGTTAGCAACACGCTCGGGGGCTCGGCAGGCCAGCATAGCCCCAGCAACAGGAACAGAAGATCTCCCGAAAGACGCGGTAGCAGTCATGCTCGTCGAAGCAACATGGACAAAGCCATATCTGGCCTACCTGACGCGGGGCGAGCTCCCAGAAGATCCTATCCATCGCCGCCAAGTCATGCGGCGTTCCAAGGCCTTCACGATAATCAACGGGGAGCTCTACGAGCACAGCACCACAGGAGTGCTCCAGCGGTGCATAGCGCAGGAAGATGGGATCGCTCTCCTTCGAGAAATCCATGAAGGAACCTGTGGGCACCATGCTTGCAGCCGAACCCTTGCAGCCAAGGCTTTTCGGTCAGGATTCTACTGGCTATCCGCCCTCTACGACGCCAGGGGCTTCGCCCACGCTCGGGGGCTTTGCCTTTCGACCCGCGCTTGGGGGCTTCGCCCACGCTCGGGGGCTTTGGCTTTCGACCCGCGCTCGGGGGCTCCGCCCTACGCTCGGGGGCTTTGCCTTTCGACCCACGCTCGGGGGCTTTGCCTTTCGACCCATGCTCGAGGGCTTCGCCCACTGTCGTGGTTTCGTCAACAGATCTGCCATAGAGGTAGGGGTATGGCGGTTTGTGGAAGGGGGTGAACACGGAGGAGCGATCCAGGATGGTGGTAGCACGAGTTTACCCAGCTTCAGATCCCGCGACGGTGGCGAGATCCTACGTGCTGCTATAATTCACTATATGGCAACAAGTGCTCGATTACAATGATGAGGTTGGCTGTTTCGCTGTGCGATTGGCCGTATGACTCTAATCTTCTAACTTGCCTCAAGGGCTGCTCCACGCCGGGCTTATAAAGGCGCCTGGCGTGGGCTACACGTTGGTACTGGAGCGGATACAACTTGGAGTCCTAGACTAAGTCCTCTGCGTGTGCTACAAGGCAATCCGCCATGGGCCGTCTCCGAACCCGCCATGGGCCTGCCGTCAGCAATCCGCCATGGGCCTGTCTCCGGATCCGCCATAAGCGCCTGCGTCCAGTACCGCCGTGGCAACTTCAGCAACTGGGCCGCCCGGTATAGCTAATCCGCCATACCACCCCTGATGGGCCACCCTGGCTTGCTGATTTAGGACTACGTCGCTGGTATACCTATTTGGTATATCCCCAACAGTAGCCCCCAGGGAACTTCAAGATTGCCATCTATACTCGCCATGCATGTTCTTGGTGAGTTACTTCCGCCATAGCTCTTTTGCACCGGGATGGCGGTTATCTTGATGCTCCTTCTTTCATCTATCAATCCGCCGTAAATAACGGATCAAGCGACGTAGTTATCTAAGCGAGATTTTCGGGATCCAGCGGATCATACCGTTGAAATCCGCCGTAAATTTCGGCACACAGTTCCTTCTAGGGCAAGACTTACAGTGCATGCACTGTTTTCACCAAGTTACTTTTTTACCCCTGGACACGTGTCGCCAGATTAGGGTTTCTGCGATCAGGACGAACGGTGGTGATGGCGGGCACGAATCTCGAGGCCTGGGGTCTATATATACCCCGGCCTCTCACCCCCGGCCGGTCACCCCCACATTCACCCCCGTCGCATTCTCTCTCCTCAGCGCCGCCACGAGAGCTTCGCGATCTCCGACGAGCCGCCGCGGAAAACCTCGCCGTCGGTAGCATTTTTCGCCACAAGCTGGCATCGTCTTCCTCGTCTTCGCTCGAAATCCTCGAAGTTATTACCGCCACGCCACTAGCCGCCATGGAGCCTGAATCACCTCGCCAAGCTTCCAAGTCCGAAGCTACCGAAGGTTCTGCGCGGTCCTCTGATACTGAGTCCGCCATGCCTGAAACCTCGGGAGGAGATTGGGACCCTTGCAACATGAGCGAGGAAATTCTTTCCTCCTTGGAACAAGAAGGCCGCATAGCCGCAAAGGAGATTTCCAGATGGCGGGTCGAGCCTGGTGCAACAATGCCAGCTCCTTCAGAAGAGGAGGTCGTCATACTGAAGTCTCACATTGATCGTGGCCTCAGTCTTCCACCATCCTACTTTTCTGAAAGGCGTTCTTTGGCACTACAGGTTACAGCTACACCACATTGCTCCAAATAGCTTCACTGCTCTAGCGGGATTCGTCGCGCTATGCGAGGGGTACCTGGGCATCAGCCCACGCGGCGATCTATTCCGCCTATATTTTAATATCCGCCATAACCGGGACGCGAACGGGGATCCCCGCAATTGCAGATCAATCTCCTTTGTTCCTCGGAAAGGGAAATCTTACCCTTACATTGTCCCTCATGACTCCGGAAAGGGATGGCGGGGATCCTTCTTCTATTTGGCTGACCAGGCCCCTCCTGAAAGGAAGTTTGGCCTGCGGTCTTTTGCTGATGGCCGCGCCGAGGAGCAAGATAGCTGGGGCGTCATGGACGATTTTACAATGGATGATGAATGCCAATTATGCTCACGGCGGATTTCGAAACTTGTCTTCTCTGGACTGACAGGTGCTGATACCATCCATTGCTGGGTCTCACGGCGGATTCAGCCTCTTCAATACCGCCCAACCCTGATGTGTGAATATAGCGGAGTTGATGATCCCCAGCGCTATTCCAAGGAGGAACTATCTGCTGAAGAGATCGAACTTCGGATCCGCAATATCATTAAGGTGGGGCGGGACGAGCCTCTGAAGCTGAAGATCCCAATGTATGAGAATGGCAGTTGTCCAAAGGTGAGTGTTTTCTCCTTATTCCGCCATAACAGCTAATTTTACTTGAATAACTTCGCATTTCTCCGCAGCTTTCTTCCCTCCTGATACGTCTCAAACGTATCTATAATTTTTGAACCTCCATGCTTGTTTTTACACCATTTGTATATTGTTTCGTTACACTTAGTGGTACTTTTATACATTTTCCGGAACTAACCTATTAACGAAGTGCCACAGTGCCAGTTTCCTGTTTTCTGCTGTTTTTGTGTTTCAGAAGTGATACACAGAAAATATTCTCGGAATTGGACGAAACAAGTTCCTGAAGTCATATTTCACGGGGAAGCTCCCAAACATCCAAAGACCTGACGGAGGGGGGCCACGTGGCCCGCACACACAGGGGCGGCGCGGCCACCCCCCTGGCCGCGCTGGGCCCGCGTGAGGGGCCGTGGTCCCTCCTCTGACATCGTACTTTCGCCTATATATACCGCCTGACGAGAAAAACCTAAGGGTCGGATGAGTTTTCCAGAATACATCGCGATCCGCCGCCGCCGTCGACCCGAAGATTGGGAGGGTCCAGAAGCTCTTCCCGGCACCCTGCCGGAGAGGGGAATCGCCACCGGAGGTCTTCTTCATTGCCATGCTTGCCTCCGGAGCGATGAGTGCGTAGTCTACCTTGGACTATGGGTCCATAGCAGTAGCTAGATGGTTGTCTTCTCCACCATGTGCTTCATGTTTAGATCTCATGAGCTGCCCTACATGATTGAGATCACCGTTATGTAATTCTATGATGTTGGTTTGTTGGGATCCGATGAATATTGGTGTTTATGATTAAGTTGCTGTACTGAATTATATCTTTTGTTATCTCTATGTTGTTTATGATCTTGCATGCTCTCCGTTGTTAGTAGCTATCTTGGCCGAGTAGTTGCTAGTGACTCCAAGAGGGGGTATTTATGCTCGATAGTGGGTTCATGCCTCTATTTCACCTGGGGGAGTGACAGAAACCTCTAAGGTGGTAGATGTGCTGTTGCTACTAGGGAGAAAACAACATTCATATGCTCAAGGGCATATGCTTTGTTTACATTACACACTTTGCTTAATGCAATTATCTGTTGTTCGCAACTTAATACTTTTGGGGTGTTCGGATGATATCCCCGAGGGTGGATTATTAGTCATAAATGCAGTTGGATGGCGGTCTATGTATTTTGTTGTAATGCCCAGGGTAAATCTCATAGTGATCTTCTTGACATATCACGTTATCTTTATTCTATCAATTGCCCAACTGTAATTTGTTTACCCAGCATGTTATTTATCTATGGAGAGACACCACTAGTGAACTGTGGACCCCGGTCCTATTTTAATCATATTGCAATCACCTGTTTACTTTTCCCGCACTGTTTATTTTACTCGCATATTACTACTGTTTTCCACTCGATACACTCATAACCTTTGTTTCAAGCAAACCGGTGAGATTGACAACCTCATCACAAGTTGGGGACAAAGTATTTGTTTGTGTGTGTGCAGGTTCCGCGCTGCTGCTGGCCAAAGACGAGTCAACAAGTATCGTTAACGGCACCCTTGTTGAAAGTTACTAAGCCAGTCCGCATCACCTTCAGTCGTCACCGTCTCTCTTCTTCAAGATCGACATTAAACCTTGGTTTCTTAACTGAGGTAAAACTAGCCGCTGCACTCATCATACCTTGCTCTTGGGGTTCCCAACGGGCTGGTCATTCACCACGCACAAGGACTGTCTGTTGCCACATTCACCTGAAGCATCAGCTACTTTTCTGGCGCCGTTGCCGGGGAAGAGAGAAGACTTCTGCGAGGGGAGTTCTTCGCACACACATTCTTTACTTTGTTATTTGTTTTGCTTTACTTTATTTTATTTTACCTGCATTGCTTTTTATCAAAAATCCATAAAAATTAGAATCCTTGGTAGTTGTTTTTACTTTACTTTAGTTTATCATGCTGTTTCCTAAGTTCGTTCTGGAGGACCTCTCAGTAGGTAGTGGTTCGATTATTGGAAATAGAAACATTGAGGAGTTCTTTAATCACATTAGTATGCATGAGGAAGTTGAGGAAAAGTCTTGGATTGAGCTTGCTCCTAGTATTGAAGTTGCTTCTGTTTGTTTAATTGATATGTTGGAAACTAGGTTTGCTAGTCTTAATCCCTATATGCAATACATGTTCCTCAAGCTTCATGAAATTGAGGATCCCGAAAAGAAAGCTTTTATCTTGGAAACTCTGCGCCTAGAATTTAAGGATGTCGTTGTTGAAGCTAGGAAGGTTCTTAAACGTTTTAATAAACTCGGTTCTCCTATAAATGTTATTAGTACAGATGATAAAGAGCCCGAAATACCTATTCCTTGCAAGCTTTTGGGATTGAGTGAAGCTTTTGAAAATAATTTTGACTGGATTTGTACTAAAAATCTTTTTGATGAGAATAGTGTGCCAAAGAATGATCACAAAGAGTCTTCTAAAACTTATGTGGATGAAATACAATGTCTTATTGATAAGACCTCTGCTGTTAATCTTGATGCTTCTTCTGAAAATACTTGATTCGCAATTTTCTGCGCCTAGCTCAAAGGCGTTAAAGAAAAGCACTCTTGGGAGATAACCCATTGTTTACTTTTCAGTACTTTTTCTTTTATTTGAGTCTTGGAAGTCATTACTACTGTAATGACCGCTCCTTATCTTGTTTATTTCGTTTTTGTGCCAAGAGAAGCCTCTAATTTGAGTGAGGTAAAGATTTGGGGTTATTGCTGTCCTGAAACTGTTTTCGGTGCTGCACCGTAAAAATTCGTGAAAATTCTCTGTTTATCTTTTGGACCTGCGATTTCTTGTGCATATTCCCCAGGTTATATCCAAACTTTTCTTAGTTGAACACTTTTTGATTTGAGCAACATAAAATCCCTCAAAAATTCGTCCATTATCAGCTGTTCAGTTTTGACAGATTTCTGCCAATATTTGTTTTTGCCACTTTATCGCTTTCTTTTGAGTTCTTTTTGATCATGGAACTCTTGTGGAAGTTGCTACAGTAGTATATACTTTATATGTGGTGGTTTTGAGTTGAAACCTGAAGCTAAAAGAGGTTGAATATATTTTATGCTTACACTAATGTTGCTAATAGAATTGTGTTTAGTTTTGTATGAAGGAAGTTTTCAAGTGTAGGGATTGGAGAATGATGAGATAAGTTGAAGAATGGACAAAAGCTCAAGCTTGGGGATGCCCATGCATCACCCCAAGAAATATCCAAGAAGTACAAGCGTCAAAGCTTGGGGATGCCCCCGAGGCACCCCTTCTTCATCGGCAAAAATCAGGTCACCTTTCAAAACACTATATTTTTATTGCTTCATGCACTATGTGTTTTTCTTGGAGCGTCAGTTGTTTTAGTTTTCTTAGTTGGTTTAGTTTGTTTGTTTGCTGCAATAAATGGTTGGACCCCAACAAATTTCCTTTGGAGGAGATGTACTCATTTTCATTTGCAAAGAATGCTCTAGTTTTCACTCTTATTAAAAATCGAGCATTCTACTTTTTCTGCTACTGCTTTTGGTTTTCGTTTTTGCCTTGATATGCGTTCAGATCTTGTCATATCTTTTCATCAAGGTGCATTTTTGCCTCTGATCTTCATTGGTTTTCATCAAAAGAGGTGTTTATAAAAATTTCAAATGGTGTTGGAAAAGAGAAAAAGCTTTGTGCAAAATAGTGGTACAAGAAGGAGCTTGTGTAGACTGCGGCTTAGGCTTTTTCATGTCATGCTTGATGTCTTTTTGATAGTATGCTTAGTGGTTTTGCTGTAGCATGACTTGTCTCAAATAACTGAGATTGCTTAATGAGCCTTTGAAAAAATCATGCGTTGTTTTTATTGTATGGAAGCATTATTTTGGTTTTCTCCTTGATGCTTTATTTGGGTTGACTTGGCGCATGCTCACACATGTTAGACTCTTACAAAGTCGCCATTAGCCTTCATGATCATTTAGTTTTTGACTTTTGATGCCATCGTATGCTTCTTTTAATGTCGCTTTGTCGCTTTGCATGATTATGGCCATTATTGCTCTCTTAGTTGGTCGCTCCCAGTCTTTTGCTAGCCCTCGCCTTGTACTGAGTATGAGCTCTACTCGTGCATCCAACTCCTAAAAGCCAAAGTTTTCCATTGTGTCCACCATACATACCTACTAGCAATTTGCTATTCCAAGTAAATTTGACTTGCTTTTATTTTCTCTTCAAATTAAACTCTTACCAGTGTTATGCGAAACTCGGTTAGTAAAGCTCTCACGAACCGGAAGGCACACTTTACTTTTTCCTGTTCTTAAAATTTTGACATTGTGGTCTTTTATGCTGAGTTGTTATGCTTGCAAGTTGTAAGTTGGATTCTAGCCCAGCCATGCTGTCATGGGGCAAGCTTTCAACATTGCACTTCTTATTTGAGTTGATATCGTGATCTTTTGTTTATGGATGCCCGCTGTGTGAAATGAATTGGGAATCTTGTGAGGATCATGGAGTTTTTATATGTGTTAGGGAAACGCCGGGCCGCCAATCTAAGCCATGCATAATTCATGGTGGAAATTTGCAGCATACCCATGGTGAACATTCGACGACGCATCTCACAATAAAAAGCTAAACAATATAGCAAATAAAAGAGATGTCGAGGTGTTCATTGTCTGCTTGTCCTGTCATTTTGGTGTGGGCTTGTTCCATGTCATCGGGCACGGAGGTACCCCATTGGCGGTTCTCAATGATATGCATATACTTACAATGACAAGAGCCTTGCTTGGGACTCTAAGTAAATTAGCATGGTTTGGGTACTCGTATTCACGGGACACGAGGTTTTCAACTTATGATTTGTCAAGCATATGCATCATAACTGTTCTCGCATTAACTTTAACCATTCAAGATGCTTATGATGGGGGCAATGAGAGCTCAAAGCCGGTAAGTACCATAATTTTTGAAGGTTATAAAACTTGCAATCACTGCTTCCCTCTGCGAAGGGCCTTTCTTTTACTTTTATGTTGAGTCACCACCTTCTTTCTTTATGCACCATTAAGAGAGCATAGTTGTCATTCTTAGTGTGATATGCATTGTCCCAAAGTTCATTGATTGACTCATATTGTTGGTTTCACTTGTTCTTAAATTATTTGTATCTAGTCGCCCTCTTAAACTTTGAGGTGTCCTATGCATTTATGTTTTGCTCTCTTTGAAGGACAAGCTGAAAACCATTTGTATGTTTTTCCTTATGATTTGAACACACGTTTGACTTTCATTGTTTCATTATCATGATCTTTTGTTTGTGTTCATTTGCATGTTTACAACATGGTTGCTAAGTTCTTATTGTCATGATTATATCTTTCATGCCCATGTTTTAAGTTCTATTGATCCCAGCTCATCAATGCTTACATATATGATCAAGATTGTGTAGGTGCATGTCACCTCAAAAATTATTCTTTTGTTATCACTTACCTACTCGAGGACGAGCAGGAGTTAAGCTTGGGGATGCTTGATACGTCTCAAACGTATCTATAATTTTTGATGCTCCATGCTTGTTTTTACACCATTTGTATATTGTTTCGTTACACTTAGTGGTACTTTTATACATTTTCCGGAACTAACCTATTAACGAAGTGCCACAGTGCCAGTTTCCTGTTTTCTGCTGTTTTTGTGTTTCAGAAGTGATGCACAGGAAATATTCTTGGAATTGGACGAAACAAGTTCCTGAAGTCATATTTCACGGGGAAGCTCCCAAACATCCGAAGACCTGACGGAGGGGGGCCACGTGGCCCCCACACACAGGGGCGGCGCGGCCACCCCCCTGGCCGCGCCGGGCCCGCGTGAGGGCCCGTGGTCCCTCCTCTGACATCGTACTTTCGCCTATATATACCCCCTGACGAGAAAAACCTAAGGGCCGGATGAGTTTTCCAGAATACATCGCAATCCGCCGCCGCCGTCGACCCGAAGATCGGGAGGGTCCAGAAGCTCTTCCCGGCACCCTGCCGGAGAGGGGAATTGCCACCGGAGGTCTTCTTCATCGCCGTGCTTGCCTCCGGAGCGATGAGTGAGTAGTCTACCTTGGACTATGGGTCCATAGCAGTAGCTAGATGGTTGTCTTCTCCACCATGTGCTTCATGTTTAGATCTCATGAGCTGCCCTACATGATTGAGATCACCGTTATGTAATTCTATGATGTTGGTTTGTTGGGATCCGATGAATATTGGTGTTTATGATTAAGTTGCTGTACTGAATTATATCTTTTGTTATCTCTATGTTGTTTATGATCTTGCATGCTCTCCGTTGTTAGTAGCTATCTTGGCCGAGTAGTTGCTAGTGATTCCAAGAGGGGGTATTTATGCTCGATAGTGGGTTCATGCCTCTATTTCACCTGGGGGAGTGACAGAAACCTCTAAGGTGGTAGATGTGCTGTTGCTACTAGGGAGAAAACAACATTCATATGCTCAAGGGCATATGCTTTGTTTACATTACACACTTTGCTTAATGCAATTATCTGTTGTTCGCAACTTAATACTTTTGGGGTGTTCGGATGATATCCCCGAGGGTGGATTATTAGTCATAGATGCAGTTGGATGGCGGTCTATGTATTTTGTTGTAATGCCCAGAGTAAATCTCATAGTGATCTTCTTGACATATCACGTTATCTTTATTCTATCAATTGCCCAACTGTAATTTGTTTACCCAGCATGTTATTTATCTATGGAGAGACACCACTAGTGAACTGTGGACCCCGGTCCTATTTTAATCATATTGCAATCACCTGTTTACTTTTCCCGCACTGTTTATTTTACTCGCATATTACTACTGTTTTCCACTCGATACACTCATAACCTTTGTTTCAAGCAAACCGGTGAGATTGACAACCTCATCGCAAGTTGGGGACAAAGTATTTGTTTGTGTGTGTGCAGGTTCCGCGCTGCTGCTGGGCAAAGACGAGTCAACAAGTATCGTTAACGGCGCCCTTGTTGAAAGTTACTAAGCCAGTCCGCATCACCTTCAGTCGTCACCGTCTCTCTTCTTCAAGATCGACATTAAACCTTGGTTTCTTAACTGAGGGAAAACTAGCCGCTGCACTCATCATACCTTCCTCTTGGGGTTCCCAACGGGCTGGTCATTCACCACGCACAAGGACTGTCTGTTGCCACATTCACCTGAAGCATCAGCTCCCGCCATCTGAGCTGAGCGGTCTCGTCCGCTATCCTCGGACGAAGGATCTTACTGACGATGAGGACGAGACATCCTCGTCTCCCAAAAGACAGAAGGTGGCGGAGGAATAGGTAGTGGCGGATGAGCCTATCACGGCGGTTCCTCGTGGCGTTCGCGGTGCTGGCGGGCGCGTTCGCGGGCTAGGCAAGAGAGTCATCTCTCGCCATTCGTCCCCTACTCTTCGCGGCCATCTGGACACCGTGCCCGAACATTCCGCCACTATAAATTTGCCGGAGCGGAAGTAAGGATAATCATAGCTTGCCTTCATACCATGTATAACTTGACTACTCTAATCTGTCTCTTTTGCGCACAGAAGATGAAAGGTTTCTGGCTAGAAACCTCCAAGGACCAAGCCGTCTCCTGCTGCCATTCCACCTACACCGGATGCTCCTGCTCGCCCAACTGGGCCTTCCACTTCCTCTCAGCATACTGGCAAGGTGGCGGATGTTCCAGAGAAGACTGCTGAACCATTAGACCGCCCTGCTAAAGGTGCCAAGAAAGTAAGTTTTAGCGGAAGAGCAGTCCAGATGGACGCAGGAGCTGGGGAGGCCTCGAAATGGAAGAAGAAATCAGAGGCTCTTTTCCGCCTTGATAATTTACAAGAGGAGGCCAGTAACAATGTGTCATCTGCTATGACAGCGTTTGTTCAGAGAACCAGTCTTGTTAAAGAGGTATGTACTCCCAGTAGCCCCCGAGCTCCATGGCGGATTGCAGATTCGATCCGCTATGGGGCTTTGAGATTGACTTCTAAGTTTTTTAATAGCTTAGCCCTCGAGCGCTGGTAGTTCACACAGTGCTCTATAGAGAACTTTTTTAATTTTCATACTGAGTAGCCCCCGAGCATTATGGCGGATAAATATCCGGCATAAAGCTCTTAGGAAGACAAAAAAATCAGCATAAGTAGCCCCCGAGCATCATGGCGGATAATTATTCATCATGATGCTCTAAGAGTGACTAAAAAATCATCGTGAGTAGCCCCCGAGCGTTATGGCGGATATGCATCCGGCATGAAGCTCTAAGAGTAACTAACACTTCAATTTTGTTTTGCCAGAATTACAAGAAGGTGGTGGAAGACCTGGTCCAGGTTGTCAGCTCGCAGGAGAAGGAGCTGGCAGCCAAAAGCGATCTTGTGGCGGATTTGCAGCAGCAGCTTGAGAATAGCGGTAATTTACCTTAACAAGCTTGTTTTCCTTTATGCTTATTCAATCAATGCTGAGCTGACGAAATTCCGCCATGCAGATGCTGCCAAGCTCAAGTCCACACTTGAGGGGATGAAGAAGGGCCACGCCATTGCGATGGATGGGCTGAATCAACAGCTCCGGAAATCGCTGGCTGAAAACGCCACCCTCGAGAAGAAGCTGAAGGACCAGGAGAACCAGGGCAAGAAGAAGGACAAGGAGATAGCGGACCTCCGCAAAGCCGCCGCTGAGTTTGAGAAGCGGCGTGAAGGCTTTAACGAGCTCCTCCATCACTTCCAGGACAACTTGCTAGGTACCATTTCTTCTTATAACGTAAAGTTTTTCAATTTTCTGCTATGCCGTGCATGATGCGTCTTCTTTTTCCGCTATGCAGTCGCTTTGGGGCAGGGCGAGATGGACACTGCTGAGGGTTTGCGCATGGCCACCGACGCAGCGAGGAAAGAGCTTGATGGCCTTCTCAGCGCTGGTCGCCAAGCGTGCGGGAGCCTTCAGATAGCGGGTTCTTCCAACCTCTCCGCCATCGCACTCACACAGAAGCTTCTGCTGGTGCCAGGGCTGGTGGCAGACTGGAAACTGTCCTCTGCTCGGGGTGGTGCCAGGACAGCGTTGACCTTGGCGAAGGCCCACTATCCCGAGATGGACCTGGACCAGCTCACCTCCGGCATCCCGGAGAGCGGCGAGGACAGCGCGCCGGTGGACGAGGCCGCCATCCGGCAGAGCGTGCTTGGATACGATCAACTGTGTGCCCTTGGCACTCAGTTGAATATATACTATGAAGCATACGAGCTGCCAGGGTCACCAAGCCAAGCTTCGGTATCTGCCTCCGCGGCAACTGCAGGTGGTGATGGCGGTGACGAGGTGTCCTCCAAGGTTCCGCCATCTTCTTGAGATGTGCCCTGCGATATGGCAGGAAAAATACTTTGCATTAATTCGGCCCCTGAGTGGGTCTGTAATCTAAACTTAAACTGCATGTGAATGCTTGTGCACTGTGACTGATCTGCTTGTGGCGGATCAGTGGAATGCTCTTGAACTTTTGCAGTTTGTTTTTTATGAAGTGGTTTTAATTGCGCGAAGAAACTGCCAGGCCTAGTTTTATGCAACTTGCAGTTTTTGCCATGCCCAAAAAACAACACTTGAAAAATTTTCACGCGTAGGATTATGCGATCCGCCATCCGGCTCTCTGTGCTTGACTTTTCGTGAGATGGCGAAATCTTCGCACGAACAATCCACTAGGGCGACGATACTTGATAGCAACCGTCCAGAACCCTGAGCAGATGGCGGCTTAGATCGTCAAAAAGTCACTACTCGGGAATCCACACAGAAAACATCGAATGAAGATCAAAACATAAAAAAGCTACGCGGACCGCTTATGGCGGATTTAAAAGAGACGCAAGTGCAAAGCACAATTGCGCAAAAGGTTCAATACGATCTAAATGAACAATAAAGGAGGTAAAAGACTCAAAAAAAATCAAGAGTGAACCAAATGCTTTATTTCATTGATCATATAGAGGTGCCTATTACATAGCTAGGTAAGTGCTAAGTGTAGAAAGGACGTAGCTGTGCGATGTTCCATGGACGATCTGTCTCGTCGTAGATATCGTCAGGGTCTCTTCGTTTGCGCTTCTTACTTGGTCGCTTGTCTAGCTCGCGAATATCAACAAGGTAGTAGGAACCATTCAGTAGAGCTTTGCTGATGACGAAGGGTCCTTCCCAAGGTGGGGATAGCTTATGGGACTTCTACTGTTTCAGACGTAGCACCAGGTCACCTTCTTTGAACAAGCGTTGGCGAACGCGCCTGCTGTGATAGCGGCGGAGATTCTGCTGGTAGATGGCGGATCTCTGGGCTGCTAGGTCTCGTTCTTCTTCCAGCAGGTCCACAGATAGTTGTCTAGACGCTTCTGCATCTTCTTCCTTGTAGGCATCGACTCTTGGAGAGTCATACTGAACATCACTCGGCAAGATTGCCTCCGCTCCGTAGACTAAGAAGAAAGGGGTAAGGCCAGTTGATCTGTTTGGCGTGGTCCGTAGACTCCACAGCACAGATGGCAACTCCTCTGCCCAGGCTCCAGCTGCTCTGTGCAGCGGTGCTTCCAGGCGTGGCTTGATCCCTGTCATGATTAGTCCGTTGGTCCGCTCAACTTGGCCATTAGACTGTGGATGTGCCACAGATGCTAGGTCAAGGCGGATTCCGTTGTGATGGCAGTATTCTTCAACTTCTCCTTGAGACAGATTAGTGCCATTATCGGTGATGATGCTATGTGGGATGCCGAATCTAACCACAATGTCCTTGACAAATTTGAGGGCAGTTTTGCCATCAAGTTTTCTGATGGGCTTAGCTTCCACCCACTTCGTGAATTTGTCTACCGCTACCAGGAGGTGCGTAAATCCCGAAGGTGCTGTTTTCAGCGGACCCACCATGTCTAGCCCCCAGACTGCAAAAGGCCAAGTTATAGGGATCGTATGCAGTGCTGTGGCGGGCATATGGGTTTGCTTGGAGTACATCTGGCAACCATGGCATAGCTCCACAATGCGGTTTGCATCTGCCTTGGCTGTTGGCCAGTAGAATCCATGGCGGAATGCTTTAGCTACTAGGGATCTGGCGGCGGCGTGATGCCCACATTCGCCTTCGTGTATCTCTCTTAGTATTTCGATTCCATCCACTTGGGGTATGCACTTCATGAAAACTCCCAAAGTGCTTCGTTTGTAGAGCTGGCCATCTATGATGGTGTACGCTTTGACTCTACGCTCGATTTGTCTTTTTTGGACTTCGTCTTCGGGAAGCTTCTTGTTCGTCAGAAATTCCAGGTAGGGCTCTGCCCATGGCGGATTGCTTGGCAAAACCGCCATAACAGGGGAGCTTGCTAACTCCGGATTTTCTGGATCAACCATCTTGACTGATGGTACTCGCAGATGCTCGAGGAATACGCCTGGCGGAACCGCCTTACGGCTAGATCCCAATTTTGACAAGGTATCGGCCGCCATGTTATCTTCTCGCCGTACGTGTTTTATGTCGTAGCCGAGGAAACTTTTGGCCATCTCGTCCACTTCATCTCTGTATGCCGCCATGACTTCGTTCCGAGCTTTATATGTGCCAGCCACCTGTTGAGCCACAAGGTCAGAATCTCCACAGCACATGATGTGTTGTACGCCAATCTCCTTTGCGACACGTAGCCCGTGTAGTAGCGCTTCATATTCCGCGATGTTGTTGGTGGTGGGGAAGTGGATCTGGAGAACGTAGCTTAGCTCATCTCCCTTGGGAGATTTGAGTGTCACTCCAGCCCCCGAGCTGTGTAGCAACTTTGAGCCATCAAAGTGCATCACCCAATGCTCTGGTTCTGGGACGGGCGTAGTTTCCTGCGCTTCCTTCCAATCCGCCATAAACTCCGCCAAAGCCTGAGACTTGATGGCGGTGCGAGGCTTGTAGTCGATGTCGAAAGAGGACAATTCAATGCCCCACTTCGCAACTCGTCCTATTGCGTCGCTGTTGTTGATGATGTCCTTCAGTGGGGCTTTGCTCACCACTGTGATCTTATGGTCATAGAAGTAATGCCTTAACTTACGAGAAGCTAGGAAAACTCCGTATGCCAATTTTTGGTAGTGAGGGTAGCGCTGCTTGGATTCCGTCAGGACCTCGCTGACATAGTAGACTGGTCTCTGTACGCCATACTCCTGCGCTTCTTCCTTACACTCTACCACCATGACGATGCTGACCACCCTGTTGGTTGCCGCCATGTATAGTAACATGGGTTCCTGGTCTTCGGGAGCCGCTAGGACTGGTGCAGTGGATAAAACTCTCTTCAGATCCTTAAGTGCAGCGTCTGCCTCGTCGGTCCAGACGAATTCGTCTGATTTCTTCATCAGCTTGTAGAGTGGCAAAGCCTTCTCGCCAAGACGACTGATGAATCTGCTCACTGCTGCCACGCAGCCTGTGAGTCGCTGTACGTCTTTTAGGTCTATGGGCCGGGAGATGTCGAGGATTGCCTTGATCTTCTCTGGGTTAACCTCAATTCCGCGGTGGGAGACGATGAATCCTAGGAGTTGTCCAGCTGGGACCCCGAAGACACACTTCGTTGGGTTAAGCATCATGTTGTACTTCCTGAAATTGTCAAAGGTCTCTTGCAAATCCGCTATAAGGCCATCTTCCTTCTTAGACATAACTGCGATGTCGTCCACGTATGCGTGGATATTTCGTCCGATTTGATCCGCCAGGCACTTTTGCATGGTGCGCTGATACGTTGCTCCTGCGTTTTTCAGACCGAATGGCATTGTGACATAGCAATATGTGTCATAAGGTGTTACGAACGACGTAGCGAGCTGATCGGACTTTTTCATCTTGATCTGGTGGTACCCTGAGTAGGCATCTAAGAAACACAGTAGCTCCGATCCCGCCGTCGAGTCAATGACTTGGTCAATGCGAGGCAAGGGAAAAGGGTCTTTTGGACACGCTTTGTTCAGGCCAGTGTAATCTACACACATGCGTAGAACTTTTGTGTTTTTCTTAGGAACTAGCACCGGATTTGCCACCCACTTGGTGTGTATCACTTCCTTGATGAAGCCTGCCTTCAACAGCTTGGAAATCTCCTTTGCTATGGCGCGGCGCTTTTCATCGCCGAAGCGTCTCATGGCTTGTCTTACTGGCTTTGAGCTAGGAATTATCTGCAGAGCGTGCTCGGCGAGTTCCCTGGGTACACCCGTCATGTCAGATGGCTGCCATGCGAAGATGTCCCGGTTCTCACGGAGGAACTCGACGAGTGCGCTTTCCTATTTGGGGGACAAATTTGTCCCAATGGCGGTGGTCTTGGCGGCATCGCCAGCGACAAGTTCCACCTGTTTTGTATCGACTGTAGGCTTGAAGGTGGGCGGGGAGGCGGAAACCTCCTGCTTGGATGCCGGCATCTCCGCGGGGTCCGTAGCGGCATGGATTTCTTTCAACTCCTCGCCGAAGAACACTGCTTCCGCGAAGGTGGCTTCTCCTTCCTCGCACTCCTTTGCCTTTCTGAAGCTGCCATAAACGGTAATTATGCCATCCGGTCCTGGCATTTTCAGCTGATTGTAGATGTAGCATGGCCTTGCATGGAAGCTGTGGAAGGCAGGGCGACCGAAGATCACGTGGTATGTGCTTTTGAATGGGACAACCTCAAAGGTTATGGGCTCTTCTCTGTAGTTTTCCTCACTACCGAAGGCAACCTTGAGTGTGATGGACCCGAGGGACTTGGCTTGGCGACTAGGAACCACCCCATAAAAGGTGACCGCGCTATGGCGGAGTTGGGTCTTGGTAAGGCCGAGCTTTGTCAAAGTTTCCACGTACATGATGTTCAGGCTGCTGCCGCCATCCATTAAGCATTTGGAGAACTCATAGCCATGGATTACAGGGCATACCACCATGGCGTAATATCCATCTGGGATGTGCTCTGGATGATCATCACGGCTCCAGTGCACCGGTACTTCGGACCATCGGACGTACTGGCGGATTTTTGGCACGGTGGCATTAAGGGAGCGCATAGCGGCTCTCTGTGCCTTTGCCGTGGGGGGTCCAAGGAATGTGTGAAAGGCACCTTTTTTGTCCTTGATTGGGTTGCCCTTGCCAGCACCACCCTCTGCCTTTTCGGCGGGTTTGGGCGCAGGGTCTTCATCCATATCACTGCCATCCCTAGACTCCTTGTCTTTGTCCGCTTTCCCTTTGCCACGAGGCCGTTGACGTCGGCTGCGTTTGAAGCCAGCTTCTTGATCCGCCTTGAGGTCGTTGACAAACTTGCAGTTCCGATTGGTGTGGTTGCACTTTCCCGACGCGTCACGATGGGCAAAACATGGCATATCGCGGTATTCGTCGTAGGACACGGGGGCGGATGGCGCCGAAGCAGGAGTTGCAGAACTCCGCGGCTGGCCACCACCACCTCCGCGTCCCCTGCCGCGCTGGCTGCTTTGACCCTTGTCAGCAAAGGTTGTGGCGACCATGTCCGGAGCCTGCGGCTCTTCTGGCGGATTCTTCCATTTGTTACTGCTATTCCGCTTTCCAGTGTTCTGGATGGCGGAAGCCTTCAGAGATTCGCGGGCGTCGTCGGCGGCGGCCGCGTAGTTGCTTGCGATGGTGATCATGGAATTTAGGGTCAATTTCCCTTCGTTCCTTTCCCGCAACAGGCGATGGCGGAGCAGTTGGCCTCTCTCCAAACTGTCAATAAACGCGAGGATGGCGGATTCGTCAGTAACCCCTTCACAGGAGTTCTTCATATCCAGCCATCGCGCGAGGAAAGTTCGGGAGGTCTCGTCGTCGGCGCGTCGGCACCGTTGGAGGTCACCAATGTTATGGGGTCTCTTGTAAGTCCCCTCGAAATTTTCGGTGAACGCAGTTTGCATATCAAACCAGGTTTGGATAGAGTTTTCTGCCAAGTCATTGATCCATTGCCTCGCAGTGCCGGATAGCATCAGGGGCAAATAGCGGACAGCAACATTGGGTGATCCTCCGGCGAACTGTACTGCGTTGAAGTAGTCTTGTAGCCAAGTTAGAGGCCTATCGACCCCATTGTACTGGCGGATATTTTTCTCGATTTTGAACCCATGCGGGATGGGCTCATCACGAATCCGTTGTCCAAAGCACTTTGGGCCGAGGAAGAAGGCTGTTTGAGACTTGGCAATCTTGTTTAGATGGGTACGAGCGTCGTAGGGCTTCTGTTCCGGCGGATCCTTGCGAGAGTTGCGTGACCTTGCTGGTCCGCCGCCACCACCGCCGCCGCCATGGGGGCTCCCTGGTGGGGATGGCGAAGGGTCGCGTCGTCGTTTACTCTCGCCGTCCTGCGACTGATCTTTACAGCTACGACGGCTTCCTTCCGTTCTTCGTGGAGATGGATCATCGTTATGGCGGCGGGAGCCTTGCCCTTTGTCATCGTGGCGGCGAGTGGGACGATGCTTGTCCTTGTCACCATCACGGTGCACGCCGTCGTCATGGCGAGATCGGTCCCTTCTCTTGGATCCGCCGTCTCTGCTGGTTTCCCGTCGTGGCGGATCGTCTTTGCGTCCAGCGTCACGGCTTCGTCCTCGCTTGCCATCATTGTCGCGTATGACGATCTCTCCCTTTGGGACTTCGAACGTCTTATACTTTGGTGGCGGCATGTTGGTCTTATGGCGAGGGGCAGCATTGTCTTGTTGGTATCCGTAAGCAGGGTAATTCTTGCGGGGTGGCGATGGATTTCTCTGTGGGCCTTTGCCATTTGGTTTGTCATCGGAGGATATTGGGATGGCGTTCGCCCGGTTGCGAGCTTCTCTTCTTCGGATTTCTGAGGATCCGGTATGAGATTCGTTCTCAGGGCGCGCACCATGGTTGCCAGCCCCTTGAGCTTTAGAGGCAGTACTGGACCTGCATAGCGCAGGATCAGATTCGAGCCGTCGTGACGACGTAGCCTTCTCCTGCTGCACTAATGCTTTGGTCATCAGTTTAACCGCTGTCTCTAGGGCTGCTGGGCTCTTGTTATGTTCCAATAGCTCCTTTGCAGCCACGATGTTCTCGATGGGCGTAGCCCTAACTTCATTGCGGTTTTTGTCCACGTATGGCGGATTCTTGATGTACATCCTGGCCAGAGTTTCCGCTGTTGGTACGGTGAACTCAAGGTTTCGTACCAGCTGCGGGTCGCCTCCCTCGTTGATCTGGTTCTGGATGAGAGTGGCATACTTCTCTTCCATGTTCCTTGCGCGTTTCAGCGTGTCTTGAGCTTTAGCAATGTCGTCATCAACCTGCTTGCCCATCTTCTCGACTCGCTTTGCTTCCTTGAGGAGTGCTCGTCTTTTCTTCTCGAGATCGTTCACATCTCTGACATAGTCAGGGGTGATTGGATCTGCTAGAGTTCCATAGACGACCTTGTCCAGCGGGGTCGTGAAGTCTTCTGGGTGCTGGTCCACGGGGATGACGGGTTGCAGAGGCCTGGGTCCGCCGTGGATGTCAGGAAGTTGTTCCGCGGTGGGATCGGCGGCTGGTGGCGGGTTACCCTGCTCATTGTCGGCATCTCCATCGTGGACTGCCTGAGATGGCAGATCACCGGTTGTCTGCCCAGCATCATCTCCTTTGTTGGTTACAAACACCTGCTTGGCCGCTGCTTGTTGCTCTTCAAGTGCCTGCTGCGCCAATTCCACCTCGAGTTTCCTCATGGCGGCATCGTAGTGGTCAGAATCATAGCCTTTGCTGTCCCAGTCATCCGATTCACCACTTTCGTTAAGTGCCTCTAGGATGGATTCACCTGGGCTATCTTCTCCATTGGAGGTAGATCCCGAAGTGATACCTGCGAACGCAACAAGGCAGTACCGCGGTGTCTCTAACGCCAGGTTACTTATGGCGGATTCACTGCGGTCTTCCACCACTTCCTCTACCTCTAGGGCGGGCTGGGTGGGATTACTTTTCAGATCCGATCTGGGCAACTTTGAAAGTTCCAGATCATATGAGTCCTCCTCCGTATCCAGCTCGAAAGCGGTCCGTTTGGGGATTTCAGCCATACCAATCCGCCGGAAATTGGTTTCCGTAGCGGGAGTAGGGTTTGTCTCTCCAATGAAGATATGGATATCTCCAATCGGGACGACAGTGAATCGAGCAGGGTCTTCTCTAGCCGGCACCCAGAGGTTATCCGCTAGGACGATGGGGAAGCCGGAATCGTAGAGGACGCGCCCGATGGCGACGGTGTCGCCGATGCCTGCGAAGGCGGATCCTGCCTGGATCCGTGCTCCAGACGCGCTTAGCCCCACGGTGGGCGCCAACTGTCGTGGTTTCGTCAACAGATCTGCCATAGAGATAGGGGTATGGCGGTTTGTGGAAGGGGGTGAACACGGAGGAGCGATCCAGGACGGTGGTAGCACGAGTTTACCCAGCTTCAGATCCCGCGACGGTGGCGAGATCCTACGTGCTGCTATAATTCACTATATGGCAACAAGTGCTCGATTACAATGATGAGGTTGGCTGTTTCGCTGGGCGATTGGCCGTATGACTCTAATCTTCTAACTTGCCTCAAGGGCTGCTCCACGCCGGGCTTATAAAGGCGCCTGGCGTGGGCTACACGTTGGTACCGGAGCGGATACAACTTGGAGTCCTAGACTAAGTCCTCTGCGTGTGCTACAAGGCAATCCGCCATGGGCTGTCTCCGAACCCGCCATGGGCCTGCCGTCAGCAATCCGCCATGGGCCTGTCTCCGGATCCGCCATAAGCGCCTGCGTCCAGTACCGCCGTGGCAACTTCAGCAACTGGGCCGCCCGGTATAGCTAATCCGCCATACCACCCCTGATGGGCCACCCTGGCTTGCTGATTTAGGACTACGTCGCTGGTATACCTATTTGGTATATCCCCAACACCCACGCTCGGGGGCTTTGCCTTTCGACCCACGCTCGGGGGCTTCGCCCACGCTCGGGGGCTTTGCCTTTCGACCCACGCTCGGGGGCTTTGCCTTTCGACCCACGCTCGGGGGCTTCACCCACGCTCGGGGGCTTTGCCTTTCGACCCACGGTCGGGGGCTTCGCCCACGCTCGGGGGCTTTGCCTTTCGACCCGCGCTCGGGGGCTCCACCCTACGCTCGGGGGCTTTGCCTTTCGACCCGCGCCCGGGGGCTCCGCCCTACACTCGGGGGCGGCGCCTTTCGACCTACGCTCGAGGTCCTCGCCCACGCTGGAGGGCTTTGCGCACGCTCTGGGTTTTCGCCTTCGCTCGGGGTTTTCGCCTACGCTCGGGGGATCCACTCTACGCTCGGGGGCTTCGCCCTCTTGACCTACGCTCGGGAGATTCGCTTTTTCGCCCCAGACAAACAAGACACACATATACAATATATACATAAAGCAGAGGTACAGACGCAGCCACATGGCTAGTTCATGGCGCCGCGGCGCCCTGGTTTGCTCTCTGACGATCACTTTCGGTGATAATCTGTTGAGCGATACAGTCGCTTGTGCTTCTGCAAGCAGCATAGTGGAGCTCCATATCATAGCGACCACTGGGGGACGGAGGAAGCGTCTTCAGAAGCTCCAGGTCGATCTCAGGGTAATGTGCACGTACGAAAGCAAGGGCGACCACGGCTCCGCAGCGCAAATGCTCCCGGACAAAGGAGTACACGGCATTTCCGTTCTCGAACCGGTCGAGCAGCGCCAGCAGACCTTCGGGCTGTTTGTTCAAAGGGAACATCACCTGGTGCACCAGAGCAAGAGCACCTCGGCTCGTCTCAGCCAACACTCCGGCTTGGGCGATCCTGTCCTGAAGAAGTGTAAACTTCATCGCCTTCGACCGGTCTACCCAGAAATTGTCCGCAATCGAATTGGCGTGCGTCTGAGCAGCAAGAAGATGCGCGTTCACACGTCGGGCTTCAGCTGCGCTGTCGAGGCACACATCTGCAGAAGAAAGAAGAAGGTTACATTCGACAAAATCGAACAGCGAAGCAAGGACACCGAAAACTCACATTTTAGAGCTTTCCCTAAGTTCTCAACTTCGTCAAGCAGAAACTTCTCGGCGTCGGCAGCCAGCGACGCCTTCGACAGTGCAACGTCGACCCTAGCAGTAACTACCTTCAGTTGACGCTGTGTGTCCTTAAGCTGGTCGCGCAGAGATCGAATCAGAGTCAATTCGCTCGAAGCAGGCGCCCTCCGCTCAACGGCACTAGAGGTACTACCAACTGTTTCATACTCAACAGGCCAGGCGCTAGAGGTTGCGGACGGCTCCTGCATAAGAGGTCCGGCATCACATACAAGCATCGGCAACAAAATATCAAAAATTTAATTACAGAGGTGCGGCAGGGGCACTACTCGCACTACGCTGAGCTACCAGCCTTGCTAGACGGTGCGCCGGAGGCACCACGCTTTCGAGCCCTCGCCGCCGCGCGCTTCTTGTTCCTCTCGACCAAGAAGCTCGTCATTCGGGCAGCCAGATCACGAGCACGAGCAACATAACTCTTGGCGGACTTGTCGCGTCCGTCCTTGCCTTTTGGATATGTACTCGTGATCTTGTCAGCATCGAACTCCACATCGTGCATCATCATCATGGAAAAGACTGACTCGGAGCCGATGGTTACCTGTCGGCGAACCGCGGCAACTAACGGGTCTTCGCCGTCCACCTTCACCGCCAGAGCTTCGATGATCCCCGCAATGGTGTCGCTGACCGAGTCGGGTACAGAAGTATCCCGAACGCGAACAAGCGTCGACCGCACCCTCGCCAAGAGGTTGCCAACCTCTCGACTCAGGCGCTCGGTGAGGCCGACACTGGATTCGAGCCCAGCGGGCTCCTTCATAGCTCCGACGTCCAATTCGGCAGTGGCTACATGAAAGAACAAACTGCCAGGTCAACAATAGGACCCCTCGACACAAAAACTAATCCAGACAAGGTCAAGGACTCACCACGCAAAGCATCAAGCGAAGATTGCAGACGCTGCTGCATGTCTTTTTCCTTCGCTTCGGCCTCTATGCGACGCGTCCTGGCAAGCTCCTGGGCCTTGGTCGACTCGGCCTTCAGCTGGGCGACCTCGTCAGCTAGTTCAGCGGTCTTGACCTTCAGTCCCGAATTCTCTGCCGCGAGGTCATTTAGCTGCGCCTTCAAGGACGTCTTGTCAGCGGCAGCTTGCGCGGCAATCCCTGATCATTGGGGAAAGAGCAGTGTTACGGATAAAAGAAGCAAGACTACAATCAGAGCTGGAAGTTAAGGAAGAAGAGGTAGCACTCACGTCGTATATCCTCGAGCTGCTCGGACAGTTTTCGGTTTTCTTCTTCCAAGGCGAAGAAGCTCCTACAAACTTTCAATAGATCCCTAACAACGGGCTAAGGAAGGCACACCACGAGATCAACCCTCGAGTTATCGTTCGGAGGGCGAGCCTAAGTGTAAACACTTAGGCTCACCCTCGGAGGCTACTGATAGTCAAACACATGAAATGAAAGTTTGGAATCTTCGGACTTACATGGTTGTTAGGACCGGAAGGCTCGCCAGACGAAGAAACAAGGACGAACTCGTGCTCCGTCATCTTCTTCTTAGAAGAGGTCGAAGGCTTCGTGAGAACGGCTTCGGGGGCGGCAACATCGGCAGCTTTCTCTTGCGAGTCTGCAGTTTGTTCGAGGGCGTCATCGTGGGGTCGGACTTGATATTGGTCTTGATCCCCCGGACAGGTCGACGTCTCCTCGGTAGAAGATCTGAAGCAAGCATCGACGTCAAAACAAGGCAGTTAATTCGAACCGAAATCACAAGATGTACGAATTCAGCAAGGAAAGCTTACGACGCGTCGATCCCGAACTTCGGAAGGATCTTCTTCTCTGTTCGAGGAGGAGGACGGCAGCTCAAAGGCGAAGCAGGGATCGCGCTGTTGCCGTCATCGCCCGAAGTGAAATGGGTGTCATCGAAGTCTTCCGAATCATCGACAACATCTGTAATTCGCTGTTTCTTTGGGGCTCTCGATGACGATGGAGCAGCGGAGGTCGATCCCTCCGGCACTTCGGTAAAATCGCGCCCCGGATACTCACCCATTTCGGGCTGGGGCGGATAGCATCGAGCTACCTCGATTACCTATGCAGGGATATAAATCGCATTCAATATTGGTCGAGACAGCTATGGAATGAAAGTGGTATGCGATTAAAATCAAAATCGTACCTCGGTGCGAGGGAAGGCTTTGCTGAAGGCCACCGCGCCGAAGATTTTCGGTACAGGAGACTTCTTCTTAATGTTCGTGATGGTGCGCACGCACTCGTCGATCTCAGCCTCGCGCAGCTCATCTTGGGAGATGCGGGTCGAATCCCGACGGTCGCTGTAATCCCACATACAGTGGGCTCGAGCAGCGAGAGGCTGGATTCGACGCTCGATAAAGGTTCGGATGAGCTGGATGCCCGAAAGCTCTTTCTTCAAAGTAGCTCGAAGCTGTTGGATCTTCTCCATCAGGGGCTCTGTAATCTTCATCTCCTCATCAGAAAGATCATGCTTCCAAGACACGCGAGGTCGGAGGACGCCAGTGGGCTCAAATTCTTCAAGTCCGAAATTTTCGCCGTCGGAGGATTTGTCCTTGGCGTAGTACCATTTCATCCTCCAGCCGGGATTGTTTTCGGGCGTTTGAAGATTGAAGTATTCAACGTCCGGGCGCACTTGGCAGCCGAAACCACCGGTCTGGAATGGAAGAGGACGCCGGACAACAAAGATTCGGCGCCAAAGCGCCCAGTGGGGTTCGATCCCCAAAAAGCACTCACAAAGCGTGATGAAACACGCAATGTGCAGAATTGTGTTGGGATTCAGGTCATGGAGCTGAATCCCGTATGCAAAAAGAAGGCCGCGGAGGAAAGGATGCGGAGGAAGAGACAAGCCCCGCAGCAAAAAGGCAATGAATATTACCCGGAATCCAGGAGGCGGCCGGGGGACGATCTCAGGGCCGGCGGCGAGCGATTCCGCTGGCGTATTCTTCAGGAGGCCCATCTTCTCGGCCTGGGACAGTTCCTTGTCCCCGACCTTGGTCTGGACCCAACGGCCGACGATGGAGCCGTCGGCGTCGGCTATCTTGGCCTTCTTGACGGCAGCGCCGGTGACGGCGTCGGCGGCGGAGGAGCTCCTCTTGCCCATGGCCTCAGTGTGCAACGAGAATTGTGGAAATGGAGATGATGGAGAAGAGCTACAGGAGCAGTGCACAAGGGAGAAGACGGTGGCGGCGGAGTGGGACGGATTGTTTACCCCGCTGCTGTTATTTATTTCTCCTCTGGAAATCTGCGACGGATCTTAGCTGTCCACGGCGAAGTGGAAACGGCCGAGCGGATCTGGCCATCCACGTGTCAGTATCACGGGAGCCGCGGCGTCCACTACGCACGGTAATCAAGGAAGCTGTGCCGGTTATTTCTCACTCACGTGTGGGACGTGCGGTCAAACACTGTCAACGGCCGGGACGTGCGGCCGGTGGACCCACCATACGTCTAGTCCTGTCAGAGTCAGGCCATTCCTGCAGAGGATGGCGTGACAACTCAAGGAAGCATATCGTCAGCAATGACGCGATTCTTTGGGCAAGCTGACCTCTTTCGACTCAAAGGACGAAGCTGGCAAGGGCTCTTTCGAGCATCAGAAGGTACGCACTCCTTGCAGTCAGATGATTTCTCGACTGAGTTTCATTCGGGGTTTTAGTGCTCTTCCTTTTTGTGCTACCCAAATACACACAAGGTTTTTTGACGACTCTGTCTTTTGCTGAATGCTTCGAGTTGGGTACTTCGGGTAAGGAACGCCTGCTCATTCGAGGGAGTTTTCGATTCTTGGTTGAACTTGTTTTGAATTGTCCTTTTCGGGCCGGCAGTGCCTTCAAGTTATTCGAGGCTGGGCTTCGGTCCCTCGAATTGTCCTTTTCGGGCCAGCAGTGCCTTTAAGTTATTCGAGGTTGGGCTTCGGTCCCTCGAATTGTCCTTTTCGGGCCGGCAGTGCCTTCGAGTTATTCGAGGTTGGGCTTCGGTCCTTCGAATTGTCCTTTTCGGGCCGGCAGTGCCTTCAAGTTATTCGAGGCTGAGCTTCGGTCCCTCGAATTGTCCTTTTCGGGCCGGCAGTGCCTTCAAGTTATTCGAGGCTGGGCTTCGGTCCCTCGAATTGTCTTTTTTGGTCCAGCAACGCCTTCAAAGTGTTCGAGCTCGAACTACGGATCTTCGAATCATCACTTTTGAGCCGGCAGCGCCACTATACTATTCGGGTATGGGTGTCCGAACCCTCGAAACGCATTCCTAGGCCATCAGCCTCTTCATTCTGTTCGAGTATGGGCTGATGCCTTTTCGAACCTTTCTTTTGGGCTATCAACGCTCCTCATTCAACATGCCCGAATCTAGGTGGCCATATACCTGTTCGGATGCCGTATGTCAAATACGAAGGTAAGTCCACGTTTTGCAACACCAGATGGCCCGGTATTCGTATCAAACGCGCTCTGCTGGAAATTTTCCATACCTGCGGTATGAAGTTTGCATCGCTGGACGCATTGGATGCCTCACAATGAACTGGGCTCCGACCTGGTAAGTCCGACGCGGCCCGGGTCGGGGTAGCGCCAGCCCACGCGGGTTCGAGTCGGGGGACTCGAATCTGAGTAAGCTAACCGAATGTTTTTGCGGCTATGCAATTAACTGAGACCCGGCGTGAGTCACAGGCCGGTTATGCGCATCCCTCTGCAAACCCGACTTAGCACTTTCGAGGCTCTGAGTGAGCGTAGCTCGAAAATTTCTTATCTGACAAGTGTATTACTCGAATGTTCTCTGTGTTTTTGCGGTTCTACAGACCAGGTGCGCATATCGGGTGCGGCTAGGAAGACTTTCGGGTGGAGTTCCTGCCATAGTCTTTGGCTATCCCAGGCACTCGGGGGCTACTGACGAAGGAATGACAAACGGGCCCCCGATATTCGCCTACCTGGTTTTCGGTCCAGGAGGGGACTCTCTCGAAAGGCTCTTGAAGCCCATCAAGGCAGCGGTCTAGCGTGGCCCAGGAGCAAGCTTGGTGTGCAAGTAAGGACTCGAAGAATTGGAGTTAGCCTAGGTTTCGTTTGTTTGAGTACCGATCCAATCTGTATCGGGCTTGAGAGACAATCCTGAGACCCTGCCTTCACATATAAAAGGCTGGGAGGGAGGTCTCTAAACCCTAGACGCCTTTCCACCCACCTCACGCCGGAGCGCTCGACGACTTAGAGCTCTCTGGTTCGGCTAGATCTAATCTACGCCTCCATTGTAACCCTATCATCAAAGCCACCCCGCCAATACAAAGTCAGACAAGCAGGACGTAGGCCTTTTACCTTCCGAGGGGGCCGAACCTGGGTAAAATCCCGTGTTCCTTTGCTTTCGTCTGATCGCCGTCGAGTTCGCCAGGTCCCCAATACGCTTCCTAGATCGAAAGCCCTTCGACATGGGCATTGCCGGGGATAAACCTCGTCATTAGGAGTATACCACTAAACCATGATATAATAGTCTAACAGAACTAAATATTCACTCACTCACTCACCCACCCAAACAAGGAGCTAAGCTAAATTGCTCTAAAAGACCTGGTTTTCTGGTAAATGGCCGTGTACTTTGTTCTAGTATCAATGTCGTATAGTCAACTATACTCAAATTCACAAATTGCCATGTATATGCTCGATAAACCCGCACTCTTGCTCTAGTGCTTCTTTCTTCTATCGCTCTCACCAGCTTTTCATCAGTCTAGTTTTCTCTAGCAGCTTACGTGTGTTGCCAGATAGGACTCGAGACCGACGGCAATGCCTCGGTAGCTTATCGCTGACGCATGCGGCTCTCGCCAGGCAGTAAAGTATATCCAAGAAGCATGAGTTGGAGCGCTTGGAATCTTGTCGGCCGACGACTGCCCGAGATAAGATAACAATCTGCGATCATGGAATCAAGCTAAGAAGCTCCACCTGTATCGGGCGTATCTTACACGTAGATCCTTCCGACGAGAAGCCGTGTCCTCATCTGAGCTGCACAATATGCTACACGCAAAGTCAAAGGGATGTGATCGATGATCCTCATTTCTAACACGCACGTACGTAAGAGTATCTGCAGAAAATTGAAGTCTCGGGCCTAAATTCAGACGTCATCAGGTTCACCGACGACAATACATCCGATGTCGATGCCCCGATGGAGCTGTGTCCATGTGTACATGATTCGATGAGTATGCGGGGCTGGCGCCGCGGCCGTTTCGGAGAAACGGAACCGGGATTCTGATGGCTTTGGATAGAGAGATACTCTACATGGGTGTCATGCATATCCAGCTTATCCGATCTGACAACTGACATGATCTGATCTGATCCTAGTTCTGAACACTCACTAACTTTATACTTCCTTCATTTATAAATATAAGACTGTGAAGCAAATGTATCTACACAAGTTTTAATATGTATACTTAAGTGAACTTATACACTAAAAGATATCTAGATACATTTGCTTTACAAAGCTAAAATATTTTATATTTATAAATGGAGAAAGTAGTAGAAAAATATAATTTAGTTAGTGGAAGAACAGTGAGACCGGCCATTTTTACGACTGTGGGGGATGTACATTCAAACCTGCACTCCGTTTAATTTCCGTCCCGATGCGTTTGCATCATGCATGCGGCCACAATTACCGTTCGGTTCAGCAGAAAGCAACAAGGATTGTGCCCGGTGGTGGACAGCGTGGAGCTACGCACTCCACGTCCGGGGGAGCTGCATTTTTCGGGGAACACTTTTGCTCCTCTCGATCGCATCGCCGTCTCTTTTTCCTCCGGTGCCGGTTGACGTCGCCGCCTATCCATCGTTGTTGGGGGCGTGGTTGCCTCAGACGGCGACACGTGTATACGGGAACGTCTGTCAGCAAACATTGCTATCCATCACTTTGTCGGGAGGATGAGATAGGTGGGAGTCTTAGAAAAAGAGGGCCGTTTGTGTCCAGCTTTACACGTCTGTGCCGTTTTCCCGGTTTCTACCTCCTCCGATTTATAATAAGTGTCTCTCATGTAGTACTAGTCCGTGGTAGTTCTCATAATATGTAAAATTAAACTTTTGGAAATTTCTAAACTCGGTAATTTTGAACTTTCCAAAAAAATCCAACCACCAAAACGTTTCAACTTTTGAAGTTCCAAACTATAAACCTTCAACATTTCAAACTTACAGATTCATATTTTGAAGTTATTTGAAACAATCATAAATTTTAAATTGAATTGGACTTCAAACATCTTTTTAAGCTTCCATGCAAAAAAGATGAAAAATAATACACATGAGAAAGAAAAGAGAGGGAATGTTCTCCCCCGGTCATGTAGTGCTCCTTCTTACGCACGCAAGCCCTCGTGCGGTGCGGCTGGCCGTAGACAACCGCCATGGGGACAATTTGGAAGTCGTTAGCAGAGCCACGTAAAAGGCAATAAATTGAGAAGAACAAGAAATTGAACACCTATCACCAAGATACACGTTCTATTATAAGAAGATTATGAATTTTAGCCGTTGCTATAGTGTTTCGCGTCGTGGCCTTTCTTTCCCTTGTTCTTGCACTAGCTGCTGCCACCAAGGTTTGCATTAGGGCGCCAAGTCTGGATGCCAGCAGGCCCATGGCATGGTGCTAGAGTAGGCACGGGAAGTGCGATGTCGGAGGGGCCTTTGCCGAAGTAGAATGCCGAAGCGGGGGAGTTTAGCAAGCGCCGCACCACCTTCATCTGTAGGAGGAGTAGCATGTCACGAAATGCAAGGAACAACGTGACAAGCCGGGAGATGTCAGCGACGCTGTCGAAGCGCTTATGGAGCCTCTTGATGATCTTGGTGACGAGGTCGGCATGGACTCGGAGGGGGGGGGAGGGGCTAACTTCAACAATAGCGTTGGCCACCGATCTGTACAGTAAAAGGTAGTCGTTGATAGACTAATTAATCCTCCTACTTGACGTCGCAAAACTCTTCAACGACATAAATCTCATGTGTCTTCTTGTTGTTGTTGAGGATCCCAACGGTGCTGGTCAAGATGGTGTAGGTGGTGGCATTGTCTGCCATGACAAGGTCGGCATAGTCGGAGACATGGAGCCGTACGGCCACCGTAGCACCATGGCGTCAAGACGAGCCCAGCCGGTGGGATTTTTGTGGTGAGGTGATCGTCGAGGTCATAGGTGGTGACAACGATGCTGAAGAAGGTGCCCCACCTGAGGAAGGTGTTTCCCTTGAATTCGAGGACAATCGGGACGAGGATGACCGTGGCTTAAGCCTAGAGGAGGGCGTTGAGGTCAACCTTTGGCGCGGCGGGCGTTCGTGATGCGGAGGCTAGAGAGGAGCCAGCGGCTAGGGTTGGGAGGGGGAGAGGGTGTGGACACAATTAGGATCAATCGCAATTTGATGCCATGAAAGTAGAGGAAGGAATTTGAAAGTTCAATGTCGGTAACCTAGAGGGGGGTGAATAGGTTCTACAAAATTTTCCTTGACTTGTTTGTAATTTTAGGCTATGCAGATAAATAAAGTGGCCTAATGCAAACTAAGTGAAGCACCCTATATGACGGGCCTGTTTGTTTGGGCTGTCTGTGGCTGGCTATGTAGGAAAAGCTGCTGTGCAGAGAAAGCTGCTGTCCAGAGAAAACTGCTGTTCCGAGATTCACTGTTTGGCTATTTGGCTGGCTGTCTAGCTGTATGATGAGAAATTGTCTAAAATACCCCCTAATTTTGTGATTGCTATTTAGACAACATGTATAATTGTTGACCGAACTGTATAATTGTACTGTCAATACCACGAACTGTAAAAGAGTTGATCAAATATCAATTTGTCCAAATTATATTTTACATATACAAATACGATGTCATCCATAATGAATATGAACATAACTTTAGCTAGCACAATTCAATCTTCCAGCCGCATTGGACAATACGGTCACGCATCAAGTTTATGTCAATCGTAGTCCACTCGGATTGGTGTCACAGAGATAGCAACGGTAACAGCAAGCAACAAAGACAGATGGTCAGCGGCCTCGCCTCTGCTTTGGTTTCACATCGCTGGAAGAGGAGTTGGACCGGGGACGCGGCGAACGACGAGGCGGTTTGCCGACGCGGACGAAGGGTATCCGGACGGGGGCAAGGTCGACCGACCAGCTGCGGGCGTTCTGGTCCAGCGTGGGCGGGAGGCGGGCAGGGCAGCTGGGACTGTTTTTTTTTCGTGTTGCTCCGCTTTGGCTAGGAGAGGGAGATGCCGGTTCAGTTTCAGCGGTGGCAATTCTCTGTAAATAACGAAAATGACATGGGCTGATCAATACACCCGTTCGGTTGGTTAGGAGGAAGCTGCGGGAAGCCCCCGATAGGTGCTTCGCCCAGTATGTCTATTCTTCGCTTCGGCTTTGGCAAAGTCAAGTTTGGAAGCACCCCCTTTGTTTAAAATCTCTGGCTTATTTCAGTGGAAAGCTCTTAAAAGCCTAAACAAACACCCCCAAAATACAAATATCAAGAACTTCAAATTTCATGACTATCACAAATAAATAGGTGGAAAGAAATAACCAAAGCACACAGAGACAACGATGTATCCCGATGTTCACTTCCTTGAGGGGAAGCTAGTCACCGTTGGAGAGGTGCGGTACCACGAAGGACACCGAACGCCACGAAGGCACACCTTCTTCTCCGTGAGCTCCTTCCACGAAGTAGGAGCTCGTTCCACTATGTGAAGACCTTAGGGAGGCCTTCAATCCCGTACAAACTTCCGGGCAATCACAAGTCGATTGCTCCCGGTGACCACTATCGCCTAGGAGTCCTCAACCTCCAAGAGTAACAAGATCGAAGCAAGAACTTGACACAAGGCTCAAATCATGAATTTGATCCGTGGAAAGAGAGAGGAGGAATATATCTTTTGTTTGGATGGATGCTCTCTCAAAATGAATGAATCACTCTAAAAAAATCAAAGGATTAGTAGTGGGGATTGCTAGAGAGTGGAGGAAGTTTCAATTCAGATCTGGATCTCAAAAGAATGGCCAAGGTGAGGTATCCACAAAATATGCCCTTGCCTTATAAAGAGAAAAACTAGCCATTTTTTGACAGTTAAGTGTATGGCCAGTTATACCAGCCAAAAACTCTGCCATGCGAGTTGGAGTCGTTGCTGCTGTGAATGTCCGGTATGACCGGCTGTGAGCCCGGTCATACCGGTTGAATTTTTTGTGTATGACCGGTTATACCGGCCTGTAGCCCGGTATGACCGGCCATACATAGACAGCACAATTTTTTAGATTTTTTGGCAGGAATATGGAGTAAAAGGATGTGGTATTTTTATGGAAAAAGATAGTGACGAGGTTTATCCCCGGCAATGCCCATGTCGAAGAGCTTTCAATCTGGGAAGCGTATTGGGGACCTGGCGAACTCGACGGCGATCAGACGAAAGCAAAGGAACACAGGATTTACCCAGGTTCAGCCCCCTCGAAAGGTAAAAGGCCTACGTCCTGCTTGTCTGACTTTGTATTGATGAAGGTGTGGTGACGATGGTAGTACAATGGTGGCGTAGATTGGATCTAGCCTGAATAGAGAGCTCTGAGTTATCGAGCGCTCCGGCGTGAGGTGGGTGGAAAAGTGTCTAGGGTCTCGAGATCTCCCTCCCAGCCTTTTATATGCGAAGGCTGGGTCTCAGGATTGTCTCTCAAGCCAAGTACAGATCGGATCCACGACAGAAACGAAAACCTAACCTATCTCCAAATCTTCGGATCCTTGCTTGCACCCCAAGTTAAGCTCCTGGGCCACGCTAGACCGTTGTCTTGATGGGCCTCAAGAGCCTTTCGAGAGATACCCTTCCTGGACCGAAAACTAGGTAGGCGAATATCGGGGGCCCGTTTGTCATTCCTTCATCAGTAGCCCCCGAGTGCCTGGGATAGCCGAAGACTATTGCAGGGACTCCTCCCGAAAGTCTTCCTAGCCGCACCCGATATGAGCACTTGGCATGTAAAGCCGTAAATATATAAGGATCATTCGAGTAGTATGCTTGTTTGGTACGAAATTTTCGAGCTACTCTTCTTTAGAGTCTTGAGTGTGCTTAAGTCGGGTTTGCAGAGGGATGCGCATAACCGGCCTGAGACTCACGCCGGGTCTCAGTTAATTGCATAGCCGCAAAGACATTCAGTTAGCTTACTCAGATTCGAGTCCCCCGACTCGAACCCGCGTGGGCTGGCGCTACCCCGACCCGAGCCGCGTTGGACTTACCAGGTCGGAGCCCAGTTCATTTGTGAGGCACCCGATGCGTCCATCGGTGCAAACTTCATACCGCAGGTATGGAAAATTTCCGGCAGAGCGCGTTTGATACGAATACCGGGCTATCAGGTGCTGCAAACCGTGGACTTACCTTCGTATTTGACATACGGCATCCGAACTGGCATATTGCCACCAAGATTCGGGCATGTTGATTGAGGAGCGTTGATAGCTCGAAAGAAAGGTTTGAAAAGGATAATTCAAAGGTCCGCAGTTTCGAGCTCGAATTCTTTGAAAACATTACTGGGCCGAAAAAGGCAACTCGAAGGATCGAAGCCCAGCCTCGAATAGCTTGAAGACGCTGCTGGCCCGAAAGAAACAATTTGAGGGACCGAAGCCCTCCCTCGAATATCTTGAAGGCGCTGCTGACCCAAAAAGAGAATTCGAGGGACCGAAGCCCAGCCTCGAATATCTCGAAGGCGCTGCTGGCCCGAAAGGACAATTCGAGGGGCCAAAGCCCCGCCACGAATATCTCGAAGGCGCTGCTGGCCCGAAAAGAGCGATTCGAAACAATTTCGACCGAGAAACTCCCTCGAAGGGGCAAACATTCCTTGCTCGAAGAACCCCATTCGACACGATCGGCAAACGACAGAAACGTCAAAAAACTATGCGTATGTTTGGGTAGCACAAAAGAGAGGAGCACAAAAACCTCGAAGGAATCCCAGTCAAAAAGTCATCCGAGTGTAAGGGGCACATACCTTTGATACTCGAAAGAATTCTTACCAGTCTTTGCCCTTTGAGTCGAAAAGAGTCAACCTATCCAAAGGATCGCGTCATTGATGACGATACACTTCGTCGAGTTGTCACATCATCCTCTGCATGAATAGCCTGACCCTGCCAAGACTAGACGTATGGTGGGCCCACCGGCCGCACGTCCCGACCGTTGACAGTGTTTGACCGCACGTCCCGCGCGTGGGTGAGAAATAGCCGGCACGGTTTCCTTGATTACCGTGCATAGTGGACGCCGCGGCGCCCGCGTGCTGACACGTGGACGGCTGGATCAGCTCGGTCATTTCCACTTCGTCGTGGACGGCTGAGATCTGACGCAGATTTCCAGAGGTGAAATAAATAACGGTGGCAGGGTAATCAGTCCATCCCACTCCGCCGCCACCGTCTTCTTCCTCGCGCATTGCTCCTGTAGCTTTACTCTCTCAGCTCCATTTCCGCAATCATCGCTGCGCCCTGAGACCATGGGCAAGAGGAGCTCCACCGCCGCCGGCGCCGCCACCGGTGCCGCCGCCAAGAAGGCCAAGACAGCCGATGCCGACGGCCCCGTCGTTGGCCGCTGGGTCCAGACCAAAGTCGGGAACAAGGAATTGTCCCAGGCCGAGAAGATGGGCCTCCTGAAGAACACGCCGGCGGAGTCGCTCGCCGCCGGCCCGGAGATCATTCCCCGGCCTCCTCCTGGATTCCGGGTAATTTTCATCGCCTTCTTGCTGCGGGGTTTGTCTTTTCCCCCGCATCCTTTCCTCCGCGGTCTTCTTTTTGCTTACGGGATTTAGCTTCACGATCTGAATCCCAATTCCATCCTTCACATTGCGTGCTTCATCACGCTCTGTGAATGTTTCCTGGGGATTGAACCCCACTGGGCGCTGTGGCGCCGAATTTTCGTTATTCGGCACCCTCTGCCATACCAAACCGGCGGTTTCGGCGTTCAAGTGCGCCCAGACGTCGAATACTTCAACCTCCAAACACCCGAAAACAATCCCGGGTGGAGGGCGAAGTGGTACTACGCCAAGGACAAATCTTCCGACGCCGAAAACTTCGGACTTGAGGAATTTTAGCCCTCCGGCGTTCTTCGACCTCGCGTGTCTTGGAGGCATGACCTTTTCGACGAGGAGTTGAAGATTACGGAGCCGCTGATGGAGAAGATCCAGCAGCTCCGAGCTACTCCGAGGAAAGAGCTTTCGGGAATCCAGCTCATCCAGACCTTCATCGAGCGTCGAATCCAGCCGCTCGCTGCGCGAGCCCACTGCATGTGGGACTACAGCGATCGCCAGGATTCGACCCGCATCTCCCAGGACGAGCTTCACGAGGCCGAGATCGACGAGTGCGTACGCACCGTCACGAACATCAAGAAGAAGGATCCCGTGCCGAAAATCTTCGGCGCCGTGGCCTTCAGCAAGGCCTTTCCCCGTACCGAGGTACGGTCTTGATCTTAATTGGATACCTTTCTTATTTCATAGCCGAATCGATCAGCATCGAATGCCGTCTACATCCCTGTGCAGGTGATCGACATAGCTCAATGCTATCCGCCCCAGCCCGAGATGGGCGAATATCCGGGGCGTGACTTTACTGAAGTGCCGGAGGGATCGACCTCCGCCGCTCCATCGCCGTCGAGGGCCCCGAAGAGACAACGAATTGCGGATATTGTCGAAGATTCGGAAGACCTCGATGACACCCATTTTACCTCGGGTGATGATGGCAACAGCGCGATTCCCGCCTCGCCTTTGAGCCGCCGTCCTCCTCCTCGAACAGAGAAGAAGGTCCTTCCGAAGTTCGGGATCGACGTGTCGTAAGTTTTCCTTGCTGAACTCGTGCATCTTGTGGTCTTGTTTCGAATTAACTGTCTGGTTTTGACATCGATGCTTGCTTCAGATCTTCCACCGAGGAGACGTCGACCTGTCCGGGGGATCAGGACCAATACCAGGTCCTACCCCACGATGACGCCCTCGAACAGACTGCCGACTCGTAGGAGAAGGTTGATACGTCTCAAACGTATCTATAATTTTTGATGCTCCATGCTTGTTTTTACACCATTTGCTTATTGTTTCGTTACACTTAGTGGTACTTTTATACATTTTTTAGAACTAACCTATTAACGAAGTGCCACAGTGCCAGTTTCCTGTTTTCTGCTGTTTTTGTGTTTCAGAAGTGATACACAGGAAATATTCTCGGAATTGGACGAAACAAGTTCCTGAAGTCATATTTCACGGGGAAGCTCCCAAACATCCGAAGACCTGACGGAGGGGGGCCACGTGGCCCCCACACACAGGGGCGGCGCGGCCACCCCCTGGCCGCACCGGGCCCGCGTGAGGGGCCGTGGTCCCTCCTCTGACATCGTACTTTCGCCTATATATACCCCCTGACGAGAAAAACCTAAGGGCCCGATCAGTTTTCCAGAATACATCGCGATCCGTCGCCGCCGTCGACCCGAAGATCGGGAGGGTCCAGAAGCTCTTCCCGGCACCCTGCCGGAGAGGGGAATCGCCACCGGAGGTCTTCTTCATCGCCATGCTTGCCTCCGGAGCGATGAGTGAGTAGTCTACCTTGGACTATGGGTCCATAGCAGTAGCTAGATGGTTGTCTTCTCCACCATGTGCTTCATGTTTAGATCTCATGAGCTGCCCTACATGATTGAGATCACCGTTATGTAATTCTATGATGTTGGTTTGTTGGGATCCGATGAATATTGGTGTTTATGATTAAGTTGATGTACTGAATTATATCTTTTGTTATCTCTATGTTGTTTATGATCTTGCATGCTCTCCGTTGTTAGTAGCTATCTTGGCCGAGTAGTTGCTAGTGACTCCAAGAGGGGGTATTTATGCTCGATAGTGGGTTCATGCCTCTATTTCACCTGGGGGAGTGACAGAAACCTCTAAGGTGGTAGATGTGTTGTTGCTACTAGGGAGAAAACAACATTCATATGCTCAAGGGCATATGCTTTGTTTACATTACACACTTTGCTTAATGCAATTATCTGTTGTTCGCAACTTAATACTTTTGGGGTGTTCGGATGATATCCCCGAGGGTGGATTATTAGTCATAGATGCAGTTGGATGGCGGTCTATGTATTTTGTTGTAATGCCCAGAGTAAATCTCATAGTGATCTTCTTGACATATCACGTTATCTTTATTCTATCAATTGCCCAACTGTAATTTGTTTACCCAGCATGTTATTTATCTATGGAGAGACACCACTAGTGAACTGTGGACCCCGGTCCTATTTTAATCATATTGCAATCACTTGTTTACTTTTCCCGCACTGTTTACTTTACTCGCATATTACTACTGTTTTCCACTCGATACACTCATAACCTTTGTTTCAAGCAAACCGGTGAGATTGACAACCTCATCGCAAGTTGGGGACAAAGTATTTGTTTGTGTGTGTGCAGGTTCCGCGCTGCTGCTGGCCGAAGACGAGTCAACAAGTATCGTTAACGGCGCCCTTGTTGAAAGTTACTAAGCCAGTCCGCATCACCTTCAGTCATCACCGTCTCTCTTCTTCAAGATCGACATTAAACCTTGGTTTCTTAACTGAGGGAAAACTAGCCGCTGCACTCATCATACCTTCCTCTTGGGGTTCCCAACGGGCTGGTCATTCACCACGCACAAGGACTGTCTGTTGCCACATTCACCTGAAGCATTAGCTACTTTTCTGGCGCCGTTGCCGGGGAACGAAGAAGAATAATCTCCCTCGTTAACTGGTCGCCATCAATACTTTTCTGGCGCTGTTGCCGGGGAAGAGAGAAGACTTCTGCGAGGGGAGTTCTTCGCACACACATTCTTTACTTTGTT
Source organism: Dactylis glomerata (assembly GCA_007115705.1). Lineage (NCBI taxonomy): Eukaryota > Viridiplantae > Streptophyta > Magnoliopsida > Poales > Poaceae > Dactylis > Dactylis glomerata. Next base: position 1,940,564 of record QXEO01000964.1, on the reverse strand, counting down.
ATTTGTTTTGCTTTACTTTATTTTATTTTACCTGCATTGCTTTTTATCAAAAATCCAAAAAAATTAGAATCCTTGGTAGCTGTTTTTACTTGTTTACTTTCGTTTTGCTGAAATGGGTACTCCTGAAAACACCAAGTTGTGTGACTTTGCTAGCACGAACAATAGTGATTTTATCTGCACTGCTATTGCACCAACTGTTCCTGCTACCACCTTTTATGAGATCAAGCCTGCTTTATTGAACCTTGTTATGAAAGAGCAATTTTCTGGTGCTAGTATTGAAGATGCTGCAGCTCATCTCAACAATTTTGTTGAGCTATGTGAGATGCAGAAATATAAAGATGTTGATAGTGATATTATTAAGCTCAAGCTGTTTCCTTTTTCTTTGAGAGGAAAGGCTAAAGATTGGTTGCTGTCTTTGACTAAGAATAGTATTGATTCATGGGCTAAGTGTAAGGATGCTTTTATTGGTAGATATTATCCTCCTGCTAAGATTATAGCTTTGCGCAGCAATATTATGAAGTTTACTCAGTTTGATAATGAACATGTTGCTCAAGCTTGGGAAAGAATGAAATCTATGGTAAAGAATTGCCCCACTCATGGACTGACTACTTGGATGATTATCCAAACTTTTTATGCAGGACTGAATTTTTCTTCAAGGAACCTACTTGATTCAGCTGCTGGAGGCACCTTTATGTCCCTTACCTTGGGCGCCGCATCAAAGCTACTCGACAACATGATGGTAAATTATTCCGAATGGCACACCGAGAGAGCTCCACAAGGTAAGAAGGTAAATTCTGTTGAGGAAACCTCTTCCTTGAGTGATAAGATTGATACAATTATGGCTATGCTTGCTAATGATAGGACTCATGTTGATCCTAATAATGTTCCTCTAGCCTCTCTGGTTGCTCAAGAAGAGCAGGTTGATGTGAATTTCATTAGAAATAACAATTTTAATAACAATGCTTATAGGAACAATTTTGCTAGTAACAATTATAGGCCGTATCCTTCTACCAATGGTAATGGATATGGTAATTCTTATGGTAATTCCTACTACAACACTAGGGCCGCGCCCTCCGAGCTTGAGGTAATGCTCAAGGACTTTATCGGTAAACAAACTGCTTTTAACAAGACTGTTGAGGAAAAGTTAGGCAAAATTGATATTCTTGCTTCTAAAGTTGATAGCCTTGCTCATGATGTTGAACTTCTAAAATTAAAAGTGTTCCCTAATGATGTGAATGTGAGCAATATTGTTGCTGCCGCTAATACTACCCAAGTTAGAATTGATGAAAATATTAGATTGTTAGCGGAATTGCATGCCAGGTGGGAAAGAGAAGATGAGATGGCTAGAGAGATGAAGGTATGTACTATTACTACCTCTAATGATGTTGCTCCTACTGATAGCAACCCTCTTACTTTGATTGGTGTAGAGAAAACTCCCACTCCTTGTGTTAAAAAGCCTAAAACTGCCAAAACTTTTTCTCAAAAGAGTGCTGAAATTTTTCGGAGTGTGGGAGATGATAGCTCTATTTCCTTTAATGATTTTGATGTTGATGGCTGCAATATATCTGAAGTTATTTTGTTCTTGCAAAAGCTTGCTTTGACTCCCAATGCTAGTTCTTTAAATATTGCTTTTACTAAGCATATTACCAATGCTCTTATAAAGATTAGGGATGAAAAGTTGAAGCAAAAAGCCTCTGTTCCCAAGAAGTTAGAAGATGGTTGGGAACCCATCATTGATATGCATGTTAATGGTTATGATTGCCATGCTTTATGTGATCTAGGTGCTAGTATTTCCATCATGCCTAGAAAGATTTATGACATGCTTGATTTACCACCGCTTGAAAAATGTTATTTTGATGTTCCTATTGCTGATGTTGCTAAGAAGAAACCTTTGGGAAGGATTAATGATGTTCTTATTGTGGTTAACAATAACCCTGTTCCCGTTGATTTTCTTGTTATGGACGTTGAATGCCATGCTTCATGTCCTATTATTTTGGGAAGACCCTTTCTTCGAACTGTAGGTGCTATCATTGATATGAGGGAAGGCACTATCAAGTATCAATTCCCACTAAAGAAAGGTATGGAACACTTCCCTAGGAAAAGAAAGAAATTACTTTTTGACTCTATTCTTAGAGCAAATTATGAGCTTAATGCTTCATCACTTGATATTACTTGATTCGCAATTTTCTGCGCCTAGCTCAAAAGCGTTAAAGAAAAGCACTCTTGGGAGATAACCCATTGTTTACTTTTCAGTACTTTTTCTTTTATTTGAGTCTTGGAAGTCATTACTACTGTAATGACCGCTCCTTATCTTGTTTATTTCGTTTTTGTGCCAAGAGAAGCCTCTAATTTGAGTGAGGTAAAGATTTGGGGTTATTGCTGTCCTGAAACTGTTTTCGGTGCTGCACCGTAAAAATTCGTGAAAATTCTCTGTTTATCTTTTGGACCTGCTCTTTCTTGTGCATATGCCCCAGGTTATATCCAAACTTTTCTTAGTTGAACACTTTTTTATTTGAGCAACAGAAAATCCCTCAAAAATTCGTCCATTATCAGCTGTTCAGTTTTGACAGATTTCTGCCAATATTTGTTTTTGCCACTTTATCGCTTTCTTTTGAGTTCTTTTTGATCATGGAACTCTTGTGGAAGTTGCTACAGTAGTATATACTTTATATGTGGTGGTTTTGAGTTGAAACCTGAAGCTAGAAGAGGTTCAATATATTTTATGCTTACACTAATGTTGCTAATAGAATTGTGTTTAGTTTTGTATGAAGGAAGTTTTCAAGTGTACGGATTGGAGAATGATGAGATGAGTTGAAGAATGGACAAAAGCTCAAGCTTGGGGATGCCCATGCATTACCCCAAGAAATATCCAAGAAGTACAAGCGTCAAAGCTTGGGGATGCCCCCGAGGCACCCCTTCTTCATCGGCAAAAATCAGGTCACCTTTCAAAACACTATATTTTTATTGCTTCATGCACTATGTGTTTTTCTTGGAGCGTCAGTTGTTTTAGTTTTCTTAGTTGGTTTAGTTTGTTTGTTTGCTGCAATAAATGGTTGGACCCCAACAAATTTCCTTTGGAGGAGATGTACTCGTTTTCATTTGCAAAGAATGCTCTAGTTTTCACTCTTATTAAAAATCGAGCATTCTACTTTTTCTGCTACTGCTTTTGGTTTTCGTTTTCGCCTTGATTTGCGTTCAGATCTTGTCATATCTTTTCATCAAGGTGTATTTTTGCCTCTGATCTTTATTGGTTTTCATCAAAAGAGGTGTTTATAAAAATTTCAAATGGTGTTGGAAAAGAGAAAAAGCTTTGTGCAAAATAGTGGTACAAGAAGGAGCTTGTGTAGACTGCGGCTTAGGCTTTTTCATGTCATGCTTGATGTCTTTTTGATAGTATGCTTAGTGGTTTTGCTGTAGCATGACTTGTCTCAAATAACTGAGATTGCTTAATGAGCCTTTGAAAAAATCATGCGTTGTTTTTATTGTATGGAAGCATTATTTTGGTTTTCTCCTTGATGCTTTATTTGGGTTGACTTGGCGCATGCTCACACATGTTAGACTCTTCCAAAGTCGCCATTAGCCTTCATGATCATTTAGTTTTTGACTTTTGATGCCATCGTATGCTTCTTTTAATGTCGCTTTGTCGCTTTGCATGATTATGGCCATTATTGCTCTCTTAGTTGGTCGCTCCCAGTCTTTTGCTAGCCCTCGCCTTGTACTGAGTATGAGCTCTACTCGTGCATCCAACTCCTAAAAGCCAAGTTTGCCATTGTGTCCACTATAAATTCCTATGCATGGTATTTGTAAGCCATTCTAAAGTAAAATTTTCGTGTGCTACCTTTCAAAAACCTTCAAAATACTTCTCGTTTTGTGACACTATTTTCAGCTCATGGGGACGTAGTGGTCGGATTTGCTATCTTCCATATTGTTTATTCCAAAAAAGAAAAAGAAAAAGAAAGAAAAAAGGCACTCCTCCAAAGAATGTGAATGTTGGTGGGCACCCGATGGAATCGGTTAGCCATGGTATGTGAAAGGAAAAGGTGGGGAGGAGTGCCAAGTTTTATAAAAAGAGCACGAAGTGCCAATCTCTCTCTCAAAAACTTGCTTTATTTTTGTATGGAAGATAGTAAGAACCCCATTGCCAGTCGTTGACAATGACAACCACCTCTCAAAATCAAGTTTTATCTCTGTTTTACAAATGAAAAGCTCTAGCACATGTTTAAATCACTGCTTCCCTCTGTGAAGGGCCTTTCTTTTACTTTTATGTTGAGTCACCACCTTCTTTCTTTATGCACCATTAAGAGAGCATAGTTGTCATTCTTAGTGTGATATGCATTGTCCCAAAGTTCATTGATTGACTCATATTGTTGGTTTCACTTGTTCTTAAATTATTTGTATCTAGTCGCCCTCTTAAACTTTGAGGTGTCCTATGCATTTATGTTTTGCTCTCTTTGAAGGACAAGCTGAAAACCATTTGTATGTTTTTCCTTATGATTTGAACACACGTTTGACTTTCATTGTTTCATTTTCATGATCTTTTGTTTGTGTTCATTTGCATGTTTACAACATGGTTGCTAAGCTCTTATTGTCATGATTATATCTTTCATGCCCATGTTTTAAGTTCTATTGATCCCAGCTCATCAATGCTTACATATATGATCAAGATTGTGTAGGTGCATGTCACCTCAAAAATTATTCTTTTGTTATCACTTACCTACTCGAGGACGAGCAGGAGTTAAGCTTGGGGATGCTTGATACGTCTCAAACGTATCTATAATTTTTTATGCTCCATGCTTGTTTTTACACCATTTGCTTATTGTTTCGTTACACTTAGTGGTACTTTTATACATTTTCCGGAACTAACCTATTAACGAAGTGCCACAGTGCCAGTTTCCTATTTTCTGCTATTTTTGTGTTTCAGAAGTGATACACAGGAAATATTCTCGGAATTGGACGAAACAAGTTCCTGAAGTCATATTTCACGGGGAAGCTCCCAAACATCCGAAGACCTGACGGAGGGGGGCCACGTGGCCCCCACACACAGGGGCGGCGCGGCCACCCCCCTGGCCGCGTCGGGCCCGCGTGAGGGGCCGTGGTCCCTCCTCTGACATCGTACTTTCGCCTATATATACCCCCTGACGAGAAAAACCTAAGGGCCCGATCAGTTTTCCAGAATACATCGCGATCCACCGCCGCCGTCGACCCGAAGATCGGGAGGGTCCAGAAGCTCTTCCCGGCACCCTGCCGGAGAGGGGAATCGCCACCGGAGGTCTTCTTCATCGCCATGCTTGCCTCCGGAGCGATGAGTGAGTAGTCTACCTTGGACTATGGGTCCATAGCAGTAGCTAGATGGTTGTCTTCTCCACCATGTGCTTCATGTTTAGATCTCATGAGCTGCCCTACATGATTGAGATCACCGTTATGTAATTCTATGATGTTGGTTTGTTGGGATCCGATGAATATTGGTGTTTATGATTAAGTTGCTGTACTGAATTATATCTTTTGTTATCTCTATGTTGTTTATGATCTTGCATGCTCTCCGTTGTTAGTAGCTATCTTGGCCGAGTAGTTGCTAGTGACTCCAAGAGGGAGTATTTATGCTCGATAGTGGGTTCATGCCTCTATTTCACCTGGGGGAGTGACAGAAACCTCTAAGGTGGTAGATGTGCTGTTGCTACTAGGGAGAAAACAACATTCATATGCTCAAGGGCATATGCTTTGTTTACATTACACACTTTGCTTAATGCAATTATCTGTTGTTCGCAACTTAATACTTTTGGGGTGTTCGGATGATATCCCCGAGGGTGGATTATTAGTCATAGATGCAGTTGGATGGCGGTCTATGTATTTTGTTGTAATGCCCAGAGTAAATCTCATAGTGATCTTCTTGACATATCACGTTATCTTTATTCTATCAATTGCCCAACTGTAATTTGTTTACCCAGCATGTTATTTATCTATGGAGAGACACCACTAGTGAACTATGGACCCCGGTCCTATTTTAATCATATTGCAATCACCTGTTTACTTTTCCCGCACTGTTTACTTTACTCGCATATTACTACTGTTTTCCACTCGATACACTCATAACCTTTGTTTCAAGCAAACCGGTGAGATTGACAACCTCATCGCAAGTTGGGGACAAAGTATTTGTTTGTGTGTGTGCAGGTTCCGCGCTGCTGCTGGCCGAAGACGAGTCAACAAGTATCGTTAACGGCGCCCTTGTTGAAAGTTACTAAGCCAGTCCGCATCACCTTCAGTCGTCACCGTCTCTCTTCTTCAAGATCGACATTAAACCTTGGTTTCTTAACTGAGGGAAAACTAGCCGCTGCACTCATCATACCTTCCTCTTGGGGTTCCCAACGGGCTGGTCATTCACCACGCACAAGGACTATCTGTTGCCACATTCACCTGAAGCATCAAAGGTTGCCGACGTTGCCGCCCCCGAAGCCGTTCTCCCGAAGCCTTCGACCTCTTCCAAGAAGAAGACGACGGAACATGAGTTCGTCCTTGTCTCCTCGTCTGGCGAGCCTTTTGGTCCTAACAACCATGTAAGTCCAAATATTCCCAACTTGCGTTTCGTGCGTTTGACCATCAGTAGCCCCCGAGGGTGAGTCTAAGTGTTTACACTTAGGCTTGCCCTCCGAACCATGAATCGAGGGTTAATCTTCTGTTCTGCCTTCTTTAGCCTGTTGTTAGGGACCTGTCGAAAGTTTGTAGGAGCTTCTTCGCCTTGGAGGAGGAGAACCGAAAACTGTCCGAGCAGTTCGAGGCCACACGACGTGAGTACTGCTATTTTACTTGTAGAATTTTGCTCTGTAGGCTGTCTCGCTGATGACTCCCTTTGAATGGGTAGGGATTGGAGCAGAAGCTGCCGCTGACAAGACTTCTCTGAAATCTCAGCTGGACAATCTTGTCCCTGAAAATTCAGGTTTGAAGGCTAAAGTCACTGAGCTGAACGACGAAATCGCCCGACTGAAGGCCGAATCATCCGAAGCTCAAGAGCGTGCGAAGAAAAATCGCCTAGACGCCGAATCGCGAGAGGGAGATCTGCATCAGCGCCTACAAAGCTTGCTCGACACCTTGCGCAGTAAACCTTCGGTGCCTCTTTATTGAGTTTTGTGGCGTTGATGAATTGCCTTTCTTAACTGAAGACCTTGCGACGCTTTGCAGGTGCTGCGGAGTTAGATGCTGGGGCTATGAAGGAGCCTGCTAGACTGGAGTCCAGTGTTGGTGCCGCCGAGCGCCTGAGTCGGGAATTATGCAGTTTCCTGGGGAAGGTGCGGTCTACGCTCATCCGCGTTCGGGACACCTCCATTCCTGACTCGCTCGGCGATACCATGGCTGGGATCCTCGAAGCCTTGGCGGTGAAGCCAGATGGCGAAGATCCGTTAGTTGCTGCGGTTTGCCAACAGGTAACTATCGGATCTGAGTCTGTCTTCTCTTTGATGATGATGCACGAAGTACCGTTCGACGCCGAGAAGGTCACCAGCACATACCCGAAGGATGCTGATGGACGTGACAAATCGGCAAAGGGCTATGTTGCTCGAGCACGCGACCTGGCTGCTCGATTGACTAGCTTCTTGGCCGAAAGGAACGATCAGCAGGCGGTGGCGCGGGCTCGAAGGCGCGGAACCTCCGGCGCCCAGTCTAGCAAGGCCCCTGGTAGCTCGGCGTAGTGTCGATGATGCTTAGCGCGCATCTATAATTAGCTTTTGTGGTCCCATGCCGAGGGCTGTGACCCTAACTAGGACTCCTTTCTGCTGTAAAACTTGATCTTCTGTTATGTTAATCTACTCGACATTTGGTTGTCGATGCTTGTGTGTGATGCCCGGCTTCTCGTGCAGGATCCTTCTTTGACATCTGGTGCTTGGCCTGTTTCGTACGAAACAGTTGGCGGTACTTCTGGTGCTATTGAGCGAAGAATGCCTTCCTCAGGCGAATTGGCGCTAATTCGATCTTTGCGCAACCAGCTCCAGAATACGCAGCGTCAATTGGAGGTAGTGACTGCCAAAGTCGACGTTGCTCTGTCGAAGGCGTCGCATGCTGCAGACTGCGAGAAGTTTCTTCTTGATGAGATCGAGAATCTTGGAAAATCCCTGAAGTGTGAGTCTCTGGACCTTTTTCGCTGTTATTGTGGCTTCAGTGTGCAGGATTCGATCTTCGGACTCTTTTCGCAGACGTGTGCCTCGATAGTGCAGCCGAAGCCCGGCGCATGAACGCGCATCTTGTTGCTGCCCAAACGCATGCCGACTCGGTTGCTGACAACTTCTGGGCTGATCGGTCGAAAGCGATGAAGCTGACACTTCTTCAAGATAGGATTGCTCAAGCTGGGGTGTTGTCTGAGACGAGCCGAAGCGCCCTTGCGCTGGTGCATCGGGTGATGTTCCCTTTGAACAATCAGCCCGAAGGCCTGCCGGCATTGCTTGATCGATTCGAGAATGGGAATGCTGTGTATTCCTTTGTCCGGGAGCACTTGCGCTGCGGGGCTATGGTCGCACTTGCTTTCGTGCGTGCTCACTACCCTGAGATCGACCTGGAGCTTCTGAAGACGCTTCCTCCATCGCCCAGTGGTCGCTATAATATGGAGCACCACTACGCTGCTTGTAGAGGCACAGGCGACTGTATCGCTCGTCAGATTGTCATCGAAAGTGATCGGCAGAGAGCGAACCAGGGTGCCGCGGCGCCATGAACTAGTCCTGTGGCTGTGTTTGTAGCTTCACTCTGTGTATGTATTGTGTACATGTGTCCTATTCGTCTGTGGCAAAAAGGCGAAGATTTCGAGCGTAGATCAGGAGGGCGAAAAATCCCCGAACGTAGGTCGAGAGAACGCAACCCTCGATCGTAGGTCGAGAGAGCGCAGCCCCCGAGCGTAGGCGAAGCCCCTGATCATGGGTCGAAAGGCTGAGCCCCCGAGCGTAGGCGAAGCCCCTGAGCGTGGGTCGAAAGGCTGAGCCCCCGAGCGTAGGCGAAGCCCCCGAGCGTGGGTCGAAAGGCTGAGCCCCCGAGCGTAGGCGAAGCCCCCGAGCGTGGGTCGAAAGGCTGAGCCCCCGAGCATGGGTCGAAAGGCCAAGCCCCCGAGCGTAGGCAAAGCCCCCGAGCGTGGGTCGAAAGGCCAAGCCCCCGAGCGTAGGCGAAGCCCCCGAGCGTGGGTCGAAAGGCTGAACCCCCGAGCGTAGGCGAAGCCCCCGAGCATAGGCGAAGCCCCCGAGCGTGGGTCGAAAGGCTGAGCCCCCGAGCGTAGGCGAGGCCCCCGAGCGTGGGTCGAAAGGCTGAGCCCCCGAGCGTAGGCGAAGCCCCCGAGCGTAGGCGAAGCCCCCGAGCGTAGGCGAAGCCCCCGAGCGTGGGTCGAAAGGCTGCGCCCCCGAGCGTAGGCAAAGCCCCCGAGCGTGGGTCGAAAGGCCAAGCCCCCCGAGTGTACACAGATGTCGAATTATAGGACGAGGAATTTGAATTTTATTGCTTGGTGCCGAAGGCACAATGTTGGGCGCGAACTGCTGCCGACGCCTGATTACATAGTAGAGGGGGTAGAGGAGACAGCTTTGCTAGCTAAGGATAGAAGCGGCGCAACTGCGCGGCGTTCCATGGGTTCTCTACGTCTTTCCCCGTTTTCGGGTTGCGTAGGCGGTATGCCCCTCCCGGGATGACCTCGTGGACAAGATACGGGCCTTCCCATGGTGGCTCCAGCTTCGACGTGCTTGTCTGCTTGAGGCGGAGCACAAGGTTGCCCGGCTCGAATGAGCGGCCGCGTACCCGTCTGCTGTGGTAGTTGCGGAGGCTCTGCTGGTAGACCGCCGATCGAACGAGGGCGACATCTCGAGCTTCGTCTAGCAGGTCTTGGGCGTCTGCTAACGCCTTGTCCGCATCTTCCTCGACGTAGGCAGCGACGCGGGGCGCGCTGTAGCGTACATCCGTGGGCAACACTGCTTCTGCTCCGAAAAGCAGGAAGAAAGGTGTGTAGCCCGTCGAAGAGTTGGGCGTTGTTCGTAGGCTCCATAGCACCGAAGGCAGTTCCTCGACCCAGGCGCCTGCTGCGCCCCTGAGAGGTCGAAGTAGTCGCTTCTTCAAGCCTCCGCATACAAGTCCGTTGGCTTTTTCGACCTGTCCATTGGACTTGGGGTGCGCCACCGAAGCGTATTTGAGCTTGATGCCGAGGTTTTTGGCGAAGTCCTGGAATTCGCCCGAAGTGAAGTTGGTGCCGTTGTCGGTGATGATGCTGTTCGGGACGCCGTACCGGTAGACGATGGACTCGAAGAATTTGACCGCCATGGTTGCCTCTTGGTTGGTGACGGGAACAACCTCTATCCACTTGGAGAACTTGTCCACTGCAACTAGAAGGTAAGTGTGGCCTCCTCGGGATGATTTGGGGAGAGGCCCCACTTGATCGAGCCCCCATTGTGCGAAGGGCCAGGCCACAGGGATGGTGTGTAGCTCGGACGCCAGCGCGTGCGGCTTGGTGGCGAATAACTGGCATGCTTCGCAGTGCTGGACGATGTTCCTGGCATCGTAGAGGGCGGATAGCCAGCAGAATCCGGACCGAAAAGCCTTGGCCACGAGGGTTCGGCTGCAGGCGTGGTGCCCACAGGTTCCTTCGTGGATTTCTCGAAGGAGAGCAATCCCATCTTCCTGCGCTATGCACCGTTGGAGCACCCCTGTGGTGCTGCGCTTGTAGAGTTCCCCGCTGATTATCGTGAAGGCCTTGGAGCGCCGCATGACTTGTCGGCGATGGATGGGATCTTCTGGGAGCTCGCCCCGCATCAGGTATGCCAAGTATGGCCTTGTCCATGTTGCTTCGAGGAGCATGACTGCGGCTGCATCCTTCGGGAGGTCTTCTGCTCCTGCTGCTGGAGCGGTGTTGGCCGACCGAGCCCCCGGACGTGTTGCTAACGCCGGGTCAGTTACTGGCTTGATCTTGACGGAGTGTTCGAATATCTCTTCGAAGAAGACTCCGGGCGGTATTGGGAGGCACCTTGAGCTGATGTTGGCCAGGTTGTCTGCCTCCTCGTTACTTTCCCTGCCGATGTGCGTTACTTCGCAACCCTCAAATTCGCCTTCGAGCTTGTCGTACATGGCGCGATATGCGATCATGTTCGCACAGGTTGCGTCGCACTCCTTCATGACTTGCTGGGCGATGAGGTTCGAATCTCCATGAATCTTGATGCGAGTGGCCCCGCAGGCCTTCGCCATGCGCATACCGTGAAGGACGGCTTCGTATTCCGCCTCGTTGTTGGAGGGATTCGGGAAGCGCATGCGGAGGACGTAGCGCATTCTGTCCCCTTGCGGTGACACCAGGACCACTCCTGCTCCTTGATACGTCTCAAACGTATCTATAATTTTTGATGCTCCATGCTTATTTTTACACCATTTGCCTATTGTTTCGTTACACTTAGTGGCATTTTTATGCATTTTCCGGAACTAACCTATTAACGAAGTGCCACAGTGCCAGTTTCCTGTTTTCTGCTGTTTTTGTGTTTCAGAAGTGATACACAGGAAATATTCTCGGAATTGGACGAAACAAGTTCCTAAAGTCTTATTTTACCCGGAAGCTTCCAGAGATCCGAAGGAGAGTAGGAGGTGAGGGACCAGGGGCCCACACGCATAGGTGGCGCGGCCAGCCCCTGGCCCGCGCCACCCCCGTGTGTGGTCGCCTGGCCCCTCCTCTGACAACGCCCCTTCGCCTATAAAGACCCCCCGACGAGAAAAACCTAAGGACCCGATCAGTTTTCCAGAACACATCGCGATCCGCCGCCGCCGTCGACCCGAAGATCGGGAGGGTCCAGAAGCTCTTCCCGGCACCCTGCCGGAGAGGGGAATCGCCACCGGAGGTCTTCTTCATCGCCATGCTTGCCTCCGGAGCGATGAGTGAGTAGTCTACCTTGGACTATGGGTCCATAGCAGTAGCTAGATGGTTGTCTTCTCCACCATGTGCTTCATGTTTAGATCTCATGAGCTGCCCTACATGATTGAGATCACCGTTATGTAATTCTACATGTTTGGTTTGTTGGGATCCGATGAATATTGGTGTTTATGATTAAGTTGCTATACTGAATTATATCTTTTGTTATCTCTATGTTGTTTATGATCTTGCATGCTCTCCGTTGTTAGTAGCTATCTTGGCCAAGTAGTTGCTAGTGACTCCAAGAGGGGGTATTTATGCTCGATAGTGGGTTCATGCCTCTATTTCACCTGGGGGAGTGACAGAAACCTCTAAGGTGGTAGATGTGCTATTGCTACTAGGGAGAAAACAACATTCATATGCTCAAGGGCATATGCTTTGTTTACATTACACACTTTCCTTAATGCAATTATCTGTTGTTCGCAACTTAATACTTTTGGGGTGTTCGGATTGGGGTGGATTATTAGTCATAGATGCAGTTGGATGGCGGTCTATGTATTTTGTTGTAATGCCCAGAGTAAATCTCATAGTGATCTTCTTGACATATCACGTTATCTTTATTCTATCAATTGCCCAACTGTAATTTGTTTACCCATCATGTGTTATTTTATCTATGGAGAGACACCACTAGTGAACTGTGGACCCCGGTCCTATTTCCATCATATTGCTATCACCTGTTTACTTTACTCGTACTGTTTACTTTACTCGCATACTATTACTGTTTTCCACTCGATACACTCATAACCTTTGTTTCAAGCAAACCGGTGAGATTGACAACCTCATCGTAAGTTGGGAGCAAAGTATTTGTTTGTGTGTGTGCAGGTTCCACGTTGCAGCTAGCAAGCAAAGCTTGGACGAGGCGCCATATATAAATTGTCCGCTGCTATCGCAAACTAGCAAGCATCACCTTCAGTCGTCATTGTCTCTCCTCTCCTGTTCGATAACCTTGGTTTCTTAAACTGAGGGAAAACTTGCTGCTACACTCATCATACCTTCCTCTTGGGGTTCCCAACGGGCTGGTTATTCACCACGCACAAGGACAGTCTGCTCCACATCTGCAAGGGATCAGCAAGCTTTTTCTGGCGCCGTTTGATGACCCACAAGTATAGGGGGTGTATCGTAGTACTTTCGATAAATAAGAGTGTCGAACCCAACGAGGAGCAGAAGGTGTTGATGAGCAGTTTTGACCAAGGAATCACTGTAAATACTAGCAAACAGGTTTTCAGGAGTATTTGGTAATACGAGTAAATAAAGTGCGAGTAAATAAAAGACAGTAGTAACAATTGCAGCAAGTGGCCCAATCCTTTATTCAGCAAAGGACAAGCCGGTTGTGTACTTATAATAACCAAACGTTCTCGAGGACACACGGGAGTTTTCTGTCAAGAGCTTTCGCTTCATAGAGCCAATAGTATTCATTGATTTGGTAAGTGTTATGGGGGTGAACCTGTGCTAGCGCACTACCCTTACTAGGATAAATACACACTTGTGATTATACCCCTTGCAAGCATCCGCAAATACAAGAAAGTAATTAAGATAAATCTAACCACAGCCTTAAACTCTAGGATCCTACGCTCCCTGGTGCAATGGTCTCCCAACGGAGGTTTAGGTTTCTGTCACTCCAGCAACCACACAGTCGGTAGACAAATACACAATGCATCTCACTAGGCCCATAAATGGTGAAGTATCATGTAGTCGACGTTCACATGACACCACTAGTGAAATAGCACCACAACAATATCAAACCATTAAATATTTCTCAACAATAATTCACTACTAACATCTTGACTTCTCCCATGTCCTCAAGAACTAAACGAACTACTCACAAGACATCATATGGATCATGATCAGAGGTGAAATAATGGTAAATAACAATCTGGACATAAACCTTAATTCAACGGTTCCACTCAATAGCATCAACTACAAGAGTAATCAACACCGGGAAAGTTTCCCCTATGAATATAACAAGATCCAACTCAAGATGTTACAGCGGGATGGCGTGGTGATGGTGGAGATGAAGGTGCTGGTGATGGAGATGATGATGATGATGATCCCAATGAAGTCCAGTGCGATGGTGATGACGATGGCGACGATCTCCCCTCTCCGGGAAGGAATTTCCCCGGCAGATTTCTCCCTGCCGGAGAGCTTTCTCTCTCTGGTGTTCTCCGCCCCGCAGAGGCGGCTGTGTCTAACTCTGAACCCCCCCCCTGACTTAGGTTTTCGGGGACGATGATGTACGCAGAGGGGCAAGACCAGAGGTGGGCCAGGGTGGCCCCACGCAGGGCTGGCGCGGCCAGGGGTTGGCCCGCGCCGGCCTGGCGTGTGGAGCCCCCCTGGCTCCTCTCGACTCCCCCTTCTGGCTTCCTGAGTCTTCTGGGAAAATATAATTTCTGGGTATTTTCCTAGAATTTTCCTGATCTTCAAAATATGGTCTCTTGACGGTCCTTTTTCCAGCAGAATCCTGACTCCGGCAGCAACTCCTCCGATGATCATCAAACATGTGAAAACAAAGGAAATAACATAAGTAACTCATCTAAATATGAAATATATCAATGAATAACAGTAAATTATGATACAAAATAGTGATGCAAATTGGACGTATCAACCCCCCCAAGCTTAGACTTCGCTTGTCCCCAAGCGAAAACTAAACTCGGTAAACATGACCACAGGTTTATGGAGTGAAGTGTCGATAATCAAAATACGGACAAGAAGCATCACATTCACTAAGGCACAAATTATAATAGACAGCAACTTCCCTTTATAAGATGTAGACTTGCAATAGGTAAAAGGGAATCACATGTAAAGATGCACAAGGTAAATTATAATTAGCAATGGCAAACCTTAGTTCTTGGTCGAAGGGTGGAGAACAAACTATTCTCTCTTTTAAAACGGAGCCTTTTAAAACAGAGCTAATATAGCAAAGACTATATGCTCAACAAAGTAAACTTTTGCATTCAAAGAAAGCTTTCAAAGATATATTCCTTCAGACAAAAGCATTATACAAAACAAGGAAGATAATAGACATGATTAAACGGATCAACATATGGATGAGTGAATCATAACAACTCAAATGCTTGCTTGAGACAGAGGGAAATAGTTGACTCAACATAAAAGTAAAAGATAGGCCCTTCGCAGAGGGAAGCAGGGATTAAACATGTGCTAGAGCTTTTCATTTGTAAAACAGAGGTAAAAGTTATTTTGAGAGGTGATTGCTTTTGTCAACGACTAGCAACAGAGTTCTTGATATCTTCCATACTAAACAAGTGAGAGCGGTTCCGAGATGTTTGATTAATTGGCACTTTAGTGCTCTTTTATAGCTTTGCACTCCTCCCCACCTTTTTCCTTTCTCAAACCATGGCTAACCGATTCCATCGGGTGCCGACCAACTTCCACATTCCATTGGAGGAGTGCCTTTTTCTTTCTTTTTCTTTTTGAGATTATAATGGTCTGACCAGCTCCCTTGCAAAATTAATGACGAGCAGATGAAGCTGCCTAGTCGAAGGGTACTTAATTTAGTATGGAAGATAACAAACCCATCCACTACGTCCTCATGAGCTAAAAACAGTGGCACAAGATGAGAAGTGTTTGAAGGTTTTTGAAAGGTAGCACATGAAAATTTACTTGGAATGGCTTGAAATACCATGCATAGGAATTTATAGTGGACTCTTTGGAAATAACTTGGCTTTTGGGATTTGGATGCATGAGAAGTATTCCCTCTCAGTACAGGTTTTTGGCTAGCAAGGTTGGGTAGCAAGCATAAGAGTTGCATGAAACAAACAAACATACATATGATAAGAACAATCATGCAAACTCCCTTGAAAGTACAATGATTTTAACTTTAAGAATAACAATGCTTATAAGCCAAACATAAGGGAAAACTGAAGTGATGAAACTGCAAGCACTTCTTTATTATTTTCTACTCAAACTTCAAGGTAAAGTTGCTACTGACCAAGCTAGGTTTGCCAAAACCAACTAAATCTACTCATGCTCCCAATGTGATACCAATACCAATCAACAAGACTAGTCATACAAGAGAGATTGCAGACTAACATAAAGTGTGCGAAAAGTAAACGATAAAACTTCTCATTAATATTTCATTACCACAACTCACACCAAGGGATACATAGATAACTAACTAAGGAGGATACTTCCAACTGCAAACTATTCTATATGATAACTTCTCTATTCATGATATGACTCTACTTGAAAGGTAAATGAACAAAAGGTAATGATGTGATACCGCGGCACTCCCCCAAGCTTGGAACAAGCCAAGGGGATGCCTAAACCGATGACGAATTACTCCTCTGGTGGCGGCGGTGGGACTTCATCGTTGTCGTACTTCCAAGGCAGGGGTCCTCCATCAAAGAAGGATGTCTTGGTCTCCAAAATCCTGAAACTTGCAGCAGCACTCATTTGTTGAAATCTAGCTTCATACTCATAATTTTGGTTATGCACGTCATAGAGTTGTGCTTGTAATTGGCTAGTAGTCTCTTGGAGTGAGAGGACATCCTTCCAAAGCTCTGTAGTCTCTTTCTTGTACTTGGCGACAAGCTCTTGATTAATCCTATAGATAATGTCCACCTCGCGTTCCGCCATCTTCCTGCATTTGAAAACTTCCTGTTCCAGTGCTTCCATCCTTGCTTCGAGACTCCCTTCTCCCTTGGGTCCTTGAACATCTTTAATCTGCAACTCCCCATCCTTGAGTGACAACTCCTTCAGATGCATCCTCAGTTCCCTCATATATGGGTTGATGGAATCCGCAGGAGGGTTCTCTTTAGATGAACCAGACGAAGACATTATAACTTCAAAGTCGAGGGCAATTCCTGACAGAAATAACTCGAAACAAAACACGACGAGAAAACGATATACAGACCTCGGGGACTCCGGGGGGTTAAATAGGCAAAAATTATACATCGAAACGAAGTCACAGGAGGAAAACGGGACGGAAACGAGTTCCGGTGTGTTCTCACACAGGGGTGGCGCGGCCAGGGGTGGGCCCGCGCCACCCGTGTGTGAGACACACACGGACTCTTTTTCCTGCCCTTTTTCATCTCATGATTTTTCATATTTAGTAAAAATAGCAAAAATATTAAAAGAAGAACTTTTCGCGAAACTTTTCTGACTAGAACTGTTACCTATTCGAAAGCGAACTCTGCAGGTTCCTGCAGTTTGTCTTGGATGTAATCTTCCGGAGAAACTGTTTCAATAACATCAACATCTTCATTATAAGAATCTCCAGAATTATAATGTTTGAGTCTTTGCCCATTCACCACTTGTGTAGAATCATCTTTCAATGAAGCAATCTTAATAGCACCTGAGCGGTACACTTCCACAATAACATATGGTCCTTCCCATTTAGAGAGTAATTTTCCTGCAAAAAATATGAGACGAGACCTATACAAAAGAACTTTCTCACCAACATGGAACTCTCTCTTAAGAATTCTCTTATCATGCCATTGCTTGACTTTCTCTTTGAAAAGTCTGGCATTCTCATACGCTTCGTTTCTCCACTCATCTAGAGAACTCAAGTCTAACAACCTCTTCTTACCGGCTAGTTTAAAATCTCTATTAAGCTCTCTCACTGCCCAAAAAGCTTTGTGTTCTAATTCTAAGGGCAAGTGACACGCTTTTCCGTAAACCATCTTATAAGGGGACATACCCATGGGATTCTTATAAGCAGTTCTATAAGCCCATAAAGCGTCGTTTAACTTACTAGCCCAGTTTTTCCTAGATTTATTAACAGTCTTCTGCAAGATAGACTTAATCTCCCTATTTGAAAGCTCTACTTGCCCACTAGTTTGGGGATGATAAGCAGAAGCAATTCTATGATTGACATCATACTTAGCAAGAGTGTTTCTAAAACTACCATGAATAAAATGAGAGCCTCCGTCAGTCATAAGATATCTAGGCACTCCGAACCTAGGAAAGATAACATCCTTAAGCATTTTTAACGAGGTCTCACCATCGACACTCTTTGTAGGTATGGCTTCTACCCATTTAGTAACATAATCAACCGCAACAAGTATATGGGTATAGCCTTTTGAAGGAGGAAAAGGGCCCATA
Organism: Dactylis glomerata; assembly: GCA_007115705.1. Classification (NCBI taxonomy): domain Eukaryota; kingdom Viridiplantae; phylum Streptophyta; class Magnoliopsida; order Poales; family Poaceae; genus Dactylis; species Dactylis glomerata. The sequence goes on along the minus strand of QXEO01000964.1, from coordinate 1,922,608 downwards.
AAGTCAAATCCCCAACAATCAAACGGTTCAATAACAAGAGTGTAACTCATAGGCATCTCATTGTGTCTAGAAATATTTCCAACTCTTTGACATTCATCACAAGATAAAACATACCTTCTGGCATCCTTAAAGAGGGTTGGCCAATAAAAACCTGATTGTAGAACCTTCTGCGTGGTTCTATCTCCAGCATGATGCCCTCCATAAGCACTGCTATGGCATTTCCTTAATATCTCTTGTTGTTCATATTCCGGTACGCATCTTCTCATGATACCATCAACTCCTTCTTTATATAAATGTGGGTCATCCCAAAAATAATGCCTCAAATCATAGAAGAATTTTCTTCTTTGCTGAGCTGTAAAGGTCGGAGGCAAATACTTGGAAACAATAAAGTTAGCATAATCAGCATACCAAGGGAGGCCTCGTGAAGTTACATTAATTGCAGCCAACTGTTCATTTGGAAAACTATCATTAACAGGAATAGGATCAAAAGAAATGTTTTCCAATCTAGACAAGTTGTCAGCTACAGGATTTTTAGCACCTTTCCTATCTACGATATGCAAATCAAACTCTTGTAAAAGTAACACCCATCTAATAAGCCTAGGCTTAGCATCCTTCTTAGTCATAAGATATCTAATAGCAGCGTGATCAGTATGAATAGTAACTTTAGAATCAACAATGTAAGATCTAAACTTATCACAAGCAAAAACAACAGCAAGAAACTCTTTCTCAGTAGTAGCATAATTCTTCTGAGCAGCATCAAGAGTCTTACTAGCATAATGAATAACATTCAACTTATTATCAACGTGCTGTCCAAGAACAGCACCAACAGCAAAATCACTAGCATCGCACATAATTTCAAAAGGTAAATTCCAATCAGGTGGTTGAACAATAGGAGCAGTAGTTAAAGCCTTCTTAAGAGTTTCAAAAGCTTCCTTACAATCATCATCAAAGACAAATGGTACATCCTTTTGAAGAAGATTGGTAAGAGGCTTTGAAATCTTAGAGAAATCTTTAATAAACCTCCTATAGAAACCAGCATGACCAAGAATACTACGAATACCTTTAACATCTCTTGGACATGGCATTTTCTCAATTGCCTCCACTTTTGCTCTGTCAACTTCAATACCTCTTTCGGAAATTTTATGTCCTAGGACAATTCCTTCATTTACCATAAAGTGGCATTTCTCCCAATTAAGAACAAGGTTAGTTTCTTCGCACCTCTGCAAAACTTTATCAAGGTTGTGCAAACAATTATCAAAAGAAGTTCCATAGACGGAGAAATCGTCCATGAAGACCTCCACAATTTCTTCACAAAATCCATGAAAAATAGCAGACATACATCTTTGAAAAGTAGCAGGAGCATTGCATAAACCAAACGGCATACGTCTATAAGCATAAGTTCCATAAGGGCAAGTAAAAGTGGTTTTCTCTTGATCATCCTTCTTAACAGCAATTTGAGAAAAACCAGAATAACCATCAAGGAAACAAAAATGAGTCTTCTTAGACAACCTTTCTAGCATTTGATCTATAAACGGTAAAGGGTACTGATCTTTCTTAGTAACTTTGTTTACCTTCCTATAATCAATGCACATTCTATAACCAACAACTACCCTTTGAGGAATAAGCTCGTTATTCTCATTAGGCACAACAGTCATACCTCCTTTCTTAGGAACACAATGAACAGGACTAACCCATCTACTATCAGCAATAGGATAAATAATACCAGCATCAAGGAGCTTTAATACCTCATTTCTTACCACATCCTTCATCTTGGGAATTAGGCGGCGCTGATGCTCCACAACTGGCTTCACATCTTTCTCCATATTAATGGCATGCTGACATAAAGTGGGAGAAATCCCTTTTAAATCATCCAGAGTATATCCCATAGCTCCTCGGTGCTTCCTCAATATCTCCAATAATCTTTCTTCTTCCCTTCCTGAAAGTTTAGAACTAATAATAACAGGATATATTTTCTTATCATCAATATAAGCATATTTGAGGTCATCAGGCAAAGGCTTTAATTCAAACACAGGATCTTCTTTAGGCGGCAAAGTGGTACCAAGATCCTCCACAGGTAGATTATGCTTGAGTAATGGTGGTTGACGAAGGAGAATATCGTCAATCTCTTCTCTTTCCTTGCTAAAAACATCACTTTCGTGATCTTCCATGAATTTCTGCAAGGCATTATTAGGAACAAGAGCAATGGAAGCAAGTTGTTCAACTCAAAAATTTTCATTAGGCGTGTCATTTTCATAAGAAGTCTTAGCAAACTTGGAAAAATTAAACTCATAAGACTCTCCATTAAACTTAGTAAAATTTTTCTCCTTCTTACAATCTATCACGGCACCACAAGTGTTCAAAAAGGGTCTACCAAAAATAATAGGACAAGTTTTACTAGCCTCCTTACCAAGTACTAGAAAATCAGTAGGGTATTTAGTCTTACCGCATAGAACTTCCACATCTCGAACAATACCAAGAGGCCACACAGTCTCTCTATTAGCAAGCTGAACAACCACATCAATATCTTCAAGTTCACAAGTGCCAATCTCGTGCAGGATTTCTTTGTAAAGCTCTAAGGGAATAGCACTTGCACTAGCACCAATATCACATAAACCATAATAACAATGATCTCCAATCCTGACAGAAATAACAGGAACACTTGCTTTCCTGTGCTTTTTTGGATGTGAAAGAATGTTAGAAGCATCTTCACAAAAAAGAATATATTCATCCCCTACATCTTTAGTAACAAGATCCTTCAATATAGCTACAGGAGACTTAATAGTAATTTGCTCATCAGGTTCTGCAGCTTTCTTAGTACTTTTATTAGACACACTTACCAAAGTAGAATACTTCTTTACCTTAGCAGGGAAAGGTGTCTTCTCAAAATAAGGTTCAGGCACAATGCTATCAACAGTACAAACTTCAGTAGCTGCAGCAGGATTATGACTAATAGAATCTTTATAAGGCGCATGATACTTGTTCCAATCTTTCTTTGGAACATCAATATAAGAGGCAAAAGCCTTAAGACAATTAGCAAGTATTTGTGAATCAAGACCATAAGCAGCGCTAACACTATGAAAGTCATTGGTTCCCATAAAAGATTTAATGCATTCATAATCATAGTTTATACCTGACTTCCTACCTTTGTCGTTTTCCCAACCTTCAGCATTTTCTTGTATACGGTCAAGAAGTTTCCACTTAGCATCTTCTTTCATATGAGTAAATGATCCAAAGCAAGAAGCATCCAAATAATCCTTATCAGGAAGAGTAAGCCGCGCATAAAAATTATTAATAACAATATTATTGGGAAGCTCATGAATGGGGCATTTGAGCATTAGTAACTTCAATCTCCCCCACGCTTGGGTAATACTCTCTCCATCATGAGGCCAAAAATTATATATCCGGTTACGGTCTTTATGAATTTCACTTGGAGGATAAAACTTGGAATAAAAGAGAGGCACAATATCCTCCCATGCCATAGATGGACCATCCGGGAGTAGTCGATACCACTCCTCAGCTCTGCCTTTCAATGATAATGAGAATAATTTCTTCTTAACCTGGCTTGGTGAAATACCTGCACATCTGAACAACTCGCATAATTCATGTATAAATAATAAGTGATCACCCGGATGGACAGTTCCATCTCCTGAATAGCAGTTATCCATAATACGCCCAACAATTTTCATAGGTATTTTAAAAGGATCAATTTCAGCAGGCGGTGGTGGTGGTGGTTCCTCCGCATGTGCAGCAGCAGCAGTAGTAGAAGATGTGTTTCCAAATAGGAAACCAAATGGAGAGTTCTCCATAGCAGAGTAAAATAAAAGACAAAATAAAAACAATACTCACAGTGACGGTTACCTTTACCAATTCCACTCTTCAATAGCGCTACACTCCCCGGCAACGGCGCCAGAAAATAGTCTTGATGACCCACAAGTATAGGGGGTGTATTGTAGTACTTTCGATAAATAAGAGTGTCGAACCCAACGAGGAGCAGAAGGTGTTGATGAGCAGTTTTGACCAAGGAATCACTGGAAATACTAGCAAACAGGTTTTCAGGAGTATTTGGTAATACGAGTAAATAAAGTGCGAGTAAATAAAAGACAGTAGTAACAATTGCAGCAAGTGGCCCAATCCTTTATTCAGCAAAGGACAAGCTGGTTGTGTACTTATAATCTAGAAGTAACATTCTTGGGTAAATCCTGGTTCATCCACGCAGTGAAAATCCTGGCCGTCCGTTTCGGTGACGTGGCCGCTTGCTGGCCGTTTATTTTTTAGATCGTGCGATCCTGGCCGTTCGATCGGATTCTGGAACTGCTCACGTGGTCCGAACCGTTGGTTCATTTATCCCTCCATCGCCCTTCGTGACGTACCCGCTCAGTCACTGATAAGTGGGCCTGCTTTTCGTGGGACCCGAAGGTCAGCGACTGAGTGTACGTGGCTGTCTGTGGTCATAGAACCGAACAGTAACCCGCGGTGGCTGCCCAGGTGGTTTCGCAGGCCCGCCAGGGGTAAAACTGTCTTTTCGCATCTCATTTTCTTCCTCACGACTGTGGAGAGGACGGCCGTGGCGGCTCGCCATGCGTCGCCGGGTACGGGGCAGGAGGGTCATGGCCGAGCCCATGGCTATGGAGAGAGGAGAGAGCCCTAGCCGCCACCCACTCCCGCGCCCTCTCTTCTCTCTCTATCTCAAACCCTAGCCGTCGCCGCCGCTGGATCTTCTCGTCCCAATCCTCTCCCCGTCGGGCATCCAGATCCTAGCCGATTCTTGCCATGTCCTCCGCATCCAGCGACGTCAGCCTCGTCGGAGCCAGGCGTTGAAGTTGGAGTTCCCAGAGACCGGCGTTTGCGTCACCACTGCGGAGTTTCTAGGTTTCCCATGGCGACGGCTCGAGATGGGGGCCGAGGTGGAGGCTAGCGAGGGAGGAGCGACCACGATGGCCTCCTCGCCAGCGGGAGGCGAACCTAGGCGGCGGATGGATCCAGATCTTGTAGGTACGGAGCCTCCTTGTATTCCCCAAGCTCGACCTGGAGCGCGGCAGCCAGGCTCACAGGTTGGCGGTGGTGTTGTCTACTGGGAGGGACGGCGCGGTGGCTTCCATTTCCTCGACCCCGAGCACGGTGACATCTTCAGCGACGACACAGCTTCAGGTGAAGGACGACGGCGACTACCGACAAACACAACCGCAGACCGCGCCACCAACGCTGCTGCGCGACGCCGGTCGACCCACAGCGCCAGCCCGCAGGTACGCCCTCCACCATCCCCGTCTTCGCTCTCTCTCTTTCCCTCTCCCGTCTCACTCTCTCTCTCTCTCTTTTTGTTAGCAGCCAGCAAAAACTAAGGCAGAGGTGGCGTAAGAGAGGAGATGCGGCTGCGACCAGGGAAGTCCTCATGGAGCGTCCAGGAGGGCAAAAGTGGTTTGAGTTGTGGATCCCCTCACACATAATTGAGTGTCAAATCCCTTCTCACTCCTGGTAGTGAGTGAAGCCGCCCCACTAGGTCGTGGTCACCACCACCTCTCAATTTCTCTCCACCAAATCCGGTGGAATGGGGGCTGAGATCTGCAGGTTCAAAACTTCTCCCTTCATGTTTAATAGCTCGAATCTGCAGGCTCAATCCTTCTCTGTTCATGTTCCAATGGCCATCTCCTAGCGCTTGATTCAATTGCCATGGGGAATGGTAGAACGAGATGCAATTGCTCATGCGTGTGAGTAGCATTTATAGCCTTGATGTGCTCCCATGAATAATTTGTGGGCAACAGGTTGTTAATACAAGGTTGCTCTCCAGTCCTTGTTTAGGAATCTTGGAACATTTGCTAATCTTGAATAATTTTTGACTTCAAAGTTAGTATTTGTTTATCTTGCATTACTTCATTTTGAAGCTATGTAGTATTTCTACATCGAACCATTACAACTCACCAAGCTTCAGATCGATCATAAACAAAAGTCACCTCGCAGTATTATTTTAAAATTTGTGTATCCTATCCTATGTCTAATCAAGAGAAAAAAATCTCACTAAATGTTGTTTACAGACAATGGAAAAGAGGGAGGGAAGCTTTCTGGCCATACTGTTGATTCAGATAAGCATGATGTCGCTCGTTTCCTTAACCGCCTTCTGGGATTTGCGCCGAACATCCAAAATAGGTGAGTCATAATGCACAATATTTGTATTTCTGCATAATTGGTTGGTCATGCTAAGACATTCCATGAGCAGGTTTGATCTTTTTACCAGTATACTTGATGTTGTCATTCACAATGCACGAAGAGAAGGGCAGAATCTTAGCTAGATTCTGGAATTGTTGATATCAAAGCTAAGAATGTTGAAATGAAAGAACCACTGAAGGTAATGCTTCTTTCTGATCATTTTCTGGGAGCTCTTACTTCCATCAATTTTGAATTAATAATGCAAGTCTTGGTGCAGACCGTTCATACCGATAGCTTGTCTGGCGCTTCCACAGTACTGTTTACTTTCACCATTGACAGAGGAGCTACTTGGGAGACAAGAAGAGACATTCGGAGCCAACATTTGTTTTTCCATTAATAACCATGTGAGATTGGTATAGTATATTTGGGTGCAGTGAAGTACTGTACACTGCTATATTTATCATCTGACCATATTTTTTCCATGAACATGTTAACACGTGAAGTCCGCAAAGGCAATGCTTGATGGGGGAGAGAATGATAGTGCTGGCTCTTCTAATGATGGGTTTATGAATCCGAAAGGGAATGGATGGAGTGGCGACACTTCACTCTGCTCTTGAAGGGTATGTTCTGTTGAATGATCGAGATATTTATTGTTTGCCTACTTATGTGAGCTATAAGTTGGCGTTATTAAAGAAGTTAAAAATGATAATATGTAGTATATCATGTTGTCATCATACTGGATACCTTGCTCACTTTTATAAATGAATTGAAAAGTGTGTGCTCATCTTCCTTTTAGATACTTCAGTAAGTCGTCTAAATGGATTATAACCCTTTTTTTCCCTTTAGCATTCCATTATTGCAGAGCAACGCGTTTTTTGTTATTCAGAGCAGTTCGTGGATAACGGAGTTTGTGGTTCAGAACAGTGCCAAATAAGTATCTTATATGTAAAAAAAAGATATCTTTTTTTCTTGCATAGCGGAGTTTGTGGTTCTTTTGTGGGGAATTCCAAGTTATAAACACACAAAATGAGTTCTCTTGTAGTTTTGGATATGTACATGATAATATGCACTAGAACCACTAAATTGGCATGTTTTTTATTAGGATCTGCTTATAGATAGTTCATAATTTATTTTATAATTCATACTATTTCAAATGATGTACTTTATACTTTTCCTCATCATGTCAGCAATCTTTCTTTTATGCCTCCTTTTTATCTATTAACTTAATGTGAAACTTTGCTTTGTAAATTTGATGTTTTTCAGGTTCCATCTATAGAGATTCAGACATGGTGAAGCCACTAGCCAACTGCAAGGCTTTGGATCTTTGAAAGCCTTGCTTTCTTGCAGAAAGAGCATGTAAATCTTGCTATGGAATTTTTGATGTCAAACAGTTATCTATGGGTGAGCCAAAGAAAGAGCTTGAGTCTCTTGTGGAGAGCCTTAGCGTCTCCTAGCTTATCTATTTCTTTTTACCTTAGTATGTTGGTTCTTTACCTTGATTTGTTTACAAGGGAAATGACGCAGCCCAGCTACATGGCGTGTCCCTTGCTCTCCAACTGTTTTCTCTGTATTTTTGTCTTTAAAAATAATTAGTGTACTTGATTTCGCTGTTCCCATGTTTATCCTTGCATAAAATAGGAACTTCTATATCTGTTTGAACAGTTGAAAATGTGCATCGTCTACATCATCGCTTCGGCAGCCAGCAGTAATTGGATACCTGTCAGTTTATTTCCAACGGCCGGTGCAGATTTTTCGACCGGTGCAGATTTTGATTCCTAAGTAGAGAACTTTCACATTCAGTAAGTAGCTGTTGTGTTGAACATTTGTAGCTTGTAGTTTGTCACCTACGAAGGCATTGCAGGCACTTGCAGTACACTTATTATATTTCACAACTTTGCATTCCGTAAGTAGCTCTTGTGTTGAACATTTGTAGCTCGTAGTTTGTCACCTACGAAGGCATTGCAGGCACTTGCAGTACACTTATTATATTTCCCAGCTTTGCAGTACACATAAAGTGAATTGTGGATGTTAGGCAAAGCTTTTTAATTTCCACTTACGATATGTCAATAAATTGCACACATCTACTATTGTTCTGAATACATATCTCTTTCCAGTAGCACTCTAGGAATTGCAAAGTTTATGTTTGTGGTAATTTTTTATAAATTTGTGGTTGCTTGTTCTATGGATATTTATTTTAATGCAGGTGGGCAGTTGATCTTGAATAACCGTGGATAGTTCAGATACAAGCACGGATGAGCAGGGGACTTCATTACATGTTTTGTAGCCTCCTTGTATTCCCCAAGCTCGACCTGGAGCGCGGCAGCCAGGCTCACAGGTTGGCGGTGGTGTTGTCTACTGGGAGGGAGGGCGCGGTGGCTTCCATTTCCTCAACCCCGAGCACGGTGACATCTTCAGCGACGACACAGCTTCAGGTGAAGGACGACGGCGACTACCGACAAACACAACCGCAGACCGCGCCACCAACGCTGCTGCGCGATGCCGATCGACCCACAGCGCCAGCCCGCAGGTACGCCCTCCACCATCCCCGTCTTCGCTCTCTCTCTTTCCCTCTCCCGTCTCACTCTCTCTCTCTCTCTCTTTTTGTTAGCAGCCAGCAAAAACTAAGGCAGAGGTGGCGTAAGAGAGGAGATGCGGCTGCGACCAGGGAAGTCCTCATGGAGCGTCCAGGAGGGCAAAAGTGGTTTGAGTTGTGGATCCCCTCACACATAATTGAGTGTCAAATCCCTTCTCACTCCTGGTAGTCAATCTGTGTGAGTGAAGCCGCCCCACTAGGTCGTGGTCACCACCACCTCTCAATTTCTCTCCACCAAATCCGGTGGAATGGGGGCTGAGATCTGCAGGTTCAAAACTTCTCCCTTCATGTTTAATAGCTCGAATCTGCAGGCTCAATCCTTCTCTGTTCATGTTCCAATGGCCATCTCCTAGCGCTTGATTCAATTGCCATGGGGAATGGTAGAACGAGATGCAATTGCTCATGCGTGTGAGTAGCATTTATAGCCTTGATGTGCTCCCATGAATAATTTGTGGGCAACAGGTTGTTAATACAAGGTTGCTCTCCAGTCCTTGTTTAGGAATCTTGGAACATTTGCTAATCTTGAATAATTTTTGACTTCAAAGTTAGTATTTGTTTATCTTGCATTACTTCATTTTGAAGCTATGTAGTATTTCTACATCGAACCATTACAACTCACCAAGCTTCAGATCGATCATAAACAAAAGTCACCTCGCAGTATTATTTTAAAATTTGTGTATCCTATCCTATGTCTAATCAAGAGAAAAAATCTCACTAAATGTTGTTTACAGACAATGGAAAAGAGGGAGGGAAGCTTTCTGGCCATACTGTTGATTCAGATAAGCATGATGTCGCTCGTTTCCTTAACCGCCTTCTGGGATTTGCGCCGAACATCCAAAATAGGTGAGTCATAATGCACAATATTTGTATTTCTGCATAATTGGTTGGTCATGCTAAGACATTCCATGAGCAGGTTGTTTGATCTTTTTACCAGTATACTTGATGTTGTCATTCACAATGCACGAAGAGAAGGGCAGAATCTTAGCTAGATTCTGGAATTGTTGATATCAAAGCTAAGAATGTTGAAATGAAAGAACCACTGAAGGTAATGCTTCTTTCTGATCATTTTCTGGGAGCTCTTACTTCCATCAATTTTGAATTAATAATGCAAGTCTTGGTGCAGACCGTTCATACCGATAGCTTGTCTGGCGCTTCCACAGTACTGTTTACTTTCACCATTGACAGAGGAGCTACTTGGGAGACAAGAAGAGACATTCGGAGCCAACATTTGTTTTTCCATTAATAACCATGTGAGATTGGTATAGTATATTTGAGTGCAGTGAAGTACTGTACACTGCTATATTTATCATCTGACCATATTTTTTCCATGAACATGTTAACACGTGAAGTCCGCAAAGGCAATGCTTGATGGGGGAGAGAATGATAGTGCTGGCTCTTCTAATGATGGGTTTATGAATCCGAAAGGGAATGGATGGAGTGGCGACACTTCACTCTGCTCTTGAAGGGTATGTTCTGTTGAATGATCGAGATATTTATTGTTTGCCTACTTATGTGAGCTATAAGTTGGCGTTATTAAAGAAGTTAAAAATGATAATATGTAGTATATCATGTTGTCATCATACTGGATACCTTGCTCACTTTTATAAATGAATTGAAAAGTGTGTGCTCATCTTCCTTTTAGATACTTCAGTAAGTCGTCTAAATGGATTATAACCCTTTTTTCCCTTTAGCATTCCATTATTGCAGAGCAACGCGTTTTTTGTTATTCAGAGCAGTTCGTGGATAACGGAGTTTGTGGTTCAGAACAGTGCCAAATAAGTATCTTATATGTAAAAAAAGATATCTTTTTTTCTTGCATAGCGGAGTTTGTGGTTCTTTTGTGGGGAATTCCAAGTTATAAACACACAAAATGAGTTCTCTTGTAGTTTTGGATATGTACATGATAATATGCACTAGAACCACTAAATTGGCATGTTTTTTATTAGGATCTGCTTATAGATAGTTCATAATTTATTTTATAATTCATACTATTTCAAATGATGTACTTTATACTTTTCCTCATCATGTCAGCAATCTTTCTTTTATGCCTCCTTTTTATCTATTAACTTAATGTGAAACTTTGCTTTGTAAATTTGATGTTTTTCAGGTTCCATCTATAGAGATTCAGACATGGTGAAGCCACTAGCCAACTGCAAGGCTTTGGATCTTTGAAAGCCTTGCTTTCTTGCAGAAAGAGCATGTAAATCTTGCTATGGAATTTTTGATGTCAAACAGTTATCTATGGGTGAGCCAAAGAAAGAGCTTGAGTCTCTTGTGGAGAGCCTTAGCGTCTCCTAGCTTATCTATTTCTTTTTACCTTAGTATGTTGGTTCTTTACCTTGATTTGTTTACAAGGGAAATGACGCAGCCCAGCTACATGGCGTGTCCCTTGCTCTCCAACTGTTTTCTCTGTATTTTTGTCTTTAAAAATAATTAGTGTACTTGATTTCGCTATTCCCCTGTTTATCCTTGCATAAAATAGGAACTTCTATATCTGTTTGAACAGTTGAAAATGTGCATCGTCTACATCATCGCTTCGGCAGCCAGCAGTAATTGGATACCTGTCAGTTTATTTCCAACGGCCGGTGCAGATTTTTCGACCGGTGCAGATTTTGATTCCTAAGTAGAGAACTTTCACATTCAGTAAGTAGCTGTTGTGTTGAACATTTGTAGCTTGTAGTTTGTCACCTACGAAGGCATTGTAGGCACTTGCAGTACACTTATTATATTTCACAACTTTGCATTCAGTAAGTAGCTCTTGTGTTGAACATTTGTAGCTCGTAGTTTGTCACCTACGAAGGCATTGCAGGCACTTGCAGTACACTTATTATATTTCCCAGCTTTGCAGTACACATAAAGTGAATTGTGGATGTTAGGCAAAGCTTTTTAATTTCCACTTACGATATGTCAATAAATTGCACACATCTACTATTGTTCTGAATACATATCTCTTTCCAGTAGCACTCTAGGAATTGCAAAGTTTATGTTTGTGGTAATTTTTTATAAATTTGTGGCTGCTTGTTCTATGGATATTTATTTTAATGCAGGTGGGCAGTTGATCTTGAATAACCGTGGATAGTTCAGATACAAGCACGGATGAGCAGGGGACTTCATTACATGTTTTGTAGCCTCCTTGTATTCCCCAAGCTCGACCTGGAGCGCGGCAGCCAGGCTCACAGGTTGGCGGTGGTGTTGTCTACTGGGAGGGAGGGCGCGGTGGCTTCCATTTCCTCAACCCCGAGCACGGTGACATCTTCAGCGACGACACAGCTTCAGGTGAAGGACGACGGCGACTACCGACAAACACAACCGCAGACCGCGCCACCAACGCTGCTGCGCGATGCCGATCGACCCACAGCGCCAGCCCGCAGGTACGCCCTCCACCATCCCCGTCTTCGCTCTCTCTCTTTCCCTCTCCCGTCTCACTCTCTCTCTCTCTCTTTTTGTTAGCAGCCAGCAAAAACTAAGGCAGAGGTGGCGTAAGAGAGGAGATGCGGCTGCGACCAGGGAAGTCCTCATGGAGCGTCCAGGAGGGCAAAAGTGGTTTGAGTTGTGGATCCCCTCACACATAATTGAGTGTCAAATCCCTTCTCACTCCTGGTAGTCAATCTGTGTGAGTGAAGCCGCCCCACTAGGTCGTGGTCACCACCACCTCTCAATTTCTCTCCACCAAATCCGGTGGAATGGGGGCTGAGATCTGCAGGTTCAAAACTTCTCCCTTCATGTTTAATAGCTCGAATCTGCAGGCTCAATCCTTCTCTGTTCATGTTCCAATGGCCATCTCCTAGCGCTTGATTCAATTGCCATGGGGAATGGTAGAACGAGATGCAATTGCTCATGCGTGTGAGTAGCATTTATAGCCTTGATGTGCTCCCATGAATAATTTGTGGGCAACAGGTTGTTAATACAAGGTTGCTCTCCAGTCCTTGTTTAGGAATCTTGGAACATTTGCTAATCTTGAATAATTTTTGACTTCAAAGTTAGTATTTGTTTATCTTGCATTACTTCATTTTGAAGCTATGTAGTATTTCTACATCGAACCATTACAACTCACCAAGCTTCAGATCGATCATAAACAAAAGTCACCTCGCAGTATTATTTTAAAATTTGTGTATCCTATCCTATGTCTAATCAAGAGAAAAAAATCTCACTAAATGTTGTTTACAGACAATGGAAAAGAGGGAGGGAAGCTTTCTGGCCATACTGTTGATTCAGATAAGCATGATGTCGCTCGTTTCCTTAACCGCCTTCTGGGATTTGCGCCGAACATCCAAAATAGGTGAGTCATAATGCACAATATTTGTATTTCTGCATAATTGGTTGGTCATGCTAAGACATTCCATGAGCAGGTTGTTTGATCTTTTTACCAGTATACTTGATGTTGTCATTCACAATGCACGAAGAGAAGGGCAGAATCTTAGCTAGATTCTGGAATTGTTGATATCAAAGCTAAGAATGTTGAAATGAAAGAACCACTGAAGGTAATGCTTCTTTCTGATCATTTTCTGGGAGCTCTTACTTCCATCAATTTTGAATTAATAATGCAAGTCTTGGTGCAGACCGTTCATACCGATAGCTTGTCTGGCGCTTCCACAGTACTGTTTACTTTCACCATTGACAGAGGAGCTACTTGGGAGACAAGAAGAGACATTCGGAGCCAACATTTGTTTTTTCCATTAATAACCATGTGAGATTGGTATAGTATATTTGAGTGCAGTGAAGTACTGTACACTGCTATATTTATCATCTGACCATATTTTTTCCATGAACATGTTAACACGTGAAGTCCGCAAAGGCAATGCTTGATGGGGGAGAGAATGATAGTGCTGGCTCTTCTAATGATGGGTTTATGAATCCGAAAGGGAATGGATGGAGTGGCGACACTTCACTCTGCTCTTGAAGGGTATGTTCTGTTGAATGATCGAGATATTTATTGTTTGCCTACTTATGTGAGCTATAAGTTGGCGTTATTAAAGAAGTTAAAAATGATAATATGTAGTATATCATGTTGTCATCATACTGGATACCTTGCTCACTTTTATAAATGAATTGAAAAGTGTGTGCTCATCTTCCTTTTAGATACTTCAGTAAGTCGTCTAAATGGATTATAACCCTTTTTTTCCCTTTAGCATTCCATTATTGCAGAGCAACGCGTTTTTTGTTATTCAGAGCAGTTCGTGGATAACGGAGTTTGTGGTTCAGAACAGTGCCAAATAAGTATCTTATATGTAAAAAAAAGATATCTTTTTTTCTTGCATAGCGGAGTTTGTGGTTCTTTTGTGGGGAATTCCAAGTTATAAACACACAAAATGAGTTCTCTTGTAGTTTTGGATATGTACATGATAATATGCACTAGAACCACTAAATTGGCATGTTTTTTATTAGGATCTGCTTATAGATAGTTCATAATTTATTTTATAATTCATACTATTTCAAATGATGTACTTTATACTTTTCCTCATCATGTCAGCAATCTTTCTTTTATGCCTCCTTTTTATCTATTAACTTAATGTGAAACTTTGCTTTGTAAATTTGATGTTTTTCAGGTTCCATCTATAGAGATTCAGACATGGTGAAGCCACTAGCCAACTGCAAGGCTTTGGATCTTTGAAAGCCTTGCTTTCTTGCAGAAAGAGCATGTAAATCTTGCTATGGAATTTTTGATGTCAAACAGTTATCTATGGGTGAGCCAAAGAAAGAGCTTGAGTCTCTTGTGGAGAGCCTTAGCGTCTCCTAGCTTATCTATTTCTTTTTACCTTAGTATGTTGGTTCTTTACCTTGATTTGTTTACAAGGGAAATGACGCAGCCCAGCTACATGGCGTGTCCCTTGCTCTCCAACTGTTTTCTCTGTATTTTTGTCTTTAAAAATAATTAGTGTACTTGATTTCGCTATTCCCCTGTTTATCCTTGCATAAAATAGGAACTTCTATATCTGTTTGAACAGTTGAAAATGTGCATCGTCTACATCATCGCTTCAGCAGCCAGCAGTAATTGGATACCTGTCAGTTTATTTCCAACGGCCGGTGCAGATTTTTCGACCGGTGCAGATTTTGATTCCTAAGTAGAGAACTTTCACATTCAGTAAGTAGCTGTTGTGTTGAACATTTGTAGCTTGTAGTTTGTCACCTACGAAGGCATTGTAGGCACTTGCAGTACACTTATTATATTTCACAACTTTGCATTCAGTAAGTAGCTCTTGTGTTGAACATTTGTAGCTCGTAGTTTGTCACCTACGAAGGCATTGCAGGCACTTGCAGTACACTTATTATATTTCCCAGCTTTGCAGTACACATAAAGTGAATTGTGGATGTTAGGCAAAGCTTTTTAATTTCCACTTACGATATGTCAATAAATTGCACACATCTACTATTGTTCTGAATACATATCTCTTTCCAGTAGCACTCTAGGAATTGCAAAGTTTATGTTTGTGGTAATTTTTTATAAATTTGTGGCTGCTTGTTCTATGGATATTTATTTTAATGCAGGTGGGCAGTTGATCTTGAATAACCGTGGATAGTTCAGATACAAGCACGGATGAGCAGGGGACTTCATTACATGTTTTGTAATGAAACTATTGTTGTTGAGGAGGTGGCCTCGAATAAAGCATCATACCGTTCATCATTTTTACTCTCTCTGGTTAGGTTTCATACCTATTACAGGATTTTTAATTACGGTTTTTTTAGTTACAGGATTTTTCAATTACTTTTGTCCCAAGCCTAAATGAAGGTCACCATTTCCATTTCTTTTGTTTCAGGATTGTGCATTTCGTTTGTTCTAATTTTGGGATAACATCACACTTTATTTATTTAGGAGTCACTATTTGTTCAGATTTACAGACCTGACTACTTATCTTCTAATGAGAGGAGCATAAGGAATAATTAGGTAATCTCCCTGAGTGGCTGGTGATAAGTTCCTAATTTAGTTTCTAACTAATATAGGACCCTGAAGATATGGTACTCAATGTCAATGAGACGGAACCAGACCATATTATAGTCCTGCTCAAGGAATCCACTCCGCAACTCAATAAGTTCTATCTGCTGAGTTAGGAATCTTGCATTTCAGACCATTAGCTACATGATTGAGTGTGATGTCGATCATAGCTCATTTAAAACTGTTTTCCCACTTTGTAACTGAACAAAAAACAGTATTATTTTGGTTCTCAGTCTGTTGATCCATGTACACATTTATTTAGTAATGGCTGAAGGCTCAAATTCGTATGGTATATCACAGTTAGCTAATTTTTGCTGTTAATTTTTGCAGCTTGCAACCTGACCAGCGCCATGGCCTCCATGGCCCATATATGTATGTTATACATCTTCCGTGCACATTTGCAAGGTAATCTGTTGCACATGTTCTATGACGGAACTACCTCAGATTAGGAATTAATTGTTTTCCTGTGTTTCTGGAGAATATTAGTCGAAGCATCTGCATAGATCTCCTTTTGCTCTGTCGTGGTACTGAATGCCCAGGCCCATTTTTTAGGAACGATATGGCATAGAACCATTTCTTGTAGCTCCTCTCAGTAATGAAATGGTCTATGTGTAAAGTATTTATGTTTAATTAGCTTGTTCTGTGCCTACAAACCACTGTTCTTCATCTGACCGAAAGACAAATCTGTAGAACAAATGGATAGATGTACCTTGTTGTTGTAGCGGTGCCGGTGCTCGATAGTTCACATGAGGAAGCAACTCTGTTCAGGTTGTAACCAGCCCACAACAGCAACAATCAGACCAAAAATTAAGATGAGATATGCTGGAGTTTGGTCCTTTCTAAAAAAATCCTTTTACTTGAAACTTTGTTCGGCCTGAATAAATCCTTTTACTTGAAACTTTGTTATGTCTGGAACACCTGAATAAATCTTCTCTATCTCAAAAAGTCGTTCCTCTGTTCGAGGCCACATCTCCTCATGAAATTTGCATTGATCTTACAGAGCTTTCATGGTGGAGGCCATTGCCAGCGAAAAACCAGTGACCGGGTGGATCAGAGGTTGGAGGGCGACACAATTCTGCATGACGAATTGCCTTGATCGACCATCCGGGCATCTTCAGGTCAGACCGTCAGAGGTAAAAACTGAAACGCCATTGTTGCATGACAAGTTTGGTGAAACTGATGTATCTCAGTGAATACAAAATATCATATTTGTTCTCTCCTCAGTCCATGGGCCATTCTTTTCTTCTCAATTTAGTGTGGTTCATTATTAACCTAACATTATAATGACTATTATCCTTTGTAGGATTCTCATGATGATGGCTTTTGTAGATGGACGCACTGCAATCTAGGATCTCTATGTGACATTATCACATCATTGACTCTTTGGTATAAAATCACATCGACTAAATTCACAAAATCTCCCTGATATCATGCTTTGTAGTTGACATTACCATTCAGATAAGTAATATAGTTTTATTTATTATCAACAAGAAAGAGCGGTAGGCTATTATTTGAAGAGTTTACTGTAAAATGCATATATTTTCGCTCTTCAGTAAGTCTTGAAGTTTTTTAGAAAGAATGTTGCTTGTGCCAACTAAATACTACTATTTTTATGCTTTTATCCTCAAAAAACAAGCCAGTGATTATAGGAATGCTTCTTAGTTTACATATCTGAAGAAGTTGGTCTAGCCATACTTTTAGCAAAAAATGCAGTTAGGTATGATACTCCATGCTCACTCAGCTTGACTCAACTGAAAATTAATCAGTCGTTGGCCCTTCCAGAAAAAATAGGTTTATTCGATGATGTTCCCTTTCTTGTTTTCACAATATGACAATGGCACCAGGTCAAATAACGTCTTTCAAGAGGTAAGAAAACTTGAGCTATGTAGTTAGATAACTTGTTACTGAGTCTATGGATCATATAGCATTAACAAGGAGAATGGTGTTTGTCTAATATTTGTTATCCTTTTTTAGCAGTTCACCCGCTAACTATTTAAATAGCTTAATAAACTATCTGAACTGAAAAATATGGAACCTGATCTCGGAAGAAAATGATAAAACTCACCTTTAATTTTGATATAAAATTGCATAACCTGATCTCAAATATGGAACCTTTAATTGTCAATATTTTATTAATTGCATCAGCTGTAGTTTAGTATATTGATTTTCAATTTATAACTGGGTTGTTTGAGAAACACATTTACCATCAACACTGACATCTTCTCTTTCCTACACCGGTATAATGCTGGCCACTAGAGTGAGCATATGACTTCCATGATTGGATTTTTGGGTCCCATTTTGAAAATAATTTAGATTTTTATCTCAAAAATGGAAATGAACATACTGCCTGGTTTAACTGTCATTACAGCTTATATGCAAGTATGCAACTTTGGGTTCTATTAGCTTCCTTCTTTCAGTTGTCTTGTTTGCAGGCATGTGCTTGGTAATTTTTGTTTGTAGATGGAAAAGGATGCCACCAGATCTATTTTATAACCATTTAATGTTGTTATACATGCTATGATAACTAGATTGGTCAATGAATTTTTTCAGGCTGTTCTTGACGATGCAACCAAGCTAATTGAATTTCAACATGTTGTCAGAAGTACAACTGAATTTGAGAACACCCTTAGGAGTATGCTGTTTATTTCATCAAAGGAAGTATGGCAAGTTGCCCCAATTTGTTAATGGTATACTAGAACTAGGCTACTTTTCAATGCTAACTCCTTATACTAGACTCTCAGAGTCTCAGTATAGTTAGATAGATGTAAATCAACTTGTTTATGCAATGTAGGAGCATAGTATCTTATGTTTGGAACACCTGAATAAATCTTCTCTATCTCAGAAAATCAGAAGTCTTCATGTCGCACTGATCAAGTTTTGTTCATCCGTTAGAGGCCACATTTTCTCATGAAATTTTGCATTGATTTTACAGAGATTTCCTGATGGAGGCCACTACAGCGAAGGAGAAGTGGACGGTTGGATCAAAGGTCAGAAGGCGACACAGTTCTGCATGAGGAATTGTCAGTGCTTGATCAACCATCCTGGCTCCCTTAGGTCAGAGGTAAAAAATTAAAGGCCATTTACTGCCATTGTTGCATGACAAGTTTGGTGAAACTGATGTATCTCATATATCCAAGTGAATACAAAATAACATGTTTATTCTCTCATTGGTCCACGTGCCACCCTTTTCTCCTCAATTTAGTGTGGTTCGTAATTAATCTAGCCTTACATTGACTATTATTATTTGTAGGATTCTCATGATGATGGCTATTGTACTGCAGTCTAGGACCCCTATGTGAGATTCCATATCATAGAACCTGTGGTATAAAATCACAACGAAAAAACTCACAAAATTCTCCTTGATAGCATGCTTTGTAGTCGACATTACAATTCAGATAAGTAATGTTTTTTTATTGTCAACAAGAAAGAGCCGTAGGCTATTATTATAAGAGTTTACTGTAAAATCCATATTTTTTTGCTCTTCAGGGAGCTGTTGAGAAAGAATGGTGTTGGTCCAGTTATACGAACGCTTCTTTGTTTCTCACCTTTAAACTTACAGTAATCATTCAATTAGTCCTAGCCTTTGTTTTTGGGGATACAAACTTAACTTCTGTTCGGTTCATAATGTGTATTTGGCTTCTTAATCACATATGTTTCTATAGATGAATACAATGAAACTGAAGCTGAGATCAATGTGATCAATGTCCCAGCTATTGATGACTCCAAGTTCCAATGATGCAAAACATATGGTGCAGTCCATTGGTATTTGTGGATATATAGCGAGTTCTCCAGTCCTATCATTAACTCGATGCTGAAAAAAGAAGTTGCATCGACAAGATTCTACACATTTCTTCACAACCATTTCTATGGTCTGCTTGGACAACCTCTTTTGGTATGTGGATGAATCATTACCAACAAAGATAAACATCAAGACTCCAGCACTAGCGTGGGGATTTTATGATCTTGCTATGATTGAAGATACACTTGGCCGTTTCTGTATAATTTACACAGATGGATAGACACAGATGAATAACATTCAGGAATATCAGTAGACATCAACCTATAGAAGTGGATATTGATGTCAACAACTTTCATCGTGGGTATTAATGAGAATCTTCCTGTTATCAACCTTTTGATATTATGTATTATAAAATCATATATAAACCATGTACTGTCTACTGTACTACAAAATAAAGCTTTCTTAATTTTACTTATCTATACAACACATTTTATACCTGCTTGCACGTCCTCATTATAGATCCTTTATAATATTATAAAACTCTATTTTATTTCTTTATTTTAAATATTGTGTTTTTTATGCTTGCTTGCTCGCCGTTGTATAATATATATATATTACTCTTTGTATGAATCAAGTGCTGTATAAGAGCATTTAGCCATACTATGTTCGGTTCCTATTATTTGTATCATATAGCTGTTTCATTTGCTGCCTGTGACCTAGAAATCACTGCTCTTTTTATTATTTCTTATCTGATGATGTTAGCACTTTCTTCACACTCTTCCTCATTACCCTTATTATCAATATTTATTGTATTATGAATTTTTTTTTTGGTCCTATCGTTTATAAATTGCGATTTTTATGCTTGCTTGCTCGCCGTTAGGCGGGCAAGCGCGCGGCAAGCCGCGCTATCCTACCTAGTAACCAAACGTTCTCGAGGACACACGGGAGTTTTCTGTCAAGAGCTTTCGCTTCATAGAGCCAATAGTATTCATTGGTTTGGTAAGTGTTATGGGGGTGAACCTGTGCTAGCGCACTACCCTTACTAGGATAAATACACACTTGTGATTATACCCCTTGCAAGCATCCGCAAATACAAGAAAGTAATTAAGATAAATCTAACCACAGCCTTAAACTCTAGGATCCTACGCTCCCTGGTGCAATGGTCTCCCAACGGAGGTTTAGGTTTCTGTCACTCCAGCAACCACACAGTCGGTAGCTAAATACACAATGCATCTCACTAGGCCCATAAATGGTGAAGTATCATGTAGTCGATGTTCACATGACACCACTAGTGAAATAGCACCACAACAATATCAAACCATTAAATATTTCTCAACAATAATTCACTACTAACATCTTGACTTCTCCCATGTCCTCAAGAACTAAACGAACTACTCACAAGACATCATATGGATCATGATCAGAGGTGAAATAATGGTAAATAACAATCTGGACATAAACCTTAATTCAACGGTTCCACTCAATAGCATCAACTACAAGAGTAATCAACACCGGGAAAGTTTCCCCTATGAATATAACAAGATCCAACTCAAGATGTTACAGCGGGATGGCGTGGTGATGGTGGAGATGAAGGTGCTGGTGATGGAGATGATGATGATGATGATCCCAATGAAGTCCAGTGCGATGGTGATGACGATGGCGATGATCTCCCCTCTCCGGGAAGGAATTTCCCCGGCAGATTTCTCCCTGCCGGAGAGCTTTCTCTCTCTGGTGTTCTCCGCCCCGCAGAGGCGGCTGTGTCTAACTCTGAACCCCCCCTGACTTAGGTTTTCGGGGACGATGATGTACGCGGAGGGGCGAGACCAGAGGTGGGCCAGGGTGGCCCCACGCAGGGCTGGCGCGGCCAGGGGTGGGCCCGCGCCGGCCTGGCTTGTGGAGCCCCCCTGGCTCCTCTCGACTCCCCCTTCTGGCTTCCTGAGTCTTCTGGGAAAATATAATTTCTGGGTATTTTCCTAGAATTTTCCTGATCTTCAAAATATGGTCTCTTGACGGTCCTTTTTCCAGCAGAATCCTGACTCCGGCAGCAACTCCTCCGATGATCATCAAACATGTGAAAACAAAGGAAATAACATAAGTAACTCATCTAAATATGAAATATATCAATGAATAACAATAAATTATGATACAAAATAGTGATGCAAATTGGATGTATCACCGTTGCCGGGGAGTGAAGAAGAATAACCTCCCTCGTCAACTGGGCGCCATCAACCAGTAGCAGCTTTTTTCTGGCGCCGTTGCCGGGGAGGAAGAGAAGACTTCTGCGAGGGGAGTTCTTCGCACACACATCCATTACTTTGTTTTATTGTTTTGCTTTACTTTATTTATTTTACCTGCATTGCTTTTTATCAAAAACCCAAAAAAATTAGAATCCTTGGTAGTTGTTTTTACTTATCTGCTTTTAGTTTTATTAAAATGAGTAATCCTGAAGTAGAAGTTCGTAGTTTTAAGCAACAGGGGGGAGAAAGTTTAAAAGATGCTTGGTACCGTATTAACAATGCTCATCATAGGTGTACCAAAAAGCACTCTACCACGATCCTCCTTAGAAATTTTTATGTTGGTATATCCAGTTGGAATAGGTATGTTCTTGATACTCTTACAGGAGGTAATTTTCTGGGTACTCCCGCTGGAGAAGCATGCACTATAATTGAAAGTTTAGTGGGAATACCACCTATTCATGTTGCTAAAACTGAGACCACCCTGGAGGAGGTGGTAGAAAAGCTCAGCTCTTTAGAGAGAAGTTTGCCAAGTATCCTAGAAAATGCTAGCCGCGTTAGTGAATTAATAGAAAACATGGGTAAGAGAATTACCATTTTAGAGGCTAGCACTACTCATGACAATCAAAACTTAAGGATTGGTAAACTAGAGGAGTCCATGGAAACTCTTAGCTTAATCTTCTCTTCTCTTAAATTTAAGAAAGAGAAAGTGTTTGTTGGAAAAGAGCAAAAATTTATGTATGTTCCCAAGGTTTCTGCGCTTAAATCTCAACATGTTCTTAAAATTGGTAAGACTCTTAGTTCCACTAAGGGTGACTTGCAGGTTGAATCATCTTCGGGAATCTTCAAAGAGCCTACTGAGGTAACTAGCACTTCATCACTTGATATTACTTGATTCGCAATTTTCTGCGCCTAGCTCAAAGGCGTTAAAGAAAAGCACTCTTGGGAGATAACCCAATGTTTTATTTTCAGTACTTTTTCTTTTATTTGAGTCTTGGAAGTCATTACTACTGTAATTACCGCTCCTTATCTTGTTTATTTCGTTTTTGTGCCAAGAGAAGCCTCTAATTTGAGTGAGGTAAAGATTTGGGGATGTTGCTGTCCTGAAACTGTTTTCGGTGCTGCACCGTAAAAATTCGTGAAAATTCTCTGTATATCTTTTCGACCTGCGATTTCTTGTGCATATGCCCCAGGTTATATCCAAACTTTTCTTAGTTGAACACTTTTTGATTTGAGCAACAGAAAATCCCTCAAAAATTCGACCTTTGTCAGCTGTTCAGTTTTGACAGATTTCTGCCAATATTTGTGTTTGCCACTTTATCGCTTTCTTTTGAGTTCTTTTGATCATGGAACTTTTGGGGAGGTTGCTACAGTAGTATATGCTATATATGAGGTGGTTTTGAGTTGAAACCTGAAGCAAATAGAGGATTGATTATATGTTATGCTTGCACTAATGTTGCTAATAGATTTGTGTTTAGTTTTGTATGAAGGAAGTTTTCAAGTGCAGGGATTGGAGAATGATGAGATGAGTTGAAGAATGGACAAAATCTCAAGCTTGGGGATGCCCATGCATCACCCCAAGAAATATCCAAGAAGTACAAGCGTCAAAGCTTGGGGATGCCTCCGAGGCACCCCTTGTTCATCGGCAAAAATCAGGTCACCTTTCAAAACACTATATTTTTATTGCTTCATGCACTATGTGTTTTTCTTGGAGCGTCAGTTGTTTTAGTTTTATTAGTTGGTTTAGTTTGTTTGTTTGCTGCAATAAATGGTTGGACACCAACAAATTTCTTTTGGAGGAGATGTACTCGTTTTCATTTGCAAAGAACGCTCAGTTTTTCACTCTTATCGTTCATCGAGCGTTCTTCTTTTTCTGCTACTGCTTTTGTTTTTCGTTTTCGCCTTGATTTGCGTTCAGATCTTGTCATATCTTTTCATCAAGGTGTATTTTTGCCTCTGATCTTTATTGGTTTTCATCAAAAGAGGTGTTTATAAAAGTTTCAAATGGTGTTGGAAAAGAGAAAAAGCTTTGTGCAAAATAGTGGTACAAGAAGGAGCTTGTGTAGACTGCGGCTTAGGCTTTTTCATGTCATGCTTGATGTCTTTTTGATAGTATGCTTAGTGGTTTTGCTGTAGCATGACTTGTCTCAAATAACTGAGATTGCTTAATGAGCCTTTGAAAAAATCATGCGTTGTTTTTATTGTATGGAAGCATTATTTTGGTTTTCTCCTTGATGCTTTATTTGGGTTGACTTGGCGCATGCTCACACATGTTAGACTCTTACAAAGTCGCCAATAGCCTTCATGATCATTTAGTTTTTGACTTTTGATGCCATCTTATGCTTCTTTTAATGTCGCTTTGTCGCTTTGCATGATTATGGCCATTATTGCTCTCTTAGTTGGTCGCTCCCAGTCTTTTGCTAGCCCTCACCTTGTACTGAGTATGAGCTCTACTCGTGCATCCAACTCCTAAAAGCCAAAGTTTTCCATTGTGTCCACCATACATACCTACTAGCAATTTGCTATTCCAAGTAA
The DNA here is from genome assembly GCA_007115705.1 of Dactylis glomerata. Taxonomy (NCBI): domain Eukaryota; kingdom Viridiplantae; phylum Streptophyta; class Magnoliopsida; order Poales; family Poaceae; genus Dactylis; species Dactylis glomerata. Next base: position 1,898,435 of record QXEO01000964.1, on the reverse strand, counting down.
ATTTGACTTGCTTTTATTTTCTCTTCAAATTAAACTCTTACCAGTGTTATGCGAAATTCGGTCAGTAAAGCTCTCACGAACCGGAAGGCACACTTTACTTTTTCCTGTTCTTAAAAATTTGACATTGTGGTCTCTTATGTTGAGTTGTTATGCTTGCAAGTTGTAAGTTGGATTCTAGCCCAGCCATGCTGTCATGGGCAAGCTTTCAACATTGCACTTCTTATTTGAGTTGATATCGTGATCTTTTGTTTATGGATGCCCGCGGTGTGAAATGAATTGGGAATCTTGTAGGGATCATGGAGTTTGTATATGTGTTAGGGAAACGCCGGGCCGCCAATCTAAGCCATGCATAATTCATGGTGGAAATTTGCAGCATACCCATGGTGAACATTCGATGACGCATCTCAAAATAAAAAGCTAAACAAATGGCAAATAAAAGAGATGTCGAGGTGTTCATTGTCTGCTTGTCCTGTCATTTTGATGTGGGCTTGTTCCATGTCATCGGGCACGGAGGTACCCCATTGGCGGTTCTCAATGATATGCATATACTTACAATGACAAGAGCCTTGCTTGGGACTCTAAGTAAAGTAGCATGAGGTTTGGGTACTCGTATTCACGGGGCACGAGGTTTTCAACTTATGATTTGTCAAGCATATGCATCATAATTGTTCTCGCATTAACTTTAACCATTCAAGATGCTTATGATGGGGGCAATGAGAGCTCAAAGCCGGTAAGTACCATAATTTTTGAAGGTTATAAAACTTGCAATCACTGCTTCCCTCTGCGAAGGGCCTTTCTTTTACTTTTATGTTGAGTCACCACCTTCTTTCTTTATGCACCATTAAGAGAGCATAGTTGTCATTCTTAGTGTGATATGCATTGTCCCAAAGTTCATTGATTGATTCATATTGTTGGTTTCACTTGTTCTTAAATTATTTGTATCTAGTCGCCCTCTTAAACTTGAAGGTGTCCTATGCATTTATGTTTTGCTCTCTTTGAAGGACAAGCTGAAAACCTTTTGTATGTTTTTTCCTTATGATTTGAACACACGTTTGACTTTCATTGTTTCATTTTCATGATCTTTTGTTTGTGTTCATTTGCATGTTTACAACATGGTTGCTAAGTTCTTATTGTCATGATTATATCTTCATGCCCATGTTTTAAGTTCTATTGATCCTAGCTCACCAATGCTTATATATATGATCAAGATTGTGTAGGTGCATGTCACCTCAAAAATTATTCTTTTGTTATCACTTACCTACTCGAGGACGAGCAGGAGTTAAGCTTGGGGATGCTTGATACGTCTCAAACGTATCTATAATTTTTGATGCTTCATGCTTGTTTTTACACCATTTGCCTATTGTTTTGTTACACTTAGTGGCATTTTTATGCATTTTCCGGAACTAACCTATTAACGAAGTGCCACAGTGCCAGTTTCCAGTTTTCTGCTGTTTTTGTGTTTCAGAAGTGATACACAGGAAATATTCTCGGAATTGGACGAAACAAGTTCCTGAAGTCTTATTTTACCCGGAAGCTTCCAGAGATCCGAAGGAGAGTAGGAGGTGAGGGACCAGGGGCCCACACGCACAGGTGGCGCGGCCAGCCCCTGGCCCGCGCCACCCCCGTGTGTGGCCGCCTGGCCCCTCCTCTGACAACGCCCCTTTGCCTATAAAGACCCCCCGACGAGAAAAACCTAAGGACCCGATCAGTTTTCCAGAACACATCGCGATCCACCGCCGCCATCGACCCGAAGATCGGGAGGGTCCAGAAGCTCTTCCCGGCACCCTGCTGGAGAGGGGAATCGCCACCGGAGGTCTTCTTCATCGCCATGCTTGCCTCCGGAGCGATGAGTGAGTAGTCTACCTTGGACTATGGGTCCATAGCAGTAGCTAGATGGTTGTCTTCTCCACCATGTGCTTCATGTTTAGATCTCATGAGCTGCCCTACATGATTGAGATCACCGTTATGTAATTCTACATGTTTGGTTTGTTGGGATCCGATGAATATTGGTGTTTATGATTAAGTTGCTGTACTGAATTATATCTTTTGTTATCTCTATGTTGTTTATGAACTTGCATGCTCTCCGTTGTTAGTAGCTATCTTGGCCGAGTAGTTGCTAGTGACTCCAAGAGGGGGTATTTATGCTCGATAGTGGGTTCATGCCTCTATTTCACCTGGGGGAGTGACAGAAACCTCTAAGGTGGTAGATGTGCTGTTGCTACTAGGGAGAAAACAACATTCATATGCTCAAGGGCATATGCTTTGTTTACATTACACACTTTGCTTAATGCAATTATCTGTTGTTCGCAACTTAATACTTTTGGGGTGTTCGGATTGATATCCCCGGGGGTGGATTATTAGTCATAGATGCAGTTGGATGGCGGTCTATGTATTTTGTTGTAATGCCCAGAGTAAATCTCATAGTGATCTTCTTGACATATCACGTTATCTTTATTCTATCAATTGCCCAACTATAATTTGTTTACCCAGCATGTGTTATTTTATCTATGGAGAGACACCACTAGTGAACTGTGGACCCCGGTCCTATTTCCATCATATTGCTATCACCTGTTTACTTTACTCGTACTGTTTACTTTACTCGCATACTATTACTGTTTTCCACTCGATACACTCATAACCTTTGTTTCAAGCAAACCGGTGAGATTGACAACCTCATCGTAAGTTGGGAGCAAAGTATTTGTTTTTGTGTGTGCAGGTTCCACGTTGTAGCTAGCAAGCAAAGCTTGGACGAGGCGCCATATATAAATTGTCCGCTGCTGTCGCAAACTAGCAAGCATCACCTTCAGTCGTCATTGTCTCTCCTCTCCTGTTCGATAACCTTGGTTTCTTAAACTGAGGGAAAACTTGCTGCTACACTCATCATACCTTCCTCTTGGGGTTCCCAACGGGCTGGTTATTCACCACGCACAAGGACAGTCTGCTCCACATCTGCAAGGGATCAGCAAGCTTTTTCTGGCGCCGTTGCCGGGGAGTGAAGAAGAATAACCTCCCTCGTCAACTGGGCACCATCAACCAGTAGCACTCCTGCCCCCGAAACCCGCTTGGACCCATCGACGAAAATGGTCCAGCTGTTCGACAGGTCTGGGAGCTCGGGCATCTGGGCTTCTGTCCACTCGGCTATGAAATCCGGTAGGACCTGTGACTTGATCGCAGACTGGCGCTGGTACGTGATCTCCCAAGGTCCTAGCGTGATTCCCCATAGCGACACACGCCTTGTAGCGTCTGGGTTGTTGAGGATGCTGGAGACTGGATTCGAGGCCACTACTATGATGGAGTGGCACTCAAAATAGTGTGGCAGCTTCTTCCCCGTCATATAGATAGCGTATGCTAGCTTCTGATAATGGGGGTACCTTTGCTTGGTCGGAGATAAGGCTTCGCTTAGGTAGTACACAGGCCTCTGTACTCCGTGCTCCTTGCCTTCCTCCGCGCGTTCGACCACGAGCACTGAGCTGACAACTTGATTTGTAGCCGCAATGTATAGCAACATCGGCTCTTTTTCTCGGGGTGTGACAAGAACTGGGGAAGTCGACAGACGACGCTTGAGGTCATCGAACGCGACTTGTGCCTCTTCGGTCCACGTGAAGTTGTATGTTTTCCGCAACAGCCGATAAAAGGGGAGTGCTTTTTCGCCAAGCTTGCTGATGAAGCGGCTGAGCGCTGCGAGTCGACCTGTCAACTGCTGGACATGTCGAAGCAGTTCTCGGAGGCTGCATGTTGATGATGGCCTGTATCTTCTCTGGATTGCCTTCGATCCCCCTCTCGGAGATTAGATAACCCAGCAGTTGGCCGGTGGGTACCCCGAAAGAGCACTTCTTCGGGTTAAGCTTGATGCTATATCTGTCGAGGTTGGCGAAAGTTTCTCGAAGATCATCAAGCAGGCTCTCTGCTTTTGCGGTCTTGATGACAATGTCGTCGACATAGACCTCGATGTTGCGGCCAATTTGTTCCTTCAGGCACGCCTGCATGCACCGTTGATAGGTGGCTCCGGCGTTCTTGAGCCCGAAGGGCATCGTCATGTAGCAGTATACCCCGTGCGGGGTGATGAACGCCGTCTTGTCCTCGTCTTCTACTTTCAGACGTATCTGATTATACCTGGAGTAAGCGTCGAGGAACGAAAGTCGTTCGCATCCTGCCGTGGAGTCGATGATCTGATCGATTCGGGGCAGGGGGAAGTAGTCCTTCGGACAGTGCTTGTTTAAGGCTGTGAAATCGATGCACATCCTGTAGATCTTGGTGTCCTTCTTCTCCACCATGACCGATGGCGAGAGCCACGTGGCTTCCTTGATCTCCCTGATGAACTTGGCTTCGAGGAGGCGGTTGATTTCTTCGCCCATCGACTTGGCCTTCTCTGGATTATACCGGCGCATAGACTGCTTGACCAGCTTCGTGTTGGGAAAGATCTTGAGCTCGTGCTCGGTGAGTTCCCTGGGGATGCCTGGCATATCTGCTGGACACCAAGCAGACATCCTCCAGTGCTCACAGAGGAACTCGACGAGCGCGCTTTCCTATGCAGGAGAGAGGGAGTTCGACACCTGCGCCGTCTTGGTTGGGTCCGTCGGGTGGATCTGGTGCTTTCGGGTGTCCTTGGTGGCATCGAACGACAGTTCTGGGGCGTTCTGCTGCGCCGGTGGATCGATGTCCATCACCGTGGCCTCCCGAATATGGTGCAGCTCCTCGTGCACACCGAAGATTTGGGACATGGTGTTGAAGTCCTTGTCGCAGTTTTCGGATCGGGCGAAGCTGCCGCTGATCGTCAGTGGTCCTCTATTTGCGGGCGTCCGCAGCTTGAGGCCGGTAAGCATAATGCGGTACTGCCATGAATCGGGCGAACGCTGGCCGCCCGAGGATAGCGTGGTACTGCGAGGGCCAGTCAACCACCTCGAATTCGATCTTTTCCTTTCTGAAGTTTGCTGGAGTGCCGAAGATGACGTCGAGATGTATCGCCCCCAATGGGTACGTCGGCTTCCCTGGGACGATTCCGTGGAAGGAAGTCTCCGTTGGCAGGAGATTGTTTAGCGGGATCTTGATCTTTCGCAGTGTGTCTGCGTAGATGAGGTTCAAGCTGCTGCCTCCGTCCATGAATACCTTTTTCGAGGTGAAACCCCCTATTTGCGCCTCAAGAACCAAAGCATGATGTCCTGGGCGTGGGATCTTCGGTGGATGATCTGACCGGTCGAAACCGATCGGATGTTCGGACCAACTCAGGTATTCGGGAGTGGCCGGTGGCGCGTGTTCGGCGTGAAACACTTCTCGTGCGCGTTTTCGCTGAACCTTATTCGGCGGGCGCCCCCTCTGGATCATGGGCACGAAACCTCTCGACGGCAGGAACTCTTCTTCCTCGTTGGCCGGCTGTCGCTGCTCGACTTGCTAGATTGTGGCAGCCTGGTGGCCCTGCTGTACGACGTTTGCTGGTGGATTCGGCGGTGGCGGTGGAGCATTGTAGGCTATCGCCCCTGCCACTGGTTGCTCGGCGCCCATCCTCTCCTGAAGTGCCCGGTTGAGATGAAGGAATTCCCTACACTCGATGAGGAGGTGTGCAGGTCTTCGTACTCCGTCTTTGTCGACGTACGTATGCCTTGGGCATCCGCTATCAAGCATCTCCTCTGCCGACATCTGTGGCTGCCGTCGGCGCCATTCCTTACTTGGCTTCGAGACACTTCTGTTGCTGCTACCGTGGTAATTGTTTCCTTGCCGCGGTAAGTCGCGGTTGTCTTCACGATCTTCGTGTATGTAGCCTGCTGCTACCATGTCCGTGTTCTCCGTGTTGTCGTAGCGATTCCGACGACCCTTCTTTCGGGACCCGGAGTGGAACTGGTCTTTCGTGTCGACGTCGCGTTCTGCTAATCGACGACGACTTCTGGGAGCCGCGATGGAGTCTTCGCCATCGGCCCACTCATTCGCCAAGCTCATGAGGTGGTCGACGGTCCTTGGCTTGCAGCGTCCAAGCTCTTCCTTGAAGTCGCGTCTGAAGAGGCCATCGCGAAAGGCGTCGATGGCCCTTTTGGGCGAGATATTTTCCGTCGTGTTCCGGAGGCTGATCCACCGTGAGATGTATGATCTCAGGTTTTCTCCGGTTCTTTGCACGCATAGGCGTAGTTCTTCGAACGACGTAGGTCATCGCGAAGTGCCTCGGAAGTTAGCGATGAACGCTTGCCGAAATTCTTCCCAAGAGCGAATGCTATCTGGGGCGAGATTATTCAGCCATGCCCTTGTGTTATCCTTTAGATGCAGTGACAGCAACTGAAGGGCATTGTCTCTAGATCCGCCGCAGATTTTGACAGCATTTATGAAGTCATCGAGCCAAATTCGGGGGTCCTGCTGCCCGTTGAACTTGACTACGCCATCGCTGAGCTTGATCCCTTTCGGCAACGGTGCGGAGCGGATTAAAAGGCTAAAGCAATCTGCCCCGCACAGTCCATCGTTGGTGCCGCCGAATGTCTCCGCCTCGCGATCTCCCTCGAAGCGGCGCGCTTCGCGCCGCGCTCGTGCTTGGTCGACCCTGTTCTGGGCCAGACCATGCCGAAGCTCTCTGTTGAGAGGTTCGACCGCTTGCGTCCGAGGCGCTACGGGTGGCACCGGTGCTGGGTGCCTGGCTTGCTCCGCCGGTGGGGCGGTTCTCCTGGCTGTCGCGTCATGTCCTGAATCGGGCGTGCCTTGGAGCACCCTTACTCCTTCGAGTGCCAGATTTCTCAGGTGTCGCATATGCTCATCGCCATTGGATGCGTTCGCGGCAATGTATGCCGCCGCGGCCATGATCGCAGCCTCCTTGGTTTTGGGCATAAGTTCGGTCTCGTTGAACTCTGCCTCTAAATTTCGGGTGATATTATGCATATCGCCCCCCGGCTGAGTGCGTGACCTCGATCTGTGCTGGACGCTCGATGAGTAATGAGACGATCTTTCGGCCCGTCTTCTGCTGGACGCATCGGCCTCCTCTCTGCGTCGTTCCAGCACTCGTCTATCTGCACTGATCTGGTCTTTCTGCTCTTGGACGACGAACCGGAGTGCGGCCAGATCGGTCGGGCTTGGGTTGGGACCAAAGTTCACCTTGCCCGCGTAAACCCTTCTTGCGAACTGGATTTGGTCATGCGTGACCACCTGGCGGCCGCTATCTGCCCGGTTTCGGCCGTTGTTGTCTCTGTTCTCGTTTCTGTCGCCGTGCGATGCCATCATGCAGTGGCCCCCGGTCCACGGGGCCGAATCGTCGCTGATTTCGCCCAGCGCTGGAGGGTAGACGTCGTCGCTTTTGACGTAGGGCCCGACTTCGATCATGAAGTTGGAATCGTAATCGGCCACATAGCCATCGCTAGATGCGGCAGATTTGCAGTGCGAAGCGGAGCTTGCTGGATTGCCTATTTTCCCCTTAGCTTCGGGGTAGACATCGTCGTCGTCGTCTGAGCATGTGTAGTCCGAATATAACCCTTTGACGTAATCAGGGTCATACGGTGCAGCGCGGAGCATGAGGGCATTGAGAGCCCGATTGCACTTAGATATCGTCGGGTAGACAGCTGTTGTGCCCCCCCCCCCCCCCCCGAGGATCTTCACAGCCGGCGATCTCATGGGATGAGAAATCTCCGGCGTCCACGTAGTGGTATGCGTCGCAGTCGACGCAGTATGCGGTGGTCGGGGATGAAGGTGGATCTTCGAAATCGTTCGACCCGACTGATGGGGTCGAAGTTTTCAGCTTCGGTTCCTCCTCCGATGGTGCTAGTAGCGCACTTGTCGAGGGTTTGCCCCCGACGACTGGTGGTGTTGTCGCTTCGGTCATGAGTGGGGCCGATTCGCCGATGGAGAGTAATTCCATCGCCCCGTTGCTGTCGACGTGGAAGTTGAACAGTCCGAAGGCCATGTCATAGCCTCCGAACGCTGCTCCCGTCGCTCTTGAGAGGGGGTCGATGACGTTCGTCGCTGGGGTGGGCTTGGCCGCGCTTGTCGAGACGTTGTCGACGACGATCGAATCAGCGGCGTCGTCCCCCGGTTCCGTCGAGCTGGCGTTGATGACAGCCGGCACAGTGATGCCGACGATGGTGTCGATGTCGATCTTGGTGGCGACGTCGGTCGGCACAGCAATGCCGACGACGGTGTCGATGTCGATCTTGGAGGTGACGTTGGTCGGCACAGCGATGCCGACGACGGTGTCGATGTTGATCTTGGAGGTGGTTGGTGATGGAGCCGGCGAATCCGTAGATCCAGATCCCGCCGTCCCCACGGTCGGCGCCAATTGACGAGGTTTATCCCCGGCAATGCCCATGTCGAAGGGCTTTCGATCTGGGAAGCGTATTGGGGACCTGGCGAACTCGACGGCGATCAGACGAAAGCAAAGGAACACAGGATTTACCCAGGTTCAGCCCCCTCGAAAGGTAAAAGGCCTACGTCCTGCTTGTCTGACTTTGTATTGATGAAGGTGTGGTGACGATGGTAGTACAATGGTGGCGTAGATTGGATCTAGCCTGAATAGAGAGCTCTGAGTTATCGAGCGCTCCGGCGTGAGGTGGGTGGAAAAGTGTCTAGGGTCTCGAGATCTCCCTCCCAGCCTTTTATATGCGAAGGCTGGGTCTCAGGATTGTCTCTCAAGCCAAGTACAGATCGGATCCACGACAGAAACGAAAACCTAACCTATCTCCAAATCTTCGGATCCTTGCTTGCACCCCAAGTTAAGCTCCTGGGCCACGCTAGACCGTTGTCTTGATGGGCCTCAAGAGCCTTTCGAGAGATACCCTTCCTGGACCGAAAACTAGGTAGGCGAATATCGGGGGCCCGTTTGTCATTCCTTCGTCCATGAGTCAACTAAAAGGATTTTTTGGCAGGAATATGGAGTAAAAGGATGTGGTATTTTTATGGAAAAAGATAGTGATGGATTTGAGCCATGAGTCAACTAAAAACTTCGATCCCCTCTTAATAGTGCGGGGTCCTATACTAAAAAAAACCGAAAAGAGGAGACTACCTTGTCGCGCTTCGCCTTCGAGCGCTCCTTCGAACGTCGTCTTGAGCTATTCCTCTCTCTTTTCACATCTTAACCCGACACCATATGAGGGCGAGAGAATTAACCGTGTCCCACTTGACCTTGATGACGACGCTCATGCTTCATTCAAACCGGGACACTTCATTTGATTGCATGCTCTAGATCTTGGTCACTAATAGCTCAAATCATGAGCCTTGGAGGATTGTGACACCAACTTCGAGCCAAACCTTCTCTCTTGACAACAATTATATTGAATCCAACAAATGGACTTCAAGCAAAACCTATGGATTATTCCTTCAAACAAAAACTCAATGAAAATATTAGTCCATAGGATTTGTCATCAATTACCAAAAACAAACATAGGGGCAAAGTATCGTTACAATCTCCCCCATTTTGGTAATTGATGACAATCTTAACAAGAGGGTTTATATAATGAATACAAGAGGTTGTATTTGATATAATCAAGTAACACAAAGTTACTATCACATATCAAAACCTGATTCTACTCACATATACTACAACAAATGCAAGAGATGTGAGTCGAACCAACAAGAGGGTTTATATGATGAATACAAGAGGTTGTATTTGATATAATCAAGTAACACAAAGTTACTATCACATATCAAAACTGATTCTACTCACACATACTACAACAAATGCAAGAGATGTGAGTAGAACCAATATATGTAGAGCAAGCTCCCCCACAATATATGCACGTGTGATAAACTTGCATTTCTTTGCATATATTGTCAAGCTTCTTTGGGAGAGTTTCCACTATATATATTCAACCATGCAACACATAACAAATATGAGATGCATGAGAGGCAAACACTTAAGAACAAACCAATCTTAATAATAAAGCCATTTCCCTTAAACCCTCTAAACTTCTCCACCATTGACAACAAATACCAAAATGGATAAAGAAATTTGGAGACAAATATGGGAAGAGTTCCTCCCCAAAGTGTGCATTTCTCATAGAATGAGTGAAGTCATATGCACTTATCCAAGTATGAATGTGTGGAGGAGCTCAAACCATATTGAGTATCATAGATTGCAAATAAAATAACAAGGAGAACAAACTTCAATGGAAGAAGAAAGCAATCAAATGATCCAAAGAACCAAATGGACACCACAAGATATAATGATAAAAGAGAAATAGGTGATCTAAATGAAATAAGGAAGCTCCCCAAGGTTTGTGCATAAAGTATAATATTTATATTTTAAGATAATATGCACAAACATGGAATCCTCACTCCCTCTATAGCATTTAGAAGAGACAGACTTGAGTCCAAAAGCATTCAAGAGATAGAAGTGCAATAAGATTCAATTAAAGTAAATCAAGTTCTTTACAACACAACCAAAAACCAAATGGATAAGAGGGATGGTTGGCAAAGAACAAGGATATCAAGACAAGAGATGTCACTCTCATGAATATAAGTTTCTAGGTGGACACCATGGTGAGAAATCCACAAAGAAACATGCACACACAAAAGGCTATATAAAATAAAGAAGACATGATATCCAAGATGAAGTCATAAGATATGCCAAAAAAGGTTCTTGCTTAAAAGCATATATAGCCAATGGCTCCTTTTTCTCTCATGGTATATTAATGAACTTCATCCAAACAAAATCTCAAACACATCACAACCAACAACAAGGGAACTGAAGCTAGTTGCGATAAATTGAGAAAGCCAAGCAAGTATCAAAAGAAGGATTCAAGATGCAATTCCAACAAAATTGCACATGAGAGCACATTGAGGTATTTATATGCAATAAATTGCTAAAGGGCACATTTTGGATTGGTGAATCATAAACATGATTTTATATACTCCCCTTTATATGCATCATCTCAACATACTCACATAAGCAATAAAGAGGTTCATTTTAAAAGATCTTTGAAAGAACCGCAACATTTGCAAATAAAGATTTTCATGCCAAGATTCAACCTAGAACATGTTGGATGCAAGGGGGTATGCACGAATAAAATACTTGTTACCGAGATAGCGATGCTGTGGTGTAGTAGGTAAAAGTTCGTCGCTCATCCTAGCTTGGATCCAACCATCATATGGTGACATCACCTTCCTTGTAGATGAGACAAACATCCATTGCATCTCCAATGTACCTAAAGCACAATCAAGTACATTTTGGTCCCCAAACTTATTGGGTCTGGAGTGGTTAGACTAACCACAATATATAGGACAAACTACATACAAATATGTGCATATTTATAGATGAAATTGGAATTTCATGCACATCTTAGCCATTTAGGATTTGATGGAGTATACCCTATATATTGGATCAAAGAAAGCAAGCATACCATAAATATAAACAAATTACATATAGGCAAGCATAAGGCTTAGAAGATCAAAATAAGATAGAATTAAAAAACAATAAATACAAGATGGCATAAATGGGTGTGACAAAACAAATTTAGTGTCCAAATTATATCAAAGAAACAAATCAACAAAAGATTTGTTCAACGAAGTTCAAAAAATGAACAAGGTAAAAACCATTAAGCATAAAAGATGTAATAGAACACACATGCTCAAAGATTTATCTCATTCAAGAAAATAAAACATAGAATCAAGAATGAGATAACAAACTTCCAAAAGAGCAAGATTTCAACAAATAAACCAAACTTCTACACTTTTCTCAATGGCACAAAGTACCAAAAAGAAGAGGTTTGTCTTCCAAGAAAGAGCACTTGATATGAATCAAGAGATTTTATCAAAGAGGCAATGAAGACACATGGGAGCAACAAGGATTTCTTGACAAGAAGAATAGGGCAATAATGGGCAATCCAAAGTGAAGATGGTACACAAGAGCTACCACATATAAGGATATCAATTGTCAAGGACAATGAACATATTGGAATCATTTTCCGATGGTGTATTGCTAGAATATTTACAATCAACTTCACAAGAGGCATATTATAATATATATGAAGAGCCATCCATAAAAATAGAGGTTCTTGATATACATAATCATGCAAATCAATGATTATGATAACTTTAAGCAAACGGTTTCCCAAATAAGATACATAGATATGTATTTGAGAAAAACCGTACCAAGAATCTCGTACTCGAACAAGGAACCAATAAGATGAGCAATAAAAGCTTTTAGTAAACGTGGAGCTTGTTTGAGAACACATGCCACCTATGAAAAAGATAAGTAGGAGTAGAAACTCTAAGTGGCACTACCTCATATGTTCACATTTTCTAGGTTTGTGATATGCACAAAGCATATTACTCCCCCATTGACGAGGGTTAACTCGACAAATGTCGTAGATGAAGGACTTAGGATTGGGGAGACAGGGCGTCGGATGAACTTGAAGGTAAAATCAGTCAAACAAGGTGGTTAACGAAAGTAAACGTGGGTATAAACCTGGCTTGCTTTCAATCTGTCCCTTACCGTCCTCTCCTAGCCCCTATATATAGGTGGCCAGGTCTCAAGGATCGGGAGGGATCCGACACAGATTACAATATTGAAATACGACATGAACCCGTATTTCGACTAGTATTACAATTGGGCCTAGCATAACAGGCCTTAGGGGTAGCAAACTAACGGGCTCTATTATCTATACCCTTGTCAGTAGCCCCCGAGATTCTACCAGAATTGTAGATTCGGGTTGAATCTCAGATCTTCAAACCTTCGACTTGATTAACTCTTTGACTTCTTCTTATCTTCAAACCTTCGATTTGGTCTTTTTGACATATCTTTTTATTATAATGTCTTGCAAGGGGTTTTGATGAACAAGCCTGACAACTCTAACGGATCAAGAGGCCAGTTAACTGCCGGAGCAGATACTTGTCACCTACTTCAAATTCAATCCCCTTGGACTTGAATTCGGGAAGTCGGTCAAACCCATTCTTTTGCCGCATTTAGGTCTTACAAAGAATGAATCCCAGTGGTTCTTAGGGTACCCAGTGCGTCCACCAGGATTTTCTTCACGTCGTAGACACGGATACATTCCAGCAGAGCGCGTCCATGTGCGTATACCGGGCCACACAGGACGGATCCTGGGGTCTTACCTTCATGATATATTTCAACCACGGCATTCAAGTTTTGTCGCGATGATGCAACTCGAGAATTATACTTCGCAGCCTTGTTTGACTGATTCAATATGCAAAAAAATTGAGTTATCCTTTTTAACTTTCATGAATAGCTCCCGATGGGAGTAATCGACGTTCATTTTGTCGGCAATGTAGCCGAAGTTCCTTGCTGACAAAATGCAACCGATTATATCTAAATCTCGTGTCCATCAACTTGTTCCTGATCACCAGTTTCGACTTCTCTCATTCCTTTTTGTCGACTTCTTTCTATCGGGTGCGCGACAGCGCTCCCGATGGGAGTAGCCCCCGAGGCTATAGCCGAATTTTTTCGGGTATAGGCTCAAGAAAATAAATAGACCTGTTCCATATACTTCTTCTCGTGATATTTGTCGACATTATTCGCCCTTTCAATTGTACTTCCCTTCTTATGACGCAGCCCCCAAGTCGAAGACGAGATGAACTTGTGCTTCTTGATAGATATTTTCTTATCCCCTGCTCTCTCTTTTTTGTACGTATTTTTTCCTTGATACGTTGATACTTCTGCACCATCTGCACTTAAAAACCTAGAAGTATATTTTGGGCCTTGCTTCTCCAGAGGCCCATTAGTATGTGCTTATAAATAAAGCAGGTTTGGCCAGGGTAGAAAACCCTAATTCCTTCATTAGTGCCTTTCTCCGCCGCATCATCTTCTTCTTTCTCATCCCATCTAGGGTTTTTTGTTCACAGCGCTTGTCTCCATGGCCGATGCAAGTGGATCGCGCTTGAACATCGGTGCCCGGTGGAGAAACGGGGCCGCGGCCACCCTCGCGACAGTATGAACAAGGCTACCGCCGCAGCTGCCGTAGCGTCATCGTCTGCTCCGGTGATGCGACGCCCCGGCCGTCCGGCCGGGAGTAAAAATAAGCTCAAGGTGCCATCTGTTGCGCCAGGTCCAAGTGCTCCTGCCGCTAATGCTTCTCCTCCTCCTCCCAGAATCTATTCCTTCTTTTGCATCGCCGGCCCACAGTGCCGTGAGATTCAGCGCTTACCGCTGAAATTCACCAAGTTTATGGATGGGCGAGAACTACGGGAAGCGGTTCTTTGTGAACACTCTGGGGGAGGAACTCCCTACGAAGTGGAAGTCTGGTACGACGGCGCCGGGGAGCAGTACTTCAAGGGCGGCTGGTCGCAGTTTGCGGAGGATCACGACCTCCATTAAGGCTTTTTTATGACTTTTGACTTCCACATTGGCACGTCGAAGTTCGACGTGAGAATCGATGACGGCACCCAGTGCCAGAAGGAGTATGAAGCCGAAGTGCATTTTCACTAGTTTCTCTTTATGTAATCTCTTTCCCTAGTGGTGCTTCCTCGTACTATTTGTAATAAGTGGTCAAATTTGGATTATGTGTTGTCCTTTCTTTAGTAATAGGCCATGGGAACGGATCATGGTTCTGAGGTATGCACTGTAATATATTATCGGGTTCCTTTGAACCATTTGTGTTACTGCTAAATATCGGGTTGCAATCAACCTTGTAGTATGCCTCAAATAATCTGAAATCTTGATAACTCGCTAATATTATTTCGTACGACTCGAGGGTCTGAGCCCCCGAGTGGAAAGTAAAATATTTACACAGATTGTCGATTTGACCCAAGGAACCCGACCTATGGCCTCATGTTCTGGATTCGGAGGGTCATAACTCGAAAAACTCTTTGTTGCCTTATATCGCCTATGCGTAGAACCGTCATAGTTGCTCTGCATTCCACGGGTTACTCTCGTCTTTCCCCGTTTTCTTGTCTTGTAGTCGATAAGCTCCTCCTGGTATTACTTCTGTCATGATGTAAGGTCCCACCCATGGGGACTCGAGTTTTCCATGGCTATCTTGCTTGAGTCGTAGAACTAGATCTCCCACCACGAAAGATCATGGATGAACTTGACTACTATGGTAGTTTCATAGATTTTGCTGATATTGAGTAGCTCTGGCTAGTGCTACGTCTCTTGCTTCGTCGAGTGCATCGACATCATCCTGAAGTTCTTATGTGGAAGTTGTCTCGTCATATGCTGCGATTCTTGGAGCTTGATGGGTGATCTCGACTGGAAGGACGGCTTCTGCGCCATGGACCAGGAAGAAAGGCGTCTCTTGAGTAGCTATGTTAGGTGTAGTTCGGAGACTCCGGAGTACGGAGGGTAGCTCATCTACCCAAGCGTGCTTGGCTTTTTCGAGGGGTGCTAACGGCCTTTTCTTTATCCCATTGCATATCAAGCCATTGGACTTTCTCGACTTGCCCATTTGTCTTTGGATGTGCTACAGATGCGAATTTCAATTTGATTCCCAGATTTTCACAGTAATTCTTGAACTCCTTCGATGTGAAGTTTGTCCCATTATCCGTGATCATACGGTGCGGTACTCTGAAGTGAAAAACTATTGACTTGATGAAGTTGATCACCGCTGTAGAATCTTGGGTTGTCACGGGGGCCGCCTCTACCCATTTGGTGAATTTGTCGACTGCTACAAGCATATAAACATGCCCTCCTGGCCAAGATTTGTGTAGTTTTCCCACCATGTCAAGACCCCATTGTGCGAAGGGCCAAGATAATGGTATTGGTTGCAACTCCGCAGCTGGTGCGTGTGGTCGAGATGCGAAACGTTGGCAGGCTTCACACTTCCTCACTATATCTTTCGCGTCCTCAATAGCTGTGAGCCAGTAGAAACCTGCACGAAAGGCTTTGGCTGCAATGGCTCTGCTGCTAGCGTGATGCCCACATACCCCTGCGTGGATGTCCTTTAAGATTTCTTATCCTTCTTGAGGAGTAACGCACCGTTGCAAAACGACTGTTATACTTTTCTTGTATAATTTTCCTTGCAACACGACGAAAACCTTAGATCGTCGTATTATCCTTTTTGCTTGTACTGTATCTTTGGGTAGTGTTTTGTTTACCATGTATGCCAAGTATGGTTGCATCCAAGTTTCCTCGATCATCATGACTTCTTCGGGTTAGGCTGTCCCGCTATTATCAGCCCCGAGCCTGCAGCTTGGTGCTGGACTTGTTCTCCTGTAGTCGAGACTTTGATGTTCTTTATTGATTTCTCTATGATTTCTTCCCAAAAGACTCCTTGTGGTACGGGTAAGCACTGGGACCCGATATTTGCTAAATTGTCAGCTTCCTCGTTGCTGGCTCTACTGACATGCGAAACTTCGCATCCATCAAATGTTCCTTCAAGATAATAATATAAGTTTTTGTATGCTGTCATATTATTGCTGATGGCGTCGCACTTGTTCATCACTTGTTGGACGATGAGATTCGAATCTCCAAATATTTTCAGTCAAGTTGCTCCGCACGCTTTGGCCATTTTCATCCCATGGAGCAGCGCCTCGTATTCGGCTTCATTATTAGAAGCTTGAGGAAAACTCATTCTCAGCACATATTTCAACTTGTCACCTTGTGGTGATATTAGGACTATCCCTGCTCCTGCGCCTTGGATTCTTTTTGACCCGTCAAAGTATACTGTCCACACACTCGATACATCTGGTGGCCCTGTGTTTTGCAACTCTAGCCACTCTGCTATGAAATCTGGTAAAACTTGGGACTTGATCGCCTTTCGCTTTTCATACGTGATGTCTAGGGGTGATAGCTCAATTCCCCATAAAGAGACACGTCCTGTTGCTGAAGGGTTGTTCAATATATTGGATAGCGGTGCTTTGTTGACCACTATGATTGGGTGCACCACAAAATATTACCGTAGTTTTCGTGCTGTTGTGAATACGCTGTATGCAAGTTTCTGATAGTGCGGGTACCTTTGCTTTGTTGGAGATAGTACCTCGCTGACAAAATATACTGGTCGTTGGACTCCATGAGCTTTTCCTTCTTCACTTCTTTCGACTACTAACACTGTGCTCACTACTTGATGTGTTGCTGCAATATATAGTAGTAATGAGTCCTTTTCTTTTGGTGCGACCAACACCGATGGTGTGGAAAGTACTTTTTCAGTTGTGCGAAGGCTGTGTCCACTTCTTCTGTCCACTCGAATTTGTCGTCTGATTTTTTTATCAATGCATAGAAAGGGAGCGCTTTTTCTCCCAGTCTTGCAACGAATCGACTTAGTGTCGCGATGCGTCCTGCGAGCTTCTGTACATCGTGCAGCTTTGTGGGCTTCCCCATCGTTAATATCGCTTGGATCTTCTCTAGGTTTGCCTCTATTCCTCTTGCGGATACTAGGAATCCCAGGAGTTGCCCTGCAGATACCCCAAAAGAACATTTTGTCGGGTTAAGCTTGAGCTTGTACCTCTTTAAGTTGTCGAAGGTTTCTGCCAAATCACTGATTAGTGACTCCTCTTTTCTTATGGTGATGACCACGTCGTCGATATAGACTTGAATGTTTCGTCCTATTTGACTTCCGAGCAAGGTAGTCAGAGTCAGGATTCGGAGTCGGATCGATTTTCCCCCGACAGAATCGAGTCGTAGAATCGAATCGTAGAATTCTAGGTTCTACTAGATTTTTCAGCCAAGAGTTTATCCATGCAGAAATTTTGTATGCTAGTATAGAAAATGTGAAAATACTAAGCATTAAAATTTCTAGCAATATGGTTTACACTAATATATCCAAAAGAGTAAAGAAAACTCACTAGTGTAAGTTTTTCAATAAAAATACAATGTATAATTAACCCTTCCATGTAATTACTATTGAGACCTTGGTGAGCATACACAAAGTATACTATGTATGGTATTGCATCTTAATTATTTGATATATATTATATCACAAATATATGTGTACTACTTCTATAAAAGTTACATGTATTTTTATTCATTTTGTATATAAATATGGAACATATATGAGTGAAAAAAGTACATACCTTCAAAATCATCAAATTACAAATTTATTAAATAAAAACATTAAAGTATTGAAGTAGCATGCCACTTTCCAAGCCGATCTAGAGTGTTTGACATTCAAGTCTCTAGCAATCTATGTTGATGGATCCTTCTTATGAGGCCTACTTTAGACACCAATCAATCATATCATGTCTCCAAACTTTATTACAATATGCTATGGAAAGATGAATTGAGTGTTTGTAAGAGGAGGACATAGCTTTGCTATTGTAAGGTTTTCTTTAAGAGAGATGAAAGATCCTATCGGTTAATCATTGGGGCTTGGGAGATAAATAAAGGATCGTGCGGCAAGTGCAAATGGCTTGGGAGGTTGACATAGTATACTACTATAGTTAAGAGGATGACTCAACTAATCGTTCAGAATCGGTAAAGTCCATAAATAGGATCGAGATTTTGCAATATTGTATAGGATTCTATGATTTGGATCGGGACTCAACATGGATTCTATCAGGTTGGGATTCATAGTGGGATTTGGATCGACATAATGTTGTAGGATCGTAAAATCGTAGGATTCCAGGATTTGGATCGGGATTCTGACTACCTTGCTTCCGAGGCAATTTTGCATCATCCTTTGGTAGGTTGCTCCTGCGTTTTTTAGGCTAAAAGGCATGACTTGGTAGCAGAACACGCCATAAGGTGTTATGAAAGCTGTTTTTTCTTCATCTTCTTTCTTCAACTTGATCTGGTTGTAGCCAGAATATGCGTCCAGGAAGGAAAGCCTCGCGCACCCTACTATTGAGTCAATTATCTGATCAATGCGAGGTAGAGAGAAGGGATCCTTTGGATAGTGCTTGTTGAGAGACGTATAGTCGACGCACACTCTTTGCACATCTGTGTTTTTCTTGGGGACTATAACTGGATTAGATACCCAAGTCGATGTTTTGATTTCTCGGATGAATCCTGCATTTTCGAGCCTGTGTAGTTCGAACGCTATTGCTTTCCTTTTGGGTTCATCGAATCTTCTCAATGGTTGTTTGACTGGCTTTGCTTTGGGATCGATGTTTAGTGTGTTCTCGACGAGTTCCCTGGGAACCCCTGGCATGTCTGAAGGACACCAGGCAAAGAATTCCCAGCGCTCACTGAGGAACTCAACGAGCGCGCTTTCCTATGCGGGATACAGGTTTACTGCTATAGAGGTAGTTTTGTTCGGGTCTGTGAGGTGGACCTGGATTTTCTTTGAGTCTTGAGTTGCATCAAAAGCCTGATCTGGCAAGGATCGCCTGACGTCGGGTAGTACGTTGTGATCGATTTCGCATTTCAGCCTTGCATATTCTGCTGTCATGCCGAAGGTTTGCGCCAACCTGTTGAATTCCTTGTCACAAATGTTAGATACTTCGAAACTGCCTTGAACTGTGATTGTTCCTCTGGGCCCTGGAATTTTTAGCGTGAGATACGTGTAGTGGGGTACTGCCATGAATTTTGCAAATGCTGGACGCCCCAGGATTGCATGAAACTGTGAAGGCCAATCCATGACTTCGAACTCCAATTTCTCTTTGCGGTAGTTGCTGCTATTGCCAAAGCAAACGTCGAGCTCTATTTTCCCGAGAGGGTAATTTGCGCTTCCCGGTACTATCCCGTGGAAAGAACAATATGTTGGCTTTAGACTATCCAATGAGATGCACATTGCCCTCAGAGTTCTTGCGTATATTAAGTTTATGCCGCTTCCTGCATCCATGAATACTCTCCCGATGTCGTATCCCCCTATTTGCGCCTTTAGTACCATTGGAGCGTGCCCTGGCCTGGGAACTTTCCTCGGGTGGTCCACTCTGCAAAATCTAACTGGTTGATCTGACCACTGCAAGTACTCTGTAGTAGCTGGTGGTGATGATATTACCAAGTTGATCTATCTAGATATGCTCTTTCTTTCTTTCTTTCTTTGACTTTGGTACTGGTTGAATCATTGCTGATATATATACCTTTGACTCCAGCTGTTTTGCGAGTCGTTGCATTTGATATCCTTGACTCGCGCTTTTTCCTCCCTGTCATGTTCCTTGACTTGAATCCATGGCATTTTGCAACCTTAGGAAGGTTCTGCAATCTCTCATCTGGTGGTTGGAAACTCTTTTCCCGTCTAGGTACGCATAATGTATTCGACAAGGACCATATAGCATATCTTCTGCTGAGGGACCCGAGTACCTTGGTTTCTCCTGTCCCCTGCTATCTCTTACTTGAAACTCTTTGCTTTCGTAGCCTTCCTCATTACTTCTGTCGTGTCCCATGGCTATCCGATTTCGCCTTCTATGGTTGTCGCCGTTGCGGTATCTTCGCCTTTGCCTGCTTGTTTTATCGACTTCTGGTGAACATCCCCTTTTGTTGTTATATGCATCTTCTCCATCAGTGAATCTGTTGGCTACTTCCATTAGTTCTGACACTGTTCTTGGCTTTATCCTCCCTATCTCTTCAATGAGGTCCGAATGACGAAGTCCGGCTGAAAAGGCGTCTATTGCTCTTTCATCGGAGACATCCTCTGCAGAATTTTTAATGACACTCCAGCGTTGTATATAAGAGCGCAGAGTTTCGTCTCTCCTCTGCACGCACGACTTAACTTATTCCAATGATGCTGGTCGTTTGTATGTTGAGCGGAAATTTCTTGCGAATTGGTTCTCTAGTTCCCCCCAACTTCTGATGGAATCGTTGGGTAAAGTATTTAACCAGGACCGCGCTGCGCCGGTGAGGTGTAACTGCAAACTTTGCATTGCTGTTGCTCTTGTTCCCCTTAGTATTTGCACTGCTTGTAGGTAGTCTGACAACTATAGAGTTGGTTCTTGTGACCCATCATATTTTTCTTGATCGTGCGGCAACTTGAATCCTTTGGGTACTCTCGTTTTGCGAACCCTGCGGGTAAAGTATAACGCACCCATCTCTTTTTCGTTGTCTTCGTAGTTTTCTTCCCTCCACGCATAACGTGAGTTGTTTACTCTTGCGTGTGCTATTATGTTCCTTGCATCCTCCTTCCTCTTTTGGCGTTTCTCGTCTTCTGAAGACTCGCTAGTTTCGTTCCGCGAAGATTTGTGCTTGACCTCTTCTTTTTGCTTTTCCCTACGGTGAGTCAACTTTTTCTCTAGAAGATTTCCCCTTAGCTTGTCCTCTACCAACCTGAGGCTTCGTATCGCGGCTTGATGCATGTGTTCCCGCGGGTCTCTAGGCTTTGGTTGCGTGGTTAGTAGGTATGCCTGTGCTGCTACCAATGCTGCTTCTGGTGTTTCTTGCACAAATTCTTCTTCCTCCTCTGGTGGGTTCGCACTTGGGCTTTTCGTGTAGCTTTCTTCTAATGTCCGTGATGTTGTCCTTCTACTAGTGCTTCAGGTATTTGTGCCTTTCCATGCTGGACTCTGATGAATTGCTATATTCATCCCAATATCCTCCACTTGATGTGCTTGTTATAATCTGGGCTTCTCATAATCATGTCTCTTTCCTGCCTTAACTTCTTTCTGCATTAGTGTAGCGCGTATTGATATCCCATTAGAACTTCTCTTCTTGAATTTGCGGGTACATCAGTCCCGTGGTTGATAGCTGACATGATCATTCTCCATTCTCCGGTGGAGACATGGACTTTCTCCTTCTCTTTCTTGCCATTGCTCCTTAATTTGTCGACTTGCATGTCGACCTCCTCGTTGCCTACGTGATTGTTTTCTTCTTCTGCTGCTTCAGTGATGATGACGCATAACTGGTGTATGCTTCTAGAGATGCCGCTGCTTCTGCTGGCAAAGTCCCTTGACTTGTCGCGTGGCTTGTCCATTGCTGCTTCAGCGATGAGCTTTCGCCCGATTTCGTCGGGTTCCTCGAGTTTCTCCTACAGATTTTCTATTGCTGCTGGGCTGACTGGCGAGTTTGCCTCGCTAGAGGAGCCCACAGATGATCCAGACTTGGCAATTATTTCGGTTTTACTTGTTGATGGACCCGATTTCGCCGGATCCGAAAGACAAGTTGAACCCGAAGGTCCAACATAGAAGCTCAGACTTCCGATTGTCAACTCCATCTTCCTATTTTCGTCGACTTCTAGACTGTTGTTGGCTAAAAGCGAAAAAGCCGTCGAATTCATGACTCCAACGCCCAGAGTCCCCACAGTCGGCGCCAATTGACGAGGGTTAACTCGATAAATGTCCTAGATGAAGGACTTAGGATCGGGGAGACAGGGCGTCGGATGAACTCGAAGGTAAAATCTGTCAAACAAGGTGGTTAACGAAAGTAAACGTGGGTATAAACCTGGCTTGCTTTCATTCTGTCCCTTACCGTCCCCTCCTGGCCCCTATATATAGGTGGCCAGGTCTCAGGGATCGAGAGGGATCCGACACAGATTACAATATCGAAATACGACATGAACCCGTATTTCGACTAGTATTACAATTGGGCCTAGCATAACGGGCCTTAGGGGTAGCTAACTAACGGGCTCTATTATCTATACCCTTGTCACCCATAATGTGATAAAGCATTTCTTTCCAACAAGGAGGCAAATAAAATCCAACTAGAGGTAATTAATGGACATTTAAAATTTGTACTCATGTACACATATCTTACGGAAGGAGAGATGCTATAGCACAACACTCCCCCAAAATGGGATGTTCCATTAATCAGTCGAAAATATCCAAATAATTAAGATACTATCAAGATGAGATAAAGACTCAAAGCAAACAAACAACCAAAAATAAATATATGATGCGTCAACCAACATATACAAAATCGAATACACAAAATAAGTACGAATAAGACACATCATATACAAAACCATGCTAGGTACAAAACCAAAGCATGCAAAGGGGCAAGTAACTTACAATGTAAATAAGATAAGTATATGTTACTGCAAAAAGGCACATTGGATATAAGATAGAGAGATGACAATCCTCATGACTTGGCTTGAACAAATATAATATATGAAGATCCCTTAAGTCTTCATGTGGTAACCGAGTCTCCAATGCCCTCCAAATACACCTATTGATCAAATCTTGGATTGTTGGTCCCCAACAAAGTTGGGTCCTAAGATGTTAATCACAATAGGCTTGGGGTACCCAAATGGTTCTTTTCTTGAATCCATTTTGAGTCCCAACAAACTTGGCAAACACATTGCCATCCTTATCTTTCCTAAGAGAATAATAATAGGATTTGATGAGGTACCGTTTAAACATGAATAAGTGAAGTGCCCCTTCTCGTGACATACGTAGCAAGTACTTCCCTTATTCTTCATCTTTGATTTCTTGACTTGGGAAGCTTTATTTTTAATTTTCTTGGGAAGTCGCCTCTCTTCAACTTGAGGTTGTACTTGAGCTTGTGGCTGCTTCCCTTGTTGCTTCTCACTCAAGTGCTTCTTCTTCAATGGGCAATCTCTAACATGATGCCCTTTAACCTTGCACTTGAAGCAAATTATGTTGGCCGAATTCTTGACTTTGTCTTGGCCCTTCTTATTGTTGACCTTGGACTTGTTCTTGTCATTGGAGTTGAATCCAAGTCCACTTTTATCTTTAGGGAATCTTGGCACACTCAACATATCATTGAGTGTGGAATTCCCTTCTTGACATTTTTCCAAGTCCTTCTCCAAACTAATGACTTGGGCCTTGAGCTCTTTGATTTCCTCTACAAGGTTAGTAGTAATACAAGTACTAGAGGAAGTAGAAGCTTTATTATTAGAACAACAAGGTAGCTCAACTAATTCATCACAAGATGTAGCAATATTGTGTATAGATGAATCACTAGAACTAGCACATGGCAACCTTAGTGGTACTTACCTCATGAGCTAACTTTAGCTCTTCATAAGAGATTAGAGTACTTTTATGAGAGCTCGAGAGATTCTCATAACTTTCTTCCAATTCCCTAAATTTTCTTGTTAGCAATTCAAGGTGAGCTTTTAGATCAACAATCTCTTTTAATGTAGATGCTTCACAAAAATTAGAGTTAGTAGCACAAGCATCATTAATATATTTTTCCTTCTCTACATCATAGGATTCAATCTTTTGTGTGAGGAGAAAAGTATTATGCTTCTCATCGCTTAGCTCTTGCTTGAGGAGATTGAATCTCATCCTGCTATTTTCAATATAAGACTCTAGCTCTCCTATGGTTTCCTTGTATCCATTCATGGTTTCCATGGAGTGTTCAAGACTAGCACGAGCCTCTTTATTTCCACAAAGAGAAGCATACACAAGTCCCATGTCACGTAACAAGTTATTATACTCATTATCATTGTCATTATCATCATCATTAGAGGAGGTGTTTGTAGTCAAAGTGGGAGATACCTTTGACTCTCTAGCCATAAGGCATAAGTGAGAGTCGGGTGATGTTGATGTTCCTCTTGAAGATGAGTGAGCTTCATTATGGAGTGTAGGACACTCTTTTCCAAAGTGTCCATATTCATGACATTCATAGCAAGTTCTCTTCTTAGACTTTTTCTTGTTCACTCTTCTAGAAATTTCCTCCTTAATGATGTGACCCAAGTTTTCTTTGATTTTCCCTACATGGTTAGCCATACAACAACTAGGGGAAATACATGCATCTTGATCATGGTCACCACAAGAAGAAAGCATATCATCGCAAAATTTAATCAAGCAAATTCTAGGAGGTATGCAATGACCTTTAACACAAGAATGAGTGAAAAACTTATTGCATGAAGTGTTTAAGTCCAAGCAATCTACACCATTATATACTGTAGAAGAAGAGTCATCGGTGTAAATAGCATTCCCACTATCACAAGTCATTTCCGTACTCACCAAGTCATTACCTCGTGTCATGTCACATGTTGGTGAAATAGATGGCATTGGATCATCACCACAATCGGAGGTGGCAGCAATTTGGAGCTCTTCATTATTTGAAGTTAAAATGAGCTCCTTGGGGAGATGATCAATCTCAAGAGAAGTAGACCCACCAAATGTTTCTTCAAGCTTGGTCCATATCTCATTAGATGTCTTGCACTTTGAAGCCATCATTATTACATAAACTATGGGGCTCAAAGACAAAACAAATTCATTGGATACTGGATCTTCAAGATGTGAGTTTCTATCATCCTCTATAGATAGATTTTGAGAATCCATTGGAGGAGAGAAACCCACATCTAGAAATTGCTCTATATTTGGACACAAAGTCCAAAGTTTACAAAGAATATGATTTTTCCATGAGGGGTAATTTGTGCCATCAAAGATAATTGTGTCATTGAGAATTAAACCTCTAGCCGACATCTTTACACTCAAGGCGGTGAAGCCTAAGGCAAGAGTGACCTTGCTCTGATACCAATTGAAAGTTCAATGTCGGTAACCTAGAGGGGGGTGAATAGATTCTACAAAATTTTCCTTGACTTGTTTGCAATTTTAGGCTATGTGGATAAATAAAGTGGCCTAATGCAAACTAAGTGAAGCACCCTATATGACAAAATACAAATATCAAGAACTTCAAGCTTGATGACTATCACAAATAAATAGATGGAAAGAAATAACCGAAGCACGCAGAGACAACGATGTATCTCGATGTTCACTTCCTTGAGGGGAAGCTAGTCACCGTTGGAGAGGTGCGGTACCACGAAGGACACCAAACGCCACGAAGGCACACCTTCTTCTTTGTGAGCTCCTTCCACGAAGTAGGAGCTCGTTCCACTATGTGAATACCTTAGGGAGGCCTTCAATCCCGTACAAACTTCCGGACAATCACAAGTCGATTGCTCCCAGCGACCGCTACCGCCTAGGAGTCCTCAACCTCCAAGAGTAACAAGATCGAAGCAAGAACTTGACACAAGGCTCAAATCATGAATTTGATCCGTGGAAAGAGAGAGGAGGAATAGATCTTTTGTTTGGATGGATCCTCTCTCAAAATGGATGAATCACTCTAAAGAAATCAAAGGATTAGTAGTGGGGATTGCTAGAGACTGGGGGAAGTTTCAATTCAGATCTGGATCTCAAAAGAATGGCCAAGGTGAGGTATCCACGAAATATGCCCTTGCCTTATAAAGAGAAAAACTAGCCGTTTTTGACAGTTAAGTGTATGGCCGGTTATACCGGCCAAAAACTCTACCATGCAAGTTGGAGTCATTGCTGCTGTGAATGGCCGGTATGACCGGCTGTGAGCCCGATCATACCGGTTGAATTTTCTGTGTATGACCGGTTATACCGGCCTGTAGCCCGATATGACCGGTCCATACATAGACAGCACAATTTTTCAGATTTTTTGGCAGGAATATGGAGTAAAAGGATGTGGTATTTTTATGGAAAAAGATAGTGATGGATTTGAGCCATGAGTCAACTAAAAACTTCGATCCCCTCTTAATAGTGCGGGGTCCTATACTCAAGAAAAACCAAAAAGAGGAGACTACCTTGTCGCGCTTCGCCTTCGAGCGCTCCTTCGAACTTCGTCTTGAGCTATTCCTCTCTCTTTTCACATCTTGACCCGACACCATATGAGGGCGAGAGAATTAACCGTGTCCCACTTGACCTTGATGACGACGCTCATGCTTCGTTCAAACCGGGACACTTCATTTGATTGCATGCTCTAGATCTTGGTCACTAATAGCTCAAATCATGAGCCTTGGAGGATTGTGACACCAACTTCGAGCCAAACCTTCTCTCTTGACAACAATTATATTGAATCCAACAAATGGACTTCAAGCAAAACCTATGGATTATTCCTTCAAACAAAAACTCAATGAAAATATTAGTCCATAGGATTTGTCATCAATTACCAAAAACAAACATAGGGGCAAAGTACCCTTACAGAATTAACCACCTCCGGATCTTTCCTTTACGTGTTAATCTATAGACAATTACACGAAATCCTACCTAATCATCTACATTAATGAGAGATCACGATAATAACGGTTCTCCTCAATTTAGGATAGTAGAAGACCATAACTACATCACTGAACCGTGATATAATAATCTAACAGAACTAAATATTCACTCACTCACTCACCCAACCAGGAGGTAAGCTAAATTGCTCTAAAAGACCTAGTCTTCTGGTGAATGGTTGTGTGCTTTGTTCTGGTATCAATGTCGTATAGTCAACTATACTTTTGGCACCGGTTTTTGAAATTTGTTTTATACAAAATTAAAAATGTTAAAAAATATTGATAAAAAATTTGCGCATAGATCACGACATTCTTTGTGCTCACAAAGTTGTTTCACGAAAAAAAAGATAATTTTTGTTGTGTGTAAAAATAAAAATTCATTGCTCAAAAAGACTTTGCAACATACTTTTTTGTGTTTGTTACACAAGATACAAGAAATATCGGTTTTTTCGTGAAACTTAACGTGTGCACATTGAATGCCAAGGCTTTTTTTCGGAATTTTTTGACAGTATGAAAATATTTTTTCCGTTGACATGAGCATACGCTCCCACGCTGAAATTGTCATGTATATACTCGATAAACCCTCAGTCTTGCGCTAATGCTTTTCTTTTCTATCTTTGTCATCAGCTTGTCATCGTAGTCTAATAACATGTCTGTTTTCTCTGGCGCAGCTTACGTGTTACCGCATAGGACTCGAGACCGACGGCAATGCATCGGTAGCTTACCGCTGACGCATGTGGCTCTCAGCAGGCAGTAAAGTATATCCAAGAAGCATGAGTTGGAGCTAATTGGAATCTTGTCGGCCGACGGGCCGAGATAAGATAACAATCTGTGATAATGGAGTTAGCTAAGAAGCTCCACCTGTATCTGCGTATCTTCAAGTAGATCCTTCCGACGAAGCCGTGTCCTCATATGACTATATGAGCTGTGTATAATATGCTAGTACACGCTAAGTCAATGGGCTACAGGAAATTGAAGGATCGGCCTAAATTCGATGTCATCATGTTCATCGACGACAGTGCATCCGACGTCGATGGAGCTGTGTCCATATATGTACATGATTCGATGCGTAGCAGGGGCAGGCGCATACGTCGCCATCTCTTGTACAGTACGTATTCCCGTGCCTGATAGCGTTTACAGTAGAAGAGGACATAAATGGATATGGTCCGAGGCAGATGGATTTGGATAGAGATACATGTATGCAAATGCAATGTATATCCAGCTTTATCCGATCTGACAACTGACATGATCTGATCCTAATCCTGCGTTCCTGCCGCACATCCTATAGCACACGCGACCACATCTTCCGCTAGCTTTGTGGCCCTCTGTCTAAATTAAGTGACCTAATTTTTTAAAAGATATAAATATATCTATACATTAAAATACATCTAGATATATAGATAAGACACATCAAGATACATAGACACGGATTAAGTCAGTTAATTTGGGATGGAGGAAATAGTTCAGTTAGCGGAAGAACAGTGAGACCGACCACTTTCACGAATGTGGGAGGTGTGCCTTAAGGCTGGACTCGGAGGTGCGTTTTTTTGTGGTGGGGGGGGGGGGGGGGGGGGGGGATCACTTTACCTCCTCGGTCGCATCGCCGCCCTCTCTTTTTTATCCGGTGCTTGCTGAAACAGGCTTTCGCCCCGCTATATTAATATAGCAACCACACGATACAATGCTGGGGCCGCAGCACAACCTAGCCCAAAAGAAACAAAGGAAAACACAGAGAAATAAAAAAGAAAAAAAGAAAAGAAAGTAATGTCAAGATGGTCGGGTCGACGAAAACGATGATGATCCACGATCGCTGCGCCCTTCGGAGAATTACCACCACGCTCTTAGCACGACAAGCTTCGCATACCAAGCAACACCTTCAAGAAGGGATGCGACGATGACGACGCTGCTGCCCGGACTGGTCCTAGGGTTTCCCCCGGTATGCGGAGGGGCGTGGGGAAAGGTACACCCGACACCCTTCAAGAAGGAATGGCGGTGCCCGTGGACGTCACCGTGTCAGTGCCGGACATCCGACAAGGATTTCTCCCGACCCCCAAAAAACCACGACCCTGACACTCCATCGCGCTCCACCGAACTCACCGCCCACCAGCTCGCGCCACCACGAACTTGCAATCATCACCGCCGTCTAGCCATGACCAAAGAAACGAGACCGACGGATCGAGGAGAGACAACCGGGAACGAGGGGCGGCTGAACAACCGACACGCAGGAGGGCACGACCTCCCCCGCCAATGACGGTAACAGACCGGACGCAGCATATGAGCAGACCAGGCCCACCTGGCCCGGCCGAGCCCGCGGGCTCGTTAAGCTCACATCGCCGCGCTGCAGTCGACGCGTCGCCGTCCAGGCCACCCCAAGCCCGATCCACTCCTCCGGCCGCCGGAGGTGGCACAGCCATGCCCGCGGCAGGCCCGCCCAGACCCAGATGGGGCCCGAAGGGCCCAGATCTGGGCCGGGAAGAGGCGGCCACCAGCCACCGCGCCACCCCACCGCCAAGCAGCGGCGTCGTCGTCGCCTTGCCATCCGGAGCTGCGCCACCCTGCGAGGCACGCCGCCGCCGGAACCACCTCCACCAGAGCACACCGCCGCCGACCATGAAGGCCCCGCGCCTCCCAGCCAAACCCGCGGGTCGAGGCAAGGCCGCCGCCGCCGGCACCGCGCGGGCTTTGCCCGGCGGCCTGCGCCGGCGGCGGCGGAGGGGGAAGAGGAGGGAGGGAGGGGGCGTTGGTGCTTGCTGACATCGCTGCTGCTCCGTCGATGTTGGGGGCATGGTTGCTTCGGATTGCGACACGTAGTACATATGGATATCAGGATATGTGATGTACGTTACGGGAACGGCTGTCAGCAAAAGCTTGACGTTGTTGTCCATCACTTGTCAGGAGGATTTAGATAGGCCGGAGAAAGAGAGGGCGGCGTGTTAAGCTTTACACGTCTGAACTGTTTTCCGTTTTCTCCTCTGGATTCCACACGGACATGGAAAGTTTGTGCTGTTCAGGCCATGGCCCAAACCCACAACTAGCCCACAGTTACACGAGTGAAGAAAGGCAGAAGGCCTGCTGCACGTAAGGCAGAAACCCACAACTAGCCCACAGTTACACTAGCGACGACACAACGCCCCTGAACCTGCGCGTGATTCTTGTACAATTCCAGTCTCAAGATTTTTTTTCTATATACCACAAAAAGCCGTTCCGTTGACGTTACAACCGAACTTCTTCGTGTTGCGTTTACCGTGCCCCCATTCTATATGCACTTCAGCATCGGCTCCCAACTCTGAACTCTAGCTCCCTTCCTAGTATCATAGCAAGAGCAAGACTACTGTCCTATGAACACCTTTTAGCTTTGCATATTTGATTATCCCCATTGCAAGAACAGATTATACAAGCTCGGATCAAAATATACCCCAGCGCCGCCACCCCTAAACGATCGCCAATCCAATCCACCACAAAATGTCGTTACAATCGCGCCACCACCTTCGTCGGCCCTTGTTCCGACACTTTCTCCCCTAGCCGCCACAAGAGGACGCCACCCGCAAAGTTGGGTGGTTGCCGGTGATGAGGCCGTGGGGAGGCTTCGACACTTCATCGGCCGCCGGTGCTGGTCCCGGGGACTTGGCTCACGACACCTTGCTACGGAGTGCATCCTGGTTGGGATAGATGGCCTTCTAACTTGTGCGGCATGGATCTGATGCCTAGGCGACGGTCACATACAGGTTTTACCCATGTCAGTTTCAGTGCTAATCTGGAAAGTGTCGCGGCCAGTTCATATCCACGCCTCTCGTCACAGACGGTGGTCGTCGGATCGGGCTCGTCCCCCATGCTGGCCGGCGGCTAAGGAGGCGCTGCTACCAAAATTTTCAGGATGGTATAGTGCCCCAAATTCTGTATGGACTTCAGCATCGACCCTAACCTCTTTCTTCGGCCTGTAGCATTCTCTGGTTATAGCCAAACCATTGTTCCAGGTTAGTGTTGCGTTTATCTGCAACTTTGCCATTATTCTGTAGTTCTTAACTGCTTTTTAATTTCGACGATGCCCAAAATGGTATCTCCAGGGATGTGCTCACGTTTACACAGCAGGGTGCACTAGACACAAGTATGGCAGTATATTTTGAAGTTACGAAATAGATTGTGTTCACATCAACCCTGAAAGTGTTAGTAGCGAAGTTATGAAATTGTCATGTAACATCAACGACATACAAGGGACGAGTTTCAGTAATTTATTCTGTCAAGGGACACATGAACAGTAGCAATTGCATTGCAAAGTGATATGCTGAGCCAGTAATCCAGGAGCTGTATCCTGTAGCACAGGTGATCCTTTGACGCAAGTAAATAAATGGATAGACATCACATAAGACAACTGCATAGATAACCAAGAAGCACACTACGGAGATCAAAGAAACACTTACCTCCCGGAACGAATCCTGGGAGGAGAGCATAATTCATCTGTAGAGCTTAGCATAAAGAAGTAATAGGTAACAAAGTAGGTAAGCAGTGTGAAAGAGATAGAATATGCGACGGGAAAGATTTTCCCAAAAATGCAGGGAAAATAACAGTATCTGGCAATAGAAATTTTGAAGACAGGTAGACTTCTTGTATCATATAGTCAGTCAATTAATCACTGTAATTTTTGTCAACAGCAATAGTATAATTCCGTATAAATCAATGCATATTGATAACACTAAAATTATAGAATATCGAACAAACTAAGACATATCGAACAACTTCGACATATACCCTAGAGTCAGTCAATTAGTCATTGTCATCTTTGCCACCAGCGATAATATACTTCAATATAATTCACTGCATGTTGATAATACTAAAACTATAGCATATGGAACTAACTACTCATCCATAATACAACCAATCTTTGACATATACCAGAGAACTGATTACACATGTTATCCTCCCCGCATCAGCTCCTAAAATGAATTGAATATACTGCTAGAGATAGTAATGTGAAGAATGTGAAGAGAATGGTCTAGGGGAAGGCGACCTCGACATGCTCTGAGGAAACATGTTAGTTTCCTTCTTCCCCACTATGTCAGTGCTGGAGAAGTTTTATGTCCTTCTAATCCCCCAGCAGCTCTTTATCATCAAGCCATTATTATGTCTCCCGTGCAATCGGGATCTTCAATTACTGGCTCAAAGTAAACGATTCTTGATTATCCAGTTATTGCACAATTCTGTACATCCAACCTTTTCACAGTTCAAATGATGCTACTGCAATGTGGAAGCACTCCGATACAACCCTGTCATAGCACTGTTAATCTTGCCATTTGAGTTTCTGAGCTGCAAGCTTCCAGTCCTCCTCGGCTTCGGCGTGAAGAGGGTGCTGAGCATTCTATCAAGGTCTTCAGTGCTGTACTTCACATACTTGCTCGCGCTGACATCCTGCTCAACAAGCGGCCCATAATTCTGCATGAAGCTACGGTAAACAGGCACTATGGCCTGCACCACAAGGTGGCATAGCCTCTGCTGCAAATCCTTATCTGGTATGATCCATGCGGACTGCTTCTGATACATCTCATCAAAGCTAGCATTGAACG
Organism: Dactylis glomerata; assembly: GCA_007115705.1. NCBI lineage: Eukaryota > Viridiplantae > Streptophyta > Magnoliopsida > Poales > Poaceae > Dactylis > Dactylis glomerata. The sequence continues at coordinate 1,866,226 of QXEO01000964.1, read as the reverse complement.
ATTTGAACCGCTGCTTCACGAGGTCTCTTGCTGTCGCCCGCCCCTTGGAGAACAAGATTAAACCCTCCCTGCTCAACAGGGGTGCAAGCGTTCCCCAGCTCTCTCTTAGAAATATCTGCGAGTAGTAGTCCTTGTACTGCTCATGCTCCCGGAGCCATTCATCGCCCAAGACCTCCCCCATCTTAGTGCTCTTGAGGTGCTTGAAGAAGTGCCAGTGCGTGTTCATCATGAAGAGATACGAGAGCGTCTTGTCCTCGTACGACTTCGACCATGTATCGAAGTTGGCCTCGAGGGCTTTAACGATGTTGTGCACCGCATCAACAAGCATCTTGTCGCTGAACGCCTCCTTGCGCCAGCTGCGGTGGATGGTGAGCACCTGCGTAAGCACGGACCGATACTGATCCCCGAGGAGCTGGTTGCAGTACTTGGGCACAAACGTAACCAGCCGCGGCACCCCGCCGTCAGCCGGGGGCAGCATGTTCCGCTGCAGCTCCACCTGCACGAGCAGCTCCTCGAAAATCTCAACAGAGCCATCCACCACCCGCTTCACAAGGTCTCTGGTCCTGCTCTGTATCTCCAGGCACGCCTTCCCACCGAACAGCCGGTTGAAGTCCAGCCTGAGCTTGTTCAGAGAATCGAACACGTCGAGCAGCCGCAGGAGCTTGATGGGGTCTTTCCTGGCATCGGCCACGGCGCGGGCGAACTTGAGGAAGTCGAGGATCCCGGCACGCGCCGCAATGTCCGCGAAGCAGGCGGACGCGGCCTCCGGCCGCCGCTCGAAGACGGCGACGCAGAGCTTCCGCTCGGCCTCCAGCAGGTGGCGCACCGCGAACTCCAGGTGCCGGCCCCAGAGCTCCACGCTGGGGCTGAGCGCCTGCGCGTCGTCGGCCGGGTCGCGCAGGTAGTCGAGGCCGAGCGCGCGCAGACTGGCGCTGACGGTTTCGCCGCGCGCGTCGGCGTAGGCGGCGGTGCAGTAGCTGAGCCGCCCGTTGGCGGCGAGGCGGTCGAGGGTGAGGCTGAGTTTCTGGACGGCGGCGGCGGGGATCCGGGGCGGGGTTATGGGGGCGGGCTTGGATTTTTCTGGGTCCTGCATAGCGAGCGGGGCCGAGTGCTCCGCAAGCAGCCGGCAGAACTCTGCCTCGAGGACGTCGAGCGCGGCGGCGAGGAGTCCAGCGTCGAGGTCGGCGCCGCAGGGGGGTTTGTCTTTGAGTTTGGCAAGGGCCTGGGCGAGGCCGGCGATGAAGCGCGGGTCGGCGAGGCTCTGCTCGCCGAGGTACTCGACGATATCCGACAGCCACTGCGCGGCGAGGCCGCAGTTGTCGGCGAGGAACCGCAGCGCCTCCTCGAGCCGCCCCACGACGGCGAGGTACCCGGGCAGGTCCTCGGCCGTGGCGGCGGCGCCGGCCAGGAGCGGCGGCTCGAGGCCGTGCACGGCGTCGAAGACCTTGAGGACCGCCGCGGCGGGGCCCACGGCGCGGTCGATGTTGGGGCCGGCCCCCTCGAGCGCGTCGCGGGAAGCCCGGATCGGGCGCACCGCGGACTCCGCCGCCTGCAGGCGCGACTGGATCTCCGATATGCGCGTGCCGGAGCGGGACAGCGCGTGGGTCAGGGCCCGGGACCGCTCCACCCCGGCGCGGAGGGCGGCACGGGCCGCCTGCAGGTTTGACATCCCCCGCCGGGTCTCGTCGTCCTCCTCCTGGTCCGCCCCCATCTAGGCCCGCCGCTAAGCGCGGTCCAGGCTTGCAGAGGGCCAAAACCTTGCCTTTGAGACGCGCTGCGGAATATTGGCCGGAGCCGGGAGCTGTGTAGGTCGCTCCCGGCAATCTGTGCAGGAATCGGCCGGGGGAGTGGGTGTTCCTCGGCGCAGAGCTGGCACTTGCTTCGAAGGTACTGGTTACTACTTATCCGTGGAGTGGAGGGGCGAGGGCGACGGGCACCCGTCGAGGTAGGTGACGGGCGGTGGGAATGAAGACGGGGTGGTGCGCCGTGGCTGTGCAGGGCAGGGCAGGGGAGAAGAAGGGGATGGGCGCCGGCTGAGGTTTAGGTTGGAAAGGGGGAGGGGGAAAAGGAGAGAGTTTTTCGATAGGGAAAAGTGGGGAAGAGACGAAAGCACGCGCTCGCCCGGCTCCCTGGTCTCTGTGGTCTGGTCTGTCGTTGGTTGGGGCGTGGCGTGGGTGGAATCGAAAAGAAAAGAAAACGCGGGGTTTGCCATTGCCACGGGGGAGGGGGACGGACGACGAGGCGGCGGCTGTGAAAGTTGGAACCAGCTAGCTCGCCCGCCTGCGCCCCACGCGGCGCGGGGTTTTGTTTTCTTTCGAGGCTTTTCCGGTGGAAATAAAACCCTAATCAGGCCGGCCGCCTAGCCCTCGTCCCCATTTTCGATGAGGTCGATGATCAGCGGCGAATATTAAAGCATCTTCACTCGGGTCCTTAAAGGCTCCCAAAAGGCCTATGAGGGCCATCGGCGTCAAAAAACGCGCCCAGCCGCGGCCAGATTATTTACCCGGCGGCCCCAAGCGAAACCCAATATACAGGGAGGCAAGCGGGGGCGCCGGAGGAGAATTAAATATTGCGATTATAGCCACGCGCCCTTCGGCGGCCACGCGGCGGCCAGAAGTGGCCGCCACAGCGTTCCCGCCAGTTCCTTCCCGCCAGTTCCACCGCTTCCCGCCAGAACTTTTCGCCATTTCCGGCTACATATAGGCCACGGCCGCCATTGCCATAGCTGAGATCTACCCACAATGTCTTCCTCCAAGCTCCTCACACTAACATACGCCGAGGCGGAGGCGCTGTGCGTCTCCCACTACCCCTGCCCGCCGGGGTACCGGTCCCCTCAGGGATGGAGGTTGAGCGACGGTGGCGTGCCGGTCCCGCCCCTCCCTCAAGGTGCTGCCCGCCGGTTGGCCATCACCAACCACTACTACGGCGAGCTCAGGCCGGAGCAGCGGATGGACGCCAACTGGGACCCCGATAACGCCGCCACCTGGAACGCCTTCTTCGCGAACCGTCGCGACCGGCAGCTCGCCAGGTACGAGGAGAACGACCCGCCGCCCGTCAACTACAACGAGGAGGGCCGCAGGCTGTGGTGGGGCGGGCGGACTCTGGACGGCGTGATGGACCACATATCGGCGGGGGACTATCTCCGCCTCCGGTACCCGCACTTCCAGCCGAAAAAGGCCGGAGGTCACGTGGTGTTCTGGGATCCGTCTTCCCCGAACGCCCGCGAGCGCCTCAACAGGATGCTGGCGGCCGGGCCGGAGCCGGAACCTCACCCGGGGTGGGTGGTCCCTCCGGAATACGCCGCGGCGGCGCGCCTGCAGAGGCGTCCCGGTGACCCGGAAGAATTTCCGGGCCAGCGCGCGGCCATTCGCGCTTCGCTCGAACCGCCGGCGCCGGGGGACGCCTGGTGGAGGAAGGAGGAGGAGGCCTATCGTACGCGCGGCGGAGGCGACGACGAAGGCTGCAGCCGTTGCGGGCACTGGTCCCCAAAGCGGCGATCGCTCTTCCGCGATCGTGCGATGTGGTCCAGGAGTGTTCAGGCAACGCCGCCGAGGCCGGAGCGCGCGCCGACCGACGACGAGGACGACGACTTCGAAGACGAGTATTATAGGCCTAGGCAGGAATATGACTAGTTTTTTATTTTTATTATGCAATAAAATTATGTTTTCCCTGTTTCAAATATTACTTTATTAAAATATTTATTTACTTTGGGGGCACTGCTGGGAAGGCGACGCCCCCTATTTCCGATTTCGCGTCGGCGCCCCCCCCCCATACGGGCCAAAAATGGGCCGCGTCGGAGCCCGAATGGGGGTTACGAGTGGAGATGCTCTTAGGATCGTTTCTTTTGAAGAGAGGAAGGATGTGGCTTCCATCAATGGCCTATGTGCCATTGATGGTGAGGCGGATTTTCGAAGCGACGCACCGGTCAAAGGACAACATCATTGAAGGCATCGCAAAGATGGAAGCCTCCGCACAGCCTTTTCGTTCAGGCCATTAAAGACGGCGCAGGAGGTGAATCGGTCGTGGTCGCTGATGTGCGGGCCTTGTGCCGAAGAAGGAGGACACACACGACTAAAATGTGTCAAGATATATCTATTTTAGCGACATATTTCATCAAATGGAGGAGGTATCAAATAGATCGAGTAAACCTGATTGACATATAATATAATGGAACTTGAAAATCAAAGTTCGTGTAAATATAAACATTTTAAAAAAACTAATTTTACAATAAACTAAAAAATCATGTGACGGTTGACGGTGGGGATGACGGCTGACGGTAGGGATGAAAACAGACAAGGTACAAGTAAACAGTAGCAAAACCATGTGCATAAAGCGCATATTGACATATGGAACATATTATAGGCTAACTTTTCCTGATTAAACAATAAATCAATGAAGAGAGATCATATTAGTAGTATCATAGATAAATACCGTATCATAGACATAGAACTAACAAAGGTAATGTCTAATAGATCTCGTACTAAAGTTTGTATTGAAATTTTCAAAATAAATAAATATAATGAGATTATCATACTTCTACATAAATATCAAGCATTATTGCATTATGAAGGTAGTATAATGTTCTAGTATCATATATATGATACAACTATATGATACTACAATGCATTGTGACTAGCGTGAGGGTACAATAGTTAGACAAGACAACTTAAAAACATACATATCTAAATATTACAAGAATTTATTCGAAGCCTCCGCTCAAAATAATTTTATCATGATTGAAACTGAGCTAGATGATATACCACAACAAAGGAAAATATTATTTTCACTGCTCACTTCTGTAAGAAAGAAGTTCATGATGTAATAATGCAAATAAAGAAAGATAAAGTGCCGGGACCGGATGGTTTTCCAACAGAATTTTATCAAAAGTTTTGGGAAGTTATTAAATCTAATTTGATGTCGATGTTTGTAGCTTTTCACAAGGGAGAGCTACCATTATTTCATCTGAACTTTGGTACAATTTTATTGCTTCCCAAAAAAGAAAATGCTATCCAAATACAGCAATACCGCCCCATTTGCTTGCTAAATGTAAGTTTTCAAATATTCACCAAGGTGGGTACAAATAGAATTTCAGAAGTGGCGCATACTGTTGTGAGACCAACTCAAACTGCTTTGATGCCCGGACGTCACATACTTGAGGGAGTTGTGGTTCTTCATGAAACAATACATGAGCTGCATAGAAGAAAGCTAGATGGGTTATTACTAAAAATAGATTTTAAAAAGGCTTATGACAAGGTTAAATGGGATTTTTACAACATGAATATGAGAATGAAGGGTTTTGATCGCAAGTGGTGTAGATGGATACAAAAATTAATCACCCATGGGAGTGTAGGGATTAGAGTAAATGAAGATATTGGGCAGTATTTTCAAACAAAAATGGTTACGCTAAGAGGATCCTCTTTCTCCTATTATTTTTAACATTGTTACGGATATGCTTGCGATTATGATTAATAGAGCTAAGGAAGATGGACAGGTCAGCGGGCTTATCCCTCACTTGGTTGATGGAGGGGTGTCAATTAATTCTTGCAATATGCAGATGATACAATTATTTTCCTAGAACATGATTTAGAAAAAACTCTAAACATGAGACTAGTTTTATGCATATTTGAGCAAGTATCCGAGCTAAAAACAAACTTTCATAAAAGTGAGATATATTGCTTTGGGCATGCTAAAGATGTTGAGAACGACTACAAACAACATTTTGGGTGTGAATCTGGAGCTCTTCCATTCAAGTATTTGGGGATTCCGATTTATTTTAGAAAACTGAAAAATGGAGAGTGGAAACCTAGTAGAAGATCGGTTTGAGGTAAAACTTTGTAGTTGGATAGGAAAGTTGTTGTCCTATGGGGATCAACTCACTCTCATTAACTCTGTTCTTACAAGTCTCCCGATGTTCCTATTGTCCTTCCTTGAAATTCTGGTGGGGGTTAGGAAGAGACTATATTTTCTCCGATCACGATTTTTCTGGCAAAGCGATGGACATAAAAGAAAATACAGATTGACTAAATGGAACATAATTTGTCAACCAAAAGACCAAGGCGGCATAGGTATTGAGGTTTTAGAGTTTAAAAATATATGTCTCCTAAGCAAGTGGCTTTATAAACATCAAAATGAGGAAGGTGTTTGGCAAGAATTATTGAGCAACAAGTACCTACACTCTAAATCTCTCTCCGAGGTAACCATGAAGCCTACTGACTCACCATTTTGGAAGGGATTAATGAAAGTTAAAGAATAATTCTTCAGCAGGGGTTCATTTGATGTGGGTAATGGCGAGAATACTAGATTTTGGGAAGATGCTTGGCTAGGGAACAAGCCGCTAGCTGTGCAATATCCATACCTTTACAATATTGTACAAAGGAAAAATGTGTTGGTTGCTACTGTACTAAATCAAAATCCTTTAAACATTGCCTTTCGCCGCACTCTAACAGGAAATCAATGGAATATGTGGCTTCACCTAATGCAGCGGCTCACCAATGTTGAGTTAACAAATGAGAAAGACAATTTCACTTGGAATTTGAAAACTTCTGGGACATTTACTGTTAAGTCAATGTATTTGGACCTTCTAAATGATGACACTAAGTACCTTAAGAAATATATTTGGGAAATGAAAGTACCCCTAAAGATCAATGTCTTCATGTGGTTTCTTCATCGCAAAGTGATATTGACTAAGACAATTTGGCTAGGAGGAACTGGAATGGCGATGAATCTTGTTGTTTTTGTGATAATAAGGAATCCATACAATATTTATTTTTTGAGTGTCCTCTTGCAAAGCTAATTTGGCGCATTATTCATATGACCTTTGGATTAGCACCACCTAAAAATATTTCGCATCTTTTTGGGAATTGGCTCAAGGGTATTGCTAAGAATGATCTTATTCGGATTAGAGTGGGCATTTGCGCGGTTATCTAGGCTATTTGGAACAACAGAAATGATCATGTCTTTAACAAACCGAAGAAACACTCTTTTTTACAGGTTATTCCTATGGCTACCCATTGGATTTGTATGTGGTCTTATCTCCATCAGAAGGAGCAGCGGGAGGAGATGGATTCTGGGTGCAACCGGTTGGAGACGGTAGCACAGGAATTTATTACACTTGGTTGGGTTGATCTAAAAATTACACCGGTTGGGTGGCTGTTGCATAATAGACTCACTTCATGATGTATCATCAAACTTGTTTTATCTTTCGTTGGCTGATTCATGGTTGCCAACCTGTGTGATCGGTGATATGTAACTATTAAATATTAGTGTCATGGAACACATAATAAGTTAAAAAAAAGTCATATATATCGCTTCGATGTAGAGGATGAGGCTCCCCCATTTAGAAAATTTCCCAGCGCTAGCGAATCGCGATGGCCCTCTGCTGTACTTGTACCGTCACTAGTAGAAAAAAGGGCTTCCGTTTGACCCCTTTAGTACCCAAACAATTTGGTCCACGACTAATATGAGAATTAGTCCGGTTCAAATGAAAATGTGGGCCAGGAAGCATTAGTCTCGGTTCAAATGGAGGCTTTAGTCTCGGTTGGTGGCTCAAACCGGGACTAAAGCCTACCATTAGTCCCGGTTTGTGGCTCAAACCGGGACTAAGGTCCGGCGCCCATTTTTCCTCTCATTCCTACCCCTCTCCCCCCTCCCCCCGCGCAGAAAAAACGTCTAAAATAAATAAATGAAAATGATAAAAACTTAAATTTCAAAATCCTTTGACATGCATGTACCTCACGCAACCAACTTTTATGGAAAATTTGAAAAATTCTACCAGAAATTTTATCGGATCCCTTTAGTCCGGTTGGAGCCACCAACCGGGACTAAAGGGTCCTCTAGCCTTCTACACACGACCCGACTACGTGGAGGACCTTTAGTCCCGATTTGTGAGTAACCGGGACTAAAGAGGAGGGGCTTTAGTCCCGCTTTGCTAGTCCCGGTTGGACATCTGAGACTAAAGCCCCTTACCAATCGGGACTAAAGACTTTTTTCTACCAGTGCGTCACGCCAGGGTACTGACTATGTTCTTGGATTTGGGTGCCGTCGCTGCGCTGTGCACGATGGATTGAGTACTACAGTACCTCTTTTTTCCAATTGTTTTCTTCTGTTGGCAACTTTCCTTATCCGTGTGCAGCGCTTTGGGGAGTACTTGCGTGCAGTTCATGTATTCGGTCGACGGGGCGATAAGAACGTGAATGGGAGACATGGATGACGTGCAAGCGAGGGATATCAGCACTGGTGCCTTCTCGACTGACCGTTCCATTCCGCGGAACTGCCAGAACACCAGTGTACCCAGTGTATGCATGAGTGTGAAAAATGCGTTTGGAGGTGAAGCTCACCGTAATCATTTTTTTTGTAAAATTAACATTTTAAAGTTCCATTTTTTTGAAAAAAAATACATATTGGTATTTACTTTTTAAGTGCGAAACATCTTAAACTGAGATACACTATATTACAGGCTACCCACAAAAGATAAAATCTGATAAAGCTTGAAGGTGTACAATTCACATATCTAGTCATCTGGACCAAAACTTTACTTTTTTATGTATAGTAAAATACAATGTATTTTAGATTGAGATATCACACACTTAAAGTACATATTATTATCTATATGAAGTCGCGCTATTTGACTTTCTGGATGCAGATTAACTTATTCTACACCCACCCCCAATCTTTGCAAATGTAGATATTTTTTACGTCACGTAAATTTTAACGTACTTCGGAGTCGAGCAGAATATAAGAAGAAATATAAATAACATAAGAAAATTTATTTATATGATGTAAAAAATATGACATAAAATACGTATTTTTGTGTTATTCTGCACAGTAATGAATCATACAGTATGTTTTTTATGTTAATATTTTTTGTTGTGAATTAATATAATGTAATTATTAGTATACAAACATAAAATTATTAATTATAACAACGTAAAATTACGTTGGTGCAAAATAACTATTCTGCACCTTAGAAGTCAAATAGCGTTTCTATTATTCTATATCTATATGGAGTATATGTACATATATATTTAGGTTTTTTAAAGTAAAATACATTTTTTAATCCTTAAAATAAAGGACTCCAGGCCGTCTAGGAGCCAAATCGACGCACATGCATGCAGAGAAGTTGCCACGTTGGGCGTAGTCGGTCGACCGGCTTCAATGGGAGTTGGTTGTAGGCGTCAGTTTGGGCAGTGGTGTGTTATGAATGGAGGGTTGGACGGTTGGTGATCACCATCCATCGGTAGCAGGCAGCTGATCGAGTTAGTACGCCGTGCGCAAGTCAGGACGTAGTACTTGACCATGGTTAGATCCATCGTGGAATCAAGTCACAAGCGGCAAATCATCTGTTTACATCGAAAGCTCTTGTTTAGGCTACCCGTAGTTGACTTTCTTATTTGCCGTACGTTAAGTACTGCCGGTGTTCGTTTGACTAAGCGTGGTTAGCAGTACCAGTTTGTTGGTTGCTTACGAGACTGTAACATGAGCCAAAGACACGGAAGCGTTTGTTAATTCTTGTGCCTTGGGAGAGATGTACGCGTGTACTACTTCCTCGTGATCTTGGTCTTGTGTGTGGTTCATCAGACGTTGACACAAACTGCTGTTTGTTTGGGCCCGTCTGTGTTTGGCATTCAGTGGGCAGGCTCCAGCTGCGCCCGGGCAGGTTCATCTGTGCAATGACATGCCATGACACATTATCTTCCTATCAACGGACAATTCTCGAAAGTTGCCAAATTTACAGGGATAGCTACTGTTGGTACTACATCCAATCAAGATCTCGGAAGAAATATCCACAAACAAGTTAAGCCTGCAGTTCTTGACATAGAGTCGAATTGCCTTTCACCACTTCCATACGTGTCTTCGCCCTACGAGGGCCTATTTCTTGATCTTGTGCATTCCGATATGTACACGCTCGTATGGAAGGCTTGGGCTATCCCCAAGCATCATGTTTGGCTAGCTCTCCAAAATTGTCTTTAGATTGCCGATAGGCTTTAAAAGAGGGGTTGGCTAAATTACGGGCTTTGTCCCTTTTGCAAACAAGTGATGGAATAAACGAATCATCTCTTTATCCATTGCCATTTTGCCATCCGCATTTGGAAACTTTTAAAGGAATAGATAGGTATCTATAGAATATACCTAAGACAATGGTCGAGCCTTAACATCAACGAGTGATGGAATCTCCTCGCGACCGGCCATACTCCAGGGCTGGCTGTTGGTACTATCACTAGTGGAAAAAGAGGCTTCTATCCGTCACCTTTAGTCCCCAAACTATTTGGGCCGGGACTAAAGGGGGCATTAGTCCCGGTTCGTGCCGCTGGGGCACGGCCATCACCTAGTCCCGGTTCGTAATGGACCTTTAGTCCCGGTCGTTAACACGGACCGGGATTAAAGGGTTGGCGGGCGGGAACCCCACGGGCGGCGGCCTTTAGTCCCGGCCCGTGTTAACGACCGGGACTAAAGGGCGACCTTTAATCCCGGCCTTTAACACGGACCGGGACTAAAGGCCGTCGCCTACAAAATTGAGCTTCTCTTCCCCCGAGCCTGCCCGTACACTAATGGTGGTCGGAAGCTTGGATTGAGTGGGGAGGTCATGCCCGATTTTTTATCAAAATTATCCAAGATTTTGAGTTATTTCATCTATCTAATTGGTTCAAAAGGTTAGCAACTTTACTCTCTCATCTTTAATTGCTAATTTAGCTCATATAATGCTCTAGATGTGGTGAGATTTGTGGCTATAATTTGGGAGTAATTATGGGAGTTTATTTGATTTATATAGCATTTGAGCTTAAATTAATTCCTTACTTTGCACATGTGTAGAGGTGGTGTACTTGTATGTTGACCAAAATGAGTGTGAAGTAGAAATTTGTCATGCACATATATAGCTCTTTTTATGCTCAAAAAAATAGAGGGATTTGTGGAGTAATTAATGTTAGAAAGTAATGTGGGAGTAATTGTGAGCTTATGTGATTTACAATAATAATTTCTGAGTAGGATTTATTTGCAATAATAACTTGTAAGTATGAGGCATTTTCTTGATTGATTTCCATGCACATATATAGCTCTTTTTATGCTCAAGAAAATAGAGGGATTTGTGGAGTAACGTTAGAGAGTAATGTGGGAGTATATATGATTTATATGCAATGTGAGTTTATTCCTTGTATTAATTTGGTTTATTATATACTTACATAATAATGCAGATGAACCGGCAATGGATGTACGGTAGCCGAGTCTCAAGCGAGTTCATTAAGGGCTTGCAGGATTTTCTCCGTATGGCTGATGCGAACAAGCGGAATGGTTTTGTTGTCTGTCCATGTAGTGTGTGTAAGAATCTGAAGGATTACTCTTTATCAAGAACCCTTCACGTGCACCTGCTTCAGCACGGTTTCATGCCCAGCTACAATTGTTGGACCAAGCACGGAGAAAGTGGTGTTACAATGGAAGACAGTGAAGAAGAGGATGATGACAACTATCCTGGGTTCCCTGAATATGGTGATACTTTCATGGGAGAAGCTGAAGGGGGAGCTGAAGGGGAAGCTGAAGGAGACACACATGATGAGCCCCCTGATGATCTCGGTCGGACCATTGCTGATGCACGGAGAGAATGCGAAACTAATAAGGAGAGGAAGAAGTTGGATCGCATGTTAGAGGATCACAAAAAGTCCTTATACCCAAACTGCCAAAATGGTCTGAAAAAGCTGGGCAGCACACTTGAATTACTGAAATGGAAGGCAGAGGAAGGTCTATCTGACTCCGGATTTGAAAAGTTGCTGAAAATGATGAGGAATATGCTTCCAAAGAATAACGAATTGCCCACCAGTACGTACGAAGCCAAGAAGATTGTCTGCCCTCTAGGTTTAGAGGTTCAGAAGATACATGCATGTCCTAATGACTGCATCCTCTATCGTGGTGACTATGAGAATTTGACTGAATGCCCGATATGCACTGCATTGCGGTATAAGATCAGAGGAGATGACTCTGATGATGTTGAGGGCGAGCCCCCCAGGAAGAGGGTTCCTGCCAAGGTGATGTGGTATGCTCCTATAGTACCACGGTTGAAACGTTTATTTCGGTGCAAAGAGCATGCCAAGTTATTGCGATGGCACAAAGAGGACCGTTTGTCAGACGGGATGTTGTGACACCCCGCTGATGGGTCTCAATGGAGAAAGATCGACAATAAGTTTAAAGATTTTGCAGGTGACGCAAGGAACATACGGTTTGGTCTAAGTACAGATGTCTTCAATCCTTTTGGGGAGCAGAGCTCCAGTCATAGCACCTGGCCCGTGACTCTATGCATCTATAACCTCCTCCTTGGTTGTGCATGAAGCGGAAGTTCATTATGATGCCAGTGCTCAGCCAAGGCCCGAAGCAACCCGGCAACGATATTGATGTGTACCTAAGGCCATTAGTTGATGAACTTTTACAGCTGTGGTCCAAACCAGGTGTACGTGTGTGGGATGAGCACAAACAAGAGGAATTTGACTTACGAGCATTGCTGTTCGTTACCATCAATGATTGGCATGCTCTTAGTAACATTTCAGGACAGACAAACAAGGGATACAAGGCATGCACGCACTGTTTATAAGAGACTGAAAGTATATATTTAGCTAATTGTAAGAAGAATGTGTACATATCGCATCATCGATTTCTTAGCAAAATTCAAACCGTAAGAAAAAAAGGCAAGCATTTCAACGGTAAGGCAGATCACCGGGACAAGCCTAAGGAACATACTGGTGATGATGTATTCGATATGGTCAAAGATATAGAAGTAATCTTTGGAAAGGGTCCTGGCGGACAATCTGTTCCGCATGACGCAGACGGACACGCACCCATGTGGAAGAAGAAATCTATATTTTGGGAGCTTGAGTATTAGAAATTCCTAGAAGTCCGCTCTGCAATCGACGTGATGCATGTGACGAAGAATCTTTGTGTGAACCTGCTAGGCTTCTTGGGTATGTATGGGAAGACAAAAGATACAAAGGAAGATCGACAGGACCTGCAACGTGTGAAAGACCCAGAAGACCGACATCCAGAACTGTTTCAAGGTCGCGCCAGCTACGCTCTTACTAAAGAAGAGAAGATCACCTTTTTTGAATGCCTGAACAGTATCAAGGTCCCGGCTGAATTCTCATCGAATATAAAGGGAATAATAAATATGGCAGAGAAAAAGTTTCAGAACCTAAAGTCTCATGACTGCCACGTGATTACGACGCAATTGCTTCCAGTTGCATTGAGGGGGCTTCTACCGGAAAATGTTCGACTAGCAATAGTGAAGCTATGTGCATTCCTCAATGCAATATCTCAGAAGGTAATCAATCCAGAAGATCTACCACGGTTACAGAATGATGTGGCCCAATGTCTTGTCAGCTTCGAGCTGGTGTTCTCACCATCGTTCTTCCATATTATGACGCACCTCCTGGTTCACCTAGTCAAAGAGATTTCCATTCTCGGCCCTGTATTTCTACACAATATGTTCCCCTTTGAGAGGTTCATGGGAGTCTTAAAGAAATATGTTCGTAACCGTGCTAGGCCAGAAGGAAGCATCGTCAGGGGATATGGAACAGAGGAGGTTATTGAGTTTTGTACTGACTTTGTTCCCGACCTTAAGCCGATTGGTCTTCCTCAATCGCGTCATGAGGGGAGACTTAGTGGAAAAGGCACGATCGGAAAGAAACCAATGATATGTAGGGATGGTCATTCGTTGACTCAAGCATAATACACAGTTCTACAAAATTCCCTCTTGGTGGCTTCGTACAGTGAGGAATACAAGAATATTGTACAACAAGCAAACCCAGGGCAGCCTGAGTCCTTTGTTTTACAGCTCCACATGGCGACTTTCAGCGTTTGGTTGCAAAGACGTCTCATGAATGACACTGTTGTTGAAGAGCAGATGTACTTGCTGGCCAAATTACCATCTTCGACTATATTGACTTTCCAAGGGTACGAGATAAATGCGAATACATTTTACACGGTCGCCCAAGATAAAAAAAAAGCACCAACCAAAACAGTGGTGTCCGCTTTGATGCAGTAACCGGCAAAGGGCGAACGGACACATATTATGGTTACATAGAGGAGATATGAGAGCTTGATTATGGACCTAACTTTAAGGTTCATTTGTTTCGGTGCAAATGGGTGAAGATGACAGGAGGCGGGGTAAAGTTGGACGAGCAGTACAGAATGACAACGGTGGATCTCAACAATCTAGGGTACCTTGATGAACCATTCGTCCTAGCCAAAGATGTGGCTCAGGTTTTCTATGTGAAGGACATGACTAGCAAACCAAGAAAAAGAACCAAAGCGAATACATCATGTGATGAACCAAAGCGCCACATAGTTCTTTCAGGGAAAAGAACCATCGTGGGAGTGGAGGACAAGACAGACATGTCACAAGATTATAATCAGTTTGGTGAAATTCCGTCCTTCAGAGTGAACACTGACACAAGCCTCAAGTTAAATGATGAAGATTCTCCATGGTTACGCCACAATCGTAAGCAAGGGACACTAGCGAAGAAATGATGTGTAATCATGTGTAATCATGTATTAAACATTTTATGTAATGTATTGTTCTAATCATGTATTAAACATTTTATGTAATGTATTGTTCTAATCATGTATCACAATAACACTCACGAGAGGCGGGGAAACGATTGAACTGGAATTAAAGTACATGGTCAGATTAAGTCACAATCGGCCGAACTTGTTTTCGAATGTTGGAGTGATTCAGTCATAGTCATGCCTAGCCCTATAAACGTCGCCACTGTAGTCATCGTAGTCGCCGATGTCGTCGTCGCTGGCATCGGGGTCGCGGTAGTCGAACCTCGGCGGGTGAGCACGCGTGGGCTGAGACTGGGGGTAGCGCAGGCGGGGGCCACAGTAGGCCATGACGCTCTGGAGAGTCCGGCCGCGCCACCACAGCCGACGGCCGGCCTAGTTGAAGTTCGAATGAGGCGGGCCGTCCTCCTCGTGCCTGACAAGCGCACTCTCATGTCGATTGATGAAGAAGGCGTCCCAAGTCGGTCTATAGTCGGGATGCCACTAGGGATTCCTCCGCTGCTCTGGCGTGAGCTCGAAGTAGTAGTGGTTCGGGATGGCCATCTGGCGTGCCACACCTAGAGGGACAGGAGGGACCGGTACGCCTCCGACGCTCAGCATCCAGCCGGTGGGGACGTGGTAGCCCGGCGGGCAGGGGTAGTTTGAGGCGCAAAGCGCCTCCGCCTCCTGGGGGGTTAGAGATACGATGGAAGCCATGGAAGAGAGTGATGAGGTTTGCAGATATGAGTCTAGATGTGATATGTAAATGGAGGCCAAGCCTACATATATATAGTGAAAAATGGCGGGAAGATGGAGGCGGGAAGCGGTGGAAAGCGCGGGAAGAAAATAGGCGGGAACGCAGTGGCGCGGGAAACCATCTAACCTTTAGTCCCGGCTGGTGGTTACAACCGGGATAAGGACGTGTGGGTAACCTTTAGTCCCGGCTGGTGGGTGCAACTGAGACTAAAGCTGTCGGCAGGATAAGGACGCATGGGTGGATGCACTGCTCGATGAGATAAAGCATGTAGCGCACGACGCCCCTGTCGGAGGAACAAGACAAAGTAGAAGCGGCGCCGTGCCTATAAAAGGGGCATCGATACGCCATGGCAAGCAGCTCAACAAGCCAACCTAGAAGGCAGGGAGAGTTTCATCCCCGTGGATGGAGGAAAGGGTTGGGAAATCTACCGTGGCGGAGCTTCTCGAAGATGTCGTTGGTGCTCACGCCCTACGGCATCTTCGGAAGCTCCGCCTCGGAAAAATTTCCCTGCAAGCCCGTGAAAGACTCCATCTCCTCTAACAGTGTTGGGGAAAGGGTTGGAAAATCTACCGTGGCGGAGCTTCTCGAAGATGTCGTTGGTGCTCACGCCCTACGGCATCTTCGGAAGTTCCGCCTCAGAAAAATTTCCCTGCAAGCCCGTGAAAGACTCCATATCCTCTAACAGTATTGGGGAAAGGGTTGGGAAATCTATCGTGGCAGAGCTTCTCGAAGATGTCATTGGTGCTCACGCCCTACGGCATCTTCGGAAGCTCCGCCTCGGAAAAATTTCCCTGCAAGCCTGTGAAAGACTCCATCTCCTCTAACAGTGTTGGGGAAAGGGTTGGGAAATCTACCGTGGCGGAGCTTCTCGAAGATGCCGTAGGTGTGGCGGAGCTTCTCGAAGATTTCGTTGGTGCTCACGCCCTACGGCATCTTCGAAAGCTCCGCCTCAGAAAAATTTCCCTGCAAGCCCGTGAAAGACTCCATCTCCTCTAACAGTGTTGGGGAAAGGGTTGGGAAATCTCAAACTTATTTTGATCTTCTGTTTTTTAAAATAGAAAATGGTTTTGAATTAGTTACTCAATTTCAAACACTTTTCATATTCAAAGTTTTATAAGATTCTAAAATATGTAAAAAGAATATTAATCAATATAGTTTTTGTAAAAGCATATTTGGAGTATTTTAATTATGTAAAATTATTGGATTATCATACAAATATGGGAACAGTGGCATTTGATAGATATTTAAATTTGTGATTTGTAGGATTTTGAATCACTCGATTTGCAGTTGTAGATTTCTCAGAAATTTAATTCGAATATTCAGTCAAGCTAAATTGCAATTTGTTAAGTTTATTCAAAACACCCTTTAGTCCCGGTCGATGAAACGGCCCGGGACTAAAGGTCCCTGCGCGCGCAAACTTTGGAAACCGCCCAAAATGGGCCTTTAGTCCCGGGCCTCCTTACCAACCGGGACTAAAGGTCACCCTTTAGTCCCGGTTGGTAATACGAACCGGGACTAAAAGGTCTTTAGTCCCGGATCGTATTACCAACCGGGACTAAAGGTCCCGTGGTATATAAGCTCGCGCACCGCCCCTGCCTTCTCCATTCTTGATCCAGAGATGAAGACGAAGGCGGGCCGCTTCCAATCAAAGCTCAGGCGGAAGCGAATCACCGCCGCCGTCGCTCTCGCCCACGCCGCCACCTGCGCCGCCCGTCCGACACGCATGCCCGGCCGCCGCCGCGTGCACGCCCACCGCCCCTCCGACGCGCACGCCCGAGCACCACCGCCGCGTGCCGCCCGTGAGCATCGCCGCCGGTGAAGCCCGCCGCCGTGAGCACCGCCGCCCGTGAGCACCGCCGTCGTGAAGCCCGCCGCCGCCCGGGAGCACCGCCGCCGTGAGCACCGCCGCCGCCCGTGATCCGCCGCCGGTGAGCACCAATACACCACCGTGTCGGCCTTTTATTTTTGTTATAATTTTTTATAACATTTTAGTTAGAATTTAGTTATAGCATTTTAGTTATAGAATTTTAGTTATAGCATTTTTAGTTAGCTTTTTATACTTAGCATAGTTAGTTAGCTTTTGTACTTAGCATTTTTACTTAGCATTTTTAGTTAGGAATTGTAGTTAGTTTAGTTAGTTAGAAAAATATACATATGGGGGCGTTGGCCGGGCGCCGACGCGGTGAGGGGGTCTTCCCCCCACCGCGTCGGCGCTCGGCCAACGCCCCCTTTTTTTTGGTAATTGATCAAATATGTGTACTAAAAGGGGGCGTTGGCCGGGTGCCGACGCGGTGAGGGGGTCTTCCCCCCACCGCGTCGGCGCTCAGCCAACGCCCCCTTTTTTTTGGTTATTGATCAAATATGTGTACTAAAAGGGGGCGTTGGCCGGGAGCCGACGCGGTGAGGGGGTATTCCCCCCACCTCGTCGGCGCTCGGCCAACGCCCCTTTTTTTTTGGTTATTGATCAAATATGTGTCACTTGTTTTACCTGTCTTTAGAAGAACATGGACGGTCAAAATGACCCAAGCCACCCTAAAGAATTCTTATATGGCATGATACGTGAGAATGCCATATATGTGCATCAAGAAGGTGCCGACCGAGAAGACCCCGGAGTAGCCGGCCGAGAAGATGCCGAAGAAGCTGAACTTGAAGAAGATGTTTCGTCATTTCTTAACCCTTCCGGTGACGGAATGGAGATAGAAACGTTTGAGGACGAAGGGCAAACAAACACCGATGCCGAACAACAATTGCAAACAAACGCCGATGGCGAGGTATATAGATTTAGCTTTTGGTGATACGAAGGGAATATGCATATATGTATTAACGACTCTTTCTTTTTTCAGCCCTCCAGATCGAGCAAATCGTATTCTAAACGAGGTCCGAGCCAAAAGTTGAGTGCGAATCAGAAGCTGACCATCGATGTAGTAGCTCCAGATGGCAAACCGTTGGAGCCAAAACAGCACGCAACAAAATTTATAAATCAATGCGGAGTGATTGTTAGGGACATGATCCCGATCACGGTTCAAGAATGGAACGAGCCAAAGAAGGCACGTCTTGGAGCTACTTTTGTGAACAAAAGATCCAAGAAAGACCTTTGGAGGAAGCTCATGGAAAATTTCATTCTACCTCCAGAGTACTCCAAGAAGGATGATGATGGTAATGAAATTCCGGGTGGACGTGAAAGGAGAAGGAGAGTTAAACAGTACGCTCTCAAGAAGATGACTGAAGCATTCCGGGGCTTCAAGAAAATGTTATACGCGAAGTATATCGCCAAAAAGAAAACTCCAGTGTTTGAAGGAGCATACGAGAAGTTGAGACAACAGTGGCCTGAATTTGTGGCATTCAAGGCTTCTGAGAGAGCCAAGGAAATGTCGGAAAAAAATAAGAAAAATGCTGATAAGAAGGAACATCACCATATTTTGGGGCCAGGCGGCTACGTGAGGGCAGTGCCCAAGTGGGAAGCTATGGAGAATGAATTGAGGAATAGAGCAATCACTCCAGGTACAGAGAGATGGCCCGAAAGGGCCAAGCACTGGTGGTACGGACATGGAGGATCGTTAGACCCGGCAACAGGGGAGTGTGTTCATCGGATACAGACCTTTACTCCCACATCAAAACTTGTTAAGGCAATGGAGGATGCTCAAGCGGGATTGATCCGTGTCGACCGAGAGAACGACGAGCTGACACACGCCCTCGGGAATCCAGAACACACAGGACAAACAAGAGGCAAAGGCGCCGGTGTTCCATGGAAGGAAAGGTTTTCTCAGCACGAAGATCCGTACGGTTACAAAAGCTGTAAGAGAAAGAAGGATCGGGAATCAGATTGGATCGGCAAGGTAGAACGTGAATTAGCCGACATGAAGAGTATGATACATCAACTTAGCCAGGAAGGCGGATCTCGGCTGCAGGAAGATCCAGCATTGGATCTTAATAGTCAGCGGAGAAGCAGCGTGGCTTCCACGGAGGTCCTAGCTGATGAGCATGAAGCACCGGGGTCTCGCTACCCCGTGGATGATGTTAGGGAGATGACAAATTGTGAGCTACATCAGCCAATGAAGAACATGACCTTCAAGGTGGCGAGCGGCGACGCTTTACCTTGTCTACCTGAAGCACTCCACCATGGGAACCCGATACCGGCTGGCTATGCTCGTGTCTCGGTGCTTGACATAGTCAGCTCGTTCGAGGACCTAGAGCTTGATTTTGCTACACCTGAAGGGGATCGGAGACTTAGAGATGTCAAGCGCCAAATCGTTTTATGGCAAAAGAAATACATCAAGTTTCCAGGCTCAGCGCCAAGACCACCGACTCCGAGGAATCCAAGTCCACCCTTCCCCGGTGAACGTCATCCACCTACGCCGCCCCCGAGTCCACATCGGGCGACGCGTCAGCCGACGCCGCCCCCTAGTGCACCTCCTGCGCGTCAGCCAACGCCATCCCCCAGTGCACCTCCCGCGCGTCAGCCAACATCGTCCCCCAGTGCACCTCCAGCGCGTCAGGCGAAGCCGCCCCCCAATACTACTTAGACGGGGAAAAAGCGGAGCAGGTCCGCTACAGTTAGTACTACTGATAAGGTAGTACATAAGACCATGAAGATACCGGAGCCATCGCTAAAGCCTCTTTCCAAGAGAGCTTATGACCGGACTCCTGAGGAAACCAACGCGATAGTACGCGCCGAAGTGAAGGCCTTTTTGGCACCGAAAGTGCCTGAGCCCAAGCCGACATACACGGAGAAACAGAAGGCGTATGCTATCGATTTTGTTACTACAGATGCCCAATATAAGAGAAATCTGCCATCAGACTATAAACGCGAAATTGAAAGGCAAAGTGACTTGGCCAAGGCAAATAGAAGCGGGAAACAAATTCCCCAGCTTGGAGAACAGAAGAATCAATCGGTCCCCCCGCTCATAGTCGGCCCCTCCGATATCGATACGTCCTTCAGAGCCGATTTGGAAGAGGACCGATTGTTATTGGACCCCAGAGTAGTAGGAGCTGCACAACTATTGGGTATAACTGTAAGGGATGCAAAAGAGACAGCGGACAGCTTGAATGTGCCTCTTCTAGTTATGTTAGGCCTTGAAGAAGCGCCAGTGGGACAGGTAGTAGAGCAATATGTACTGGGGGGGCCTCTGATCAAGCCTGAGGAGGAACGCGGTCTATCAACACATATGTGAAATCTGCTCGACTGGTACAAAGTGCATATACAAAAAAGGACTTCAAACGTTTTATCCTCTTGGACGTTAGAGAGGAGCATTACTTCAAAAGATACTTGTTACATATTCCATTGGACGAATTATTTCACATATTCAATCAGCGCGTTCTCGACAAGTCTACCATCAGTTGCTATTGTCTGTAAGTGATTTATATTCAAGTATCTAGCTAAGCTCGTTCATTGCCTATATATCTTAATTAACTATATGATTTTTGTATGCTATTATGCAGATTTAAGATGTTTGAATGCAAAAATAAGGGAATCCATGACGTTGGGTTCATTGACCCATATATCATTAATGAAAGGATGTTAAAAGATCACCCCAGAGACGTGGAGAAGGACCTCTTCAGATTTTTTGCCAAGCAAAGTCTTAAAAGAGAACTTCTATTTCTTTACAACTTCAAGTGAGTGTTTCTATCTTCTAGACATTCTTTTTTGCTTACTCGATGTTAAGTGTAATTGATGAGTTATGCATGCGTGTCTACAGTTACCACTGAATTCTGCTAAAGATTCAATTTGACACATCAACTGTTCATATCTTGGACTCATTGGATAAGCCCGACGTCCTGTTTAGCGACATGAAAGAAATGCTGCAAAAGTAATTTCAATCATTACCCGACTATATCAGCTCCTTTCATTAATTTCCTGATATCAAGTATTTAATAACTTATTTGTTCATTTTCTTTGCCCTGTAGCGTTTGGACACGTTTCAGAAGGTCGGTAGTAGGTGAATTCAAAGAACAGCTAACTTTTAAAAAGATAAAGGGTTTGCAGCAACCACCGGGGACCAATCTCTGTGGATTCTACATCTGCGAGTTCATCCGGTGGTACACCAGTGAGCGAAGAGCACGTTCCACAGACTTTGATGTACGTAAATAATATTCACAGTTTTCTTTTATTATAATCAATTGTGTTGAGTTTCATCCAACTTATATATATCCATATCGATCTTCTTAAAGTTGTATGTGATGCGGGAGAAGCTCCTACCAACCCAGCGCCTAAAAGCAATTCAAGAGGAGCTGGCAGGATTCATGATGAGGGAGGTCCTCTGTGAGAAAGGAGAACACTATGTGGAGGACGAAGAACGCTATCTGTAATTTAGTGATCTCCATGTAACTTAGTTTGTTTTGAAACTTGTTTGAAAAATAGTTGTACATACACTTGTTTGAAATTGTAGTATATACAGTCGCAAGACATCGTATAATATTATATATATGCATGCACCAACGTGTAATGTGTATGTACTAGTCGTAGAATATAGGTACGGAAACTCGTTTGAAATTAAAATGAACCCTAATTAAGCATAAACCCTAAACCTATAATCTGAAACAGAAATAAAAATAAAAACAAAAACAAAACACTTTAGTCCTGGTTCTCATTACGAACCGGGACTAAAGGTCCCTGAGACGGCGCTCCCAGCCGTGCCCACGTGGATGGCCATTAGTCCCGGTTCATTTGCAACCGGGACTAAAGGGTGAGGGCCTTTAATCGCGCTTTGCTAGTCCCGGTTGGGCAACCGGGACTAAAGGCCGTTACAGACCGGGATTAATGGCCCTTTTTCCACCAGTGGTGATGTGGGGTGGCCTTCGGACACCTCCGCCTCAAGACCGCCAAGTTCCCCACAAGGGACAATGACAAGAGCTCGAGCTAAAGCCCTCCATGATAAGGTGAATTTGCTCCTAAACACTCTTGATCTTGAGCATACGGTGAATGGTTCGCTACCTCATGGCAACATCATTTGTGCAGTCCGTTACGAACCATATGGAGAGACGACCAAGGACGAGGAACACGAAGAGGAAGCATGGAAACGCCGGAAGAAGAAGTCGGAGCAAGTGACGGACCGGCTAAAGCCGTCCCTGACACCGGCTTTAGCCGGCCCCAACACCGGCTATAGCCGGCCACCGGCTTTAGCCGGCCCCAACACCGGCTATAGCCGGCCAGACCGGCTAAAGCCGGACTTAACACCGGCTAAAGCCGGCCTGGCCGAGTCAACGCACCTTTGGCCTGGAAGCCACCCTTGTAATCTTCCCTAAATTACCAAGTTGCCCCCAGGACGCGGCTGCCTATTTATATGGCTCTCTCTTCCCCTTTCTAGCTTAGACAAGAATTAAGATAAAAATGGCTTCATGCCCTTTCCCTTAGGGAACTTGATACTAGATCTCAAATCTAGAGTAAACCATCATCCCTCTTTGTTTGGGGTCTCTTCTATTTGGGGAATTCTACCTTGTAGTGGATATCTTGCATACTTTTGTGTGTAATTCTATCCATTGATTTGGTCTCTTCCCCAAGTGGAATTCTACTCCTAGCAAATCAATCTCTCACAAGGAATTCTACTCTTGGAGTCTCTTCCTTGTGATTCTATTGAGTTGGTGAATCAGGCCAACGAGGACAACCGGTGTGTATCTTGTGTGTGTGTGTGTGTTTGCCTTCGATTTGTTCATCGTGTTCTTCGTGTTCTTTGTGTTCATCCTCGTTTCCCGCCATAAATCTCGTGAATCCGTGAAGATCGGGCCACCCCAAGAGGTCACCCCTCATCATATGGTATCAGCAGCTTTTGGTTGCCACGGATTTACTCTCGTTTGTGATTTCCACCATAAATTTCGAAAATCCAAAAAATAGCCCCAAATTTGCCTCGAATTTTGATCTCAAGATTTGTTGAGTTTTTTTGTGGTTTTGATCCAAGGATTTCGTGTCTCAAGTGCTGATCTACCTTCCTTTGCGTTCCCTTAGCCTAATTCTTCCTAATTTTTCCGGATTTGAGGATTTTTGTGCCCAATTTCCGCCACCAAAGACGAACTGCTCGTGCGAAATTGTTCGATCTGGCTAAAGCCGGCCTGGACCCCGGCTAAAGCCGGCCTACGCAGCAAATAGCCGGCCTGTCCAGTTTTCTCGAAAAAGACCGAACCGGCTAAAGCCGGCCTGGACCCCAGCAATAGCCGGCCTACACACCGGCTAAAGCCGGTCTAGACTGGCACTCGCAGATTTCCTTCTTGTTTGCAAACCTCTTTTCTTTTGGTGATCTTACCCTTTGAGAGTGGCTTTCCTAGAGTTGCGAAGCATCGTCCACTTGACCCCGAATTGTGAGAGTGTGTGTTTATATCTAGCACTACCAAGTTTTGAAGTGGACCAAGAGAAAGAGAAAAGAGATACTCCCAATCAAATAAGAACACAAAGAGAGAAAGAAAGAGAAGTAACACATAGTGTGTGTGTGTGTGCCATCCATAGTCCACAAATACAAAAGAGTCCACAAGCTTGTAACCAAAATAGAGAGTGAGAAGAGAGGCAAGTGTGCGAATCTTGTTGCTTCTCCTTTTTGCAACCAAGCCACGGTCTCTCGAGTGTTAGTGCGACATTGAGCGTAGTCGTCGTCAGGACCATTTTTGTTGTGCTCGTTTTTGTCCGTCGCACTAACCCCATCCATCTCCACGTGTGTGTTCTTTTTAATCGCCCTTTTGACATTTGAAATTTTTGCATCACCTCCACATTCGACAATACACTTCTCTTTTGATAATTTTCGTTTGGCATTGCCACTTTTCCTTCCTATCCACTAGATAGCCCCTTTGCGTGTGTTCTAACTTGTGCACAACGGTTGTCCTTGGGTGTTTTCATCAATTCAATAGTTTTTACGGGACGTGTTTTCAAGTGTGTTTTCCTCTAACCCACTTACCTTTCAACCAATTTCTCTTTCTATTGTGACCATGCCTAGGAAAGACACCTCGGAACAAGGTGAGGAGTCTTTGGCCGAGCGCCTCGACGCCCTCCAAGCTACCAATGCATCCAAGTTCGGTGACATCAATGACACACTCCAACGCCTTAAAGACCACATCCTCGCCAATGACAAACATCTATTCGCCGCCAACACACATCAACAAGCCACTGACAAGAACATCGCCGACCTCAAACTCGAAGTGACTACACGGTTCGATGAGATAGCTCAACTTCTACAACATCAACGTCACCGCTCAAGGTCGCGTTCGTCAAGATCATCTTCTTCTCGCTCTACACATGTGGATGGCCATGCGCGTCCCCAACAACCTCGGCCTCAACCTCACAAGCATGGTGCTCATGATCCACATCGCCATGACGGCGACCAACAAGATACTCATGAACATCTTCATCAAGCTACACAACATGATGCACCACGGGTGGTGAATCAAGAACGTCACCAAGCGGACCACCAACACCAAGGACAAGCACAACAAGGAGTCCCACCCATGGTCAATCAAGCGCGTCACCAAGTGGACCATCCTCCTCAAGGTCAAGCTCAACATGACGTCCCACCTATCATCAATCAAGAACGACAATTTCTCCATGTGGACCACCCACAATTTCAACACGCCACCGGGCACGTCGGCCGACAACCACACCAAGATGGACGACGCCATCGCCCACATGACCATGATGGTCATCGTCCCATTCTCCATGATCATGATGGACGCCGACGCCATGACCACCACCGTCGCCATGAGTTTCATCATCAACATGATCACCACGGGGCGTTAAGTGAAGATAGTGTGCAACCTCGCCGACACCGTCCACATCATGATGAGGAACCGCGAGGCCACCCACACCATCGACACGGTGACCAAGACCTACACGCTAATGCAAGACCTCCGCGTCGACCATTTGATGAGGATGCAAGACCGCCCCACCAACAACATGATGATGATGCAAGACCTCCTCGCCGCCCACATGATGCGGACGACAAGTTTGGCAAACTCAAGTTCACAATACCCAAGTTCACGGGTGATGACGACGCCGACGCCTACCTCTCATGGGTCATCAAGGTTGACAAGATCTTCCGCATGCACAATTACTCCGAAGAGAAGAAAGTTGCCATGGCCTCACTTGAGTTTGAAGGCTATGCCAATATTTGGTGGGAGCAAGTGACGGCTGGACGTGAAGAAAACCTACGAGAACCAATTGCAACTTGGGAAGAAATGAAGCTTGAGATGCACACCCGCTTCGTACCAGACCATTACACCCGTGACCTCTTCACCAAGCTTCAAAAGCTAACACAAGGCAACAAGACCGTGGAAGAATACTTCAAGGAAATGGAATTGACTATGATGCGCCTCAAGTTGGAGGAGAAAGAAGAACAAACAATGGCACGTTTCTTCGATGGATTGAAATTTCCCATCAAGCGCATTGTGGAGTTCCTACCTTACTCTTCCTTGTGGGACCTTGTACACAAAGCTACTCGAGCCGAGCGCCAACTCCAAGAAGAAGCCAAGTATGAGCGCACCAAAGGTTTCTTCGCCTCCCGCAATTCTTCGGCAAGCACTCCACCAACAATCAAGCCATCATTTGCATCTTTGTCCAAGCCTTTCTCCAAACCAACAACTCAAGTTCGCACACCTTCTACAACAACCTCCTCCAAAGCATCACCGGCACCTCCCAAAGTAACTTGTTTCAAGTGTGGCGTTCAAGGACACAAGTCATTTGAGTGCAAGAACACTAGGGTGATGATCACGAAAGACAATGGAACCATTGACTAGTATGATGAAGATGAGTATGAAGCCTTTGTCCAAGCGGCCATTGCCATGGAAGCGGATGACATGGGTGATGAAGAGGAACATGTGCTATGCACTCATGACACTAGCCCATCACTTGTCGTCACAAAGGTGTTGACCACTCAATCCCAAGACTTAGAAGACCAACGATGCAACATCTTCCAAACAAAAGCCGGCATTCATGGAAAGTCAATCAAGGTGATCATTGATGGAGGAAGTTGCCACAACCTTGCAAGCACCGAGTTATGTTCCAAGCTCAATCTCCAACTCCGCAAGCATGCTCACCCATACCATGTGCAATGGTTAAGCGACAACGGCAATGTCAAGATTGAACACACCGTATCCGTTACATTCAAGATTGGAGCTTATGAAGACACGGTGGAGTGTGATGTTGTTCCCATGACGGTGTGTCACGTACTTCTTGGCCGCCCTTGGCAATTTGACAAGAAGGCTATACACAATGGATATACAAATGCTTACACCTTCAAGGAAGACGACAAGACCTTCACGCTTCGCCCGATGACTCCTAGCCAAATCATGGCGGACAATGCAAAGGCTTTAGCGAGGGTCCAACAAGTTGCCATTCCAAGTGAGTTGAGTGATGAGCGCCTTAGCCACAACAAAGAAAGTGAGCGCCACAAGCCATACATGAGCGATAGAAACACCCACGCCTTGATTGCCACCAAAAGTGAGATGAGGGATTTACACCACAACCCATCCACCTTGCACTTTGTGCTCATTTGCAAGGGCACCATTCTAACTACTAATGATCATTCCACTATTCCTTCTCCTTTGTTGTCTCTTTTGAAGGAATTTCAAGATGTTTTCCTGGACGAACTTCCTCATGGACTACCACCTCTACGCGGCATCGAACATCAGATCGACCTCATTCCGGGCGCCCCCCCTTCCAAACCGCGCCGCGTACCGCACAAATCCGGAAGAGACAAAGAAGATCGAACGTCAAATTCATGACCTTCTACAAAAAGGGTATGTTCGTGAAAGCCTATCTCCTTGTACCGTCCCGGTAATTCTTGTCCCCAAGAGCGATGACACACTTCGAATGTGTATGGATTGTCGTCCCATCAATGCCATTACCGTTCGTTATCGCCATCCTATTCCTCTCTTAGACGACATGCTTGATGAGCTTGCGGGTTCCACTATATTTTCTAAAATAGATCTTCATAGTGGATACCATCAAATACGCATGGCCATAGGCGATGAATGGAAGACGGCATTCAAGACCAAACTTGGTCTCTATGAATGGCTTGTCATGCCTTTTGGTTTGTCTAATGCTCCGTCGACTTTTATGCGTCTTATGAACCACGTTTTGCGATCTTTCATTGGCAAATTTGTTGTGGTTTATTTTGACGACATCCTCATTTATAGCAAGTCATTTTCGAACCATGTTTCCCATGTTGAGCAAGTTTTGCACATTCTTCGCAAAGAAAAGCTTTATGCAAACCTTCCAAAGTGTAACTTTGCTCAAAACAAGTTGGTTTTTCTTGGATTCGTTATCTCTCACAATGGCATTGAAGTAGACACTTCCAAAATTGAGGCCATACGGAATTGGCCAACACCAACAACGGTTGGCCAAGTGAGAAGTTTTCATGGCCTAGCCGGATTTTACCGTCGCTTTGTTAAAGATTTTAGCACCATTGCTTGCCCTCTAAACGAGCTTACAAAGAAAAATGTACCTTTCGTTTGGGGCAAAGCTCAACAATATGCTTTCGATGAACTAAAGAAACGCCTTACGGAGGCACCATTGCTTGTTTTACCCGATTTCCAACAAACATTTGAAATTGAATGTGATGCTAGTGGAATTGGAATAGGTGGTGTTCTCATGCAAAATGGACGCCCCGTTGCTTATCATAGTGAAAAGTTGGATGGTGCACGCCTCAACTATTCAATTTATGACAAAGAACTCTTTGCTCTTGTTCGTGTTTTGGAAGTTTGGCAACATTATCTTTGGCCAAAAGAATTTGTCATCCATTCGGACCGCGAATCCTTGAAGTTTTTGAAAAGCCAAGCAAATTTGAACAAGCGTCATGCCAAGTGGGTTGAGTTCATTGAATCTTTCCCTTATGTCATCAAGTACAAAAAGGGCAAAGAAAACGTGGTCGCGGATGCTTTATCTCGCAAAAATACCAACCTTCTCACTCGCATTGACACACATATTTTGGGTTTGGATGAGCTACCGCATTTGTATCCTTCCGATTCTTTCTTTGGAACCATATTTGAACAATGCTCGACCTCCCGAAGGGTAGATGATTTCTATTTGCATGACGGTTTCCTTTTTAAGGCTAACAAGTTATGCATTCC
This sequence comes from Dactylis glomerata, assembly GCA_007115705.1. Lineage (NCBI taxonomy): Eukaryota > Viridiplantae > Streptophyta > Magnoliopsida > Poales > Poaceae > Dactylis > Dactylis glomerata. The sequence continues at coordinate 1,837,908 of QXEO01000964.1, read as the reverse complement.
CGAGTCCTCTCTTCGTATGTTGTTATTGCAAGAGGCACATGGTGGAGGACTAATGGGACATTTCGGACGTGAGAAGACTTATGCAATGCTTTCAACACACTACTTTTGGCCAAGAATGTACCGAGACGTCGAGAGGCATGTCCAACGATGCGCTACATGCATACAAGCTAAGTCCAAAACTAATTCCTTTGGTCTCTACATGCCTTTACCTATTCCACATGCACCTTGGTCGGACATTAGCATGGATTTTGTTTTGGGTTTGCCTCGTACACGCAATGGACATGATTCAATATTTGTGGTAGTTAACCGTTTTTCCAAAATGGCACATTTCATCCCTTGTCACAAGACCGACGATGCTTCACATATTGCTAATTTGTTTTTCAGGGATATCATTCGACTTCATGGGTTTCCAACAAGCATCGTCTCGGATCGCGACATCAAGTTCATGAGCTACTTATGGAAGACCCTAATGGCCAAGCTAGGGATCAAGCTCCTCTTTTCTTCATCATCACATCCACAAACGGATGGGAAAACCGAAGTGGTGAACCAGAGTCTTGGGAACCTACTCCGTGTGTTGATCAAGAAGAACCCCAAGTCATGGGAGGAATGCATTCCTCATGCGGAGTTCGCCTACAACCGCGCCGAACATAGAATCACCAAGCGAAGCCCCTTTGAGATCGTCTATGGGTTCAACCCACCAACGGCACTCGACCTTCTTCCACTCCCGCTTCACGAGCGCGTCAACATGGACATCACCAAGCACGCCGACATCATGAAGAACTTGCACGAGAGCACAAGGAAGACAATTGAAGACCATGTCAATCGCCATACCGCCATGATCAACAAGAACAAGACTCCACGCATCTTCGAGGAGGGCGACCTTGTTTGGATTCATTTGAGCAAGGATTGGTTTCCACATGAACGCAATTCAAAACTCAAGCCACGAAGTGATGGCCCCTTCAAGGTTTTCAAGCGCATCAACGACAACGCTTACGTCATCAACATTCCAACTTCCAAGTACCTCGTGAGCAACACCTTCAACATCAAGGACCTATCCCCCTTTCATGGTGAGATGGTCGATGAAGAGTCGAGGTCGACTCTTTCCCAAGGGGGGGGAGATGATGTGGGGTGGCCTTCGGACACCTCCGCCTCAAGACCGCCAAGTTCCCCACAAGGGACAATGACAAGAGCTCGAGCTAAAGCCCTCCATGATAAGGTGAATTTGCTCCTAAACACTCTTGATCTTGAGCATACGGTGAATGGTTCGCTACCTCATGGCAACATCATTTGTGCAGTCCGTTACGAACCATATGGAGAGACGACCAAGGACGAGGAACACGAAGAGGAAGCATGGAAACGCCGAAAGAAGAAGTCGGAGCAAGCGACGGACCGGCTAAAGCCGGCCCTGACACCGGCTATAGCCGGCCACCGGCTTTAGCCGGCCCCAACACCGGCTATAGCCGGCCAGACCGGCTAAAGCCGGACTTAAACACCGGCTAAAGTCGGCCTGGCCGAGTCAACGCGCCTTTGGCCTGGAAGCCACCCTTGTAATCTTCCCTAAATTACCAAGTTGCCCCCAGGACGTGGCTGCCTATTTATATGGCTCTCTCTTCCCCTTTCTAGCTTAGACAAGAATTAAGATAAAACATGGCTTCATGCCCTTTCCCTTAGGGAACTTGCTACTAGATCTCAAATCTAGAGTAAACCATCATCCCTCTTTGTTTGGGGTCTCTTCTATTTGGGGAATTCTACCTTGTAGTGGATCTCTTGCATACTTTTGTGTGTAATTCTATCCATTGATTTGGTCTCTTCCCCAAGTGGAATTATACTCCTAGCAAATCAATCTCTCACAAGGAATTCTACTCTTGGAGTCTCTTCCTTGTGATTCTATTGAGTTGGTGAATCGGGCCAACGAGGACAACCGGTGTGTATCTTGTGTGTGTGTGTATTTGCCTTCGATTTGTTCATCGTGTTCTTCGTGTTCATCCTCGTTTCCCGCCATAAATCTCGTGAATCCGTGAAGATCGGGCCACCCCAAGAGGTCACCCCTCATCAAGTGGTGTCCAACCAAGATATCGGAAGAAGTATTCACAGCCAAGTTAAACTTGCAAGTCTTGACATAGAGTCGAATTGCCTTTCACCACTTCCATACGTGTAGGGATGAAAACGGAGCGGAAACGGACGGAACTAAGTGGTGCCATATTTGTTTTCATATTTTTATGCGAAAGCAGAAACGAATACAGAAACACCGGAAACAAATATGAAAACGGATACTTTCAAAAGCAGAAATGGAACGAATACGGTACGAACACGGACGAAAAACGGATAATTATCGGAACCAAAAGACCACCTGAATCATGCAGCAAAACTCTAGCAAGTTAAGTAAAACGAAAAACTGTTCCTCAAACCTGTCAAGATTACTCAGTGTAATTGGGGAGTAGGGGTGGGTTGCTTTGATAGTTCAATATGACAAGGTCACATATTAGACCTACTAGATTGGCCATGCAAAACAACCATAAAACGGAAATTCCGTATTAGTCGAAAACGGAAACTTCTGTTTCCGCATCTATTCCGCCGGAAAACGCTGTTCCGTTTCCGTTTCCACTTCCGCTAAAAAATTTTCGTTTCCATTTCCATTCCGCAGATTTCCGTTTTTGTTTTCATATTTTCATTCTGTTTCTGTTTTTCTACGAAAAATTCAGAAAGTTTCCGCTCCACTTTCATCCTACATACGTGTACGCAGTCCATAAGCAGCAACACGCGAGGTAATAATGCCCCCCACAAGAGATATCTGCTGATTCAGTCTTCGCTTCAAAAGGCCAAACACAAAACAGGAGCCATGCATGGACACATGCGAATGATCAGCCGCAAAAGGATATTCATCATACCGACTTGAAATTCCGAGTTTAATCAGTAAGGGGAATGCTGAGTGTGGTTAATTTGTTGAGCTGACAAGAAGAATAGACAGCTTAGATTAGCTACGACCATGAAACCAGTCTTATGAACTTTCATACCAGTGGGCACGCGTCATACTTGGCAAACACTTCTCCGTTAGAAATGGACATTCTTGACAAATTCATCAAATTTCACCCACCCGTCCTCTCCTTTTGTTTGGACCGCCCTTTTCCCCCTTTGCCTGTGTTCAATCAGATGCTATTCACATCTACCATCTCTGTGTGCCAAGTCAAAACCTAACGCGAGGTACTCAATGGAAAAAGGAACAAGCGACAAATATTCAGTGCGGATTGAGGTGTACGTTCTTCGCAAGGCAGTTTGAGCATGCCCGCGAACCCCCAAATTTGAACGTGCCGTCCAAGCAAATGATTGAGCACAGAGGATCTAAAACGCTGCCATTGTTTAACAAGGAAACCAAAGGTAAAGAAAGATCAAGGTGCGGTCCACTCATGGGTCTACCCCGATATGGGAGGCAGAGAAAGATCCACATGCGTTGCACCCTATGACCCTAACCACATGGGACAAGATGCAACGGCCAGCTAACTTCGTACTAAGTGCTCCTCGTTTCAAATAAATTTTCCTTCTTAACAATTTAGACAACATTGCCTCATTTTATCTACTATATACTAAAAGCACAATACGGGGTTTGTCTAATAGAGACACCACGTTAAGCCACATCATCTAAACTATTTGAACAGTTAGATCTAAAATTAGTGGCTATGATTTAATAAAAGATTATTAATTGCGTAACTATTTTATGTCCAGTTGACACGTTTTATATGTTGATAACGTTTTAATATGTGTCCATAGTTTTTTTTGACATGGACTCCCGTAACTCATTATAGGCACGTGCAAACACATATTTTACATAACACATGTCCGGTAGTAGTACGAATAGACAAGCCCATTTACAAAATATGTACGATATCTGAAGAAGTCTCATCGGAATAAGCCAACCTGTTTAAAAAATAAATGTACACAGCTGTCAAAAGAAACGTGCACTAGCTAGCTATCTTAATAGGAATAACAAGGCGCATCAGAAACAATGTAGATAGCTAATTACTCCCTCCGCTTTATAATTTTAAATATATCTATAGTTAAATTAGAAAAATTTAAACTACAATCACATTAAAAAATATTAAAAAGATACTAGAGGAATTTATCGTAATAGCTCAAAAATATATCTAGAGTCCATATCTATTACATCTACTTCTAATCTAATCTAATATATACTAAAAGTACAATACGGAGGATTAAAATAGAGACACCATATTAATCCACATCATTAGAATTATATTAACTGTTAGATCTATAACTTACGGCTAAGATTTAACGAGCGATTGTGTAACGTAATTATCAATGGATACGTTTTAAACGTGACATATCGTTTGGTCTATATTATGGCGTTTTTATTGGGCATGATCGCTGGACCAGAGGTTGAGCGCCTCAAGACGTGGGCCAGTTTACAAAGTTCCTAGGAGAAGTTCAAAACCAATAAAGAACAATAATATTGTAGGAGTTAGGGATAGAATAACTGAGGACGTGTGTCAGGTTGCCTTACTTTTTTTAAGCGGGCCCTTACAATAATAATAACATGGCACATCTCATGTCTGAAATAGAAAATTACCGCAATTTTCCTTGCCACAAGCACGCAGTGCTTTGATAATTTTTGCGATGCGCAAAAAAAAAACACTAGATAGCCGGAAAAAAGAAAAACCCTAACTGCAACGTGATGGAAATTATTGGAGCTGCTTTGATAGTTCAGTTTATGAATAATTATAAAGTGTTAGATCAGTACATACTTTCTCTTTGTTTGAAATTACATTTTACTACCTTGGATTGAGTCCACATAAATATTAATTAAGTCACGACATTAGTTGCACTACGTATATTGTTTCTATGATTGAGTACAGATAAATAACAAATTTATCGAGTGCCATCATACCAACACTCTCACAAAATGCCTGCAGAAGTTCGGAGTAAGAATCATGGAATTTAATATTAATAATGTCACAATATTTGTCACATTGTCAATGGGAACGTCCCTAATAGTAAAAATTGCCATAATAATGATATACATGTGACTGAGCCAACATATACTTTAGTGGCAATGAGAATATCCCTCCGCTAAAGGAAAATTCAGGCCCAATAAAACACCAATTGTTAAACCTTTAGTAAATATATTATTGATATAAACGTCTCTCACAATATACAATACTTCGACTTAACGATACAAATGACTAAGTCACCACAGATATAATGTATTTGTATCCACACAGTGTGGCAATACTATTTTCAATTAGCTGACCTAAAAAATGTACACTTAATTGTTATGAATTGTTTAGAGGATATTGCTAGGTTTACATGGTACGTATTTGGACTATTTTATGTGTATTCCATAAATTTAACAAAATCAACATAAGAGCATATATCTCATTCAATTCCGTAGGATTTGTTCAAAAAAAAAATCCATAGTAAACTAACGATTGATTAAGAATAATTTTCATAACATAGAAAATACACATGACCAGACGTATAGAACCAAAGAATGAAGATCGAGATTAGTTAAGAGTCTGAAAAACTTAAAGTCGTACCTCTCTGAATAAACATGTTAATGAATATGCCGATGATAAAATAGTTTATCTTTAGTCATATATTCATAAAAAATAACCAAAGTTTCACCACGTTCATGTTTCTAAAATGTTGCACATTTTAACATAGAGTGAGTAAATGAGAGAAAGACACATGAAAAAAGATAATTCTCACTATTTAGTGTGGCCTACGTACCAATTAAGGAGGATAAATGTTTTATAACAATTCATCGATTTTTAATTAAAGATAACTAACATTGCGTACTAACTAAACATCATGTAAGAACTATATTTTAGTTTATACATAAAGTATCAGTTACATGGATGTTGAAACATATGGCATAACAATCATTTTCCCACAAATTTCAAACTGTCAATGTTGTTACTCGCTTATATGATATCGCATGCCAAAACATTAATGATAGTTGTAGAATAATTTTTAAAATCGTCACATAATGGGGAAACCTGTTTATCAAGGAAACCATATTTTTATTGATTAAACACTTTCAGTCAACTAGAAATGATGTCTTCGCATTTGCGAGGGCCACTATGCTAGTTTTATTTTAAAAATAGATTGGTTCATTAGCAGCAGGAACTGGCCTAAACAGTCAGTCACATATGTCAAACTCGAGAGACAACTTTAACTTTAACGATAAACTTACCAAGAGAAATATATTGGTCTTGCGTAGATTGAGGTCTTCATAACCACCCAATGCCCGCTGTCGTTGCCGAAGGGACACATCATCCTAGCTTACACTTCACAGTGACACAACGACGCACGAAAGAACCCATTGAACACGTCGGAGAACGACTATCGAAGCTCTGACCGTGATCCAAACTCTGCTCTAGCATCATCGGTGCCAAACATCCTGCGGGGCCCCTGAGCGAGGCATCTTAGCAACGACGTGGACAAGCCGCCGTCCACCAGTCCCCAAGCTAAAGACGACCCCGAGACGATGCCTCCAGAAAGGAGAAAGACGCAACAACGCCTCTATCGTCCGATCCCAAAGATCTAAATGTTACTTTTTTTGTAAAGGTCTTAATTTTTTCTGTCAGAGGTCTACTTTGAAATGTTAGCTACTATACATTCTTCGAAATGCGCGCAGCAAGTATTTCATCGCTACTTTGAAATGTTAGCGATACCTGTGGATCTTCCGTCCGTGACTTACCTGACCTGAAAATTTGAATCTCTGAAGTGGGATCCTTTGGATGTCGACTGAACGAATATTACGCCGGCCAGCCCCACTGCTTGGGCCCACAAGCAGATCATCAGGTGGACCATCGTAAACGTATATATATGGTGCCACCCCTACGGGCTCTCACGTAAATCAGAATTTACCGACCGTCAGATCGTGCTACCAGCGAATCTCGGCCGTTCATTTCTTTTTCACTGCGCCCGTATAAAAAGAGCCTCCCGACGGTGAAAACCCTAGCCCCAATCGCCGCGCGGCTCCCTTCCTCCTCCTTCCTGCTCGCGCCGCCGCCTGCCCCCCTCCCCAGCGCCGCGCGCCCGCCCAGCGCCGCTTGCCCGCCGCCACCCCACCCTCCCACGTGAGCTCCGTTCGCTCGCCCGCCCCAGCGTCGGCGCCACCCGTCGCGTCGCGCGAGCGACTCCACCCACCGGTCCTCCGGCTGCCGCGCCGCACAAGCTCCTCCACCGACGAGCGACGCGGGCCTAGAGCCAATCGCGTCTTGCCCCAATCCCGCAGCCGCCGCCGCTCTGCATCCCGCGTTCGTCCTCTCCCAAGCCTCAACCGCCTTTGCTCGCTTTCCCCTCGCCGCCGTTCTCCCCCGTGACGCAGGCGCTGGTGAGGGCCTCCTCCATCTTCCTCTTTGTTGTGCGTGGCGGTCGGCCGGGTTCCTCCTCCTCCTCCACCCTCCAGTGCGCGCGGCCCTGCCCGTCCAGCGTCCCGCCGCGGATCGCCAGGCTGTCGGCGTAGTGGAACATGATCCAGGACGTGGCGTCCACGGCCGACGGCGCGAAGACAGTGCCGTCGATGGCGACCACGACGCCGGCGGCACTCCGGCAGGGCCCCTTGAAGTAGGCCTGGCTGAGCAGGAACCTGCCCGCCGGCACGTGCATCACGGGCCGGGACCCGGGACGCCCCGCGTGGCCGCACGCCGCCGCTCACGCGGCCTAGAACGCCCCCGCCGAGTCCGTCCGGCCGCCGGGCCTCGCACCGTAGTCCACCACGTTGTACTCCTGCGCCGCCACCGTCGACGCCGGCACCGCCGCCAGCACGACCAGGGAGAGCGCTAGGGCGCCCATTCTCCGCGCGTGTTGTATGGCGGAGTGATTGGACGGATTGGCGGATGCTGTATCGGCGCCGCGACGGCATGGTGCGAGAACAGTGCAGATCGAGTGAGGTTGGAGAAGAAAGTTCCTGCAGGTCCATCCAACTGAAGAAGCATGACGCCACCACAAATCGACCAGAACATCAAGCTCAGGTGAGATGCTGCTAATTCTTACTTCAACCATATTTGTCTCCCGTCCAAAGCTTATATTTAGTTATGCCCCTACTTCTATACAGGCCACCGCTCAATAATTTCTTTCTGAAATATGGCTCTGCTCCAATAGAGCTGCTTGCCATTCGTAACATTGAGACTCTGGTATAAATCTTCCTAGGAATCGCGGAAGCTTGGTCTTTTCATTAAGAAAAATAGAAATCTTAAGGTTGTACAACCCAGCACATGGGCAAGAATTGGTAGTCAAATGGAGAATGGCTACCCTCCATTTAGCACTAGAAGCTGTTGCTGCAAAGGTGTGTTATTTGTTTTTGACAGTTCCATTTCAGCCTTATTTTCAGCTCACTTGTTCTTCCCAGTTTTTTTATTGCTTTCTTAACAGTACATGGATATGCCATATATTTGTTTCTGTTAGTTAGTTAGTCACCAATACATAGTTATATAGTTTGTTGTAATCAATCATGTGAAACTGAAATCTAATGCCGATTTTTTGCTTGGATGTAGTTTGCAATTATGGAAGTCCTCCGAATTCATGCTTTTGAGTTATGAGCTGCTGGTTTTCTACTATCCGAAAAGGAAAACAGATGACAGAACTTCAATATAATTCCATTTCACTGAAATAAGTTCCCAGGTTGATCTCCATACGAATACTGTTCAAGAGTTGGTTGATCTGAATATCCAGAAAAATGTGCGTGCTTATGATGCTGCGCTTTGTTTAGTATATCAGTTTGCTACTGACAATGCTTACTTGGTTATTTATTTGAACCTATAATCATGTTAGTTTTACCTTTTTAAATATTCATTGAGGTGAATGTCAATCAGATTCTAGGCTTATATAGCAGGATATCAATTTCGTGTTCTTCTTTCCACTTCTCAGTATGGGGCTTCTGTGAGACCACCCCAATTTTTTGGCAGGGCTACCTCTCCCTGAAGTGGAAGGCTAATATCAGGGTATCCAACTCTGAAATACATAACTTTGAAAAGGTTAGATTTCCCCTTTGCCTGGCTGCCAATTTATTTATTTATTGAAATGGTAAAACAAACCTTTTCTTTTGCGACTAGCTGAATCCTTAATTACTGAAAGTTAGTTTTCCGATGAGACTATCATCGAAGTTTTGTCTAAATATCTTAGGGAAAGGAGAAACACAAGGATAGTCAGGATTTATGTGTTATTGTTTTCTTTATTCAGATTACCGAAATGGTGTATAGAAGGCAGGGGAGTTTTGCATATTTGAGACAAACTTGCTAATCTATAACCTGATATCTGAAACATATTGTTGATAGCATGATTAAAATATAATTCAAAATAAATTCTGGTTTTCCATACAGATCCTATATTTTCCATTATTATCTCCATCTCATAGCTGGAATGGTGCCCTTTCTCAGTCTTATGGATAGATTGCTTAATTCAGGAAAATTGGTATCAGAGTTTGTCTAAATTCAGTTTTACCACTTTATGAAATCCAAGCAAAATTGTCTAATGAACAGAGCAGCTTGCGACAAAACTAAACAGGAAGCTATATCAAGTGGTAAAACTTGATTCATTGAGCCTATGCTTTTCTGTGCAAGGTGCCTAACACTCATGAAACGGGGAATGGTGTCGCTGAGGCATCACGAATGATCGTCATGGCCGTCGACTAGCGGTAAGGACACTACCAGCAACAGAGATCCAGGACACAGCCCTGGGTAGCCCGATCGTGACCTACCTGCACGTTGGCCTCCCTTGCCCAGAGAAAGCTCCCAAACCACGGGTGAACTTTTACCTTTCTTTTATTTGTGCATCTATAGGCAAATGATCATCTCCGTTACAAATTTAATATATTTTTACCTCCATTACATTGCAACAGGCCATGAGCAATCTGCTCACTACGCCAATGCCTATGCCACTGGTGAGCTAATTACTCCTTCTGTATGATATTATTTGTATTTTTGTTCTGTGGATTATCACGTGTTGACACCGCTCATATATAGTTAATATCATTTTTTTTCATTTGTAGTCCCATAAGTGCTTTAACCCAATTAATTAACCTACACGAATTTATCTAGATTTTCCCTTGACTAAAGCTTCTGTAGTTAGACACCTATTTGAATGACATCATATCCAATGTGGAAAAAGTGTGTGATTCAAAACAGTGAACCACAAACAGAGAAACATATGGTGACACAGTCTGCTTCGAGGAATTAAACTCCATGACTCTTCAACCAGATTCATTATAAAAATTTGTATGTGTGCCTTTCTGAACAATATAAACCTGCTTGAAACCACAAGTACATAATAAAGTGTTAAGAATTGTTGCCTTGGTCGGAATGGATCCATGTCCCCTTGCTGGGAATGGATCCCTAACATTTTTTATTATTCATTTTGGATTAATGGTTTTACTGGATATGTTGATAAATACTTGGGCTAAGATCATATCAACATTGATTGGACAATGAGATTTGACAAGGTGTTGTACGATGTTGCAGCACAATCCGACGTCTATAGTCTCCTTGCGGTGAATTCATTGAAGACTGTGAGTTCACATATCTGTCCACTCAGGTATTGTCAATCCATCCTATTTTCATATGTAATGTGAAAACTAATTGCAAAGTGGTACCTTTAACATGTACTTTTGTAGTTATTCAATTATGTACCTTCTGTCGTGTACGTCCTAAGATTTCCTTCTGAAGAAAAAATACAAGCGAAAAACTCGAAACCCATGACTAAGATGTGGGCATTTTGTCTAGGCCTGTGCACTGTTTGCTGGATCAGTGCAATTTCTACAAAGCTATGTTCATCCTCTCTCTGGTATCACCAAGGAGTGCATGATTTGATAGGCAAAGGGGCAATTGCGATAATGGCTATTGAGGAGCCTGACTGAAATCAGGACACTTCTAATTCGTGCTGTCAGCCTGGAGGTATATTAAGAATTGTGCAAGCATTCTGGAAACTGAGATTGAGGCATGTTTGGAAGAACTTCAGCTAATGGCTCAATGGAACAATGTTGAAACTGGCTGCCTTGCTCTACCTCGCTTAGAGTTGTCAGCAGGACATACCTTCCGTGGAGAATTCTGAAGGACGTCCCTCTCTTAATTTTGAAATGGGATGGCCATTCAGATCCTATAAATTTGGGGAGCTGACATATATAGCAGATGTACACCAAGATTGTTGATTCTATTGCTTCTTAGTCTAACCTATAGCTTTAGTCACCAGATTAGTCCTGATGCTGATCAAACTTAAGGGAATGGCTACTCAGATTATCAGATCCTATAACTTTTGGGCATGGTTTGGAGTATGTCACCTGCAGTGGTAGATTTGATAAGTTTGTCTTCAGCTCTTAAATTTCTTATATTTTACTCAGTTTTCACTGCATGCTGATTTATCTTCTCATTTGCAGCCTATTGGCCCGTTTTACTGGTGCCGTTGCCCCTGACTATCACGTCACAAGAATGCCCATGAACAACTTATGTGGACATTTCCCTTGCTTCTCCTTTATGGTTTTGCTACTAAATCACAAGTGTATACTGTAATATTTCCCCTGGCTCCTTCATTGTATATAAACATTCGTTCCTTCTTTTGTATCTTATGATTTCATCCTAAAAGCACCTTCTTAATGTATTATCACATTGTTATCCAAGGCTTACTTTCTTTACACAATACCTTCCGCAAGAAATCAACGGGATCGTGCGCCAAGGCGCACCTTTAAATCTAGTTTGTTTTAAGACTTTGCGTGGTAGGGCCCCGATTTCATGGATGGGACACTGGCCCGCCGAGCGCAACAGGTTCCGGCTACCATGCTAACGAGATGCTGTTCTAGTGTTCATCGTATAGTAGACTAGTAGTGAGTTTGTTCCGTTCAGCTGACAATGTGGTGATGTGTCCACTGTGTTGACTGACCAGCTAACTAGAACCCTGTCGTCGAAAACTCTCATACGATTCGGACGTCTCCTCCTGGTCCTGTACTGGGTATTATACTGCCATCCGAACCACCGGTACTGAAGAAGACCTCTAGCTCTAGGTACCTGCATCACATACGAACTCACTGTCACATGCGACAAGCAGCGAACAATGTCTGGCCTCTGACTTAGCCTCTAAGTAAAGATCCCTTTTGAATCTAAAAATCGTCTAGTCGAAAGCACCGTGTGGGCTGCTAGTCCAATATAATCGCTACAAAGACAACTCGTTTTTCTTTCACTGGATACTGCCTATATATTACTCCCTCTGATCGCAAATAACTGTCAGCGACTTAGTACAAACTTTGTACTAAGTTAATATAAAATTGCCGATACTTATTTCCGATCGGAGGAAGTAGCAAATTGGTGTATTCTAATTTATACACTGTCACGCTCTCATGCGGATGGAAGGTCGCGCATAACATCAGCACGGAGGAAAAGACAGTATACATACTGGTAGCGAGTCACTGATTCCACAGACAGGAACACGGCAACCTCCCGATATACGGTCGTACTACTGTACATTTTATTGTGCAGTACTCCAGTCTCTTCAAATCGAACTTGACTGCGCATGTAATCAGCGGAAGCATAGCTTGCGAGAGAAGGAAAATCGGCATGTAGCCCTGTCACTGCAGATCGATCCCGATTTCTGAAGAAAATGAGCGGGTCCTGCTGCTTAAACATGTAGATGTGGGGGCGCACATAGCTGATAGCTCTTTTCTCCTGCTTCGTAAGCATCCTGAAACTGCGTAGCAGCATATGATGGGTAACGGCGTGTCAATATACCATCGTTAGTTTCCCGGCTGCTTTTGCAGCTTACTTTTCATATTGTGTGATGAAAGAAAACAGCGAATTCTTGAACTGCTATCACAGTGCTATTGACAGGGATGTCAATTCTGATGTAAACATTCGTGAACTGCTGAGTTGTACAGTACATGCTCCTAACAGGAGAAAAAGTGGACACCGAATCACAATCAGTTCTCGATCGAAAGTTGCCTATTTTCCAGGGTTGAGGCTGCTGGTACTATGTTCCAGTCACGATGTAAAAGAAATATCCGCAAACAAGTTAAGCCTGCAGTTGATGACATAGAGGAACTATGAACTGATTTCAGGATGGTAAGAGTCGGATTGCCTTTCACCAATTCCATACGTGTACGCAGTCTATATGTGGCAACACGCAAGGTACTAATGCGCCTTAAACCAGATATCTGCTGAAGTGTCCGGAGAGCGAGAACGAGCTGCAGGAAAGCTCGCACGGTAGAAACGCTCCCGATGACCAGGACACGACAGCGGATGCATCTGTAGGGCTCACGCCATGTCTTAACCTGGTGGTCACGCTCGAGGCACCGAAAGCACCTTCCTCTAGCCCAACACTTGAAAGCGAGACTGTGCTCGAGACCTTCCTTCCGATGCAAAGCCGATGGCCCACGGTCATGACGGTCGCCTTGACCCACCTGCACCCAGCCTTCTTCATCTCTTAGAGCAGCAACAACAACAAAGAGACCATCACAAGGCTCAGCTAGCACCTTCTCATCACGGCGCACATCAATGGTGTCGAGGACCGAGCCAGAAACAACATCTTTGGCAGAGGCCAATGGTGTTTGTGGAGCCAAAACCTCATCGTCGTTGTCCTCATCGGAGCTCAAGGAAGCAACCCAAAGTTGACTCGAAGCCTGCAACGGTGCACCATCACGAAGTGGCACCTCGGAGACAGGACCTCCCGAGGAATCTGGCATCAGCGACAGGAACCCGAGCCCCTCAATGATCATAGGAGCGTCATGCAGCTGTCTATCGGGAGGGCGAGAAGCTGTGGGTGAAGCAGCCATGGCTGTCGTAGGGCCAACTCATCTTCACTGTCGCCTTCGTCGGACTGCACATGGACAACATCGGCTGCAACATGCGGCGGAGAGCTCATCGGCAGAGGAGCACGGAGATGAGCAGGGTCAGCGCCACTGCGGACGGGCGAGGGCCCAACCGGCTCTCGTGAAGGCAGAGCTTCACCAGACGAGCAAACAACGGAGCTTGAGGAGGGCATCTGGACCGGAATGGCCGTCGGCGCAGTCCTGGGGAGGGCCGTGCACGAGACGAGGACACCTCCGTTCTCCTTCCGAAACCTGCATGCCGGCGGAGGCCGCGGCGGGTGAGAGATGGTGGGAAGCACTGCAGCCGCGGGCGCAGGGGAGGCCTCCAGCACTTTGATGGGGCGGCCCAGAGCGAGAGGAGCCAGGAGCACCGGATCCCGATCGGCAGCGCGCAGATCGGTCGGAGACTCGGGGACAACCTCCTAAGGCTCGGACGCGGCAGGGCGCGGGGATGGCGACGACGGCGAGCCCAGAGCTTGACCTGCAGGCATGGTGGGTTGTGGGAGCTCGGCGGCCATGGGGACGATAGCGGAAGCTCTGGAGCAGCAACGTCGTGTTGGCGTCGGCAAACCACACCCCTACATACTGTGTGGAGCTCCGAGGGCTGGCCGGATCTTGTCGCGGCGGCTAGAGAGGTTGCCGGGGAGGAGATCAGGCCAGAGGTGCCGCCGGTTCGCCCCTTCACGCCATGGTCGAAGAGTTTGCTTGCTCTCCTTGTCAGAGCCACTCTATGTCCGCTCAACCTCGTCATCCTCCGTCATCTCGGAGTTGGGCTGACATCATGCACCACTCGTCTTTGCCTGCAGCGGTGCCGCAAAGACCCTCTCCTAGGTGCTGCGAGGAGTCCAATATCAACAACAGTTTGGACTCTCTCTTTCAGTCCCAGGTTCCCTTGATGCGCATGGAGCTCCTTCAGCTGGTCGATGTTCACGTCGAGAAGGCGTCTCGCCCCCTTCGTGAAGAGGTGACATCTCTCAAGCTATTGTTGGCGCGTGTTGGCGAGTCAGAGCTGACGGGTGGCCTAGGGCTTGCCCCGTGCAGGCTTCGCTTCCGCTCGACTCGTCTGTGGTTGAGGAAGAACATCTTTACGGCTCTATCTCTCCTCGTGGCAGTCCCTGCTAGTCACCACAGCTTGATGTGGTAGTTGCCTATGAGAGGGAGGGCATGGATGGGATGGATGGGATCTTGGACCCGGTGCTACACATCACACCGGAGTTTCACGAGTTGTGTGAGGCATCTTCTGAGGTGCTTCCGTTGGAGCTGGGCTCTTTTGAGGCCTTAGCAACGTTGCCACCGCAGTCGCCCACCTCTTTGGTGAGTGGGGCAGTCGTGGAGCATAGCTCCAATGCTCTTTTTGCTAAAGAGCTTTGCGGCTTGCTAGCCAGTTTGTAGGCGGTTAGCCCCGGGTATGGCAAGGATATTGACTGCGTCTTAGCGGGGCAGGCTTCGGAGGACTTAATCATGAAGGTGGAGAACTCTCTCAGGAAGGTAACTATCAAGGGCAAAAGAAGGAAGAGGGGCGTAGGACGAAAAGCTTTGGCGGCTGCTTGACTGTTCTACGCTCTGTGGGTCGTCTGCTATGTGGATCTTCTTTCCATCGTGGTGCCCTTTTTGTTGTCTTCCGTGGTTGTAGGTTGCAGGTGCTTGTTGGTTTGAAGGTGGCGTGTTTTTGTTATTGTTGTTCTCTTGTGATTTGTTATAATGGTTTTTGCCCAATTTTCTATTAATTAACTGGATAATCTTTTTTTAATTAATAGATTGGGGCAAAGTTTTTGCCCCATTTTTTTTAAAAATATACTGAATCAATCTTTGCTTCAAAAGGCCAAACAGGAATAGGGGAATCACACGTCTGAATGATCAGCCACAAAAGGTTATTCATCTCAACCAGTTGAAAAGTCCGACTGAATTGTTACTATGGTTTGCTGAGCTGACAAAGTGACAAGAAGAATAGATAGCTAGCCCAACCTCTGATATTGAACTTCCATACCGGTGGCGTCATACTTCACAAAAAATTCTCCGTTAGAAATGGACAGTTTTGACAAATTCACCAAATTACACCCACCTGCATTTTCCTTCTGTTTGGAGCACTCTTTTTGTCCCCTTTGCGTCTGTTTTTAATCAGATACAGTTGACATCTACCATCTCTGTTTGCGAAGCCAAAACCTCCCGCGAGGTACTTGACCGAAAAGAATATAAACGACAGCGGTTCAGTGCAACCACTCAAGAAATAGTCAGTGTAAATTGAAGTGTTTGTTATTGTTAAATAGTTTGAACACGCCTCCAAATTTCTGTTTGCAAATTCAAAATCTACCGCAAGGTACTTGAAAAAAGGAAATACAAACGACAAAGGATCTGGTGCAACCACTCAAAAAAGGTTCGTTGTAACTTGTAAATTGAAGTGTTTGTTCTCCGTCAAACAGTTTGAACATGCTCCCAAATTTGAACGTGCCGTAGAAGCAAATGATTGTGCCTAGGGGATCAAAACGCTGACATTGTTTAGGAAGAGAACAAAAGATAAAGAAAGATCAAGGCGCGGACCACTCATGGGTCTACCCCGATATGGGAGGCAGAAAAAGATCCACATGCGTTGCACCCCCGTTAGAGTAACCACATGGAGACAAGATGCAACGGCCCGCTAACTTCGTACTAGTACTCCACTAAGCAAGACACTAACTGTACCACTTCCAAATGTTTGCTCTCTATCAGAAGTTCAATTTGCCTCATATGACTAGACACACTTGTTATAGTAAAATAGTATAACCTCCATTTTATAAGATGTTTTGGCAAATCTAACTGGCTTGCCAAAACGTCGTATTAAAAGGAACAATGAGTATATGTTAAGATGTGGAAAAAAAATACAAGTATACATCTATATATTCTATGAGCGCACACAAAATTTAATGAAAACAAATGATTTTGTTGATTCTATGAGCGCTAGAATTGTTGGGGAGAATGGGCTCCCCAACAACGCGGTCCCGCAACGCGCGCGAGTTCCCGGTGAACTCCGGCGCGTTTGTGGCCACGTTTCCCCGGAGCGCCGCCACTGTTCCATCATCCACTCACACGGTGCACCCGTCCACACCTACTGTGCCTTCGACCGAGCCGGTGGACCGAGCGACCACTCTAGCGCTCGGTAAGTGTCCCGTTGCCATAGCCTGTCCCTTCAGAGCTCCACCAACCCTCCCACTCCCTCTCGCTTCGAGCCCCTTGCGGAGTCCCTGTAGAGCTTCGCCGTCAACCCTGGATGGAGACGACGCACTGGTTCTACGCGCCCGCGTCTCAGGCGTGGCGAGATCTGGAGATGGGCGCTGCGGCGCTGATGGAGTTGGCCGGGATGGAGGCGGGGCAGAGCGAGGTCGCTCCGTCACGGTGTAAGCTAGATCTGCTCCGGATGGGGGCGGATTGCCGTCGCAGAGGTATGGAAATGGTGATTGTCAGAGACGGCGATTTCAAATTTCTGCACCTGTTGGAGATCAGAGCGGAGGAGATGGAGAAGTACAGGAGCTATGCGAGGGGAGCGAATCAGAGGGGTTTGGTTGTTTCAGAGATTCTCGAATTCAGCAAGCGGGAAGGAGGGACTATCTGGGTTCAGAGTTGTCAAGTTAGATGTGCTGAAGGATCTCATGGACAAAACCAAGCATCACCCAATTCCGAGGATCGGGCTGCCATTAGCGCAGGTCCCGGGTCTGGAAGGCTTCACCTTCCCAACTACAGTCATCGCAATGGATGAAGGTGGGTGAGATCCCTCTGGAGATTGGGTGTGCTACTCCACCGGTTGTGTTGCAATGTCACAGATTCTCTCGTACTCCTAGTAGCACAATCTGTGGGATGGATCTGTATCATGCGGCAACCGTTGAGGATTCAGTGTTTGGTGCAGGGCCTGTCAGTTTGAGCCATGAAGTTATTACTCTTCCAATGAGAGGATTGAGGGTGAAGACGAAGCTGCTGCTAATTGTTGTGTTCTCTCCAGCTATGGTGGTTGATCATGGTGATGATCAAATGGCGCCGGACGAGACGTTCAAACTCTTGTCAGTTAACGAAGCTGCAGACAGACAGAAGCGTGTTGTGGCGCCTTTTGAAAATACGCGTTCACTGGTCGATGACGGGAGATGCTTTCCTAATAAGACGGAGAGATCTCAGTCTGTCTCGTTCATTCCGCCCCCACCCCGCAACCCCCGGGTCCTGGTCTAGATCTGGCGGGATCTCTTCATTGCTAGGTGATTCACTGCTGCAGATTGTTTCCCTGCTAGAAAATTTGAGAGGGCTCCATATGCCAAGTCTTTTAGCTTCGCTAGGGATTGGTGGAGTTGGAGAGGGGGGAAGAAGTGTGGTCCGAGATCCTCAAGATGGCGTCGAGCGGAAGAGGTGGAATTCGGAAGCCTGGTGGTAGGGGAAGTGGAGGTGGGCAGCAGGGTTCTGAGGTGAATCGGCAGCAGCCAAAAGCCATAGCATCTGCAAGCCAAGGCCGCTCCCAAAGGGCCGGTCACATCTACTGGTGAGCAATCTAATTCGCAGGGACAGCCTCAGATGTCTGGTGATTTTGGTGCTTTTCAGCAGATGTGGAGTAATCCCCAATTCCAGGGTTTTGGCCCATGGCAAAATGAGTTTCCTATACAATTCATGCCACAGCTGATGCAGGGCTCGCAGATGCAATTCCCACCTGGTCTGTTTCCTGGACAGTTTCAGCAGATGCTGCAAAATCCACAGATACAAAGCTCTCAGAGGCAAATGGAACTGCAGGAGAAAAACACTCAGGGGAAGGGAAGTGTGTCCAAGGACATTAGTCAGATTGGATCGACTCTTGCTGTTGTTGACAAAGCTACTGATACTCATTGGGTTAAGAAAGCTAGTGCCCCAAGTGGATCTGTGCATACCAACAATGGTCTGACTTTTGACATGAAGTTCAAGGGGGTGATTTGTTATAACTGTGGAGAGCCATGTCAGTATGTGGGGATGTGTCCAAGACAAAAGAAGTGTTTTATCTATGGAAGTCACATGCACCATATGGACAAATGCCCTGAATGGTATAGGCCTATACCTATGGCTCAGTTCTATGGGAGTGCTAACTCTGGCTTGGGCTTTTTTCCTATAGAAGTTGTCAAACCTGGTGCAGTTGCTTGGCTGAACTTAGACAATGTGGGCATTGCAGTAGTGGATGGAGATATTACCATGGAAGAACTCAACCAGAACTTTTCTGAAATTTGGAAGACTAAATGGCCGTGGAAAATGAGGCAGTTAGAGGGGAACAAATTCTTGGTTAGGTTTCCCCTTGGGAAAAAGGTTAAGGATTTGGTGGGGTTTCCTTCCATTAATCTCAAGAAGAAAGGTGTATTTGTGTCCTTTACCCTCTAGGATGGAGATGTGCCTGTTTATTCTGAGATGCAGGAGCTATGGGTGAAAGTTGAAGGCATACCACCAAGGTACTTATCCTGGAGAGTTATGATGCGAGTGGCTACAGCTCTGGGTATTCCTATAGATGTGGATTGGCATGAAATCTTCAGAAGCTTCTACAGAGTCCTCAGGCTGAGAGTTGCAGTTTGAGATATTAGCAAAATTCCTTCAAGTAGAGTGATGGAGTTTGATTGGAAAATGTATTTGCTTAGCTTATCTATCATTCCTGATACTATGGCTGATGAAAAAAAATGATGATCCTAGAAATGATGAAGCTGGTGGCAATGTTGAAAAGGGCAAAGATGAGGAGCACCATTTGGAGGGTGGCAGGCCCATGGATACAGATCAACAGGGTAATGCCACTCTAGCTCCTGCACCTACCATTGGAGGTTCAGGTAGCAAAAGCATGCAGCAGAACATGATGAACACACCCATATGTTCTGCGCAGTTGAATGATGAAGAGAGAGTCAAGAGTAAAATTCTGGGTACCCCTGGTGTTACCTATAAAACTTAGAGGGATAAATTTGATAGAGGCCCAGAAGAGAATATTGGTGTTCAGTTGCTGTCACAGTTTGACAGTGAGGCTGAAGAAGATGAGGAGGAAGAGCTGGTGATGGATGGTGCTATGGCTGCTGCGATTCCTAGTGTTGCAGAACTCCAAGAACCTGAGGCAAAAGGAAAAGGCAAGGACAAATGGGGGCCTGTCCTTGCAGTCAGGACCAGTAACAGAATCATCAAGGATGGGAGATCGATGATTGAGAAAGCACAAGAGCTGAAGAAGAACAAGAATCTGGAGAAACCCAAAGGTATGCACCATGGTTTTTGTAATTCTTTTGCTGTCTTGGATAATGAGGATCTTTTAGGGAAATCCAATGATGCTGGCTTGTCTTTTGGTAATAAGCAAGGAAATATAACTGGAACAATTGATGTTATTAAGCATAAGGAGGTAGATAGGTTGGTGTATTTTAGGGAAAATAACCCTGATATGTTCTTACCTGCCAACCTGGATGTGGAGGTTGGGAGTGTTCTGTCCCCTGATCAGAAGAGTTCTTCTGACAGTGAGGATGAAGAGGAAAATTATGTTGAGGAAGAAATGGAGAATTTATCTCCTTGGGTAGAAGTGTTTACCAAGCGTAGTAGTAGTAAAAGGAAGTTAGTTTTAGATCAAATGGTAGTAGGCCTTATATGGAATCTAAGAGGTCTTAACAGACCTGACAAGCTACAAAGGGTTCATGAGCTCATTAGAGACTCATGCCGAGACTTTATTAGTTTTTCTGAGTCTAAAAAGGAAGAGTTCACTAGTGCACAGCTAAAAGATATAGATATTTTTGAGGCTTATGTGTGGAATTGGTTGCCTGCTGTGGGAACAGCTGGTGGTATTCTAATGGGAGTCAAGGAGTGTAAATTTGAGGTCGTATCTTGGGACATCTTTAAGTTTTGCATTTCATGTATAGTTAAAAATAAGATTGACCACAGTCTTTGGAGATTTGTTTCAGTCTATGGCTCTGCTTATGATGAATTCAAGTTAGAATTCATCAATGAGTTGCATAATATTATGCCCAGGGGGATGGGCCAACTCTAGTTGAGGGTGATTTTAATCTAATTAGAGAAAGTAAAGAGAAAAGCACTGGCAATATCAACCAGCATTGGGCCAACCTTTTTAATGATTGGATAAATAAATTTGATTTAATTGAATTGAAAAGTGCTGGAAGGCTATATACTTGGGGCAATAACCAGGATAATCTGGTGATGGCTGCCTTGGATAGAGTTTTTTGTAACAACTTGTTGGGAAAAAATGTTTCCTTCAGTCTCTGTCAAAACCTTGCCAAGAGTAGGTAGTGATCACACCCCCTTGCTCTTTGACACCGGGGCGTTTACTGCTCCTGCTGTTAAACAGTTTAGGTTCAAGAAATGGTGGTTGCAAGTAGAAGGTTTTAAGGAGCTGGTGATTAAAACTTGGAATTTACCTTGCAATGCAAGGAAATCCATTGATATTTGGCAGTTTAAAATTAGGAACCTGAGGAAAATTATTTAAGGTTGGGCCATTAATATAGAGTCACAACAAAATAAACATAAGAAGCAACTTATTGCTGAATATGATATGCTGGATATACTCTATGAGACTCAACCTTTATCCCCTGGTGCTAAAAAATAGATGAAATCTATTGCAGGTGAGTTGCAGAAAATTTGGAGAAATGAAGAAATTAAAAGTAGACAGAGAGCTAGGGAGAGAGATATACTAGAAGGTGATGAGAACACCAAATATTTCCATGCTATGGCTAACTAAAGAAGGAGAAAGAAGCAAATTGTTTCTCTGGAAGGCCCCAGTGGGGAGGTTACTACCACTGAAGGTATACTTAACATTGCTGTAGATTATTATAAATCTCTCTTTGGATCTGAAGCTAGAATGGATATTGACTTATCTGAGGACATTTGGAATCCTAATGAATTAGTGTCTGAGTCACATAATATTAATTTGTGCAAAGAATTTTCTGAAAAGGAGATTAGGGATGTTGTCTTTGGCTCATATGCTGAAGGAGCCCCAGGCCCTGATGGGTTCCCTTTTCTATTTTATCAACAGTTCTGGGAGTTGGTAAAACCTGAGATTCTGGCAATGTTTAAAGATTGGCACTTGGGGAAATTGGATTTGTTTCGTTTGAATTTTTCTCTTTTGACTTTAATCCTAAAGGAGCCTGATGCTAGGACTATACAAAAGTTTAGGCCAATTGCCTTGACTAATTGTAGCTTTAAAATCTTCTCTAAATGTGTGACAAATAGACTAGGAGTGGTTAGTGAGGAGTTGATTGCTCCAAACCAAACTGCTTTTATAAGATGAAGATTTATTTTAGAATATGTTGTTTCTGCTCATGAAATTATTCATGATGCTATTCAGAAAAAAGAAAGTGGCTTTATCTTTAAGCTGGATTATGAAAAAGCTTATGATAAAGTAGATAGAAGCTTTCTTATGAAAATGATGGCTCAGAGGGGCTTTAGCCCTAGTTTCCTCTCTCTAATTAGATCCCTGTTGGATAAAGGGTCTGTGGGGGTAAGGATAAATGATGTTAATAGTGAGTATTTTGAGGCTGGTAGAGGTGTAAGGCAGGGTGATCCTATATCACCTGTCCTTTTTAATTTTGTGGCTGATGTCTTTACTAGAATGCTTATTAAAGCTGCAGACAGACAACTTATTTCTGGGTTGTTTAGGTCTTTTTGTCCTACAAGTATTGTGAGCATGCAATATGCTGATGATACCTTATTATTTCTTGATAAGAGCTTTGATAATGCTAGAAACTTGAAATGGCTATTGTCATGTTTTGAGAAAATGTCAGGTATGCGCATAAATTTTCACAAATGTGATTTGGTGCCTATTAACATTTGTGCTGAGGAGTCGCAAGAGTATGCTCAGTCTTTGAGTTGCAAACTAGGGAGTTTTCCTATTAAATATCTAGGAGCTCCGTTGCATTATAAAAGGTTGAGGAAAGAAGACTTACATCATGTTATAGATAAAATAATTAAAAAAGCTGGGGGATGGAGAGGCAAATTATTGTCCTATAAGGCAAAAATAATTTTGATTAGGTCTGTGTTAGCTAGCATTCCTAATTATCTAATGAGTATGATCAAATTCCCTAAATAGGCTATTTCCCTGATTAACTCACAAATGGCTCATTGCCTTTGGGATGATTATGAAGGAAACCATAAGTATCATTTGGCCAGCTGGGGTATGGTAGCACAAAAAATAGAATATGGGGGTTTGGGTATCCCTAACGTAGCTGAGATGAACCTTTGTCTCTTAGCTTCCCGGATTAGGAGATATCAAATGGATGACCACAAGTTGTAGAAACAAGTCATTGACCACAAGTATAGGACTGATGCCCCAATATTTTTGCTTGCCCGGATCAAGGTCTGTCCCCCTTCTGGAAGGGTGTGATGTGGGCTGCATGGGCAGCAAAGATGTGGTATCAGTGGAAAGTGGGCAATGGTAGGAAAACAAAGTTTTGAGAAGATCATTGGTTTGGCCATTGTAGCCTTGCTATATTGTACTAGGACCTTAATGAGCAGAACGTTAGTATTGCAGAAGTGTGGGATGGGAGAAATCTGAAATTGACTTTTAGGCGATGTGTAGATCAACAGTTGATGCAAAGGCGGTATGACCTGAAAAGCATAGCTGAATATGTCCAGTTAGATGAGACAGAGGATTCACTCATTTGGAAATTTGAATCTAAGGGAGTGTATTCTGTTAGTTCCATATATGCTATTGTCAATTTCAGGGGTGTTATGCCTGTCCATATTTCCTCGGTGTGGAAGTTAAAGATCCCCCCTAGGGTTCATGTTTTTTTATGGTTGTTGTTTTACAATAAACTGCTAACCAAAGATAACTTGCATAAGAGGCAAGAGGTTCCTGAGCTATGTTGTGTCTTTTGCTTGGAAGAAGAAAATATTCCTCATTTATTTTTCGAGTGTGTGGTGGCTCGAGAGCTGTGGAAGAAAATTTCTATGCTTACTAGGATTAGGGAGCAGGTTAATCTGCTGGCGATTTCTGGCCTATGGATATGTGAAAAAACATATATTATTCCTAGCATTGTCCATGCAGATGTACTATGGTCGTTGTGGAAATGCAGGAATGAAGTGTCTTTTAACAGAAAATCGTGGTCTTGTATGCAGGTAATCTATCTGAGGGTGGCTTACACTCTTGCTCGATGGAAACTGTTGTGTCCGGAAGGAAGCCGAAACGCGCTCGAAGAGGTGATCCTTGCCTTGGAGCAGCTAGCTCGTCAGCCCCCCTGTTGACATGGCCAGAACCTGGGTGAAGAAAGTTGATGGCAAGATTCATCAACTTGTGGTGAAAAAGCTGGAGGCGACCTGGAGTGGCCCGTGGATTTACAATGAGGACACTGGGAGGCTACGACGTCGTCTCTGGCGAAGAATCTGAACGCAAACGCACTTGCACTGGAGGATGATGGTGAAGGAATACTGTGGGTAGTGTAGTGAAATTTCCAGTGTGCTTGTGGATAGTTTGGTTGCCTGTCACTCCCTGTTTTGAGTGGCTTGAGCTGGTGTTGGTTAGTTCTTAAAAAACTTTCATTTTGGTATGTGTGGCTCCAGTAGGAGTTGAAACTTGTTTGCAGTTTAGCTGCAGGTGGGTCTGGTTGAACTGGTTGTAAGACTGCTGCATGTGGTTTCTTGAGTGGAACCGGGGGAAATCCTCTTTTTCTTAAAATTTTTTGTGCAACAAAATGATTTTTCAATAAGCAATTTTTTGTTTTTTTTCCTACAACACTGCATATCTTGTACCTTCACAAAATGTTCCAGCATATGGAAAGACACATACATGTAAATTATGAAGTTTTTTTTATTAAAAAAGTTTTGACCATTTAAAAACTCGCGCGTGCACCAAAACGCAAAACTCTATTTTTAAGATGCATGTAGCAAACCATTTCATCACCACTATAGTTTTCGGGTGTTTGAGACTCCAAACACTTTAACCAAAAATTGTGTTGCATTTTTTTCAACGCCACGAGCTAATCCTAGTGAACAGTGTGGCGAGCAGTGAGCAGCGAAGGATGCATCCACATCTTGTGCCATTTTCGCTTTGTGTTCTCCCGTCCGTGACTGAATTCACCTCAGCTGAAAATCTGAATCTCTGAAGTGAGATCCTTTGGATGGCGACTGAACGAATGTTCTCGCTTGCCCGCCGCGCCGTTCGCGCCCACGAGCCGATGATCATGTGGCCTCCCTATGTTTTACGTCTTTGCGCCATGAGTGATTCCAGCTACCATGGGTCATGCGATATATCGCCGTAGTGAGTGAGTGAATGTCAGTTGAGATGTGGAGGTCAAGATTTGGAGACAGAACAAAACGCACGTCCACGCCATGAAGCGTCTCTCATGTGTCCAGTGACTAGCTAACTACGGCAAGAACCCTGTCGTCTACCACTATCATACGATTCGGACGTATGAAATATGCTGCCATCCGAACCACCGGTGCTGACGGACACATCTGGGATACCGGATAGATACTGAATCGCATACGTACATCACCCTCGCATACGACAGGCGGCGAACAATCTCTGGCTACAAAGTAAAGATCCGGCTGCAAGCTGCAAAATCAAGAGGTCCAGAGCACCGTGATCACGGCGAGGGCTACTGCTTTAATCAATCTAGCTACGGAGACAGAGATAGAGTGTATTCTGAATTACGCGATCATGGTAGCTAACTCCGGATGGAAGGTCGTACATAACATCAGTATGAAGGAACATATATACAGCTCGCGAGCAGGTATGTACATTTTGGTGGGCAGTCACTGATGACACAGAAAGGAACATGGCAACTTCCAGTTTACGTACAGGCCCTTCAGATCGAACTTGACTGCACCTGTAATCAGCAAACCACAGTGTTTTTTTTTTCAAGAACACGCGCGAGCATCGCGTGTCTTTATTCATTAAGGTAGAAAAGGAGGTGTTGCATATTACAAGAACTTCGAACTATGTCACAGACGACACAGTTCAACCCACTGACTCACGCACGCACACCCTACGTGATGCCTCGATCAGACCCGCTACTCCACAGTCTGGCAGAAACCCATAGCTTGAACTCCTCCTTAATCCGCCGGCATAGCTTGGTAGGCATGACAGCGGCCCGATCAAACACTCTTGCGTTTCTCTCTAGCCAAAGTGATCTAGCCACCAGCACTACAAAGATGTTGAGCTCCTTCCTGCCGCGCTCGGGGACAGCTGCCGCTAGTGCTTGCCACCAAGATGCTACCGTTGAATCAGCACTCGACACTAGGTGTTGAAGATTGTAGGGTGCTAGCAACTCAAACCAAACTTGGCGGGAGTAAGAGCACTGCACCGTTAGATGCTCAATGGTTTCAGTCTCTTGGCAACAAAGCGTGCACTGCGCCGGGTGCCGCAAACCCTCTCCTGCAACCGATCTGCAGTCCACAGCCTATCTTTCAGCGCTAGCCACATGTGGAGTTTGTGCTTAAGTGGTGCACCAGAGGTCCACAGCAAACCACAGTGTTGCTGGCCCGCCTGCAGGAGAGGGCAAATCGATCTCGATCTGTTCTTGCACTCTTTCCTTGTAGTCTTGTCACTGCGGGGATCGATCCTGAACAGAAATACAGAATGAACAGGGTGCTGCAGTGCTGCTACTTAACTGAACAACTAGCTCCTTCTGGCTTGCTCGTAAACATCGTGACCTGGCCACAGTTAGCATGGCATGGCAAAGCACTGTCGTTCATATCCCGGGTGCTTTTGCAGCTTACTTTTGATGAAAGAAGAGCCATGCGTGCAGCCTGTCACAGTGCTGATGACAGGGATTTCAAGTCTGATGTAAACACTCGTGAACTCCTGGGCTCCGGATCAGTGACAGGGCAGGGCTTGGTTGGTTATCTTTTGAGAGAGTCGACGTGACCCTGAGTAGCGTTTTCCTGTAACCCAGCTCTCCGCCTTGTAAACCGATTTCTTTGTCTCTCTTCTAAAGAACTGGCATGGTGTTATCAGTGAGCACAACCTGCAAATTCACCTTATAAATGCTTACGCGCCGGTACTATCTGAAAAAACATCTTGTACTCCAGCACAAATATTTTTCGGCAACCATCTGCTACTTCTTTTTCCCCCTGAACTAGATCTGCTACTCCCTCCGGCTACTATTACTTATCTTTAATATAGATGTATCTAGATACATATTAGCAATAGCTAGTAGTGATCGAAGGAAATACTTAATTAGGAATCCTTATATATATAAGCCCAGGCCTATCCCATCCAATTGTTTGTTCAACATGGACCTCAACATAGAAGTGATATATGTTGTTTTTGGGAGAGTTTGTCGGGTTGTCTTCATGAGTGTGAGTTTTTCTTGTTTTGTGAGTGCTTTGGGGTGCTTTGTTGTATTGGTTTTCGCTCAGTTTTTCATAAATTAATTGGACAACTCTCTTCTTTTTAATTAATAGATAGAGGCAATGATTTTGCCTCCGTTATTTCAAAAAAAAGATATATGTCGCTTTTAGCGGCGCTCCTTACGCGTGCCGCCACAGGTGGAGTTGACATGGGCCAGCCCATGTTAGGGTTTGCTCGTTGTTTCATCTTATGCTTTGACGGGTTGAATGCACTTACATAGGTTTGTTGTTCTCGAGAAAGTACGTACTCCCTCTGATCCATAATACTCTTCGCTAATATAGATGTACCTAGATACATTTTAGTGGTAGATACATCCGTATTGATAAAGATTAATATGGATCGGAGAGAGTACTAGGTTTACTCGCATACACGAGCTAGCTAGCACGAGCCTGTTTCCAAACGTCAAATCAGCCTCTGGGATATGGGGTAGATACTGAATCACATGCATACACACTCGCATACGACAGCCCGCCAACAATCTCTGGCTCTACCTTAGCATCTAAGGGTGTGTTTGATAGCCTGTATCACTACAGAAAGACTTTCTCACCTCAGACATGTTGATCTCATACAAGCTTTCCTCAGATTTTATTACATGTTTGGTAGATTGGGTGTGTTCAAACAAGTTAGACAGAGATGTTGTTTGGTGAATTGTATGAGTTGAGAATCGAATTTTTTACACAGAGTATGTTGGGCAAAAAATAAAAAAGCAATCAAGTCCTTGAACAAAAAATAAAAAGCAATCAGGTCCAGAAAAAAGAAAAATAAAAGCAATCGGATCCATGGCGGCGGCTCCACGGCCGGCCGACCGGCGCTGGCGAGAGTTGCAGTGGCCTGTCGACCGCCGTCGAGCTGCAACGAGGCGCGTCGTCGTCGCCAGGAGGTCGCCCGCCTGCCGCCGCCAGGGGCTCGTCCACTTCCGCGAGGAGCTCGCCCGCTGCCGCCAGGAGCTCGCCAGCAGCCGCCACCATGAGCCCGCCTGCGAGATCTCGCCCGTCCACCAGGCAAGGTAGTCAGAGTCGGGATTCGGAGTCAGATCGATTTTCCTCCAGCAGAATCGAGTCGTAGAATCGAATCGTAGAATACCGAATTCTACTAGATTTTTTAGACAAGAGTTCATCAATGCTGAAATTTTGTATGCTAGTATAGAAAAGGGGAAAATATTAAGCATTAAAATTTCTAGCAATATGGTTTACACTAATATATACAAAAAAGTAAAGAAAACTCACGAGTGCAAATTTTTCAACGAAAACACAATGTATAATTAACCCTTCCATGTAATTACTATTGAGCCCTTGGTGAGAGCATACACAAAGTATAGTATGTATGGTATTGCATCTTAATTATTTAACATATATTATACCACACATATATGCATACTATTTCTATAAAAGTAAGTATTTTTATTCATTTTGTATATAAATATGGATCATATGTCAGAGAAAAAAGTACATACCTCTAGAATCATCAAATTACAAATTTATTAAATAAAAATATTAAAGTATTGCAGTACCATGCCACTTGCCAAGCCGATCTAGAGTGTCCGAAATTCAGGTCTCTAGCAATCTATATTGATGGCTCCTTCTTATGAGGCCTACTTTAGACACCGATGAATCATATCCTATCTCCAAACTTTCTTGCAATATGCTTTGCAATGATGAATTGGGAGTTATAAGAGAAGTACAGAGCTTTGATATTGTAAGGTTTTATTTATGGGAGATGACAGATCCTATCGGCTGATCAATTGGGGCTTGGGAGGTAAATAAAAGGTTGTGAGGCAAGTAAAAATGGCTTGGGAGGTTGACATAGTATACTACTACAGTTAAGAGGATGACTCAACTAATCATTCAGAATCGGTAAAGTCCATAAATAGGATCGAGATTTTGCAATATTGTATAGGATTCTATGATTTGGATCGGGACTCAACATGGATTCTACCAGATTGGGATTCATAGTGGGATTTGGATCGACATGATGTTGTAGGGTCGTAAAATCATAGGATTCTACGACTTGGATCGGGATTCTGACTACCTTGCCGCCAGGAGGTCGCTCGTCCGCCTGCAGCCGTCCGCTAGGAGGTCGCCCATCCGGCAGGATCTCGCCCGTCAGCCAGGAGGTCGCCCGTCCGCCAGCAGCCGTCCGCCAGGAGCTCGCCAGCAGCCGCCGCCATGAGCCCGCCTCGCGCGCATGCCGTGGTCGACGGTCCTGCTCAGGAGCCGGCCAAGACAAGCTGGAAGGCGGCTGGGCGGCGCGGGAGGGGGGCAGGAGAAGGACCGGTGCTGCGTCGCGGGAGAGAAGGCAGAGAGGAGATTTGGGGGTTTCTGCGACTAGGGAGAGCGGGGACGAGCGGGGCGAGCGTGCGTGGGCCCACAGGCGGGACTTCCGAGGCGTTTTGCGGGATGGACTCAACCAAGCTCGGTTGCGAAGCTCGATTTCAGCTTCGCAACCCGGCCTGGCTGAGAGGCCTTATTTGCATGAGGTGGGCAGTGCTGAGGTAGCCCGACTCAGGCTACCAAACAACAAATAGCTTGCTCAGCCAGGGTGAGGTGAGAATATCTGGGTTCATCCAAGCTACCAAACACACCCTAAGTAAAGATTCAGCTCCAACTCCAAGCTACAGAGTCAACAAGTCCAAATCAGCGTGACGAAACACACAGAAGAGCTACTGGTTTAATCTAGCTGCTGAGAGAGAGACAGAGTGTATTCTGAATTACACCATCGTGCATGCTCACTCCGGATGGAAGGTCGTATATACTACCATCAGTATGAAGAAACATACAGTACAGCTCGCTATGTACATCTTGGTGGCCAGTCACTGATGCAACAGAAAGGAACATGGCAACTTCCAGGCTCCAGCATACTACAGCCATACCACATCTTCCAGTCGACTCAGATCGAACTTGACTGCACCTGTAATCAGGAAACCACAGTGTTGCTGGCCCGCCTGCAGGAGAGGAGGGCAAATCGATCTCGATCTGTTGCTGCATTCTTTCCTGTAGTCTTGTCAATTCGGATGTAATCATGTAAACATTCCTGACCTGCAAGTGACTGGGGACAAAGTGGACATGTCCTGGACGCCGTATGAGGCGGTGACTGACCAGTGCGGTGTTGGTTAGCAACTTATTCCTCAGTAGCATTTGTCTGTCACTTTGGCACTTGGCCTCGTAAAATAATTTCTTTTTCTCTTCTTATAAAGAATTAGCATAGTGTTATCAGTAGGCATGGTACAATCTGTAAAGTCAGATTATATATACTGGCATACGCGACGGTACTCTCTGAAAACATCTTATACAAAAAGTTTTCAGCGACCATCTGCTACTTTCTTTTTTTCTTGACAACATCCGCTTTTTTAAAGGAAAATCTTGACAACATCAGCTGGAGTAGTTAATTACGAAACCTTATACAAGACCAGGCCTATTAGATCCAAATAATTGACATGTACTTTTTAAAAAAATGGGCTTCTCATTTGGGTCCAACTTGGAGGTGGCCTGGCAAATACTAGGAGGCCTTTGTGCTTTGGGTGCTGTGTTCAAAGCCGTGCTGGGCATTTGGGCTATAGCTGGGCCGCATCCTCCACTTACACTGCAGGCCTTTCAGGTCTATGTTTTCCATCACCTAAAGCACGAGTTGTTCTAAAAAAAACCTAAAGCACCAGTTATTCGGGAAACTTGAAATGTAGATCCAGCTAGACATAATCTTTTATTTTTAAGCATTCACAATTTGTATTTTAAATTTTGAAATAAAATTTTAGAGGTAGTAAATGTTGAATGTTACAAATAGTGCAAAGTTTTAATATGAGATACTTTATATACTAGGCTACACGAAACTGACAAAATGTGACAAAATTATAGTGTTAAAATATGTACTATTGACTACATAATATGCCAGATTTTTTCTTTTTTTGTGCAGCCTAAATGTGAAATATTTTATGTTAAGACTTTGCACGATTTGTAGTATTCAACATTGACTACGTCTAAATTTTTTTGTTTTGAATTTTTTTAGAACTTTAAAATATGAATTTAAATATTTAAAAATAAAGTGCTATATGTAGCTCGGTCTACAGTTTGTCCACTCTCGAGTTATTCTCAAAATAAAAATATCAATGCAGGAGTTCAGCTTGGATACCACTATAAAAAGACCAACCTTCACGAAGACTCGTCTGGTGTGAGCGAACGACCTCCATGCGACAGGTGTCGCAAAGAGAAGCTCTCATAGGAGGCGATGCGAACGAGCGAAACAGACGCTGATGCACCCGGCCGAGCCACGCAGGTGGGTACGACACGGCCCCAAGTACACTCGTTCATGTCTGGGCTATCTCGATCCATACTCGCACCAAACAAAACTAAGTTAGTATAAAATCATCAATATTTATTTCCGATCGGAGGAAGTACCTTGTACAGTTGTACTATTAGTTAGCTATAGTACCAACAAACAAAATTGATCAGTTCACTGGCTATTAGTAGATAAGTAGAAGTACAACCAAACAGACTATAAAGTACATGAAGAAAACGATTTTCAGGTATACTTTTGCTTGCGGTGTATTCCTAAAATACACTATAATATACTTTCAAGTCTATTTTCGGGTATATTTTTCTCACGGTTGGACTTTCAGAATACGTTATACTTTAGCTCGGGCCAGGTGTACTCCAATAATATACTGCGGTGTACTTTTCAAGTGTAATTTTACTACTTACCAGGTTTACTATGAGAATACACTTCGGTGTACTTTCTCACGGATGTATTTTCAGAATACGCTGCGGTGTATTGTTAAACGTGAAGTACAACTACATTAAATCTGAGTACACACTAAGATCAAAAGTACAATCATAGTACTCCCTTCGTCCTAGAATGTAAGGCTCCTGAGCTTTGTTCAAAGTCAACGTTTTCTAAGTTTGACCAAGTTTATACAGAAAAATATAAACTTTTATAATACCAAATCCATACCAATAGGTTCACCATAAAGTATATTTTCTCAGTAAGTTTATTTGATATTTCAAATATTCATATTTTTGTGTATAAACTTGGTTGAACTTGAAAGATGTTGATTTTTAACTAAGCTTAGACGCCTTATATTTTGGGATAGTGGGAGTAGTTCGATAACTATAACAAAAAAAAGATTCATAAAACTTGTCTACATGGGATCTAGTTAGTTTTCTTACATCACACTGAGCCACATATCGAGCATACAATTGTGCGTTCTTCCCTTTGTGAAGGTTGGCCTCTTTTTTTTTTGAGATTTCGGTTCAGGTTTAACATTTTGCTTGAGGAAATAAAAACAAGAGTTCAACACATGACTTTAAACTAAATATTACTTAGTTTAGCAAACACACAAATAACACAAACACTAGTGGTTTCTTAACTGTTGCTTTGCGATTAAATATCCGTAGCTATGGCCTTACAAAGTAAATGGAGACTTTTGGCTCCCGAGCTCTGGTGCTCCTGCTCCTGCGTAAGTGGTATTTACAAGTTTTAGAAAATCATGAAACAAAATCCTACCAGTAGCTAATGATGTATCGCATAAGCGTATAAATTCTCAATGCAAAATATTTTGTATTTTGAATTATACAAAAATGTCAAAATTATGGATCCAAGTATAGTGATTTTATATCTCCAAAATAATTCAGTATTTAGCGTTTTTGTAGGTTAGAATACCATTTTCGAATTTGGATTTTGCTGTGGTTTACATGATTACATCATTAGCAACTTTTAGAGTTTTCTTTCATAATTTTTTGAAACTTCTAGCAATATTTTTGATTTTTTAATATTCAAGGAGCACTGGAGCTTGAGAGTCAAAAGGACTTTCCATTACCGAGTTCACTTGTTAATCCATCCCACACGCCTTCTATTCACCCGTGCTTGGTAGGCTAATAACTTCAAATACTACCTTATGAGGATTCATCATATTCATTATATCCAGCTTTTTTTCCTTGTATTTTCCTCTTTCCTGGTTCTTTAGAACCTTTGGACATGAATATCCAGGAGAGCGGCAAGATTAATTTATATACGAATAGGAACTTATCCATTGGCTGTTAAGTTTCATGCACTAGCCAACGCAACCAAAAGTCCGAACTGATAGAAAGGGCTAGGCAATTCACTTATACACTTTAACACCCCACTCACGTGTGACGGGAGAAGAGAAAGTCAACACGTGGACACAGACATGAGAGAAGAAAATCAACACGTGGACACAAACGGGAGAAGAGAAAGTCAACACATGGACACAAAGGGGGGGCAACAGTAATTTTATAATAAATTGCGAAAACCAGGACTCGAACTCGAGACCCTGGGCTCTGATACCATGTTAAGTTTCATGCACTAGCCAACGCAACCAAAAGTCCGAACTGATGGAAAGGGCTAGGCAATTCACTTATACACTTTAACAATTGGCAAATTAAGTTTTTTATTGTTACTCCATTATTAGTTTTGTAAAAAATTGATGAATTGTGTTCGGCTGGTGACAGATAGCATCCCGACAATGATGCATTGGTTTCCACTTGGCCCTGTCGCTTATGATTGGCTTAAACTATTCGGTAAGTACTCGGATGCAATTGCCATTGATATAATGAAAAGAGAGGGGAGAGGTTTGGAAGGAGGCACACACACACCCTCGATGGGAGGGGGAGACACATGTTTATATTGATCAAAGGGATTTACAACTACAAAGAAATTTGATCATTTGGAAAGCCAGG
Organism: Dactylis glomerata; assembly: GCA_007115705.1. NCBI lineage: Eukaryota > Viridiplantae > Streptophyta > Magnoliopsida > Poales > Poaceae > Dactylis > Dactylis glomerata. The sequence goes on along the minus strand of QXEO01000964.1, from coordinate 1,804,127 downwards.
ATTGGGATATTCAGAAATGAGGTTAACAAATATTACTACTCAAGAACCATGTGCAACGGAATACTCAATTTTTGAACTCAGTTTTCTTTGAGTAAACTATAGAAACACAAACATATTAAGGCCTTCATAACAAAAAATAATTAATAAGCACCATAAAAAACCTAACTACTGCGGTTCATTTGGGTACGTACTAGTAACTAAGGGCATCTCTAGCAGATACCGCAAAACTCTGCACCATAAAGCTCGTTTGTGATAGACTACAACATTTGCGATACGAAAAATAGGGAAGTCTTGTGTGGGCCCCAACCTTTTCTCTTTTTTCTCCAATCCCTCTTTTTCATGTCTTCTTCCTCCCCACCCGCCCCGCACAAGCCGCTCTCCCACAACCGCCTGCCGATCGGCCGCCGCCCGAGGCAGCACCAGCGTTGCTGGCCGCAGACGCCCCCTCGTGTAGGGCCAAGGCCACATCGGCCGCCCCCACTGACCACTGTCCATGCCACCTGGTGGCTGCCCCCTTGTCTAGGCCAAGGCCACATCGAACACCGCCCACCGCCCCCCTAGCTAAGAGCATATCCAACAGCCGCGCTAAATTTCGGCGCTGCAAACGGCGCTGCTAGCGCGCTGTAAACGTATACCGCGCGTTGGAGCAAATTTTCCCCCACCGAAAGCGCTAAACTGGAGCGAGCTCGCGAGCGCTAAAAACATTCCTTCGTCGGACGCACCATTATACAGCGCGCAGCGCCGGCGGAAACAACAATCACACCCAACTATGCATCAAAGAAGATCAAACAAACTTCATAAATTCACAAATAAATATACCATACAAATAAACAAATTGTTCACAACAAATACATCAAATTGTTCACAACAAATACAACAAGTTTACGGATCAACATATGTAATATCCCAGGATTAGAGGTTATAAAATAGAGGCAACAGATGTGTACATTGCATTTCATGCATAGAAAATCTGGTTAATTTTCGCGCATTTAAATAAAACATGACAAAGTGATTGGAGTTTCACTTAAGTTGATGGAATTGAAGTAGCTCATCAACTAGAGCGCGATAAACTTCAATATGACCTTTGTTAAAATCCTTGATTTGGGTAGTGATAGTTACAACAACTAAAAGAGATAAGTGAGGTAAAACTAAAATGCTTGACACACAATTTTAGAACCAAATACTTATTCACACCAAAACCATCATGGTATTCTTTAAACCTACTTCTTTCATGCTAAAGAAGTCAACATAAGTCTTATACTTAAATCATAATCTATTCTGTATTCTTATATCCTAATCTAGTGAGTCCAAATATGAGAAGTGGAAAGGTTAACTGAATGCCAGTTTGATTATAAGATTTGCCTTAACTCTAGGTGAGATAACTCATGAACATTGGAGCCATTCCTATAAAGGCCAACTAGGAGATTTTAGACATTATTCAAATTCTAAATAGGACAAGTCATGTGATATCAGGGAGATCACATCATAAACCCTAATTCTGGTCTAGACTAGAACCATACTTAGGAAGTGACCAATACCTAGACTCATGGAGTTATGAAGTGGAGTAGATCCTATATGAAACACACAAAGGGGAGATTATATCCTTAACCTCAGAAGGTTGATACAACCTAGAATAAATCCTTGATAGAGGGAGTTGATGAAGGAAATAGTATGACCATGTCAAGTACATGATTATGCTTGCTGATGAAGATAATTAGGTTACTTATGAAACCTTGTCTGATAAGCAGATATCATCCTAAAACCAAGTGTGGAGGAGGAGTCCAACTTAAACACATCTCAATGAGGAGATACCCATCTTGTTAAAGATATATGAGAAACCTTGACCTATGTACAAGTTTCCATTGAGTGAATCATCTGAATATAGGTTGAGTAGATCCTAAACCTTGACCTAGAAACTTGTTTTATCTATAGAGCCTCTGTTGCATTGAGCACATTTCAAAGGGAACACTATTTCTTGGTTGAGAGAGATAGCATTCCATCCAACTCCATAACCTCTTATTCATTTACTTGGGGATTCATACCCAAGTATCATTCCAACTTATGCATCACCATTTGGTCATAAGATCTATGTATTCCCATGCTTTAACCTTGAATTTAAGAATTATGTTCCAACCACACTTCTTATTAGATAAAATAACCAAGTGTTTAACCTAGTGATCAATTCACATATCAATAGGTATATTGATTCAAATATCAAACCACTAGTGATCTTGGGATTGCCCATGAGACATACCAAGTCATATGGAGTGAAACTTGAGCTTAACATGGAACCATGTTTGTTCATTAGGGCACTTACTCCAGTATGAAGTTCAAATAAATAAAGATGCTAATCTACCCATTCTTACTACCATCCAAGAATCTAATAATAGTTATTATAAACAATTCCCAATACAATATTTCAAACAAGTAGAATATGTCATTCAAATTCATCTTTATTTAAAATTCTTTTGCAAACTCTAATGCTTCCTAAAGTATTTTAGGAGCTATCACATATAAATATATCTTTATGCATTATATGATATCACTGAACACCTAATTGTATTTAGGAGAAACCTCATTTTAAATTCCTGCAAAAACAGAATTCAAAAATCAGATAGAATTTCAAAAACCAGAAAACAAGTAAACAAAAAAGAAAAGGAACAGAAGGAAAAAAAATAGGGTGGAGGACTTACCAGACCGCAGCCCACCAACTAGCCCAACATCAGCTCGGCCCAACTTACCTGTTCAATCATCGTCTACCTCGGGCAGGAAGCAGCTCGGTGGAGTGCTCCCAGGCACTCGATCCACCGCCGTTCCTCGACGCCCAGGATGTAGGCCGCCGACCTCCGTTGGCTATAAAAAGGGGTGCCGCCGCCAGGATTGAACCCTAGGTTCCCTAGTTCTTCTTCCCCGAGGCTCTTCTCATCGCTGCCCGAAACCCTAGCACCGGCGAGTTCCAGCGCCACCGCTGCGAGCATCCCCAAGCCTCGGCGGGCAGTTTCGAAGCTCCGCCGTGGTCCCCTAGTACTCCCTGTCAAGCCAATCGAGCTGGAGAGCTCTCAGTCGTCGCCGACGAGCTCGGGACCCCGATGATTGGTCGCCGTCGATCTCTTGTGTCCGACCTCCTGTGACCTCGCCGAGCAGCTCATAGGCATCATGGTGAGTTTCTGGTCCTCCCCATGCCCTCTAGCATCTCCATCTCGTCCAGGAGAGCTCCCGCATCGGTCGCCGCCGATCACCGAAGTGCGGACACGCCGCCGGTGATGCTCCGGTGACCCCCCGGTCATTCCGCCACCACTAAATGATTCACCAATGCCCTGTGGTTCTTTTTAGCCTAATCACCCGTCCGGGGAAGCCCTCGAGCATCGCCACCGTCGTGGGCAGTGCGCCGGCGGTGAGCTCAGGACCGGTCAAACCTTGTTTGATCCGGTAACGCCCTCGTGGCAGCTAACGTGGCCCTTGGCCCACCAATCAGTGGCTCGGGGTAGGATCAGTCCCGGTAGCAGAAGTATTGCTTGTTAAATTAGAAATTCCAGAAAATGTTTAGTACTTAGAAAATTCATATCTAATTCACTAAAAATCAGAAAAATGTAAATAATATATCAAAATGTTCAGAAAAACAAAAGTTATCTGTTTAACTTATAATATTGTATACTTGTATGAAATAATTTTGAACCAAATTTAAAAACTTGTTTAAGTGGTATGTGGATTTTGAATTTAAATTCAACTAAAACAATTCAAACAAAATTTTCAAATACCAATTAAAATTTTGTCAACCTTAAGAATGTTATTTCAATTAATACTTCATTATTTCAAAAATGTAAAACTTTTACATTACTATTAAGATTTCTAACCCTAAAATGATTTTTCCTAAAAACAAATTTAATCTAGCAAAACTTGGGAAAAATTATAAACTTGAAAAATAATTATTTCCTAACTCTAACCTTGTTTCCACAATGTTTGTTTCATTGAAAGTTAATTTGAAAAATTATAGGACAATTTTAGAACATCTAACATTTGACTTAAACCCTAAAGATTATTTTCTTAACTGATAAGAAACTAGGATAAACCTTAAATAAGGATTAATTTGTGATTGGACTTCATTCTCAACTTTAATCCACTAACTGAATCTTGCTTACTTAAAATTCATATTCCAATATAAGAAGTGCCTGTATCACATTGTTGATCAGTAGAAATTAAATTCCAAACTTTAGCAATTAACACTAAATGGATTTGTGCTAGCCTAGCCTTACCTCCTAATTCAACCATGAGTGGTTAGTTTGATACTCTATTTCAACATGGTATACTTTAGTCAACTAACTATATGCAACACCTTCGTTGCAACTTAAAAATTGTTACCTTCCGAACAACACCTAATTACTATTCCTTTAAGTAATAAAAAATATCCATTTAAGATGTGTTCTTCAAAAGTAATTCTTTTTAAATCACACCCATTCTTGCCTAGACACAAGTAATTGCTACTTGTTGATGGCGCCAGGAAACTAGCTGATGGCGACCAGTTGATGTGGAAGCAGACTGTCCTTGTGCGTGGTGAATGACCAGCCCGTTGGGAACCCCAAGAGGAAGGTATGATGAGTGTAGCGGCTAGTTTTCCCTCAGTTAAGATACCAAGGTTTATCGATCAGGAGAGGAGAGACAGCGATGACTGAAGGTGATGCGGAACCTGCACACACACAAACAAATACTTTGTCCCCAACTTGCGATGAGGTTGTCAATCTCACCGGTTTGCTTGAAACAAAGATTATAAGCGTATCGAGTGGAAAACAATATAGTATGCGAGTAAAGTAAACAGATGATAGCAATATGATGGAAATAGGACCGGGATCCATAGTTCACTAGTGGTGTCTCTCCATAGATAAAATAACACATACTGGGTAAACAAATTACAGTTGGGCAATTGATAGAATAAAGATAAACGTGATATGTCAAGAAGATCACTATGAGATTTACTCTGGGCATTACAACAAAATACATAGACCGCCATCCAACTGCATCTATGACTAATAATCCACTCCCGAGGATATCAATCCGAACACCCTAGAAGTATTAAGTTGCGAACAACAGATAATTGCATTAAGCAAAGTGTGTAATGTAAACAAAGCATATGCCCTTGAGCATATGAATGTTGTTTTCTCCCTAGTAGCAACAGCACATCTACCACCTGAGAGGTTTCTGTCACTCCCCCAGGTGAAATAGAGGCATGAACCCACTATCGAGCATAAATACCCCCTCTTGGAGTCACTAGCAACTACTCGGCCAAGATAGCTACTAACAACGGAGAGCATGCAAGATCATAAACAACATAGAGATAACAAAAGATAATATTCAGTACAGCAACTTAATCATAAACACCAATATTCATCGGATCCCAACAAACCAAACATGTAGAATTACATAATGGTGATCTCAATCATGTAGGGCAGCTCATGAGATCTAAACATGAAGCACATGGTGGAGAAGACAACCATCTAGCTACTGCTATGAACCCATAGTCCAAGGTAGACTACTCACTCATCGCTCCGGAGGCAAGCATGGCGATGAAGAAGACCTCCGGTGGCGATTCCCCTCTCCGGCAGGGTGCCGGGAAGAGCTTCTGGACCCTCCCGATCTTCGGGTCGACGGTGGCGGCGGATCGCGATGTGTTCTGGAAAACTGATCGGGTACTTAGGTTTTTTTCCGTCGGGGGGTCTTTATAGGCGAAGGGTCGATGTCAGAGGAGGGGCCAGGCGCCCTCACACGGGGCCCGCGCGGCCAGGGGCCTGGCCGCGCCGCCCCTGTGTGTGGGGCCCTGGTGGCCCCCCTCCTACTTCTCTTCGGATCTCTGGAAGCTTCTGGGTAAAATAAGACTTCAGGAACTTGTTTCGTCCAATTCCGAGAATATTTCCTGTGTATCACTTCTGAAACACAAAAACAGCAGAAAACAGGAAACTGGCACTGTGGCACTTGTTAATAGGTTAGTTCCGGAAAATGCATAAAAGTGCCACTAAGTGTAATGAAACAATAGGCAAATGGTGTAAAACCAAGCATGGAGCATCAAAAATTATAGATACGTTTAAGACGTATCAAGCATCCCCAAGCTTAACTCCTGCTCGTCCTCGAGTAGGTAAGTGATAACAAAAGAATAATTTTTGAGGTGACATGCACCTACACAATCTTGATCATATATGTAAGCATTGGTGAGCTGGGATCATAAGAACTTAAAACATGGGCATGAAAGATATAATCATGATAATAAGAACTTAGCAACCATGTTGTAAACATGCAAATGAACACAAACAAAAGATCATGAAAATGAAACAATGAAAGTCAAACGTGTGTTCAAATCATAAGGAAAAACATACAAATGGTTTTCAGCTTGTCCTTCAAAGAGAGCAAAACATAAATGCATAGGACACCTTCAAGTTTAAGAGGGCGACTAGATACAAATAATTTAAGAACAAGTGAAACCAACAATATGAATCAATCAATGAACTTTGGGAAAATGCATATCACACTAAGAATGACAACTATGCTCTCTTAATGGTGCATAAAGAAAGAAGGTGGTGACTCAACATAAAAGTAAAAGAAAGGCCCTTCGCAGAGGGAAGCAGTGATTGCAAGTTTTATAACCTTCAAAAATTATGGTACTTACCGGCTTTGAGCTCTCATTGCCCCCATCATAAGCATCTTGAATGGTTAAAGTTAATGCGAGAACAATTATGATGCATATGCTTGACAAATCATAAGTTGAAAACCTCGTGCCCCGTGAATACGAGTACCCAAACCTCATGCTACTTTACTTAGAGTCCCAAGCAAGGCTCTTGTCATTGTAAGTATATGCATATCATTGAGAACCGCCAATGGGGTACCTCCGTGCCCGATGACATGGAACAAGCCCACACCAAAATGACAGGACAAGCAGACAATGAACACCTCGACATCTCTTTTATTTGCCATTTGTTTAGCTTTTTATTGTGAGATGCGTCGTCGAATGTTCACCATGGGTATGCTGCAAATTTCCACCATGAATTATGCATGGCTTAGATTGGCGGCCCGGCGTTTCCCTAACACATATACAAACTCCATGATCCCCACAAGATTCCCAATTCATTTCACACCGCGGGCATCTATAAACAAAAGATCACGATATCAACTCAAATAAGAAGTGCAATGTTGAAAGCTTGCCCCATGACAACATGGATGGGCTAGAATCCAACTTACAACTTGCAAGCATAACAACTCAACATAAGAGACCACAATGTCAAATTTTTAAGAACAGAAAAAAGTAAAGTGTGCCTTCCGGTTCGTGAGAGCTTTACTAACCGAATTTTGCATAACACTGGTAAGAGTTTAATTTGAAGAGAAAATAAAAGCAAGTCAAATTTACTTGGAATAGCAAATTGCTAGTAGGTATGTATGGTGGACACTTTGGAAAACTTTGGCTTTTGGGAGTTGGATGCACGAGTAGAGCTCATACTCAGTACAAGGCAAGGGCTAGCAAAAGACTGGGAGCGACCAACTAAGAGAGCAATAATGGCCATAATCATGCAAAGCGACAAAGCGACATTAAAAGAAGCATACGATGGCATCAAAAGTCAAAAACTAAATGATCATGAAGGCTATTGGCGACTTTGTAAGAGTCTAACATGTGTAAGCATGCGCCAAGTCAACCCAAATAAAGCATCAAGGAGAAAACCAAAATAATACTTCCATACAATAAAAACAACACATGATTTTTTCAAAGGCTCATTAAGCAATCTCAGTTATTTGAGACAAGTCATGCTACAGCAAAACCACTAAGCATACTATCAAGAAGACATCAAGCATGACATGAAAAAGCCTAAGCCGCAGTCTACACAAGCTCCTTCTTGTACCACTATTTTGCACAAAGCTTTTTCTCTTTTCCAACACCATTTGAAATTTTTAAAGACACCTCTTTTGATGAAAACCAATAAAGATCAGAGGCAAAAATACACCTTGATGAAAAGATATGACAAGGTCTGAACGCAAATCAAAGCGAAAAACGAAAACCAAAAGCAGTAGCAGAAAAAGAAAAATGCATCGATGAACGATAAGAGTGAAAAACTGAGCGTTCTTTGCAAATGAAAACGAGTACATCTCCTCCAAAGGAAATTTGTTGGGGTCCAACCATTTATTGCAGCAAACAAACAAACTAAACCAACTAAGAAAACTAAAACAACTGACGCTCCAAGAAAAACACATAGTGCATGAAGCAATAAAAATATAGTATTTTGAAAGGTGACCTGATTTTTGCCGATGAAGAAGGGGTGCCTCGGGGGCATCCCCAAGCTTTGACACTTGTACTTCTTGGATATTTCTTGGGGTGATGCGTGGGCATCCCCAAGCTTGAGCTTTTGTCCATTCTTCAACTCATCTCATCATTCTCCAATCCCTACACTTGAAAACTTCCTTCATACAAAACTAAACACAATTCTATTAGCAACATTAGTGCAAGCATAACATATAATCAATCCTCTATTTGCTTCAGGTTTCAACTCAAAACCACCACATATATAGCAAATACTACTGTAGCAACCTCCCAAAAAGTTCCGTGATCAAAAGAACTCAAAAGAAAGCGATAAAGTGGCAAACACAAATATTGGCAGAAATCTGTCAAAACTGAACAGCTGACAAAGGTCGAATTTTTGAGGGATTTTATGTTGCTCAAATCAAAAAGTGTTCAACTAACAAAAGTTTGGATATAACCTGGGGCATGTGCACAAGAAATTTCAGGTCCAAAAGATAAACAGAGAAGTTTCACGAATTTTTACGGTGCAGCACCGAAAACAGTTTCAGGACAGCAACATCCCCAAATCTTTACCTCACTCAAATTAGAGGCTTCTCTTAGCACAAAAACGAAATAAACAAGATAAGGAGCGGTCATTACAGTAGTAATGACTTCCAAGACTCAAATAAAAGAAAAAGTACTAAAAAGAAACATTGGGTTATCTCCCAAGAGTGCTTTTCTTTAACGCCTTTGAGCTAGGCGCAGAAAATTGCGAATCAAGTAACATCAAGAGATGAAGCATCAAGCTCATAATTTGCTCTAAGAATAGAGTCAAAAAGCAATTTCTTTCTTTTCCTAGGGAAGTGTTCCATACCTTTCTTTAGTGGGAATTGATATTTGATAGTGCCTTCCCTCATATCAATGATGGCACCTACAGTTCGAAGAAAGGGTCTTCCCAAAATAATAGGACATGAAGCATGGCATTCAACGTCCATAACAAGAAAATCAACGGGAACAAGGTTATTGTTAACCACAATAAGAACATTATTAATCCTTCCCAAAGGTTTCTTCTTAGCAACATCAGCAATAGGAACATCAAAATAACATTTTTCAAGCGGTGGTAAATCAAGCATGTCATAAATCTTTCTAGGCATGATAGAAATACTAGCACCTAGATCACATAAATCATGGCAATCATAACCATTAACATGCATATCAATGATGGGTTCCCAACCATCTTCTAACTTCTTGGGAACAGAGGCTTTTTGCTTCAACTTTTCATCCCTAATTTTTATGAGAGCATTGGTAATATGCTTAGTAAAAGCAATATTTAAAGAACTAGCATTGGGAGTCAAAGCAAGCTTTTGCAAGAATAAAATTACTTCAGATATATTGCAGCCATCAACATCAAAATCATTAAAAGAAATAGAGCTATCATCTCCCACACTCCGAGAAATTTCAGCACTCTTTTGAGAAAAAGTTTTGGCAGTTTTAGGCTTTTTAACACAAGGAGTGGGAGTTTTCTCTACACCAATCAAAGTAAGAGGATTGCTAGCAGTAGGAGCAACATCATTAGAGGTAGTAATGGTACATACCTTCATCTCTCTAGCCATCTCATCTTCTCTTTCCCACCTGGCATGCAATTCCGCTAACAATCTAATATTTTCATCAATTCCAACTTGAATAGCATTAGCGGTAGCAAAAACATTGTTCTCTTTCACATCATTAGGCAACACTTTTAATTTCAGAAGTTCAACATCATGAGCAAGGCTATCAACTTTAGAAGCAAGAATATCAATTTTGCCTAACTTTTCCTCAACAGACTTGTTAAAAGCAGTTTGCTTACCGATGAAGTCCTTGAGCATTACCTCAAGCTCGGAGGGCGCGTCCCTAGTGTTGTTGTAGGAATTACCATAAGAGTTACCATAACCATTACCATTGGTAGAAGGATACGGCCTATAATTTTTACTAGCAAAATTGTTCCTATAAGCATTGTTGTTAAAATTATTGTTTCTAATGAAATTCATATCAACTTGCTCTTCTTGAGCAACCAAAGAGGCCAAAGGAACATTATTAGGATCAACATGAGTCCTATCATTAGCAAGCATAGCCATAATGGTATCAATCTTATCATTCAAGGAAGAGGTTTCCTCAACAGAATTTACCTTCTTACCTTGTGGAGCTCTCTCGGTATGCCATTCGGAATAATTTACCATCATGTTGTCAAGTAGCTTTGTTACGGCGCCCAAGGTAAGGGTCATAAAAGTGCCTCCAGCAGCTGAATCAAGTAGGTTCCTTGAAGAAAAAATTAGTCTTGCATAAAAGGTTTGGATAATCATCCAAGTAGTCAGTCCAAGAGTGGGGCAATTCTTTATCATAGATTTCATTCTTTCCCAAGCTTGAGCAACATGTTCATTATCAAACTGAGTAAACTTCATAATATTGCTACGCAGAGATATAATCTTAGCAGGAGGATAGTATCTACCAATAAAAGCATCCTTACACTTAGCCCATGAATCAATACTATTCTTAGTCAAAGACAGCAACCAATCTTTAGCTTTTCCTCTCAAAGAAAAAGGAAACAGCTTGAGCTTAATAATATCACTATCAACATCCTTATATTTCTGCATCTCACATAGCTCAACAAAACCGTTGAGATGAGCTGCAGCATCTTCAGTACTAGCACCAGAAAATTGCTCTTTCATAACAAGGTTCAATAAAGCAGGCTTAATCTCATAAAAGTTTGCAGCAGGAATAGGTGGTGCAATAGGAGTGCAGATAAAATCACTATTGTTTGTGCTAGTAAAGTCACACAACTTGGTGTTTTCAGGATTGGCCATTTCAGCAAAACGAAAGTAAACAAGTAAAAACAGCTACCAAGGATTCTAATTTTTTTGGGTTTTTGATAAAAAGCAATGCAGGTAAAATAAAATAAAGTAAAGCAAAAAAATAAAACAAAGTAAAGGATGTGTGTGCGAAGAACTCCCCTCGCAGAAGTCTTCTCTTCCTCCCCGGCAACGGCGCCAGAAAATGAGCTGCTACTTGTTGATGGCGCCAGGAAACTAGCTGATGGCGACCAGTTGATGTGGAAGCAGACTGTCCTTGTGCGTGGTGAATGACCAGCCCATTGGGAACCCCAAGAGGAAGGTATGATGAGTGTAGCGGCTAGTTTTCCCTCAGTTAAGATACCAAGGTTTATCGATCAGGAGAGGAGAGACAGCGACGACTGAAGGATGATGCGGAACCTGCACACACACAAACAAATACTTTGTCCCCAACTTGCGATGAGGTTGTCAATCTCACCGGTTTGCTTGAAACAAAGATTATAAGCGTATCGAGTGGAAAACAATATAGTATGCGAGTAATGTAAACAGTGCGAGTAAAGTAAACAGGTAATAGCAATATGATGGAAATAGGATCGGGATCCACAGTTCACTAGTGGTGTCTCTCCATAGATAAAATAACACATGCTGGGTAAACAAATTACAGTTGGGCAATTGATAGAATAAAGATAAACGTGATATGTCAAGAAGATCACTATGAGATTTACTCTGGGCATTACAACAAAATACATAGACCGCCATCCAACTGCATCTATGACTAATAATCCACTCCCGAGGATATCAATCCGAACACCCTAGAAGTATTAAGTTGCGAACAACAGATAATTGCATTAAGCAAAGTGTGTAATGTAAACAAAGCATATGCCCTTGAGCATATGAATGTTGTTTTCTCCCTAGTAGCAACAGCACATCTACCACCTGAGAGGTTTCTGTCACTCCCCCAGGTGAAATAGAGGCATGAACCCACTATCGAGCATAAATACCCCCTCTTGGAGTCACTAGCAACTACTCGGCCAAGATAGCTACTAACAACGGAGAGCATGCAAGATCATAAACAACATAGAGATAACAAAAGATAATATTCAGTACAGCAACTTAATCATAAACACCAATATTCATCGGATCCCAACAAACCAAACATGTAGAATTACATAACGGTGATCTCAATCATGTAGGGCAGCTCATGAGATCTAAACATGAAGCACATGGTGGAGAAGACAACCATCTAGCTACTGCTATGGACCCATAGTCCAAGGTAGACTACTCACTCATCGTTCCGGAGGCAAGCATGGCGATGAAGAAGACCTCCTGTGGCGATTCCCCTCTCCGGCAGGGTGCCGGGAAGAGCTTCTGGACCCTCCCGATCTTCGGGTCGACGGTGGCGGCGGATCGCGATGTGTTCTGGAAAACTGATCGGGTACTTAGGTTTTTTCCATCGGGGGGTCTTTATAGGCGAAGGGTCGATGTCAGAGGAGGGGCCAGGCGCCCTCACACGGGGCCCGCGCGGCCAGGGGCCTGGCCGCACCGCCCCTGTGTGTGGGGCCCTGGTGGCCCCCCCTCCTACTTCTCTTCGGATCTCTGGAAGCTTCTGGGTAAAATAAGACTTCAGGAACTTGTTTCGTCCAATTCCGAGAATATTTCCTGTGTATCAGTTCTAAAACACAAAAATAGCAGAAAACAGGAAACTGGCACTGTGGCACTTGTTAATAGGTTAGTTCCGGAAAATGCATAAAAGTGCCACTAAGTGTAATGAAACAATAGGCAAATGGTGTAAAAACAAGCATGGAGCATCAAAAATTATAGATACGTTTGAGACGTATCAGTAATGACCTTTGCATATTAAGAGTTTTATCAACTCTAGAATCAACCATAAACTATTTACCTGAGCACTGCTGACTCATGACTAACTATTTGAGTGCCGATGTTTGTTATAAGAATGTTACCAACTTTAGAAAGAACCATATATATAGTAATAGCAATGAAAGTTGCTTTGTATAATCATGCCCAACTAATACCACATAAGTAACAAATGAATCTTAAATAGATAACTTGTTATGTTCCATCTATTAACTACTTTGTGAGTAATAGATAAGTATAATCAATCCTAGAACACTAATTCTTATCTGTAGTACTCCTAGTCATTAAGAAACATGTTCTTTAAAAGTTATTCTTTTAGGTTATATAACAAGTAAACAATACAATGCCTCTTGTAAGCTTTAAAAGTAAGTAATTAATTTTGAGTGTGCCCATGTTAAGCAAATATGTGCTACCACATTGTTATGCTTCACCATCCTAGATGAATAACATTTCCATGCTTCACTAAAACCCTCTTAACATTGAATGAAACCTAACTTGTTTCCTTGGTATGCTCATCTATTAACTACTCTTTAGTTATGATAGAATCTTGCTAAACCCTAGAACACTAAACCTTAGGTGTAGTGCTTCTAATCAATAAGAAATATGTTCTTCAAATGTTATTCTTTTAAGAAACATTGAAAGTAAGTAACAAACCATTCCATTAAGCTTGAAATTAAATAAGTCTATTTGTGTGTTAAGATTGTTGTCAACCCTAAGACTAAATGGGTATTCTTATTAAATAAGTATTACTTCAGCTATGCTTGTCCATAACCAACTACTTGTTTGCTAATAACAAGATACCACTTAAAAGTGTTACTTTCGAGTTTTCACTTATTGTTGTACTAGTCAATTGTAATAACTCTGGTTTGAAGCTTTATTCAATTGCTTTTGAAGAATTGTCAGTTAACCTAAAACCCTTAACAACCATGTGTGTGTCTTTGAACTTAAAAGTGCAACACATCACAAGAATTCACCACAACTCAACATTAGCAAATCATCGGGGTTAGGATACGCTTAGAGCGATGCATAGCATATAATTTGCATATCATGCTGCAGTTCTTTTAACATCATCTTTACCAGATGATGGTGCTACTTCAATATTTGGATTTCCTACGTATCGAAGACCTTGACTTGCATAATCTTGCAGTCAAAAAGGCAAGTTTATCTTGCTCATACCTTTTGATTGCACTGGTTTTGAAACTTCTTGCAAAGTGATGACTTCAAACTCTAACACTTCGAAAGGGATGGAAAACCTATTTTCATAAATGAACATGACTAGAGGTTATCGACCAGTGGTGATAACCTAGGAGGGCTGGCAGGTGGAACCACGGTAAGATTGTGGTGGTGGAGGTTCCACTTGCACGGGAAAGTAAACCTAGGACTAACTACCAATGCCACAGTTATTCTAGCGCCGTAAAAACCGTGTCATCCAAGAGACTTGGAATGGGACGGGAAAGTCAGCTGTATCTTCTCTCGTTCGCATGTCAACGGACACTCAGCTACCGTTCCCCGTATGTCTTGCGAGAATACGTGCACATGGGTGGGACCCCTTAGTGCCCACGGCCACTGGTGTCTATGATGGTCCGCAAGGGGCGCCTAGGTACTTCATTGTTGGGGGTGAATATCAGGGGCATAACCTGCTATGCGTGAATTGGGTGGGCATGCGTTGTGCGGAGAAGGCAGTGATTGGCTTGGATCAATGACTGGGCCCCACACCAAGGAAGTGTGGACGAGCATGCAACTCGGTTGTGCAACAAGGCTTTGATCTCTTTTGGAAGGACACACCTCTGCAGAGTGTAAAAGGATGTGACATGTTACCCCTTGTTCCGGGAAGGAGCTGCGAACGCCGCAGGAAAGGTGCTCTCAAGGCACTAATACCTTGTGTTGGCTGTTGGGCATAGTTTTCATAAGTAAAAGCAATCTTTCAAGAAACTTTGATAAAACCTTGCATTGGCCTACGACTCTTTTGGGTCCATGGTTTTAGTTAGCGCATATCACACAACTTCTTTCTAAAGAAACTTGCTGGGTAACGCTCGTTACTCACCCCAATCTCTTAAACCCTTGCTAGACTCTGAAGAATTAGATTGAAGGCAGCCCAAGGAGGCAATCTCAAGACATTGAAGATGAAGATGAAGCATTCTACCAACGTCATAATTATCAGCGGAGTCTACAATTGTAAGAAGCTTGGAGAAAAACTAGAATAGGGTTAGAAAGGAATCAGTTTCCTAATCCTAGAACCTAAGTAGTTAGAGTATTCTGTAGTTGAGTAGCAAGCCAAATGCATTAGTTGTAGTTTAGTTTAGTCTTCCTTGATTCTTTCTCGTTTGTAGTCGCCAGGACTAAACCTCTACCTGTTGAGGAGGTTCTGAAGATCTTCTGTATGCTGAAAATTGTAATCCTATAGACATACCGTGGACCTGCGATGTTTCTGTTGTACCACTCTGATTGATGTAATACTAGTGAGACGGTGTTTTCATTAGTGTTATGTCAACGACTTGCATACTACACATGCAGTGGTATGCTGGGTCACCACAACATACAACAATACAACATAGTTTTGAAACAATACACCATATAGTTTTCAAACAGTATGCAACTATTGTTGTCCATGCCAATTCCACCATTCTTCCATGATATCTTTTTGGAGCTCATCATATGTGTCGTTGGAGCGAATAGCATGGTATGAGGCAATGAACCGGGCAATCCTATGTGTGGACCTCCTCACTTGCACGGGAACCCCCATCAACTCATAGTGGGTATGATCAACATTTTTCCCACGATCATCCTCTATAATCATGTTATACATGATGACACAAACGGTCATGATATACCAAAGGCACTCTTGGTCCCAAAATCTAGCCGGCCCCCTCACAATGGCAAATTGAGCTTGCAAAATCCCAAATGCTCTCTCTACATCTTTCCTAGCCGCCGCTTGTGCACTGTGAAATTGGGTTTGTTTCTTACCTCGTGGATGACTAATTGGCTTCACAAATGTTTGCCACCTTGGATATATGCCGTCGGCGAGGAAGTAGCCATAGTTGTAGTTGTGGCCATTTGCTTCAAACTCCACCGATGGACCTTCCCGCATTGCAAGTCTTGTCATTAGTGGTGACCATTGAAGAACATTGATGTCATTGCAAGACCCGGGCATTCCAAAAAAATGCATGCCATATCCAAGTCTCATGATCGGCGACCGCTTCAAGGACTATAGTGGGATCCTTCTTGTACCCTTTGAATTGTCCATGCCATGCCGCTGGACAATTCTTCCAACTCCAATGCATACAATCAATAGAGTCAAGCATACCTGGAAATCCTCGGTCGGCGTTGAACTCCAAAAGTCTTGCCGTGTCTTGAGCATTGGAGGCTCTCAAGTATGTAGATCCGAAAACATTCACAGTTGCCACGGCAAAGCGGTTCACACACAAGATAGAAGTGCTCTCTCACATGGCCAAATGATCGTCAATTAGATCAGCCGGTATACCATATGCCAACATACGCAAGGCGGAGGTCACCTTTTGATATGTGCTATGACCAAGTTCTCAGGCGGCATTTCTCCGTTGCTCAAAGAATCGATCATACCTGGTCACCTCCGTTGCGATGTGCTTGAACAAGTCGATGCTCATCCGAAAACGCCGTCGAAAATAGTTTTCGGGAAATATCGGATTCTCATTGAAATATGACCGCATCAACTTCTCATGCCCTTCAATCCTTTCTCTCCGCAACTTTTGTCTACCGAACACCGATCCACCTATTTTTGGCTTCTTGACGGCGCGGTATGCTAATAGCATGAATATGTTCTCTTCTTTCTCTTGGTCGTACTCGTTATCCGATGTATCAGATGATGAACTCTACAAATATACGTATAAAATGACTTCACTACCACTAGCTAGTAGGAAAAAATTGGCTAAAAATGATGGCGGCCGACGGAAGCGCATACCTTGGAAGCAAACCGGCGAGCGTCTTGGCGACGCCATGTTGACATCAGGCTCGACGCCATGGCGACGGCGGTGTGGAGAGGGGCGAGGAGAAGCAGCGGCGGCGTCTCGGGCGACGGCGTCAGGCGACGGCGCGGGGCGACGACGCCGGGAGGAGGCGCGGGCGAGGCTGATCTACGGCGCGGAGGCGAGCTATAGCACGGCCGGCGGTGGAATCGACCGGCGGCGGCGAAATCTTGCGGCGGCGGCGCGGGGGGGGGGGGGGGGAAATGGAGGGCGCGGGCGCGGGGGGAAATTTCAGCCCGTTGGGCATTCGCGCGCGTCCGAAGAGTTGCCGCGCGCTGCAGCCGACGCCTCACATTTGGTGCTCCGGATAGTGCAAACGCCCGCGCGCCCCAAAAAATTTGCAGCGCCGCCGCGGATACCGCGCCTGCTGGAGTGCCGATTCCGCCTCCGCGCGCGGTATACTGACGATTTTTTTAGCGCGTCCACGTTATAGCGTGTCTGTTGGAGATGCTCTAAGGTCCCCCGTCCAGGCCACCACCAGCCGTCCCTGACCATGGCATGAAAGCTTTTTTGACGAGGAATCAATGATTCTTGCTAGGATCACCGGAAATATGCCTAGATTGTCAGGATACGATGTCACTTTGGCCGGTCTTCGGTCGACGTGAAGGAATTTTACCGAAGAAGGCATCAGTTCTGCGAGCATTGACCAAAAACTTCTATCTCGCAAAGCTTTACGTTCCACTCTATATCTCTACCGAAAACTCAATGTGTAAGACGAGCTACACATAGCTCGTTTTTGAAAAATTCAAAAAACAATATTTAAAAGTTTTGAAAAATTCCAAAACAAAATTCTAGATGTAGCCAATGAATTATTCTACAAGTGTGCCAAAAATCAATGCGAAACACTCAGTATTCTGGTCTGTGCAAAATTAACAAATTTATAGATCTGAAGTAGTGAACAGTACCGTTTTTAAATCTCCAAAACTTGTCCGACTTTGTTATTTTTGTATTGCCCGGAATACTACGGTTTTCGAACTGAGATTTTACAGACTAGTAGAGTGCGTCATTGAGTACATCTACAATTTTTTTCAGAATTTTTTGAAATTGCGAAATATCATTTTTGAATTTTTGAAAATTGTGGCCTACATGTAGCCCGGGCTACAAAAATCCGCTCTCATATCTCTACTACTTAAAAAGGATAAACGTGTTCCATATTCCACCACTTCTGCGTTCCGTTAAACTTTTCGTCCATCCCTCCCGCGCTCGCGACGCGACCGCGCACATAGGCCAAGCCCAACAACACGCAACTAAGCCTTGCTTCCATGCAGTCACTCACCTCCTATCTCCTTTCCCCTCTCATTCTCTCTCTCTGACCATGGCGGCGGCACAAAATTGGGAGCTGTGGCTGGAGGTCTACGGAGGTGGTTTGATTCTCGCTTCCCCTCTCATGATCTCTGACCATGGCGACAGCACGAGATCAAGAGTCACCGTCGGCCGGACCTAGCACGACCATGACTACGGTTGGACGGCGTCGGAGATATCCTGATCGAGGTAACATCTCCTCTCCTGTGTGCCCTCTCTCGTCTCGCTCCTCTCTCATCTCCCCTATTCCACACTGCGGCGAAGCTGCGACCGCAGCGGTTCCTCCGTGTAGTCGCATCTGGTCCTCTTGCGTGCGGAGACTCACACGCCGCCGCCTCCGCCTCTGCCCTCCACAACCGCGACAGCCCGACCAGTCGATCCCCAGGCAAGGTGCGGTGGTGGGGACTGGACTGTGCAGCGTGTGGACGCCCAAAAGGTCGATGGCATGTCCGACGAATTTCCCTGTTATGGTCTCTCTCTCTTTCATTATTCCTGCTCCAGTATTCCTGCTCCCATACTCGTACAATCCCCTTCATCCATACACATTTTGTTTTGTTTTTGTAAGATTGAACTTTGACATACGTGTAGATCTCATCCAAATTGAACCATTGTAGTGAAGAACGCAAAGCTATGGAGGCTCGGGAAGAAGGGTCCTGAAAACAGTTCAGATCATCTAATGTAATTATGTAAGTATGTGAGATAACCTATTCCCGATCTCTCTAATTTGCCAGTTGATCCGCTGGTATAGCAGAAAGCGTAACATCGTACTGTGATGACTGATGAGTGTGATCTAGCTATTGGTAGTGAAACATACTACCTACAGTTTTGTATATGAATTTTTTGTTTTATAGCTAATTTTAACCTTTAGAGGATCAAACTTGCTCGTTTGTGTATTTGTACCCTCTTTTGTATACCAACTGAGAGGCAAAAATATAATTTAATTGGAGCCCGCAATTTGTTCAGAATCATAATTTCTTGGAGTACGTATGAAAGTCATGGCCACTGGATTCTTTGGTTCATTTTTCTGTATCATAATCCTCGGGTATCCGTTTCGTTTGATTTATATTTTGTTCATCGTGATGAAAAGAAAATTTGGGTCAAGGCCTAGCTGAACTTGCAAAGAAGCAGATGTTAACCGAACTTATGTCAGTATTATATACTTGACAATTGATTCCACGGAAATAGCTTCACTCCTTCAGCTTATATGTGTATTTTTGCCAACTGAACAAGTTCACCAACTTACATCTGAATGCAAATGAAGTGAAGACCCTTCCTATTGTACTACCCCAGCTCTCGGTTTTTTACTCGGCTGCTTATGATTCCCATGTGTTGGAGGCTACCATGTGTTGGTGGGTACTACCTTTTGAATTTGCATGGAACTGTCACCAATATAACCATGATCTCCTACAAGGGCATGCTCAGATTTCCCCGGAGATCAGTAATTTATGTTATTGTCCTATTGTTCATGCTTCCAAAGGCTTGGGTCTGATTTAGGATAAATTGACATGTGTGAACTGGTTGAAACAAGTTAATCAAATTGTTTTTCTTGTTTGATCCTAATGCACTTTCTGAAAGCAATGCTCTTTCTTTACATGGTTACACCATCATCACTTTCCACTTCGCTGGTTCGTTCTTCATCACTCTCATGTGGCTGCTTTAAATCCGCATGTTTAGCCAAAGGCTCTCCCTTCAACAGGTATGAAACAAAAACTAATAACACCAATCTATTTCAATTAACTAATGTAAGTAGAAATATTTTTTATATTTTGACAATTTGATCACGATTCATATAACATAATTACTTAACCCTTGAACATTATTTACATTTTTAATGGTAACGTTGGACGGCATAAATCTTATTTCAGTTATGACTATCATGTATTTTTGTTGTGAGCCCCATAATTGTTATATGTAGAGAGCACCAACTTTAGCTGAATTATGCTTGTACATGATTTATTGATATCTAATTAAGGTGGGTACACTAGAAACTAATTAAGGTGTACAATGGTAAACTAACTAATGTGGCTATAATGGAAAACTACTTTGGATTTAGGTGAGTGACCACGTGAAGGAAGGACAAGACAATGCAGCCGGAGAGATGAAGCAATCACATCACATATTGCGGCATTTATCACTAAGTATTAGAACTTCTAAGGTGAGATTGCATTGCATTATTTTGTTCCTTATATATTCAAATCATCTAGGACCCTCAGTTTTCATAATATATAAGGCATAACCACAGAAGCAATCATAACAACCCAGTTTTGGTCTCAAACAGAAGCCACACCCAGCCGATGCTGAGACCACCGCGATGTCAAGAGATGGCAGCGGCAGGAGTTCAAGATTCTAGCCGGCTACCAGCACAATGGAGAAGAGCTTCGGGAAGCAGTGAGCAGGGCTCTTCAGTGATGGTTTTGGATTCAAGTGCTCGGCCAACGTCGTCGTTCATCTTGGCGTGCTGGAGGCAACAAGGTAGAGAAGGTGTGATGGAGGATTATACTCATGAATCTGAAATACTTGCATTTGTGTCAATCATGTCCATTGTAGCTCAATAACAATTCCATTGAAAATATTACCCGTCTGACCGCTTTTTGGGTGTTGCATTTCATGTCTTTAATTTGATGAGAATTTTTCCTTTAAGGCTCTGACATCAGCACTGTTGGAGCGGATGATTGAACAACACCGTGCATCTAATCATAACTCCTTCCCTGAGGATTTAACCTCCTTCCCCGAGATTGGTCACTCCCAACCTCGGATGAAGGTGAATGCCCTTGTGAAATAGGTGAAATGGGGCGAGGGCATGAGGTGGCAATAGGGACACATGTCTCCATTGGAACCGCATGCTGTGCCGTGGGCGCACTGCAACTGACTGGTTTCTGTGAAACGTTGCGGCTATACCAACAAAAACTTACCTTGTAAGCATCTAGGGCTAAGATTTTTTCTCACCCGTTGCAACGCATGGGCATATTACCTAGTTTGACCAAAAAAATCTACAGATATCCAATACGAGAGGCTCCTTTTACGGTTTCCCAGATAATACTTACGGGTTGGACGTTATGCGGGATTATTCAGTGAAGTTTTTTTAGTTAAACCTATAAATTTTACGTTTTTGGCTATTTTGCAGTATCTGCTAGAGACGCTTAGATGGTAGGTGGACCCCACATGTCATAATTCCTATGTATTACAAATATTTTGTAGACGAGTGTACATTTTTTTAACATGATCCCAAATTATCCGTATTTTTTTATAAATATACTCTCTCTATTCACAAATAAATGTACATCTAGGTTCAAACTTTATCCACAAATAATTGTACTATTCTTCCAATGCACTTTTAAGTAGAATACGAGAATAAAGCCCTATAAAATTTAGCAAATGATCTCATCATTTTGTAAATATAAGCTCACTGGAGGTAGCGGAATTAAATAGGAGAGATATGTTGGATGGCACCTTCCCAATGAAAAAAATATTTAATCTATCTTGGAAAACCCAGATTTACACTTTTTTTTATGGACGGAGGGATTATAGTGAGAGTTTTGGTTTCGACAACCCAACAAGTGTTGTGTCTGTGCTACTTACTCTTTTCATATTGCTACACGAAATTTGCCTGTCTCGTATAAAAATCTGGACCACAAAACGATCTGAAATTAATCTGAAGTAAGACTTAGCGTGGCGAAACGATATCATTCACACGGCTAAAACCAAGTCAATCTACAAGGCGCGGTGCGGCTATGCCGGTGAATAGCGCATTCACAAGAGATTGAAAAACAATGCCCGAAGGGCGTTCCACTGCTTGTTTGACATAGTCTACCATATGATTGAGATATGTTGCTAACAGGACGCATTCTTGCACATGAGTGCTACTGCATGCTATAACTTCTTTGCCCGATGCCTCGCAGCCCTAGCTGTAGCACACACACGCATGTCAACATATTTTGTTCTTAGTTCTAAAGCAGCGCATGAAGCATCAATAAATGGGAATGTGTTTTGCTGCAGCCACCGTGTCTTGAACATACAATACAAACACATATATATTGTTTATTGAACATGGGTTCAACAAATAACTTGCGCTGAAAGGTAGGTGGCAATATAAGTACTAAATGTTGAGGAAACTAAAGAGGTAAATGATACCCTGCGTGCTATAAGTGATATTTAATTAGGAGGCAATACTCTTTAAGAAAAATATAAATTTTCTATTGTAATTTATTTATTGCAGTTGTGCATCGACTGATTTTTTTTCAAAATAGAGAAGTTCCAGCCTCTGCATCAAATGGACTAAGCTACCAATACAGAAAGCTTAAGTTGGGCGCCCTAGCCAGCTGGTCCTAGCGGGGATGACGGGCGACTCAAATGGCGACTCAGGGGTCACCGGAGTTGGGCGCCCTGGCGGCTGATTCTGGGCCCTTGCCTCGCCGGATATGTCATCCGATGATGAGGCCGAGATGGTCTCGCCTCTCTCCTCGTCGGACCGACCGTCCTACGTCAAATCAATCCTCAAAAGGATTGTGAAGCGGAGGAACCAGCAAGAGGCTGCTCGCGTCCTCTTCCATTCGCCATTGAGGGTATGTTCTTCACCGGTGGTGAGTTCCCCGTCTTCCTCTTCTACATCGGTGCCCTCTCTCAAAATTCTAATGCTCTCGCCGTCTACGTTTCTTTTACAGAATTTTAATGCATCTGAATGGATTCGAGTTTATCGAAGGAATAAACGGGCATCAAGGAGATGCATCACCGGGAATGCAAGATATGCATTGCAGCAGCGCCGTCGCCGCTCTCCGGGTAAGGCCGATGATCACTGGCGATCCGATTTTCCTGGGCGAGTCAGATCTCGATCATTTCAAAAAAAAAATTGCTAAACGGGCAAGATGCCCTAGCTGGACGTGGTTTGAGCGGGCATGAGGCCCAGAGCTCCTTGTCTCGACCTCCTATGTGTATTACAGGCCATGAGGGCCCGATGACAAAATTGTCCGATCTCTCCAACAAGAGTCCACGTCGCATGCGCATATACCTCGGTATTCCTAGGGCTATCCCGATATTTCATCAATTAGCGTCTACCTCTGGTTTGGCAGCTGTTTGTGGCGATCGGGGTATGGTGGAGCCAAATGCTGCTAACCCTAGAGGCGGCTCGGGTGGGAACCAGAATGCCCCTTCTATTCCTCTGCGTCAATCCCAGCCTCCTCACACTGGTTCTAGCTCTGGTGGTGACAGTAGGATGGATGCTCTAAGGGGGCCGCAAGCTAGCAACTCTCAGGCTCAAAGGGGCAATGGTGATCAAGGTTCCAAGCAGGCTCTAGGTTTGCCATCTCAGATGCTTCGTACTGGTTCTAATTCGCAGTTTCAATTTGGGTCATCATCCAATCAGAATTATGGCAATAGAAATTCTAGCAGAAATCCTTCTTTTGATCAAGGTTTTGAGGGGGATGAGTTTCAAGGGGGATTCAGTAATTTTGATGAAGGATCTTATGAGGGTGATCAAGGTTTCAACAATAATAATCATGGCAATTTCAGATATCGTAGGCCATATCGCCAGAATAACTATGGGTATCGGCCATATAATTGGAATCGCAACAATTACAGGGGACAGTATGTTGCAAGAGGCAATACTGATCGTACTCGATCTGGTGTGAATGATGCATTTGGTGTTCAATCCACCATGGCACAGATAAATAAGGGGAATGTTTTGGCTGCAGCTGGGGATTTCGCCGGGACTCAATCTGTTGAGGGTACTTCTGATCTGTCTTCTGGTTCTGCCTCAAAGCGACCTAAAAAGCTCTTGTGTTACCGTTGTGGTTTTAATGGACATTTAGCTGATGATTGTAAGGCGATATTGCGCATCTATTGTGAGTTCGTGAAACACCCTGCTAAGGACCGCCCTCTTCTTTCAATGCCGAAACCTACTACTATCACCTATGGCTTGACCCGCAGTGAATTGTTATTTTATGAGGCGCCGGCTTCCTCTAATATTTACTTCAAGCATGATAGTGGCAAAGTTGGACGGGTTTCTGTCTCCGGTGGTAATATGACTGTTAAAGAATTAAGTAAAGAACTTGATTGGATTGTGCCTGGAGCGCACCAGTGGGACATTCAGTCAGTTGGAGATCATGCTTTCAAGGTTGTGTTTTCGTCCAAAGCAGATTTGAATAGAGTTAATAAGATCAAGGACATCCCTGTGGATTCTAATATGTTCCTTCATTTTAAAGAGTGGTCGGCCTCTGATCTAGACAAATTTTCGCTGCAAAAAATTGGGTGAAAGTGGGTGGCTGTCCTTATAAAGAAAGGTGTGATTATCTTGCTTTGTTTGCTGTGGGGTCTCTCATTGGAAAGGCAACTGAAATTGATATGGAATATACTAGATCCCATGATGAGGTTCGTATGTTTGTTGAGGTAACAGATATCAATCAAATTCCTACAGGGGCTGATCATATTTATGAGGGACAAGGATATGGCTTAACCTTTGAGGTGGAGGGTGGCACCACTCAAGCGAGTACAAATATAGATATGGAGGCAAATGTTGATGATGAGGGTGATCCTAAGGAGGAGAAAAAGAATGAGGATATGGGTAATCCTAATGCTTCTCTTAATTCTAAGCCAAAGTCCAATAAAAAACAAGTGGATGGTTCTTCTCAAAGTGGCAAGCAGGTTGCTAGCACGCCATTAACAATGCAATTTGGTACAGTTGGTATTCCTTCAAAGGTTGCTTCGGCTTCTGCTATGGAGATACCTAGATCCTTGCTTTGGGGGGATAGAGTGGAGGAGGAAGAAGACCTGCCAGCCCCTCTCCGTGCTTCAGCACCTCCAAGAATGCCAAGTTTCACCCCTGCCGTGGCAAGGGATGCCTGCAACAATGCTGCTAAGTCGCCCAAGCCTGCAGCGGCAGAAGATACAATCATTTCCCTGCCGCCGCAGAGAATTCTGGGCCTTTTTCTGCCGCGGCAGAGCTCTCTGCACACTTTGATGCTGAAATCAGTGCTACTATTTCTGTGGGTGATGCTCATTGCCTCTTAGATGATATTCAGCATAATATGGATGGTGATGATATTGTATCTACTGAACCTAGCCTGGCTTTGTTGAGTGATGAGCAAGAGGCTCGCTTTCCCCCGGTTACTTCTCAAACTCCACTCGCTACGCCTACGCGTCTGAAGTCACCTCAGACACCAAATATGGTGCCAGTTGTGTGGCCTGCTACTCCGACAACCAACATTTCAAGAGGACAAGATGGTACTGGTGTATATCTTGGTGGGCATTATTCTTATGATGATCTAGTGGCGTTTGGCGGTATTCCGGAGAAATCTGTGGAGGTTCAGGCTAGCGATCGGATTCGCCATCAACACAATGCTGATGCCACTCAGATGGAAAGAGCCCAGCAGCTGGCTGCTACAAAGAACTATGGTTCTTATGTAGGTACTCATTCATGTTCCAAATTTTCATTAAGTTCTATTTTAGATGCTTCTTTTTTATCTAGAACTTTGAAACTTGGGGTATGTTTAGGGGCTTCAAATGATGAGATTACAGCGACAATTTTGAATATCAAAAAAGTGATAATGAGAGAACCTTGATTATCTTATCCAAAAATATAGATGAAAAGATAGAAAATGACCGTGAGGAAAATGGTGAGAATGAACGAAAATGTGAAATCTTTGAAAAAGCAACATCTTTGTCAATGGATTTGACGGCCGAAGAGCATTTAGGCTCTGATGACATCGCCAATCCTCCTATAAGCTTGCCCAAAATTTCAAGAGTCTATAAGAGAAGAGAGAAAGCGATTCCCACAATTGTAGATAGAAGCTCTAGATTAAAAAAGAATATATAATGAGAGGTTGTATTTGGAATGGGGATGGGTTCAAGGACAGGGCTAAACACCTCTTTGTTAAAGAAACAATAAGAGAGCATAAATTGGACTTCTTTGCCATTAGTGAAACCGGTAGGGACAATTTTCAGCCCCTTTTTTAAATAATCTAGCAGGAGGCTTCGATTATCAGTGGTTCTGTGTCCCTCCAATTGGGAGATCAGAGGGATTCTAGTTGGTTTTAATGCTGAAAATTTTCATATTCAGGATGTAATTACCGGTGATAGGTGTGTCAAATTTTATGTCACTTCAAAAAAAGATAACTTCAAATGGGCTCTGGTTGTTGTTTATGGGGCAGCTCAAGAGGAGCTAAAACCTGATTTCTTGGCGGAATTAGTCCGCATTAGTGAAAATGAACCTTTGCCGATGCTCGTGGGGGGTGATTTTAATATTATTTGATGCCCTGAGGAGAAGAATAATGATAATTTTCAGGGGCGATGGCCATTCATTTTTAATGCTATTATTAATAGCTTAGATTTGAGATAAATAGCATTGTCGGGTCGGCAATTTACATGGGCTAATCGGCACGAAACCTTAACTTATGAAAAACTTGATAGATTTTTGGCTAGTGTTGAGTGGGAACAAAAATTCCCACTTGTCTCTGTTAGAGCTCTAACGAGATTGGGTTCTGATCATACTCCACTCCTTTTAGATTTTGGAGATCAAGCTTTTATTGGAAACAAAGCAAACTTCTCGTTTGAATTAGCTTGGCTAAAAACCGAGGGTTTCTATAATTTAGTTGATCGGGAGTGGAAGTCTGTTTCTTCGGGGACTACTGCTTTGGATAGGTGGCAGAATAAAATAAGACACCTTAGACAATTCCTCCGTGGTTGGGCAAGAAGTTTGAGTGGTAAATATAAAACTGAAAAGGAACGTCTGTTGAATATCATCGATATATTAGATAAGAAAGCTGAAATAACCCCGCTGAATGAAGATGAAAGACGTACGCTGCGTAGCACCAATGATGCGGTTGCAAAATTAAGGCGGGATGAGGAATCAAAGTGGGCTCAAAGAGCAAAGGCAAAACATATACAAGAGGGTGGGGATAACACAAAATATTTCCATCTAATTGCCAATGAGAAACATCGAAGAAAAAAGATTTTTCAACTAGAGCAAGAGGAGGGCAAAATTATTGGTCAAGATAATCTAAAAACCTACATCTCTGAATACTATAAGAATTTGTTTGGGCCGCCCCCTCCTAGCACTTGTGTAATGAATGAGTCTATTACACATGATGTCAAAAAGATTTCTAATGAGGAAAATGCAATTTTAACTGCTGAGTTTACTAAAAATGAAATTCACGATGCAATTATGCAAATGGAGTTAAATAAGTCTCCCGGTCCAGACAGATTTCCGGCTGAATTCTTCCAAAAAATTTGGGCTACCATTAAGGGGGATTTGATGGAAATGTTTAGTAGTTTTCACAAGGGAGAATTACCACTTTTTTGTCTTAATTTTGGTACGATTATTTTGTTGCCTAAGAAAGAAAATGCTATTCAGATTTAGCAATACCGTCCAATTTGTTTACTAAATATGAGCTTCAAGATCTTTACAAAAGTGGGCACAAATAGAGTTACTAGTATTGCTGAAAAGATTATTCAGCCAACTCAAACGGCTTTTATGCCGGGTCGGCATATCTTGGAAGGTGTAGTCATCCTACATGAAACTATTCACGAACTTCATAGAAAAAATTGGATGGTGTTTTGTTTAAAACTGATTTTGAGAAAGCCTACGACAAAGTAAATTGGTCCTTCTTGCAACAAGCCCTTAGAATGAAAGGTTTCGACCCTAAGTGGTGTGAATGGATTCAAAACTATATTGCGAAAGGGAGTGTGGGCATAAGGATAAATAATGACATAGGTCATTACTTTCAAACAAAAAAAGGACTCCGTCAAGGGGATCCAGTCTCACCAATTCTTTTCAACATAGTGGCCGACATGCTAGCCATTTTAATCAAAAGAGCCAAGGAGGATGGCCAAGTAAGTGGTCTCATTCCTCATTTGGTGGAGGGTGGGGTTTCCATTCTTCAATACGCTGATGACACCATTCCGTTCATGGAACATTATTTAGATAAGGCCCTGAATATGAAACTTATATTATGCATTTTTGAACAACTCTCGGGGTTAAAAATAATTTTTCACAAGAGCAAAATATTCTGCTTTGGAAAGGCTAAAGAAGTTCAGGATGAGTACTAAATTTTATTCGGTTGCGATATAGGCGCTTTACCGTTTAAATATCTAGGAATACCAATTCACTTTAGAAAATTAAAGAATGGAGAGTGGAAACCGGTTGAAGGACGATTCGAAAAGAAACTAAGTTGTTGGATTGGGAAAATGCTATCGTATGGTGATCGTCTTGTGCTAATAAATTCAGTTCTAACAAGCCTGCCAATGTTTATGTTGTCATTTCTTCAAATACCTAAAGGGGTTAGGAAGAGACTTGATTATTATCATTCCCGGTTTTTTTGGCAATGTGATGAACACAAAAAGAAATATAGACTTACCAAGTGGAATATTATTTGTAGACCTAGAGATCAAGGGAGTCTAGGCGTCGAGGATCTAGAGCTTAAAAATAAGAGTTTACTTAGCAAATGGCTATTTAAAATCTTTAATGAAGGTGTATGGGAAGAACTTCTGCAAAATAAGTATTTGCAATCTAAAACCCTTTTCTCAGGTTACAGCAAAACCAACCGACTCACCTTTTTGGAAGGAATTAATGAATGTTAAGGATGAATTTTTACAACGGGGATCTTTTGTTGTTGGTAATGGGCTAAGTACAAGATTTTGGGAGGATACTTGGCTCGGGGAAAAGCCCTTTGCTGAGGAATATCCATCTCTATACAACATTGCTTATCATAAAAATATCACGGTAGCCCATGTTTGTGGGGCGGGTCAGCTTAATATTGGATTTCGTAGAACTCTGAATGGGAACAAATGGGATAGATGGATTCATCTTTTACAATGATTAATTACCATCGAGTTAAATGATACTGAGGATATTTTTAAGTGGAATTTAACTGCCTCCGGAGTTTTCACGGTTAAGTCAATGTACCTTGACTTGTTGGATAGTCATACAATTTTTTCTAAAGAAATACATTTGGAAGATGAAGGTACCACTGAAAATAAGAATTTTCATGTGGTTTTTTTTTCAAGAAAGTCATCCTTACAAAAGACAATCTGATTAAAAGAAATTGGCATGGTTGCACTAAATGCTGTTTTTGTGATCAAAATGAAAATAGATCATCTTTTTATCCTATGCCCTTTTGCTAAGATGATTTGGCGCATTGTTTATATGACCTTTACTATTCACCTCCATCAAATATCACAAACTTGTTCGGCAATTGGTTAAATGGGGTAGCTAAGAAAGATAAAGGTCGCATTCAAGTTGGTGTGTGCACTTCGATATGGGTTGTTTGGAACGTTCGAAATGATTTTATCTTTAACAGAAAAGCTTTTCCATCATTCATGCAGGTTATCCCTTTGGCTACTCACTGGATCCATATGTGGTCCTTTCTCCAGCCGGAGGAGGACCGCCCGGCCATGGATTTTGGGTGCAACCGCCTGCATATGGTTGCGCGGGATTTATACAGCCAGTTCAGATGGCATGCTACTTGAAGACTGACATGAAGACATATGATTGCTGCCACCTTTTAGCTATTTTTGTTTGGCTGATACATGTAGAGACCCTTTGTGATCCATAATTTGTAATACTTTGTAAAACTTCCTAATAAAGTAATAAAAACGGCCGTATGCATCGATTGATGCAGAGGCTGGGGCTGCCCCGTTTCGGAAAAAAAACACAATCTCCAGAAAAAGCAGGCACCCCGAAATGTCAATCAAGTCCGAATAAAATATGAGATGTCTATTGTCGAGCATTTGACATGTTGATACATTTTTATGTAATGCATAGTGAATAAATTAAGAAAAATATAGGCAGGAAAACCCAAAAAAATCTAGAATTAAAGATATGTTACATAGGACTAAACAAAACCGACCTTTACTTGGATGAATTTGCTGAACATTGTCGCGTGTTACTTAGAACTAAACTTTTTTTAACGAGGGAGGGGTCTGGAAGGACCCCATTGTTCCTTCATATTATCATCGGTAGAGACACATTTACAAAAAGGACCCCAGAAGAAAAGGAATATACAATATGGCCCTACAATTTTTATAGCGAAGACCCTGAAACAAACAGTGAAAACGCGATCAGGTCTAGCCTTCTCCTTGCTCCTTCTCCACGACATCTACAACGCTGCCGAGCATGGTCTACTGCGCCACCATCGGGGACTTTGCCACTTGGAGTGGACCAGCGGGAGCACGCCGTCTTGGAGCTAGAGAACCTCCGCTTCGACACCATAGCCTAGAGGAAGAACACCATTCGCCAGCAACGGGCAAACATAGAGGGAGCGCCTGCCCCACAGCCTTTGAGTCCAGCGGCTGGACGGAAACTTGTTGTCGATGCGTCGCCGAAGAGGAGATCCCAAAACAAAGGAGCGGCTGCCCTTCAGCTAATGTCATCAATGGTAAAGACGCCGTCGAGATTTTGCCCCTACAAGACGCATCACCGGTGCGTCCACACCTCCGACCTCCCAATTTGCAAGGAGTCGGGCTACACTTCTGCCTCCCCCCGCCTCCATGTACCGCCAGAGGGAGAACCACAACAAACCTTCACAGATCATCAGGTTGCCCCGAGCAAGGCGAGACAGAATGTGTCTATCCACGCATTGCTCTGCCACAGGACAAGCCAACCGAACATGTTATTTTTTGAGGAATTGAGCTGATGTCCTGTGTTTGCCCCTTTGACCAGAGAAGCAGGAAAACGCCAACAAGGAACCCTATCCTCCAGATCTGATCATGACCTCAAAGCCTGCTCCAACCTATGGGCATGAGGCCCACTACCAGCACAAGGCCGAGAACCCTACTTCTACTACTACTTTACATTTATTTTTATGCAAAAAAAACTACAATTGTACAGAGGCCGGCCACCACCACCCCACCACCATCCCTTCCGGCCAGCGAGGCCATTGGAGAGGATGGAGGTAGGTGTCAGGGACACGTGAGGGACTCTCAAGAGGGAGGGGGGGGGGGAGCTAGTACGGCGAGGGGGGTGGATGAGAACTCAGATGCACCTTCCAATAAAAACCATATGAAACATCATCACTCTTGAGTCTTTGATTGATGTGATTCTTCTCTCCAACATTTTCTATGATATGGGGTTTTCCATGATTCCATTAGAAGATTCTAATACCAACTCTTACTCCAATTTAGAAATGTAGAAGATGAACAATAAAGGGAGAAAGAAACATAGAGGCACAAGTGTGCCTAGCAACATAGGATCACTCCCTCCAAACCTTGCTTTAGTTTTCAATCTCTCAAAATCATAATCTCGCCCTTTCTTTTCTTCCTGGATGTCGTGAGTGGGCGGAGCTTGCTAAAAATGTTGGGCAGGCAAACATGCTGAATGAGGGTAAAATTGGCTCTTGGTGGGCTGAATTTGACTTGATCGTAGGCATAAATCCCCTATGTTACTCCAATACGCGGTGTAGTTGAGCCGGTTGCGCTATCCAAAGAGATGGGAAACCATTGCACGAAGGATGTGGTACAATTCATCAGGCATATTGTAGCATGTTGTTGAGATATGTTGCTAAATGGACGCATTACTGCACCTGTTCTCAGAAAGTCTGGAACTTCCTTTCCCGATGCCTGGCCGCCCTAGCTGCACCACACACATGCATGACAAAAAAATTGTTCTTAGTTCTAAAGCAGCGCCCGAATCAGCACCAAAGTAGGATGTGTTTTGCTGCAGCCACCGTTTCTTGAACATACAATGCACACACACATATATTGTACCACAGATCATGGGTTCAACAAAGAATTGAATAAATAGGTAGGTGACAATATAACTACTAAATCTTGAGGAAATTAAAGAAGTAAAATATACCCTATGTGCTATCATTGAAATTTGGTTAGGAGGAAATACTCCGTAAAAAAAATAGTATACGCATCGATTGGAGGACCATGCTCTCCTTTTTGGGAAAAAAAGAAATATGCTATGCCAACTAGGGAAAAATATGGGATGAGCTGCCAATAAGAAAAGCTTAAGTAGCGGGTACTATGTGATGGAAGGCTAGCAGGGTAAAATGGCACTATAATTTGGCGAGAAAACTTGTTGACAACTAATGACAGAACGAACGTATAATGCTGTTTTTCCATTATTCCATAGAATAGAATATAATTTAGTATGGCAAATTCTTCCATCGAATAATACTCCATGCCGATTCTAGGTATTTTAAGGCTCCACATCAGCACTTTAAGATTAAAGTTTGACCATCAATTACGCAATAAAATATAATATAATTTGGCAATTTAGTGTAGATACATATGTATGTCGATGTGTTTTAGTGTACACCTTTGCTTATTTCAGGGAAAAGTTGCACCTATTAATTTAGAACGGAGAGAGAAATAAAATAGTAGCAGTTTCACGCAGAGTCACGAGTTTGACAATAGCTGCTCATTTAATTTTTGATCAGGAACAATTGTTAGTTGGACACTCACAAGTGAGGGTGTGACCGCCCTTTACATGGATCGCGATACCAGTATAGTCAGATGAGAAAAGTAGAAACCATCAAAGTCGAGTTCGACGTACTTCCCGGCTGTGATCTTCCACCAGATCAACTCGGAGATGCACATGCGCCTCCGGTCCCAACATGTGTTTGTCTGTGAAGTTTACTCATTTCATTTTGCTACACTGGATTTTTTCTGCCTCATACAAATATGTGGAATACAAAGACAAAATGAAATTAATCATCTGAGTAAGACTCAACGTGGTGAAATGACACACGGCTAAAACCTGTCATACTCCAATACGTGGTGTGGTTGAGTCGGTGGCACTTTCAAAAGAGATAGAAAACCATTGCATGAGGGACGTGCGCTCTGAGTGTCTGGAACTTCCTTTCCCGATGCCTCGCAGCCCGAGCTGCACCACACACACACACGCATGATAAGAAATTTTGTTCTTAGTTCTAAGCAGCGCACAAAGCAGCAACAAAGTAGGATAAGAAAGTGAGTGGGAGCTCGGTGACATTTTTAGTACTATATGTGAATGACATTAATTATTAGAAATGACATCGATATGCTTGACGATGTGAAGAGTTATTTGAATAAATGTTTTTCAATGAAAGACCTATGAGAAGCCGCTTATATATTAGACATTAAGATCTATAGAGATAAACAAAGACGCCTAATAGGTTTAAGCCAAAGTACATATCTAGACAAAGTTCTGAAAAGGTTCAGAATGGATAAAGCAAAGAAAGCTTCATTGTCCATGTTGCCAGATAAGATATTGAGCAAGGCTCAGTGTGCAGCTACGGCAAAAGGTAGAGAAACTATGAGCAATGTGCCATATGTCTCGGCCATAGGTTCTATTATGTATGCCATGTGTGTCTGTGTTTCGTGTGGGTAGCCAGGTTGGCTGTGGTGGTGTGCCCAATGTGATCGTGTTCCATGATGACATTGGTGCATTGTACGGGTTTTCGGCCGGTTCCCCTGCAAATGAACCGGTCAATTCTCTTCTACTTTTTTAATAAAATGAGGCAATGTTGCCCGTTTTGTTCAAAAAAAAAATTATGTATGCCATGTTGTGTATTAGACCGGACGTGTCCAATGCTCTTAGTTTGACGAGCAGATACCAAAGTGATCTAGGAGTGGAACACTGGACAGCCGTAAAGAATATCCTAAAGTATTTAAATAGGACTAAAGAAATGTTCTTGGTCTATGGAGGTGATGAGCAGCTCGTCGTAAAAGGTTACGCCGATGCTAGCTTCGACACCGACCCGAATGATTCTAAATCTCAGACAGGATACATTTATATTTTGAATGGAGGAGCTGTGAGCTGGAGAAGCTGCAAGCAAAGCGTGATCACAAATTCTACAATCAAAGCGGAGTACATGGCTGCTTTAGAAGCGTCAAGTGAAGGAGTTTGGATCAGGAACTTCATCACTGAGCTTGGTGTGGTTCCAAGTGCATTGGACCCACTGAAGATATTACGCGACAATACTGGTGCCATAGCACTGGCTAAGGAACCAAGATATCATCCAAAGACCAAGCACATTAACCGTCAGTTCCATATAATTCGAGATTATATTGCAGATGGAGATCTGAAGATCTGCAAGGTACATACGGATCTGAATGTCGCAGATCCGTTGACTAAACCTCTTCCACGTGCAAAACATGATTAGCACCTTAATACCATGGGTGTTAGATTGTTACCAGATGTAAACTAGATTATTGACTCTAGTACAAGTGGGATACTATTAGAATTATGCCCTAGAGGCAATAATAAAGATGTTATTATTATAATTCTTGTTCATGATAATGTTTATATTCTATGATAGAATTGTATTAAGCGGAAACATTAATACTTGTGTAGTTTATGAACAACACCGTGTCCCTAGTACGCCTCTAAAGACTAGCTCATTGATTAATGATGGTTAAGGTTTCCTAACTATAGACATGAATTGTCAATTAAAATGAGGTCATATTATTAGAAGAATGATGTGATGGACAG
Organism: Dactylis glomerata; assembly: GCA_007115705.1. NCBI lineage: Eukaryota > Viridiplantae > Streptophyta > Magnoliopsida > Poales > Poaceae > Dactylis > Dactylis glomerata. The sequence continues at coordinate 1,769,468 of QXEO01000964.1, read as the reverse complement.
ACCCAAATAAAGCACATCAATTAGATCGTGTCATTGTGTTCATCTTTGCAAAGCTTTTTTCTATGTCATATATTGTGTTCCTTAGACCATGAGATAATGCAACTCCCTAGTATCGGAAGAGAGCTTTAAGGTTATTAAACGTCACCCTATGAGAGGGTGATCATAAAGGTGTCTCTCAGATAATCAGAAAGTACTTGTTGGGTTGCATGTATCGAGATGGAATTTGTCCCTCTTGAGTCGGAGAGATATACTTCGGGCCCACTCGGTAATCGGTATCAACACCGCTTGCAAACACGTGGTTAAGGAGTTAATTACAAATTGATATCGGATTACGGAACGAGTAAAGTACTTGCTATGAACGAGACTGAACTAGGTATGCCGATACCGACAATCGAATCTCGGGCGAGTAAAATATCGCGAAACGAAGGGAATACAAATACGAGATTGATTGAAATCTGACATCGTGGTTCATCCGATATGATCATCGCTGAGTGCGTGGGAGTCAATATGGATTTCCAGATCCTGCTATTGATTATTGATTGAGATCATGTCCGCGCATTCTCGAACCCGTAGAGTCACACATTTAACGCAAATCAACGTTAGGGTAGTTTTGAGATTTATTGAAAAGTGTTTCGGAAAGTTACAGAATTGTTCCGGGTAGAAAATTTTAATGTTTATTAATTATATGAATTAATAAATATTAGCCAGTATTTATTTAGCAGAAATAAATAGAAAAAAAAGAGAGCGCACCGGCCAGGGGCGAACCTGTGCGCGTGCATGCATGGCGTGCATGCATGGGCCTCTTGGCCGGTGGGCCGACTGCACATGGTGCACGCGCATATGTTACATAGGATCGATCGATCCGATCGTTGACCGGCGACGCTGCGAGGACCTTGTATAAGAAGTTAGTTTTCTTTAAAAACCCTACAATCCGCCTATAAAAGGAGATGCATCGGATGGGACTTTGGGACAATTTTGTGCGGAGCCGCTGTCTGGTTTCTGAAACTTTTTCTTTCTTTCTTTCTTTTACCACGCAAACAAGCGAAGTTCTGTCGGTGAAAACTCTTCACCATAGACACCACGCCGTCGTGCTGTTGATCCCATCTACCACTCCACCATATCTCACTGGACCGGGGAGGCGGAGTCGTTGGTGTGCTGTAAGTGTGCATCTCTCGGAGGCGTCGCCACTTGCGGCGTTGGATCGGATCAGATCGCGAGAAGGAGACGGCTAGTACGACTACATCATCCGCGTTCAGTTGAACATTTCCGCTGTGTGATTTCTTCAAGGGTATGAAGATCTTATCTATCTCTCTCGTTGATTACATCTCCTAGATTATCTTGGCTTTCTTGTTCGCTTCCGTAGGAAATTTATGATTTACTATGCTGTAAAACCCTTCAACACCCCCCCTCGCTGGAATCACAGCCCTCGCGCCCTACAGGCCCCTCGCTGTAGCCGCCCCTCCCTCGCCGGACCTACCACGCGCCTTGTAGTAAGTTGTTCCCCTTCCCCGCCTCTACACTACTTGGTTAGGAAACTTGGTTATTGTGCATCACCGGTGTGAAATAATTTATGAAATTTGATTAGTAACTTGAGTATTGTGCATCGCCGGGCACCAGATCCGTCACTGTGAAATAATTTATGAAATCTGCTTAGTAACTTGAGTATCGTGCATTGTCGGTCACCAGATCCGCCGGTGTGAAATAATTTATGAAATCTGACTGATTTACCGTGGTGGAATTTGTATCTATGATAGCATGTGAAGTATGCAGCATCTAGATTGTGCACCCGTCACGACGAGCAACATTATGTTTAGCATTGACATGCGACCAGAGTTTGTAAATTATATGGTAACTAACACAATATTGATTTCAATTCTCTTTGCAACATTGTTACTATATATAGTGCGGTAACATATTTTTTGCAACATTTGTGTATTTATATAGATTGTCTCTTGCAATTCACGGCTTTCGTTCGATGATGCTGTACAAAATTGAAAATTTGTATAGTTTCTGACGTTTGGAAAATTATATGAATTCAAAGTCAAGAAAGGATCAGTAAGGACTACTATGTCAGATTTCGATTAGAGGCAATTCGTGCACGAGAATGGCCTCTGCATCGGATCCACCGGTGTCAAAGCGTTGTTGGTAATGTCAAAGTGTTGATTACTTTCTCGTTTGAAATCTGATGTCCGCACCTGAAATAAAATATTGGCCAGTGTTGTACACATATTGAGCGGCACATGAAAAACAGATAGTGGCGTGGTCTCGTACGACACCGAAGGCACGACATGGTGTCGTGGGACCACCGTCATGCCACCAGCATTCGGGGGTAACGGTGGCGTGCTACACCATTACAAGACAACAGTGGCGCGAAATTGGTGGCGTGATGATCCCGCGCCGGCAACAGAGAAATCGCCGCGCCATCGATGGGCTATTCTGTACTAGTGATATAAAATATGCTATATATAACCTAAAATACTCGGTGTTCTAAAAGCATGCCGAATAAACGCCCCTGTCCCCTTCTTGCTCTCTCACTCTCCCATTGTCACGGCAAAATTTTGTTTCTACAAAAGAATGTCAATTTTTCTATGAAAACCTTCTTGATGGTAAATCATAAGGTGTAATGCTCTCCTTATTTTTTCCTAATATGTAATATGTAATATGTAATAGTTAATTGGACAAAACCATAGGTTTTGGTGTGGTGTAACACAACTTTTATGGAAGTAAACCCATAATCAGAACTTTCCATGTCCGACGTAACAGATAATTACAAAAATTACTATTGTTAAATATAGATATTCTATCCATGTGTGACTAGGACAGAACAAAGAAGGTACGATGGAATTCCCCAATATATTTGATACTTATTTGTGAGAGTAGATCTTGTTTGTGTCTCACGTAACTTCTTAAGCAAGTGTAGCATGAGATTTTTTTTTGAGGCAAAGCACCCACTCATACGACAAAGTAACATAGATATGATATTTTGCGGAAATCCACTTTGGCTCATAGGAGCATATGCACCCGCTGGTCTAAAATCATTTTTCAAAATATCTAAAAATTCTGAATAAAAATTCTTGGCGTGCATCTAGACATTTTATGTTCACTCACCAAGTTTTGTAAGAAAAAAAAATTGTGACCTGTGTAAAAAAGACAAAATTTTATGCTACAAAATTGCTATCTACGTAACTGTTTTTTGTTATTTTTACACAGGCCACAAAAAATGTCCTTTCTCACTAAAACTTTGATGGATAGACATAGAATGCTCATATGCATACCCGGAATTTTTTGTTCAATTTTTTGATTTTTTGAAAATACATTTAAAATGTATTTTCATAATAGATGCATTTGCTCCTATGAGCCAAAACACCATGTCCTTATATTATGTTCATAACCAGACAGAAACCAGCTTGATATATTTGTAAGTTTCATCAATGTTCATATCAAGCGCAATACATGTGAGTATATATGAGTGCTCGAATATTGTTATGGCTGGTATCTTTTGGATCTACACAACACTAGCATAGTTTACGTCATGTGTTAGATCTATGCATTACATTGTTTTAAATGAGATATATGCATTACTAATGTTTTCATTCTTTTATATATATTCAACTCATGCTATCATCGATTTTGTAATAGGGATGATAATTTGGTGGCACTAAATAAGAACTAGACAGCCTCAACTTTGCACGATTGATTCTATGTAAGAACGGAAATCATTTGAACTTGTATATATTTTCTTAAATTTAACATATCTATATTATAGTTCTAGTGATTTTATTGTGCATTTTTTCATTCATGTGCCATGAATTTGGCAACTCGGAGGGCTGCATCCAGATTAGGGCCAGTGAGGATGCATGCATATTGGTCCGTGGAGTCATCTCATCAATTTCTTAATGATGCAACACTCAAAACAGTACCAGCGAGTATATATATTAAGGCATAAAATTGATCTAATTCTGATTCCAATTTATCACTTATTCAGTTCTCCATTTCTACTTAAACAGATGAGATGCATATTATCATTTGAGTTGTGGCCCAAACCATCTATCGCTTTTATGAGGGTTTAGTTCGCCAAAATTTCACAAATAGAATGAGAAGATTGAAGTGAAACTTCAGCGATGAATTTCACCAGCGGCGGAGACAAAGACATAATCAAGAAATATTCAATAGCTAGCTCTCTTATTTATATTGCTAGGAATTCAATCTATGTCGAAATGCATGTACATGTTGTGTATCAGATATACAATAAAAACATAATTGGTTTTTGCTGGTGTATTAGGTTTATATCTTCTTCATCTTATTGGTGCTACTGGACTACTAGTTGAATTATGGACACCATATGCACCATGTACAAAGCACACGACAAAAACTAGGAAAAACCCATGTGTGATGTGAGCAAAATACACATCACTATTTCTATAAAATGTTTGTGATGTTCCAAATATGCCGACAATTAAGAGAAGATACTTGTTTGTGAAGACCCTCTCGCTCGGAAACAGTTAAATGACAAAAAGTGTGGGTGAGGTTTTGCCTATCACACACGGTTCACACGTACTGGCCTCCAATCGCACATCCATACATTGCGACGGTTTTTCCACTCACGTTTGAACTGCCGTGTGTGAAAGCATGTTCTGTGCTAGAGGCCATCTCACTAATAAGATGCCGAATATAAAAGGAGAAAAAAGGAAATAACCAACAGGACGAATTACGTACAGGGATGCATATGAAAGCCTAAAATCCTAAACCAATAGGTAAAAATACCTCATCCGCTCTTTCCTATGTACAGTACTGTACATGCGTACGCACGCACGCGCCGACACCAGCAAGAGCATGCGTGCGCCAGCGTCACGCCTTGTCCTCGGCCGGCACATGCCACACCCAGAACTCCTTCTTCTGCCCAGCGCACCACTTCCTGGGACTTACCTACTACGATCAGGCATTACAAGCCAATGGATCTCAGAGTAGTCTCCCTTAACTATCACCTCCAAGATAAAGAGCGTCAGACGATGGTCCCTGAATATTTAGGTTATGAGAGAGCTTCTTATATGTTCTAGCCTTCTAGGTAGAAGTAGAACACACAACAGGATAGTACATGGTTTCCAGGCAAGAATAGTTAGGAATGAGATGGGCAACGGTGAAGGGTCGTTACGACAAGCTGTAATAGGAAAGAGATGCATCAGGATTCACTTGGACGCAACAGAGCTCATTGCAGCGCCGCATCAAGCTGCAGACTTACGTGCTGCTGTACATCGGCTATTTAGACAAAATTAACCCAAATTTGAAACAATTTCAAATAATAAACCAGCGGCGAAACTATTTCAAAAAAATAACCCCTTTTTGCATCGCCATTCACGGTGGCGATGCAAAAGGTGGTGCAACGCCAGGAGGAGTGGCGAGGCGGTGGCGGCCACGTCGGCAGGGTGGGGCCTGAAGCCGATAGTGCGTCGCCACTGGTAGTGGCGAGGCACAAGTGCCTGCCTCGCCACTGAGGGTGGCGACGCACTTTAGGTTTAGGGTTTCCCGCCCAGCCCTGAGCTGGCCTCCTCCCTCACTTCCTCCCTCATCTCTAGCAAAGGCGGCTGCTCTCTCTCCCCCTCTCAATCTTCCCACCCAAAACCACTCAAATCGAAGCTTTTCTCCGTGGATTTCTCCTTCCCCAAGTCTCCTAAGGTACTCTCCCTCATTTGCCATTCATTTGACCCATTGAAATTTGCATATTTGGTTTTGAATCCCCAAATCTTGGAAACCCTAGAAAAATTGATTCACCCAAATTGCAATGTTGATTCTTGTTAATTTGGTCAATGTTGGCTTGTATGATGTGTATGAAGTATTTTAGTGTAGATTGGTAGGTTAGGGTAAGGGTTTGTGAGGTTAGGGTTTGTTGTTATGTTAGGGTTAGGGTTAGGGTTAGGGTTTTCTTGTTATGTTAGGGTTAGGGTTAGGGTTTTCTTGTTATGAAGTATGATGTGTTAGTAAATATTGGCATAGGTACTTATTAATTTTTTTACCTTATTGTTGTTATACAAAAATAGGTATGGCGAGAATTGTTCATGTTCATCATGTTGACAAGGAAGCACATTTGAAAGGCAATTTAGAGCCCGACCCGGATGAGCTTGACTTGGTGTTCGAGCGTACTCCTACGTACGCCGAGGTCTTGGAACAAGTTAGGATAGAGTTGAAATGGATGGACCCTAGTGATGTTGTTGAGTTGGAGGGTAGGCACAATGCCGGATTTGGCATGCATTTCCGTTGGAAGATAATGCGTATCAACTCCGAGCAACGTTGGGGTGCATACAAGGAGGTGGTGGCCGAATCTCTCGACAAGGCTCTTGCGTTATTTGCCACCAAAAAGGTTGGTGGTACTTTGCATGTGGACTTGAATCGGAGTGCCTCCCGGTTTGATGGTAGGAATTCTCCACCGAACCACCAAGAAGAAATGATGGATGGAAGGCCAATTTCAAAGGAGGCACTATCATTGGAAGAGGAGGATGATGAGTGCGGGGATGATGACAATGATATTGAGCTTCATGACCACAATGTTGGAGATTTGGATATGTATTATACGCAAGAAAACATGGACCATGACATCCCGTACTCGCGATGCTATGCATCGGACTCGGATGACGATGGTCCCGAAGAAGAAGTTGATGAGGAAGGGTTCACGGCCAATGAGGCCGAAGTCCACGAGAAGGTATTGGGCCGAGATCATCGGATACCATTGTTCCGTGATCTTAGTCTCGCGGATGAAGCCACGGTTGACGGCGGCGAGGGTATAGAACAAAGGGTCAAGCATTTCTCACTAGGCACATCCAAGATAGAACAAAGTGGGCAAGAGCCTACGATGAAAATGGTCGGAGGTACGGTCAAATGACAAGCAATATGGCAGAGTGCTTCAACAAGGTGCTCAAGGGTGTCCGTGCATTGCCCGTGACGGCAATTGTGCGATACACATTCGACAAGTTGAATGAGTATTTTTTGAAGTACTCAGATGAAACGGAAAGGCAGATTGCGGGAGACAATACGCAAAACCACAAATACGAGTACCCACCCAAAGTTGACGAGTGGAGGACATTTCAGTCTCGTAAGGCGGATTCTGAAGTTGCCACCGTTTATGATAACGATGAGCTCATTTATCAAGTGAACGAGCCCGGAGGAACCACGGCCGACGGTGTCCAACACGGAGGCCGAGCTTTCAAGGTCTCGCTAAGGACTTGCGAGTGCACATGTGTGAGGCCATCTTTTGTCCATCTCGCTTGCTCGCATTTGCTAACGGCAGCTCGGGTGCGTCATTTGGACTACAATCACCCTCTCACCGTGAGAGAGTCAGAGTTCTCCATCACGACGACCAAGAAAACATGGGCTCCAAGATTTAACCCATACCTAGACCAATCGCAGTGGCCCGAGTATCATGGAATCCAACTCTGGCCCCATCCGTCATGGAAGGTTGTTAAACGTGGAAGACGTCAGACAAAGCGTTTTAGGGGTGACATGGATGGATGGGGTCATGGTGGTGCGAGAGAATCAGGAAATGACCAATTTCAAGAGCCATGTGATAGAGCTCGTTGTGGAAAGTGTAATGGTCATGGACACAATGCTAGGACATGTACCCAAAGGAAAAGAACAAAGAGAAATGACCCGAACGCAAGCCAACCCATGAGTAGTCAACAAGGTGGTTCAAGCCACCAAGATGTTCCAAGCCAACAAAGGAATACCCAACAAAGTGGTCCAAGCCACCGAGATGTTCCAAGCCAAGAACAGAGTATCCAACATAGTCGTCCAAGCCACCGAGATGTTCCAAGCCAAGAACGGAGTACCCAACAAAGTGATCCTAGTCCAAGCCAACAAAGGAGTAGCCAACATAGTGTTGCAAGCCAACAAAGTGGTCCTAGTCACCGAGGTGGTCGAAGCCACGAAGGTGGTCCAAGCTATCATAATCCTAGGCAACAAAGAGGAAGACAACTAGGTCTTAGAGGAGTCCGTGGTGTAAATCGAACTAGTATGATAGGATATCTACAAGGACCATTTCCGTACGTACTTTTATTTTCTGCTCTACAATTTCTAAATTTGAGATAACATTTTACATATTGTGTTTACTAACTTGTATCTCCACTCTTATTGTAGATATGGCGGGGAGTCAAGCCAACAAGGAGGGGGATCAGACCTTCAATGAGTCATGGAGGAAGGTGATGGAGATGGATGCGGCCGAGAGGAAGAAGAAAGAGGCAACACAAATAAGGATGGAAGAAGAGCAACAATTGAGGGTTTGTGAGGAAAGAATGAGGAGAGAAAGAGAAGAGCAACGTCAAAAGGAGCTTGCGGAGGGGGTAATAAAGAGCATTCGTGAGTACGACGAGATAATGAAGAGAGCCTATGATAAGATAAGCAACATGGAAGTAGAGATGGAGAGGGAGAGAAAGGTGAGGGGGACGGGACATAGGTCAACTCAAGGTCACAAGGAGGACGAAGATGTTCAAAATGAGGCTTGGAGGAGAGTGAAGGAACAAGATGCGGTCAAGAAAGTGGAAGAAAGAAAGAGGAAGCTGAAAGAGGAAGCTGAAAAAGAGAAAGCGGAGCGAGAAAGGTGGCAGCAAATGCGGCGGGAACGTATGATGTGGCAGGACAAGCAGTGCGCCAAAGCACTTAAAGAGAAGAGAGAACGAGAAGCGCGTGCGTTGAAGCAGCGCCAGGCTGTTTGGGCGACGCACCTAGCAAGGGAGGACGCAAGGATAAAGAGGGAGAAGAAGGAACTATTTGAGAGGATGGCTGCCGAGGCGTGTGCCATGAGGGAGGAGAAGGAAGAAGAAGAGAAGAAGAGGAAGGCCATGGCGAAGGCGAAGGCAAAGGGACCATGTTTGAGCGAGTAACGCATTCGTGTATTTGGGCATGTATTGAACTAATATTTGTGAACCTTGTCATTTAGAACTATTTGCTTCTATTTCGTAATATTTGTGAACCTTGTTATTTCGAACTATGTGTGAACCTTGTGTGATCCCTGTCATTTCGAACTATGTGTGATGCTTGTGAACTATGTGTTGGTGCTGAATTTCTATAAAATTTTGATAGTTTTGAGCATTTTTTCGAGCTCCAGGCTTGCCTCGCCACTGCTGGTGGCGACACAGGCGTGCTTCGCCACTCGTGGTGGCGACACAGGGGTGCTTCGCCACTCGTAGTGGCGACACAGGGGTGCTTCGCCACTCGTGGTGGCGACACAGGGCTGCTTCGCCACTGGGGGTGGCGACGCACGTAAGCCTGCCGCGCTGCCTCGGGCGCAGCTGCTGCCTTTGCCTCGCCACTCGCGGTGGCGACGCACTGCTGCCTCGCCACTCCCTCTGGCGACGCAAGCCTGTAGGTTGAAACAAGCTCGAAATCATATTCGACAAGCTCAAAATCAAGCTCAAGCTCACAATATCATATATCCAAGCATCAAGCATCAGAAATACCATATATACAAGCTCACAAAATCAAAGAACACAATATCATATATGAAAACATCAGATTCGAGCACATGATCATATCCAAACATCAAGCTCATAGTTCAAATATTACATAGCCAAACATAGTGTCCGTCATACACAAGCACAAGTTCAAAACGAGATTACTAAACATGGCAAGTTCATATACCTAACTAAACATCTACTTTCTTCCACGCTTCCCTCCTCCCCTACGCGGAGCAATCTTCTTCCGTGCCTCCAACACGAAATTATCATCGTCGGAATCGGAGACTTCTTCCGTGACCACCTTCTTCTTTGTCTTCTCCTTGAAATCATGTGGTGTGTACTTGTCCCTATGCACACCTTTGTTCTTTCTCTTCGATGGTAGGGGATCCTCTTGTTCCTCTTCATCCTCTTGTTCCGGCGTGGATTCCTCATCCGCGGAGACCGATATGGCCCGAGACTGGGACGGCGATGGCGTTGATGCAATCTCAGGATCACGGCAACCAAGAAGGTTTCCTAATCTCCGTAACTTCTGGCCCTGACGCTATAAGAAGAAAATAATTGTCAAAAGAAACTAGCAACATGTAGTACTTGGCATTTAGCAATGGCTAGGCAATAAAGTAGGATGAATCAGGATGTAAATTTATTAAGGAATATCACAAATTTATGAGAACTCAAAAGCACAGCGGTGAACCAACCTACAAGTAGTGCATTATCCAGCATTTCACAAACTTGTTATTCTAGATCGCATAACAACTACTTTCTCCATTCATGAATAGAAGACGTTTTAACAAGCTAAATCAGCTACTAGTCAAAAAAGGTCAAAATATGTTCATACCTTCACAAATTCTCGCAATCTTGAATAGCCATCTTTGTTCTCCGGCAATTCCAAAGCCACCTCGAATTCAGCATCTTGCTTCTGGATCTCCGAGCGCTAGCATGTATATGAATATGTAAAAACACAAGTGGCAAGTAGAGATAGTAGTGAGATTCCAAAAAGAAGAACAAGCTTACCACAAAGTTAATCGATGAAGCAAAAGGGACTTGGCGCCCCTCTCTGACAAGCTTATTGTAAGCAAGATTGCCAAGCTGGTCGAACGGCAAAGGTTCTTCCAAAATGTCATCCGTGTAGGCATCCGGAAGAAGCTGCAAACGAGTCCGAGGTTGAAACCAACGGAGATAGTTGTTGAAACCCTCATAAGAATGGTCCGCTGCATTTATTCCTTTTGCCCGCTTAGTCTCTGCCACACGTTGTTGAAACGTCTTGATATGCATCTTGTGAATATTGGGCCAATCTGTCTTCCGATGTTTTATCCTGTCATAGCTGCATAATAAGATAGCACACTGTCAACAAACAAGAATTACATTACACAATGGCGCAACGGCGGAAAAAGGATTCATACCGGTGAAGCATACGATCCGTGTCCTCATACATCGGCGGGTACTCTTGATATAGATCAAACTGCCTCATAACCCGCTGCGTCAAGTCATACTCAACAGCCCACATGCATATCAACGGGCAACGCATATGCCACAGCACTCTTTCAGCCATGCAAGCAGGGTTAAGCTCCTAGGCAGCGTCACCGTAAGAATATCCAGGCTTGCCATATGGTTGCCATATCACCTACAACATGCCCAATAATGAAGATCCTAAATACCCGAGACGAGAGAGTGAGGGAATAGAGTTTTTTACCTGCTCAGGGGTTAGGTTGTCAAACTCGTTGGTGTATTGTCGATATGCTTGTTCTGGGTCAGAAGTAAACTCAGAATGCCGGTCCCAATAGTAAGCAAATGTGGGATACCGGTGGCGGTCGTTACCATCGTCCCAGTCTTTACGAGGACCAATTTTCGGCCGTCCAACAGGGAAGCGTTCCCAACTCCACACCGAAAGAAGAAGCAAGGAACCGCCAATACAAGCTTGTTGATCTGTCCTACAACAAGCATCGTCAAGCTGCACATGGTATGAAAGCAAACATCAATAACAAGAATGTAGCCAAAATGGAGAGCAAATGTACGGAGTGGACAAAACAACTCATTACCTGACGATACAACCAAGCCAAAGCAGCAGTGCCCCAGCTCCACTTCTTATCCATGACGGTGAGCGCCTTAAGCCAATGCCAGTGCGCGGTCTTCCCACTAGTGTCATTGAACAGAGTCCGTGTGATAACATACCACACGTACACGCGGGCGTAGATCTTGACGACATCCTCATCGGCATCCTCAGGGCACGTACCGAAGTTATCTGAGATCCATTTGAAAGTAGCCCCGGCGGAGACCCTCAACTTTACTCCTTGCTGGTTGAGAGTATCCCCGGGGCACTTCCCAATAAGATCTAACATCTTCCCGCGCCAATCATCAGAGGATGTATCGATACAAAGAGGAGCCCCCTCGATGGGGAGCGCAAGTATCATCGCCATGTCCTCTAGTGTGACCATCATCTCGCCGGTCCTGAGGTGAAAGGTGTGGGTCTCCGGCCTCCACCGGTCCACAAGCGCGGTGGTCGCGGCAGGATTGACGTTGAGTGTCGTCCGGGTGACCATATGGATGAACGGTAGAAGCCCTAGATTGCGGATGTAGGGGGTGTACCGCTCATCGTAGTTCATCGGCGTTGACGTCATCTGGTTGTACCTAAGTCGCAATGGTCCAAGAATCTGCACGGTGACAAACATACATGCATGGTGTCACATACCAATTAACGCTTACCAATATTACATTTGAGTACTTGGTTTTTTAATTACCTTCTTCTTCTCGGTCATCATATAGGCACGGTGACGAACATCAACTTCACCCTCGAGAATGCTTTCATTATTTAACTCCTCCATCCTAAACAATCCGACTATAATGTGAGCATATATGCACATAATTCATACAATTCTTCTATAACAATATATCTCCAATATTTTATCTACAACTATACAATTCATCTAAAATTAACTTCAACTATAAAATTCATCTATTAACATATATGTGAGCATATATGCACATAATCAAATATTTAATCTACAACAAATCCATATAATATGCAAATAAAAATTCTACTATTTTTATACATATGATGAAGCACACAAATTGGACATCACAAGTAATCTATATTTGCTAGTTCAATACATATACATGTAACTAGGGTTTCACTCATCAATCACTACATAGGGGACCATACACACTCCACATCAAAATACCAAATTTCATCTCCATATACAAACAACAATCTATTTCAATCTACAATACAAATGCATCCATCAAGTGGGAGTATTAGAGTGGGAAACAACAATCAATTTCAATCTACAATACAAATGCATTCATCCATATGCAAATAATAATTTCCACTAATTTCATACATATTATGAAGCACACAAATTGCACATCACAACTAATCTAAATTTGCTAGTTAAATAACAAGCTACATTGTTCAAACAAATTGCACATCACAACTCCACCATACAAATTAATACAAATCAATACAAATCCATCAATCACTATGTAGGGTTCCCAAATCCATCCATCAAAAACATTGATTTCAATCAACCATATCAATCCATGCATCAACCATATCAATCCATGAATCAACCCTCAAACAAGGGGATTAGAGAAGGGGAAGAAGGAGAAGAGCAAGGGGAAGGAGGGAGAAGTGTCCCAGCCGCCGCCGCCATGGATGGGGAGAGAGAGGTGGGGAGGGAGAGAGGGGCCGGGTCGGGCGCGCGGGGGGGGGGGGGGGGTTCCTAACCCTATTCTGCCTCGCCACCGTGCGTGGCGACGCACTCACGCCTGCCTCGCCACCGTGCGTGGCGACGCACTCACGCCTGCCTCGCCACCGTGGGTGGCGACGCACATGCGTTACGGGGCCCGCCCTGCCGACGTGGCCGCCACCGCCTCGCCACTCCTCCTGGCGTTGCACCACCTTCTGCGTCGCCGCCGTGAATGGCGATGCAAAAAGGGGTTATTTTTTTAAAATAGTTTCGCCGATGGTTTATTATTTGAAATCGTTTCAAGTTTGGGTTAATTTTGTCTAAATCGCCCTGTATATCGCCGTAGCCCCGCACTGTACAAAGTCAAGATTGTGTATTCACGACCAAATACTAGATCTAAAACGTGTGTTGCTCTCTACACCAAGAGTAGACGCCCAACGGACGCATAAGCCGAGGAGACGTTTTAAGTTGAGATTCATCATCGGCTCTAGCTCCGATAGGAGCTGAAGCTGCTCAAGCTACGCTCGCTCTTGCAGCCACAAACGCCCCCTCCTCCTCTTGGTGATTCCCACGCAGGAGATGTCGGTGCCCGTAGAGAAGATGCAATAAACAACTTCGAGAAGAATGAGGGTCCTTGCTTAGATGGTTGGTTAGAAACAAGGTGCTGGGTGGTAGGATTCCAATCGCGATGCGCTAAAGAGTCGGCAAGTGTATTTTTCTCTGCGTCAATCCATGCAAATGGCAGAGTAATTCTCTCTTTCATATTTTGTGAAATAGTTCATTGTTTTACTCTGCAGTACGTGTAAACTGAATTCATACCTGCCTACGTTCCACACGTGAATATACATACGTGAATGAAATTCTGATACATAGTGAAAGCACCGGAGATATGCAAGATTTGCATACGTTATAGGTTCGTAAGTTTCACCGTAACTTAAAATATATGTCTGCTACAAATGACTGATTCGCATTGGCTCAGTTTGAAGGTGCATCAGTTCAGTTTTCTGTAGACCATATCTAACTACCGTGAGCACATGGTCGTGTACTACTATGTTGTACTCGGGGTTTTAAAATACAAATTACTATTGACACCACAAAAAAATTACTTCACTTCTAGGTCAAAACAATTTAATTTTCATATGTCGATCGCTTTATAAAAAATATGCTATATATAGACTAATGTACTTGGTGCTGTAGAAAGACCGACGAATAAACGTCCCCGATCCCCTCCTTTCTCTAGATGGTAAATCATCAAATGTAGTGCTCTCCTTTTTTCTGGAGTATAATATTAGAGTTGTTGATAACGTTTTCTTGAAGTTTAGTCAAAGTTTACTCAGCTTGACTTTTTTTTAAAGAATATGGGGACTATTCATTTGAAATGAGGGAATAATAGCGGGCTCATAGCTAGTGGCGGAACCATATCTGCAAGGGGGGGGGGGGGGAAGTGTTAGGAATAAATTACAACCGCTCTAGGCGGTTACTAGTATGCCCAAAGCACCCTTTCTGTACAGACATGTCTCTTGTGTATAGACACCTCTTCTCTCTCTCCCTCAGCAGTTGCATCTCTTGTAAACAGTCATGTCTCTTGTAACAGGCACCTCTTCGGAGGCACCCCAAAATCCTTGTATAAATAGGGCTTTGCCCACAAGCAATAAACAAGTTTTCACTCTCAATCATTTGAGTTCTAACACGTTATCAGCACGCTCGACAATCTGAGCGATTTCGAGAACAACGAGATCAAAGAACAAAAGAGGAAGCGCACGGGCGTCTGCCTCCATCCTTGGAAGAACAAGGCATACACCCTATTGCTAATCGGTAAGAACATTATAGAATCGAAGGCCTCGACTAAGAAGGTAAGCAACATCTTAGCCTTCTTCAATACAAGATGTTCTTACCGTCACCGACGACCCACATCCCGGCGGCCACCCTGGAGGACGGCCAGCGCGACCTCGACCCGCGGCGGTTGGGCCGTGTGGCAAAGAGCTCCGGTGCGGCTCCGTCTCCCTCGTCGATGGCGCCCATGCGCCATGCGGCGGCCGTCTCCTCACGAACCTCCGCGACGCCCGCGCCGCGAAGAATCCGACACGGCGGCGACCTCGACCGGCTTCACCGGTAGCCTGCCGCACGCGCGTCCTGGACCTCTGGCGGCTGCGCACGCCGGAGCGCGCGGCCTCGCTCGCGTGACGACACCCTTCCCAGCGCAGATCCCCGCGGCGCGCTTGGTCCTCACAACCGACGGCTGGGCGACGTGCGCAGCCCGGAAGCCACTCTCGGTGGCGACGACTAACGGTCGCGAGGGTCTCCCGGCTGCAGGCCCGCAGCGGTGGCCACCCGTCAACAGCCTCGCAGCCAACCAGGCCGGAGAACGGCGCGCACGACGGCCTCTGCTCCGTTGCCGCTGCTCCAGGCAAAGACAGCGCCCAATGCGCTCGTCGGACCTCGGCGGCTTGGCCCCGACGCGGCCTCCCGAACGCCACCACGCGGCGAAGCCCCTTCACCGGCGTGGCTCGATATGGCGGCCAGCCCATCACCTGGCACGGCGCTGCTCGCTGAGGCGACAAGCACCGAGGCGGCTCGGCCGTCCAAGACGCGCGGTCGGGGCTCCATGCTCGTGCGGCAACTGCCCACGAAAAAGAATAGGGATAAGAAACCTTATCCATTTGCTCATTTTTTTATTAAAACCCTTGCACTTGCAGCGATTGGCAAAGTGGCCAAACAGTGTGTTCAAGATTGAAATAAATAAGACAAATCTGCTAATATTTTCAGTTTATTTCAGTTATGCACTATATATCCATTGAGTACGATGTATTCCAGATAATATGTTGGAGTAATATATTTCCATGTGTGCACATGTTGAAATTAATTACGTCCATCATTTTGCAATTGAGATTTTAATTTCTTGCAAATAAGGCAATCAATTCATCTTAATTGAGCTATTTTTGGTTCAATACGAGCAAGAATTGATATGC
This sequence comes from Dactylis glomerata, assembly GCA_007115705.1. Classification (NCBI taxonomy): domain Eukaryota; kingdom Viridiplantae; phylum Streptophyta; class Magnoliopsida; order Poales; family Poaceae; genus Dactylis; species Dactylis glomerata. Next base: position 1,753,376 of record QXEO01000964.1, on the reverse strand, counting down.
AAAATTAAATGTCAATTTACCATCAATTAAGTCCAAAAATGCCTTATAAGATACAAAATTGACTTAATTTGAAGTGAATTGATACGCAAAATCATTTTCAAAAAAAGACTACTTCAAATTTATATATGGGATCACAAGGTAATGTGGCATCTACTGCATGATGTGCAGATTATCCACAATATTGTGAGGTCTACATTTTGTCAAAATTGACATAATGATTACCTTCAATGTGCTCTCCCATATATTTAAATCAAATCATAACATAAGGTACTAAGAAAAAAAAAGCATCTACTGACTTGGGTCAGACTATGCTTCTTGGTGCTGAGAGATGTACTCCATAAAAATGGTGATTATCTACAATGTGTTATGATAGATGATTTGAGGCTTACACTAAAACCCAAGTGTTCACTTGAGTTTACAAGATTTTGCAAATTTTATTACAACACAACCAAAATGACTTTAATTTACATACATGTAAATTAATCAAATCTTTGGTTCTTGTTCATGTAGGACAACATGGCCGCTAAAGATTTTGAAGAGCTTGCGCTCAACGAACATAACTACCCTACATGGGCAATGGATGTTAAGATTAGTCTTTCATCCCGTGGCATTGCAGGTGCACTCATACCACCTGAGAATCCTCCTCAGAGGGAGATGCACAAGTAACTGAGCAACAAAAATATACTGCCTTAGCCCTTATAAGGCAACATATTCACCCAGATTTGAAATCTGAATATTTGATGGAGGAATCTCCAAGCAATATGTGGCAATCACTTAAAACAAGATATGAACAGCAAAAGGCCGTCATACTGCCTGAAGCTAGTCATGAATGGACCCATTTAAGACTCCAGGATTTCAAATCCGTTGGAACTTATAACCATGAAGTCCATAAGATTTGCTTTAAATTGAGGTTTTGCGAGAAGGAACCTTCAGAACTGGAGAAGATAGAAAAGACTCTATCAACTATGCTCCCTGCTGATAGGATCCTACAGCAACAATATCGTGCTAGGAATTACCAAGTTTATTCTGAACTTATACATGTACTCCTCCAGGCTGAGAAACATGATGAACTTCTTTTAAAGAATAGTCATCAACGCCCGGTTGGGGCTGCCCCTCTCCCCGAAGTACATGCAAATTTTCAGAAAAACAATAAGTTCAATGGCTCATTTAAAGGCCAAACCAAGAACTTCAAGGGTAAATTCAACCGCAACCGCAACAAGAAGAACAAGCCACACAATTCAGATAAGGCGAAGGGCAAAGCAAAGAACAAGTTCGATAAGACAATTCTTTGCCAGAAATGTGGATGCTACAAGCATGTCACCAAGAAATGCCGCACCCCAAGACATCTGGTAAACCTCTACCTGCAATCCATGGGACGTAACGGACATGCCCAAGGAGCAAGATATGAATCTCACTTCAATCTTCAACCTGATAATAACATGGAAGCGGGATGTTCGCAAGATGTTCAAGGAACACCAAGCAACACCAAAGAATTCCATCTACCACAGGACTCCATGGACAAGGAGAACATGATGATAGAATACGCCTCAAACGACGTGTTCGGGGACTTTGACTAGTCAATCAACTCCTTTAGATAATATATTTATTTACATCCATCAGATTGTTGTAATAAAATAATAATAATATGTAAAGAACAATATATATTGTATCAAACATATTATTAGTGTTGTTGGTGTCATCACCCTATATTGTAAAGCACAATATGTATTGTATCAGCACTTTGATATTAAGAAAGTTGTAAGTATTCTATATATCCAATACAAGTCTTTTCATCACTGAAAATTCTACATTTTTAATATATAGATTTCTACGGGTGTCAATCCAAATGGAGGAGGAAATGTGCCTTGTGGACAGTGGTACCACAAACTCTATACTTAGGGAAATAAAATATTTTCAAACTCTCAAAAAGTTAAATGGAAATATTTTAACAATCGCTGGACGCGATGCGGTAATTGTTGGCACAGGACGTGCCATATTTACCCTCCCTATGGGTACGCAAATTATAATTGAGGATGCTCTATTGTATCCCGATTCAACTCGTACCCTCATTGGTTACAGAGATATCCGTAAAAATGGATTTCATATTGAAACCCATGAGGACAACAAAGAGGAATATCTCCTCTTTACCAAAGATAACGGATATGGCAAACAAATATTTGAGAAAATTCCTTCTTTATCATCAGGATTGTACTACACATATATAAAACCCGTAGCACATGTTGCGTATAAGGTAATTTTTCAAAATGTCAATGCATTTCAAACTTGGCATGATCGCCTAGGTCATCCTGGTATCGGGATGATGAGAAAAATTATCTGCAATTCCAATGGTCATGACTTAAATGAAGCTAAATTCCCACAATCTTCAGATTTCATGTGCACTGCATGTGCTACTGGGAAACTCATTTTAAGACCTTCTCGTCTTAAAATCCAAGCGGAACCACTCCAATTCCTTGAACGAATTCAAGGTGATATTTGTGGTCCTATCCAACCATTGTCTGGACCTTTTAGGTATTTCATGGTTCTCATAGACGCATCTACACGATGGTCCCATGTGTGTCTATTATCCACACGAAACCATGCATTTGCCAAAATAATGAGACAAGTTATTAAATTACAAGCTCATTATCCCGAGAATCGAATCAAATCAATTCGAATGGACAATGCTGCTGAATTTTCTTCACGAGCTTTCAATGATTATTGCATGGCACTAGGAATTGAAGTTCAGCACTCGGTCCCATATGTCCACACTCAAAATGGTTTGGCCGAATCTCTAATTAAGAGAATTAAGCTCATAGCACGACCTTTGCTAATGAATTGCAACTTACCAACTTCATGTTGGGGTCATGCAGTTTTACATGCTGCTGACTTAATTCAATTGCGACCAACTGCATATCACAACACTTCCCCTCTGCAATTAGTACGTGGAAATCTACCTAATATTTCCCATCTGCGTAAATTTGGATGCACCACATATGTGCCAATCTCACCACCGCAGCGTGCATCCATAGGCCCACACAGGAAACTGGGGATCTATGTGGGGTACAAATCACCGTCAATAATCAAGTACCTTGAACCCCTTACAGGGGATCTATTCACAGCCCGTCACGCTGATTGCATCTTTAATGAGGACCATTTCCCGGCATTAGGGGGAGATATCAAGTACCAAAAAGAATGCCCGGAAATCGATTGGAATGCCCAAGGCATTTCCTCCTCTGACCCACGTACTCAAGAAACTGAACTTCAAGTTCGGAAGATAATTAATTTGCAACATATAGCAAATAATCTGCCAGATTCATTTACTGACTATAAAGGTGTCACTAAATCCTACAATCCTGCAATAAATGCGCCTGAAAGAGTGGAGGTACCAACAAAAACCACTCAACCCCCTATTCAAAATAAGAGGGGGGGAAGTACGGCCATAAAACAGGATTCAGCTCCTCGCAAGCAACAAAGGAAACAGGGGAAGAAACCCTCTGAACAAGTAAATGTAAAACAGGATTCAGCTCCTCGCAAGCAACAAAGGAAACAGAGGAAGAAATCCTCTGAAGAAGTAAATGTAAATCAACCTAGCGTTGATAATCCAGTGGAAGGACAACCTCCACAACCCAGCTCAGTTGTGCACTCAATGACTGGGACATCGAAAAACCCAGACTCAACCGTATTGGGAAATCACGACGAGTCAACAAGGGTAAATGAAATTTCCACAAACTATATAGACTCTGGAGAATCTTACAACCGTAAGTCTACAATTGTCGACATAAATTTCTCTACTACAATTGCAAACAACCTTCTAAATGATCATGATCCAAAGACCATGGCAGAGTGTGAGAAACGCTCCGACTGGCCTAAATGGAAGGATGCAATCCAAGTAGAATTAGCCTCGCTCAATAAACGAAAGGTATTCACTGAAGCAATACCTACACCTCCCAAAGTTTTCCCTGTGGGATTTAAATGGGTTTTCGTTCGTAAGCGGAACGAAAACAATGAGGTGGTGAGATATAAAGCAAGGCTTGTAGCCCAAGGTTTCACGCAGAGACCAGGCATTGATTTCAATGAAACTTATTCTCCGGTAATGAGTGGTATTACATTCTGATACCTCATATCTATGGCAGTACAAAATCGTCTATCTATGCAGTTGATGGACGTAGTGACCGCTTACCTTTACGGATCACTTGATTCGGACATCTATATGAAGGTTCCTGATGGAATCCCAATTCCGAATCCAAATGCAAACCGCAACGTATATTGTGTAAAACTAAATAAGTCTTTATATGGCTTAAAACAGTCGGGACGCATGTGGTACAACCGACTTAGTGAGTTCCTATTGAAAAAGGGATACTCCAACAATGATGATTGTCCATGTGTCTTCATCAAAAAGTCTGAAACAGGATTTTGCATTATTTCAGTGTATGTTGATGACCTTAATATCATTGGCAACACACAAGATATTGATGAAGCACGCAATCACCTAAAGACGGAATTTGAGATGAAGGATTTGGGTAAAACCAAATTTTGCTTAGGATTACAACTTGAGCACCTTCCCTCAGGTATTTTGGTTCATCAAACCGCCTATATCCAGAAAATATTGGAGAAATTCAATATGGACAAATCCTATCCATCCAAAACTCCCATGGTTGTTCGATCTCTAGACGTAGAGAAAGATCAATTCAGACCAAGGGATAATGGAGAAGAGATACTGGGATCCGAAGTTCCATATCTCAGTGCTATTGGAGCGCTTATGTATCTTGCAAATTGCACCAGGCCTGATATTGCATTTGCAGTAAATTTACTAGCTAGACATAGCGCAGCTCCTACTAAACGACATTGGACGGGAGCTAAGAATATCTTTCGATATCTCCAAGGCACAAAGGATCTTGGCCTATTCTTTCAATTTCAGAGAAATCTGGACATTGATATGATTGGGTATACCGATGCTGGCTACTTATCAGACCCCCATAATGCCAGATCGCAAACCGGTTTTGTGTTCCTACATGGTGGGACAGCCATCTCATGGAAGTCTTCTAAGCAAACCTTAGTGGCTACATCCACCAATCATTCTGAAATAATTGCATTATATGAGGCATCACGTGAATGTGTATGGCTTCGCAGAATGATAAACCACATACAACAATCATGTGGAAAAGGTTCTATCAAATCTCCGACCATTATTTATGAAGATAATGCTGCTTGTGTTGCTCAAATGCAAACGGGTTACATAAAGAGCAATATCACTAAACATATTGCACCCAAATTTTTTTATCCCCATGAATTACAGAAAAGTGGAGATATAAACATTTTGCAAGTCAAATCATGTGATAATCTTGCTGATCTATTCACGAAGTCACTACCAACTTCAACATTTGAAAAGTATGTTCATGGAATTGGTATGAGACGACTTCGAGATTTGAAAGGATCAGGGGGAGTATCCCTCTGAACCATAACCCATTCAAACATTATATTACACTCTTTTTCCTTTATGAGTTTACTCTCATGGTTCTCATCGAGGTTTTTAATGAGGTAATATCAACACAAGAATATATGTCATACCTCCTATTTTCCCCACCGGGGTTTTTAACGGATGTATACAAGACATATTAATTGTTCTCTAAACTTACCAATGAATTTTATCCTTCCAAGGTTTTCTCATATAAGTTATCAAAGAGACAATAATCATTATATGTTGTACTATTTTCTCCTTACTTTTCCCACTGGGTTTTAAAGGAGTTTTTGACAACATATCAAATTCTAGTCTCCTCATATTTTTCCCACAGGGTTTTTGGGGGAGTTTATTCAAGAAAATTTATCGCTTGTGATCAAGGTCATTACATTCAAGATTATACAAGGAATACAAGACATACAAGAAGAATCTTTGTGCAAGGGGGAGTGTTAGGAATAAATTACAACCGCTCTAGGCGGTTACTAGTATGCCCAAAGCACCCTTTCTGTACAGACATGTCTCTTGTGTATAGACACCTCTTCTCTCTCTCCCTCAGCAGTTGCATCTCTTGTAAACAGTCATGTCTCTTGTAACAGGCACCTCTTCGGAGGCACCCCAAAATCCTTGTATAAATAGGGCTTTGCCCACAAGCAATAAACAAGTTTTCACTCTCAATCATTTGAGTTCTAACAGGAAGCTCATATATTACTCAGAATCAATGTTTACAAGGTCTTGCTTAGCAAGTTCAGCTAACTCACTAGGCACTGGATCAACCCAGCGAGAACAGAGACTCCTGCAATACTAGCCTGTTTGGCCAGATCATGCGCAACAACATTGAACTTTCTCCTAGTACTAGAAAGCTCGGCGCGGCGCCACTCCGCACCCCTTGGCATTTAGATTGTTAGTTAAAGTATTATAAAATTATTACAATATTTGAGTTTGCCGATGTATCGCGAAAGTGTTGGTGCCAAAATATGGTTTAAGTAAATAATTGTGGTATTATGTAGCCACGATTTGGAATTATAAGTAATCTTGAGGCGATAAAAAGTGGTAGTACGGACAAAAATCTCTTGGTGATCATGAGGCAATGGAAAAAGAAGGAGCCACGATTTGGAATTATAAGTAATCTTGAGGCAATAAAAAAAGAGGGTAGTAAGGACAAAAATCTCTTGGTGATCGTGAGGCGATGGAAAAAAAGAGGTGTGTCGGCTTAAAGAGGCGACATATGGTGGATTTTTTTTTCAAAGCCATAAAGAAGGTAGTAGTATTTTACCCTGCTAACGGAGGTGGCATACGGTGGATTATTTTGTTTATGGAGCACTACAGAAGAACGCCATAGTATTTTCCCGGCTCAAAGAGACGGCGAAAGATGGAGTAGGTATATTTTTTTTTGCCATTGGTAAAAAGAAGACAGTAGTATTTTTGACAATAAAAGAGGCAGTAGTATGTTTGTCAAATGAAATAGATGATGAAAGCTGAAGTATTTTTCTAAGTATGGATTAATGTTTTTCCAAATTAAATAGGATACAATAATGTCTTTTAAATAGACAATGATATTTTAGCGGTATAAGAGGTGTCAAACGATGGAGTAAGTGTATTATTCGGAAGGTATCGTAGAAGAATCCACTTAGACAGTGGAATGAGTATATTTTTATCATAGAAGAAGAAAATAGTGTTTTTCCTGGCAAAAATACACATTAATAGTGGAGTATGCCCATAGGATGATCATGAACTATTTTCAAGAAATAATTGTTGAGAAATTAACATGAAAAGATAACTGCCAGAAACTTTTTGGAGGCAATCAGTAGAAGAATGCAGTGACGTTTCGTAGAATAAAAGAGGCACAGGGTATTGGAATATATTTTTCCCGAAGTTATGGCATGAGAACCAGGCATCTACTGTATAAGAAGGTTGTTACCGTTGAAGAATTTGTGATAGAGATTATTATTCATACACCATCGAAGGAATATTGCTCGGAAATTACCATCGATGAATAATGCACCGCTATTGTTGCGTCATTACCTGCTGTGATTTATTGTTTGCGTTGAAGGATTGTGTAAAAAAAATTTATTGTTATCAAATTATCGTTTGTGCACCGTCGAGAAAATACTATTGCAAAATTACATCTAAAGTATTGCGCAACACCATAGAATTACTACTGAGCAATTACCGCCTAATAATTACTGCTTGAACCAATGACCGGTAAGGAAATTACTGCTAGAACTCACCAGAAAATATTGTAGTGGAAGAGTCAATGTCAAAAAATTATTGTTAGAGAATTATCGTTTATGCACCCTCGAGAAAATATTGTTGCAAAATTACATTAGGAGATTGCATAACGCTGGTAGAATTACTACTAAGTAATTAACGTTGGGTAATTACTGCTTAAGCTGATGACCATTACAGGGAAATTACTGCTAAAAATCATAAAACAGTACTGTAGCACATGCTATTTATGATGTACCGGAAAACTAATAGAAAAATATTGTTCATGTTGTACCAAGAAACTACTGCTTAAGCTGATGATTAGTACAAAAAAATTACTGCTACGAAATCACTAGTAAAAATACAGTAGCACCCACTATTTATAACGTACCGGAAAACTTTCATAAAATATTATCACAAAACAACTGTAAAAAAGTGATAAGAAAGAATTACCCTAGTGGATAATATAGCAGATTGTTCGTTGATTTTGTCTTGACCATTGGATCTAAATCTAAGGGTGCGAACACTACGCTGTACTGTTCATACGCATAGTACTGTTCACATGAACAGTACATGTGACGTGGCTCACTGTGGAGTCTTTATTTCTGTTAGCTGCGCCCGTGTGTCCATCTTCAGCTGATACAAACCGATAAATTAATTTAATTATTTCTTCATTTACTTTTGTATAAATTTTTGTTACATAGATAGGTACTCATTGTATTCAAATAAATCCTGCTGGACCACACTGAAAGGAAGTACATGTAATTAGAACTGCAAATATTTCAAATCCACGGTTTTAATTTTTTTTATTGTTTTAAGCCGTTATATTAGATTTGGAGTGTGGTTTAAGGGCTTCATGAAACACTTGCTCACAGAATATACAAAATCTCACTTTGTGTGGTTGGACTGAGCTGGTACGTGCTTTTAGCATAAGACCCAAGCCCATCTAGCTTATTACAGTGGCCTAGGCGTGTTCCGCCCTCGCTCTAGTACACGATTGCATCTCATAAAAAAATAGAAGAACGACCATATCCCCTTCTTCCACTCTATCCTCTCCCAGGATCCCCTTTTCGCCGCCTTCTTGGCCGGCCATTGCGACCATCTTCCATACTCTACCGAGCCGCAATTCGTTGCATCGATTTCTTCTCGGCTTCCTCTATTTATCCCTCGCGGATGGTTGACTTTCTAAGCCTGTATGCTCCCCAGCAGCAAACCCTATCAGTAGTCTGATGTAGGGCTGTGGGTTGGCCAGCGCGTCCGGAGTGATGCGGTCCCTTCCATCTTGTCTTTCCACTTGTTGCCTACCGCCAATCACTGGTGTTGCGCTACAGCCGACGCTGCTATGGAAGTTAGGACAACCGGTGAAATAGGTGGTATGCGTCGTGGAGAGGCATTGGAATGTGAACTGCAGGCAAGTTGTGGCCATATCTTGGTCGTCACTCGCTAGCGTGCGAATATCTTCAAGTAAGTCGCTAGCCTCATGTTGTTGCACTCCTTCTATGTTGGAAACTGTACTATTTGTAATCAGATCACTTTAGAACATCTGCATCATTGTTGGGGGTGCTTTTCAGGGTTTGTGGTGGTTTCTAATAACTACTATGAACTGTTATACAGTTTATTATTAGATTGACCGTCGTTCTTATTACTCACATATTCGTTCCTAGAGTCTAAGACGTTGCATCCTAGACTGTTTGCATCAAAATGTTAAATCTTTTTATCCTTTGATTTTCCCCTATAACTATATGCTTAGCCATTCGTTTTGTTCTTTTACTTCTCACAGTTTTCATCGAAGAGGCAGTGGAGACTTGCCAAGCCTGTTAGCTAATTTCTATATGAATTTTATGTTAGCCACTTTCTGGATTTTTACGTTGTCCTGCGGGTGAAAGCAATGGGATATTATTAGGAAGACTAAAGAAACATTTTTTTCCTTCTGGTACTTGATTGGGAGATCAAAGGATAGTTTGTGTCCCCTAAACTTGATTTGTAATTCGGTCTCATAGACTATTGTTAAGAATTAATACTACTGATGTTATGTGGGCAACACATAATTTCTTAGCACATTTCATCTTATGAGCAGAATTAATGTACAGAAAAGATGGTGACGCGGCTTAGCGGTGCTCTGCCTGTACCAACACTGCTGTATGGAGCAGCAACTACTACAAAATTTAGTAGGATTAGCTTATCTTATAAATTAAAGCATGTGGTCTTTTACTGTCAGCTTATATTAGCAACACCATCCTGCTATACAAACACTTGTAACTTAGCTTAGCTCTTTGAAGCACAGGATATGAGCCAAGCCTTGGTACTATGCTTTCCTTCTTTCATTTCCTTTTTTTCTCAATCTGCTATAACTCATGGAACTTCGTACTCATCATGTAAGTACATTCATACAACCCTTAGTGGAAAGCACGTTAAGTAAACTTTTCCATTCTTTGATTTGCTTTTAGAAAGTAGGGGCTGAAATTATATTTGCATGTCCAAATTAGTGCATCAAAAAACAGCAAGAGGGCATTCTTCGTAGTTTCCAGGTTGACTGGCTTTCCCTTTTGTCAAGTTGTTACAATATTAATGTTCTCTTAGTCTTTGACTTAATATGGTGGAACGTTATAATGAATATATGTGATATGATGCTAGCCACATTCTTTTCGGAAAAAAGTAGAAGCTATGAGGGTAGATCCTATAGATATATGAAGTTAGTCTCATATTTATGGCAAACAAATTAGCCATCTGGAAGGCTACTATTTTCCTAGCTCACAACACGACATATAGTAAACAGGAACATACTTCCCAAATAATTGCGATCTAGAATGACATGTCACTAACTTGTACTCCACATCATATTTTCCATCTGAGAATATTAGTTAGGGTGACACACTATTTTTTTCACTTAGGCACTAAATCTAAGAAATACCAACCATTGATCTGGTGATACCATTGTAAATACAAAATCTAACTAACCTGAAGTTACTCTTTGATGCCGTTAGAGATCTGGAATCTCGTGGTAGACAAATTTATGGTCGACATATTTATTGTATTTTTAATCTTCTTTCCTGGTGATCTTGAATCGAAAAGTGTAATTGAACCATGTTCTTAGGAAATAACAGCATATTATTTTTAGAAAGTGATGCAAGCTACCTATTCCATCTCATGGCATGAAAATTATTGTCTAAACTTGGCACGCAGAAAATATGATCTTTTGCTCTACATTTTGTTAGCTCTATATATCAACCCTAGATTAGGCATATATACCTATATCTATATTACATGATAGACTTCATTTTTTTGCAGCAACCAGCGATGCCGGTCTTCAAACGACCATAACATCACACACAAGACTCAAAAGATTGTGAACGAAAATCTAAATTTAGCGGTCACTAAATAAGAGGATTTCTGGTGGTATTTAGATCACAATATCATTTATTAATATCATCAAGACCTTGCTCCTAGAGTTCTTGCCCAGTGATGAAGATCGCAAGCGCATTAAAAAAACAGTGAGGTGGTCTTCCTACAATTCATGCTCCTTTTAATGAAATGTTTAATAGCATTTTTTATCGGTAAGCTGCTCAAGATAACGAATAATACTTCTACTTACACTATTCCCTTTTGATCAGATGAAATCTATGACAAAACAAAGCGGAAGAACTTTCTCAGAATAAGATGGCACAAATATAGCAGGAAGCAAGCCACTGTACATCCGAAAAACAACATGAACACGGAACCAACAGAAGGAGGAGGAACCGAAGAACCATCGCCTCGGCGGAACTCAACATTGCATACCAAAGTACCTCCGAAGCACACCAGGGAAGTGAGAGATCGAGGGTGGATCCACGACAACTACTTGGCGTAGCCTTCAACATGGAACCACTAAACATGTAAGCAACTGATGCATGTTACATATATGCATTATGTATTGGTCTAATGCACTAATGTGTGTTGCAGAAGTAGTGCGGTGCCGTGGGACTTGCACTCAAACTCATTGGGCTCATACCCGTGCGACCTCGTGAGAAAACCGGCGGACGTGTGCGAGAGGTTTTTGGTGTCGAGGGAAGAGAATGTTGTACTTCATCAGGGAGGCGGCCAGGATGGAGCAGTGGAGCGCGGTGCAGGGACGGTGGCGGACCTGTGACCTGAGGGTTAGGCCCCTATCCGTGCGTTGCTCTACCTGCAGGGCGGTCACCCTCAAATATGTGAGTCATCTAGACAGTGCTAAGGAGAGTTCTTTTTCTGGTCAGTATACAGGAGAGAATTAGCTTACTGCATTGTTGCCGCGGGGACGGGGCTTGCCCCTAGGTGAGCCACTACGTCAGAAAACTGGAGCTCGTAATAGACAGCTACAACGCTGGAGGAGGTCAGGTAACCCAAAATCAGTGAAGCATATCCACAAACACATAAGGAGGATAATAAAGAGGTGTGGAATAAACAGACACCAAACACATGGATCAAGCTTAACCTCTAATTGGCGATGTCAGTGAGCACCGTGGCTATGACTTGAGGGTAGGGCCTCTATCTGCTCGCAGCTGCACCTACATGGCAGTCACCCAGCTCAGTCATGGAGAAGCTCGGCTAGGGGAAGATTGTGGCAAGGGAGAGCTCAGATAGAGTTAGAAGTGAAGGTGACTTGGGTCAAGGAAGAGGAAGAGGAAGACGGAGGAGAGGGCTCTCCTTTTTATATGGCATAGGAGGTAGCTGCCATAAAAAGATCAAGATGAAAGAGAAAGAAAAGATATATCTAGAGACCAAAGAGGAGATCGGTGGAGATAGTAGAGAAGAGTCTGGAGAGGTAGAGAGATGTTAGAAAGGAACCAGAAACAAAAAATATATTAAAGGAAGTGGTACTGTAGATGGCACTGTAGATGTGCAGTTTGCACATCTACAGTGCAAGGGATGACGTGGGCTAGCTGAGGGGCTGTTAAAACCTTCAACTTTTATATATGTATAGGAGTGGTACTGTAGATGGCACTGTAGATGTGCAATTTCTACAGTGCAAGGGATGACGTGGGCTAGCTGAGGGGCTGTTAAAACCTTCTATATGTATAGATAGATAGATAGATAGATGTGTTATGCTGCAACCACTTTATCTTGAACATACAATATAGACTCATATATATTGTACCACCGAACATGGGTTCAGCAAAAACTTGCACAGAAATGTAGGTGACTATAAAACTACTAAATCTCGAGGAAATTAAAGAGGTAAAAGATACCCTGCCCTGCTACCACTAGAATTTGGTTAGGAGGCAATAATTTGCAAAAAATATATTAAGTATAGTACTAACTTATGTATTGTGTCTATGTGTATTGATTGATGCAAATATCGGGACTATGCTCTACTTTTCGAAATAAAAACATACTTTGCCAACTAGGGAAAACTATGGACTGAGCCGCCAATACGAAAAGCTCATGTAATGGGTACTATGTGAAGGAAGGTTGGCAGGGTAAAATGGCACGGTATACACTTTGGCGAGAAAACTTCGGCCAGTCAACGACAGAACGAACATAGTTGTTCTTTCCCACGATGCCATAAAATAGAATACAATCCTATATGTTGAATTCTTCCATCAAATATCACTCCATGTTGGCACTTTAAGATCAAAGTTTGATCACCAATTATTCTGATAAAATACAACACAATTTAGAGTAGATACACATGTATTAGACGTATTTCAGTGTTTAGATTCGATCATTTTTGAAAGGACACTGCTAGGCGTCCACCGGGGGATCGGTGCGCTCGATCCCCCGCATAGCGTGCCGTTCGATTAAGACTCTACAAGACACCACATCCATCAGATCTGGCGCATGGTCGCTTTCTCTCCGCACGTGGGTGGGCCCGAGATGTCCCCAACCGCACCGCACCAAAGGAAAAAAAAGACTTGTTTCTTCTTCCTTTCCCACACGGTCGACATGAAGCACAATCGCTCCTGGCCTCATCGCAGCACCTCCATCGCTGAGGATGAAGCTCGTTGATGACCCACAAGTATAGGGGATCGCAACAGTCTTCGAGGGAAGTAAAACCCAAATTTATTGATTCGACACAAGGGGAGCTAAAGAATATTTATAAGCCTTAACAGATGAGTTGTCAATTCAGCTGCACCTGAAAACAAACTTGTTCGCAGCGGTTTATCAGTAGCAACAGTTTTATAGTGGTGATAGTAGTGAAACAGTAACAGCAGTAGTAAAATAAAAGCGGTAATAGTAGCAATAGTAAACAGTAGGATGAAATACTGTAGGCATAGGGATGGATGTACGGGCGTTGCATGGATAAGATAATTCATGAAATCAGTGAGATATGGGTATTGCAGATAAATAATATAAAGCATCCTAGTACTAATAATCATAGGCATGTGTTCTGTATATAGTCGTACGTGCTCGCAATGAGAAACTTGCACGACATCTTTTGTCCTACCAGCCTGTTGCAGCAGGGCCTCAAGGGAAACTACTGGTAATTAAGGTACTCCTTTTAATAAAGTACCGGAGCAAAGCATTAGCACTCGGTGAACACATGTGATCCTCACATCACAGCCATCCCCTCCGGTTATCCCAATTTCTGTCACTTTGGGGTCTCGGGTTCTGGACAACAATATGTGTATACAACTTGTAGGTAAGACCATAAATAACAAGTATCATCATATAACAATAACAAGTTCAGATCTAAAATCATGGCACTCGGGACCCAAAGTGACAAGCATTAAGCATAACAAGTTGCAACAATGTCATAAGCACTAATAAAAGATACTAGGCATTATGCCCTAACAATCTCATAGCAAATTACATGAATGATCTCATCTAATCCCTACCATCCCCGTCGCCTACAGCGGGAATTACTCACCCATGGATGGGGGAGTCATGGATGGTTGATGGAGAGACGTCGGTGATGATGGTGATGAAGATCTCCTCCAAATCCCCGTCCCGGCAGGGTGCCAGAACGAAGTTTCTGGTTCCGAATCGCGGTTTCTGATGGAGGCGGTGCAGCGGAAGTCTATCTGGGAAAAATGCCAAACCCCCGCTGTTTTCAGGTCATCAGGTATATGTAGGAGGAAGGAGGGGTCGAGGTGATGTTCGAGGCGGCCTCACCACAGGTGGGCGCGGCCAGGGCTGGGCCGCACCCCCTGATACGTCTCAAACGTATCCATAATTTTTGATGCTCCATGCTTGTTTTCACACCATTTGCTTAGTGTTTCGTTACACTTCGTGGCACTTTTATGCATTTTCCGGAACTAACCTATTAACAAGTCGCCACAGTGCCAGTTCCCTGTTTTCTGCTATTTTTGTGTTTCAGAAAAGTTACACAGGAAATATTTTCGGAATTGGACGAAACCAAAGCCAGTCGCCCAGAATTTCACCGAAGCTTCCAGAGAACCGAAGAGGAGACGGAGTGGGGCCACGAGGGCCCCACACAATAGGGCGGCGCGGCCTGGCCCCTGGCCGCGCTGAAAGATCATATTGAGCCCCATGTGTGGTTTTGGTAATTAATGACAATCCCTATGGACTAATGGTTGCATTGAGTTATATGTGTAGGACTTGTCCATAGACAATGCTTGAACCATTTGTTGGAGTCAAGGTTGTAAGAAGAAGATTATGTGTTGACCAAGGTGTTATTCAAGGAGTGATCCAAAGATTGATCTTAAGGGAGTTGAGCTTATGTCAAGTGTGGCTTGAAGAATAAGATTGAGTGAGCTCTCATGTGTATCCTCAAGACACCATCATTATGGAGAAAGAAGAATTGATTAGAGAATTGATTAAGTCAAAGCGCAAGTTCAAGATGAGCAACTAGAAGAGAACATATGCTTGAAGCTTGCCATCTATATTGTGTTTATGGATATGTGAAGATATGCTTAAAGAGAGTCTCTTCTATAGTGGAGTATGGGGGAGCAATCCGCAAGACTTCACCAAGCAAGCTCAATCAAGAAAGGTGGTCCAACTTGAGAAGATCAAGATCGTCATTATCCACCTCAAGTGGAATGCTCAAGGCAAAGGTATGATAGTGTTAGGGTTTCTTTCTTACCGGTCTCATGGTGTTAGTTGTGAGACCGGGTTATAGGATCGGTAGCCGTTCTATCAAGAGGGGCTCTCGAGTGAGTAACTTAATTGTATCGTTCGGAGAGAGCTCAAACCTTTGCATACTTGGCATCTTCTTTCTTGGTTCTTATTTGAGTTTTATCCATGTGAGGTTCTAGAGCTTGTGGTTATTTCCATGACAAGCTCTAGCTCATCAAAAACGGATTTCGCATGAAGCTCTTATTGCGTTTTTGATGTTTGGAGGTTTTACCGGTTTGTCTTCGAAGAGAGTTTAAAGCTTTCATTATTTGGTTTTATACTCCCTTGTTGGACTATGATGTTTCTATGGATGAAGTTGTAGAGCTCGTTGTGGTGATTCCAACGAGCCCAAGATCATCGAAAACGGAGTCCGGATGAAAAAGTTATCACCGTGTTCGTATTGCATTTTCTGCTCGGCGTCACCCAGTAAGGGGGGCAGATATTCCGGCCAGGGGGTGGAGGCGGATTATCCGGCCTGGGGGCGAAAATTTCGTTTCGGAATTTCTGCTAAGGACCTGAGTCGGCGTCACCCAGTATAGGGGGCGGATAATCCGGCCTGGGGGCCGGATAATCCGGCCAGCCGGATATTCCGGCCATATTTTGGCCGGATAATCCGCCCCTCCAAGTCTGCAACGGCCATATTTCGTGGGGGGGTATAAATACCCCTTCTTCCACCTTGGGCTGCACACGTTTTTGGGCTCTCTCTCCTCCATTGTTGACTTTGCAAGCTTGCCCTTCCTCCTCCATTCCTCCCATGATTCTTGCATATTTTTGAGGGAAAAGAGAGAGGAGATCTAGATCTATATTTCCACCAATCCATCTCTCCTCTAAGTGAGGGGAACATAGAGGATCTAGATCTTGGAGTTCTTTGTGGATTTCCTTTGTTCTTCCTCTCATATCTCTCCATAGCATTAGTTGCTTTGGTAGGATTTGAGTGAGAAGGATTTGAGCACCTTGTGTGCTCTTGCCATTGCATAAGTTGCATCGGTTTGAGTTCTCCCCGGAGATTCGAGTAAGTGAAAGTTTGTGAGCTTATTACTCTTGGGTTCTTGGAACCCTAGACGGCTTTGTGGCTTTGTGGTGCCTTTGTGGCTATTCTTAGGAGCCTCCAATTAAGTTGTGGATGTGTGCCCCAAGCTTTGTGTAAAGGCCCGGTTCCGCCTTGAGGAACCCCTTAGTGGAAGAGTGAGCTAGGCCTTTGTGGCACAAGCTCACACCGGAGAATAGGGTGAGGCCTTTGTGGCGTTGGTTAGGCCTTTGTGGCGATACCACACCCCTCTAACGAGACGTACTCCCTTTCAAGGGAGGAACTCGGGAATACATCATCGTCTCCGCGTGCCTCGATTATTTCTATACCCGAGCTCTTTACTTATGCACTTTACATTGTGATAGCCTTCGTGCTTGAAGTCATATATCTTGCTATCACCTTGTTACTTGTATTGCTTAGCATAAGTTGTTGGTGCACATAGGTGAGCCTAGTTTATTTAGGTTTTATGTGCTTGACAAAATAAACGCTAGTTTAATTCCGCTTTTGTTCAAGCCATTCGTAAAATTTGATATCGCCTATTCACCCCCCCTCTAGGCGATATCTGTGTCCTTTCAATTGGTATCAGAGCCCGGTCTCTCATTTTAGGCTTCACCGCCTTGAGAGCAAAGATGTCGGCTAGGGGATTAGTGCACAATGACACTTTTATATTCGATGGCACAAGTTATGATTCTTGGAAAATTCACATGCTTAATTATTTTCGGGTCATGGACCCATCTATGGAGCGGATTGTAGATATCGGTTTTTCTCCTCCAAAGGATACTCAAAATCTATCTTTAGAGGATGAGAAAAACTTGTATCTCAATGCTCAAGCTACTCATGTGATTGTTAATGCTTTGAGCGATGTAGTTACCTTCTCCATCACGCCTTTTCGGAGCGCTCATGAGATATGGACAAAGCTTCAAGAAAAATATGGTGTGTCCAAGATTATTGAGGATGATTGTATTCCTTCCACTTCCGGCCGCAATGAACTTTCATCCACTTCACCAAAGTGTGGCAAGACACAAGGTATTGATATGGTGAGTGGTGATGAAACTTGCAATGGTGATAGTATGCTTACTTTTGATGATCCTTCATCTCTATCTCATTGCAATGCTTCATCTTTGGACTTAAACACTTGTAGCCCCATAAATGTTTTACATGCTTGTGTTGATAGTCCTTGCATATCATGTGTAAATTTCTTGAATAAATCTCATGATGATATGCTTGCTTTGTCTTGTTGCCATGATACAAATGCTTCTATTTCCTCTAGTATTTGTGATGCTAACCATATAGAGGAAACCGAAGAGTCTTTGGGCCAAGACAAGGTCTTGAATGGAGCTTCAAGTATTTCTTTATCTTCTTCTTCTCACGGTTCCCACATATGCCTTATGGCTAGGTCTTCAAATCATAATGATGTTGAGGACAATAGTGAGGATGAGGAAAATGAAGAAGACTATATTGAGTATTTAAACAAGAAGGGTAAGGTGGTCTTTGATGCTTTGCATAACCATAAAAATGTTTTGCCCAACTTCTTTGAAATCATGAGTTGTGCTATTGAGAGCACGAAACTCATTGAGATGAAGGAAGAACAAATTGATAAAATGTTTTCTCTTGAGCGTGAGTATGCCAATGATATCCATGATTTAAAATATGCTCTAGAGGAAGAGCAAGAGCTTCAGGTTTCTCTTGAGGAGAAGCTTGAATCCATTGAGGAGTCATGTAATGAAATTATTTCTAAACTCACTAAAGAACGTGACCTCGCTCTTGCCAAGTTGTCTTCTCCTATTCATAATGATAATGATGCATGTGCTACTAACTCTACTTCTTGTGAAGCATCTATTTTGAAGGAGAATGTTGAGCTAAGGGCTCAACTTGAATTGCTAACTAGCAAGTATGGGAAATTGGAAGAAATTCATGAAAAGCTATCTAGCTCTAATGAGGATCTTCTAGTGTCCCATGCTCGCCTAAAGTTAGCTCATGAGGCTATATCTATAAAGGTAACATCTTGTGAGCGTCATGTGGGCACTAGCACTATTTCCCAAAATACAATATTGCCATGTGCTAGTACTAGTAATTCATCCACTCATACTATTTCTACATCTAGTGATGAATTACCCTCCTTGCCTTGTTGCTCTAACAATGTAGCCTCTACTTCCACTAGTACTTGTGTTGTCACTAACCATGTAGAGGAAATCAAAGAGCTCAAGGCCCAAGTTACTTCATTGAAGAAAGACTTGGAAAAACGTCATGAAGGGAAGTCCACACTCAACAAGATCTTGAGTGTGCAACAATCCCCCAATGACAAGAGTGGACTTGGATTTATCTCTAACAACAAGAAGAAGTCCAAAATATACAAGAAGAAGAAGGGCCAAGAACAAGTCAAGAATTTGGCCAAGACTGTTTGCTTCAAGTGCAAAATTGAAGGGCACCATGTTAGATCTTGCCCTTTGAAGAAAAAGGCACTTAGTGAGAAGCAACAAGGGAAGCGGCCTCAAGTTCAAGCCCTTGCTCAACCTCAAGTTGAAGAAAGGTCACTTCCCAAGAAAAATCAAGCTAATGCTCCCCTTGTGGAGAAATCAAGTGAGAAGAAGGTGAAGAAAATAACTTGCTACATATGCCATGAGAAGGGTCACCTATCTTCTTCATGCACTAGTGGTAACTCATCCAACCCTATCATAATTGAAGATGCTTATTCACTTTGCAAGGATAAGGTTGGCAATGTGTTTGCCAAATTTGTTGGTGCTCAAAGTGGTGTCAAGAAAAGAACCATTTGGGTTGCCAAACCTATTGTTTCTAACTTCTTAGGACCCAACTTGGTTGGGGACCATCAAGCCATTACTTGAACAATAGGTGTTGGTGGAGGGCATTGGAGACTTGGCTATATCATGAAGAATTAAGGAATCTTCATCAATTATATTTTCTCAAGTCAAGTCATTTGGATTATCTTATTTCTATCATATATCCAATGTTCCTCCTTGCGGTAACATGTATTCAACTTATCTACCTTGAAAGTTACTCGCCCCTCTGCATGTGTTGGGTTTTGTATCTTGCATGTGTTTGTATATGTTGTGCTTCCTACTTGCTTCATTTTGAGTAATCAAGTATGTGCATGTTGGTTTGCACACCATGTACGGTTGTTCTTGTTGAGCCTTTTGCATCTCGTTTTATCTTACTTGGCTCTTGTGAGAGATTATTGGACCATCCCATTTTGGGAGAGTGATATGCTTTGCACTTCACAATCCTAAAAATGTGTGTAAATGAGGAATACCACTTAGTATTGATATTTAAAGATTATCTAGTTTCTATGTGGTATGTCATTCTCATGAGAAATTCAAATTCTATAATATCTATTAATCATCTTGTTGGATTTTATTTGCCTCTTGTGAAAATAAATGCTTTATCATATTATGGGGGAGTAATATGCTTTGTGCATACTACAAACTAATATAATGTGTATATTTTAGGTTGTGTCACATAGTATTGATATTGTAAATTATCTTGCTTCTATGTGACATGTTTTCTCAAACAAGTTCCAATTTGTCAAATTGATTTATTCCTCTTGTTTTGGATCTTGTTTGTGAGATACTTTCTTGGTAGGGTTTTCCTAAAATGTGAAATTCTACATCAAAGTTGGAAAACCATTTGCTTCAAGTTATTTTAATCATTGCTTTGCGTGATTGTTTAACTATTTGAGTCTATCAAGAATATCTTCTTTAGCATGGTGATTAATTCTTATCCTTCTCCGTATGCTTCTTTATTGTGAAGATGATCTTGGATTTATATGTAAACTACCACCGAGAAATAAATCCAAATACCTCTTATTCTTGGACAATTGGTACTATATCATGTGGCACATGTATATTGATCATCTTTACATTGGCTATTGCTTTTAATTGCCTTATCTCTAGCCAAAAATGTATTTGTTTTAGCTCCCATTGTCTTCCATGACTTTTGTTATCCCATTTGATTTCGTTGAACTTGTTTTGTGTTATTTATATGTAGGTAGATGTGATGATCCCACTTGTGTGCATTTTTGTATTCAAATGCAAAATCATAAATAATGCACTAATCTTGGGGGAGCTCTCCTATATTTATTATAGCACACTCTTTGTGCTTATTTCAGTTGGTATTGATTTTTTTGTTGGAAGATAAATCTTTTCTTTTTGGTACTTAGTGTGCCATCATAAAAAGTGTGGAGAGTTTGGTTTGTTTATTTGAACCTTGCTCTCTTTGGGAGTTGGTGGTCTCATTCCGTATTATTTATTTCTTACTCTTAAAATGAGATATGTCTTTGAGCATGTGTGTTTTAATTATGTTTTATGCTCATTGGCTTTTGCTTGGTTCACTAGTTGAACTTTGGAGTCAATCTTGTGTTAATTTGATTCTTTGATATAATTTGGACAACCTTTTGTAGCTTCACAATTTTGTGTGCTCGCTTGTCCTTCTTGGTGTTTTGTCCAAATCATATCTCCTTTGGCTCTTGAAAGTCATGTGCATGCATATTTACTAAATGTATACTTTATGGCATGCTTTGCTTTCTTTGATCAAATATATAGGAGAAGCTCCATCAAATCCTAAATCGGCTAAGATATGCATGAAATTCAATTTCATATATATATATATATATGCACATATTTATGTGGAGTTTGTCCTATATGTTGTAGTTTCTAACTACTTTGGACCCAATGAGTTTGGGGACCATCTTGTACTTGAACTTTGTTTTAGGTACATGGAGATATATTGGTGCTTGTCTCAATAATAAGGATGAAGTGGTGACTAAATGATAATTTGAGGCAAGCTAGGATTATTGAAGAACTCCTATCTACTACATCCTACCATTATATCTCGGTAACAAGTATCTTCTTCATGCATACTTCTCTAGTATCCAACCTTGTGTAGGTTGTTTTATGGCATTGAAAATATTTATTTGCAAATGTTGTGCTTTTTGCAAGGATTCTAATGAAACCTCTTTATTGCAAATGTGAGAAAGTTGAGATGAGGACATATTATTGGGAACATATAAAAATCATGCTCATGATTCTCTTATCCCATATATGTCAACTTAGCAATCTTTTTGCATATCAATTCCTCAATAAGCTCACATGTGAAATATTGATGAAATTGCAAATTTATTTGTTCCGTTTGGTATCCCTCGTTATGATACTTGTTGTTTTTATCAAAGCATCCCAACTATCTTCTTTCCCTTGTTGATATTTGTGATGTCTTTGACATGTTGGTGGTTGAAGTTCGTCAATATACAATAAGATAAATTGAGCCTTTGGCCATGCTTTAAAAGCAAAAATCTCATTGGTATATTGCATGACTTCATTTTGGATATCATGTTCTATTCTTAGTATCTATTTTGTGTGTATATGTTTCTTTGTGATAATTATCTTTGTGATATTGTCTACTTAGAAACTTATACACATGAGAGATGATATCTCATTATTTGATATCTTATTTGAACCTTTTGTGTTGGGATGGAATGCTAAGCAATATCATTCATTGAAGACTATGTGGATGCTCTATGCTTATCATTGTGTTAGTCTTATAATATTCTTTGTCATTCCTATCACACATTCCTTTGGTTGAGCCTTTTAATATATTGTCCCTTGCCTGTTGCTCAACCATTTGTTTGACGCAAGTGTAAGCTTAATTTCTTCTCTATGATCTCTTGCAAATGGTTGCGTTTTAAATGTTATTGAGGGAGTGAGGACTCCATGTTGTGCAAATTGTATTCAAATACAAACATTCCAATTTTTGCACATACCTTGGGGAGCTTCCTCATTTCATTTAAAGCACTATTTTTGCGGTTAGCATAGTATTTAATTTCACTTGGTATCATTTTGTTTTGAATAATATTGAGGGAGTGATGATTCCATGTGTGTGCACCTTATACCTCAACTCAAATAGAATATTTTGTGCACACACCTTGGGGAGCTTCCTCATATTATTTAGAGCACCTTTTCGATCTTATCATAATATCTTTATTCAATTTGTACTTTGGATTGTTTGATTGCTCTCTTCATTTGTTGAAGTTTATCCATCGTGTTATCTTATTTTTTTTGCAATCTTTGATCCTCAATATAGTTTCATTTCCTTCAAAAATTTGCCTTTGTATATGTGCATGTGTTTTCACTCATTTATTTTGGATATGCACACCGTTTTGGAGGAACTCTCACTATATTGGCCTTCTAAGCTTTTTTCACCCATTTTGGCAATGGATGCCAATGGGGGAGAAGTTTCGAGGGTTTAAAGGGAATTGGCTTTTATGCTTTGGTTTGTTCTTAAGCATTTGCCTTGCATGCTTTGCATGGTTGAGTATATAGTGGAAACTCCACCAACAACCTTGGTTGGCAATATATGCAATGAAATCAAGATCATTCACACGTGCATAGATTGTGGGGGAGTTTGCTCTATATATGGTGGTTTTACTAACATCACATACTTTTGTAGTATTTGATGTTAGTATAACCATTTTAGTTATTTGAATTCATTATATAAACCCTCTCAAAGAGATTGTCATCAATTACCAAAATGGGGGAGATTGAAAGATCATATTGAGCCCCATGTGTGGTTTTGGTAATTAATGACAATCCCTATGGACTAATGGTTGCATTGAGTTATATGTGTAGGACTTGTCCATAGACAATGCTTGAACCATTTGTTGGAGTCAAGGTTGTAAGAAGAAGATTATGTGTTGACCAAGGTGTTATTCAAGGAGTGATCCAAAGATTGGTCTTAAGGGAGTTGAGCTTATGTCAAGTGTGGCTTGAAGAATAAGATTGAGTGAGCTCTCATGTGTATCCTCAAGACACCATCATTATGGAGAAAGAAGAATTGATTAGAGGATTGATTAAGTCAAAGCGCAAGTTCAAGATGAGCAACTAGAAGAGAACATATGCTTGAAGCTTGCCATCTATATTGTGTTTATGGATATGTGAAGATATGTTTAAAGAGAGTCTCTTCCATAGTGGAGTATGGGGGAGCAATCCGCAAGACTTCACCAAGCAAGCTCAATCAAGAAAGGTGGTCCAACTTGAGAAGATCAAGATCGTCATTATCCACCTCAAGTGGAATGCTCAAGGCAAAGGTATGATAGTGTTAGGGTTTCTTTCTTACCGGTCTCATGGTGTTAGTTGTGAGACCGGGTTATAGGATCGGTAGCCGTTCTATCAAGAGGGGCTCTCGAGTGAGTAACTTAATTGTATCGTTCGGAGAGAGCTCAAACCTTTGCATACTTGGCATCTTCTTTCTTGGTTCTTATTTGAGTTTTATCCATGTGAGGTTCTAGAGCTTGTGGTTATTTCCATGACAAGCTCTAGCTCATCAAAAACAGATTTCGCATGAAGCTCTTATTGCGTTTTTGATGTTTGGAGGTTTTACCGGTTTGTCTTCAAAGAGAGTTTAAAGCTTTCATTATTTGGTTTTATACTCCCTTGTTGGACTATGATGTTTCTATGGATGAAGTTGTAGAGCTCGTTGTGGTGATTCCAACGAGCCCAAGATCATCGAAAACGGAGTCCGGATGAAAAAGTTATCACCGTGTTCGTATTGCATTTTCTGCTCGGCGTCACCCAGTAAGGGGGGCGGATATTCCGGCCAGGGGGGGGCGGATTATCCGGCCTGGGGGCGAAAATTTCGTTTCGGAATTTCTGCTAAGGACCTGAGTCGGCGTCACCCAGTATAGGGGGCGGATAATCCGGCCTGGGGGCCGGATAATCCGGCCAGCCGGATATTTCGGCCATATTTTGGCCGGATAATCCGCCCCTCCAAGTCTGCAACGGCCATATTTTGTGGGGGGGTATAAATACCCCTTCTTCCACCTTGGGCTGCACACGTTTTTTGGGCTCTCTCTCCTCCATTGTTGACTTTGCAAGCTTGCCCTTCCTCCTCCATTCCTCCCATGATTCTTGCATATTTTTGAGGGAAAAGAGAGAGGAGATCTAGATCTATATTTCCACCAATCCATCTCTCCTCTAAGTGAGGGGAACATAGAGGATCTAGATCTTGGAGTTCTTTGTGGATTTCCTTTGTTCTTCCTCTCATATCTCTCCATAGCATTAGTTGCTTTGGTAGGATTTGAGTGAGAAGGATTTGAGCACCTTGTGTGCTCTTGCCATTGCATAAGTTGCATCGATTTGAGTTCTCCCCGGAGATTCGAGTAAGTGAAAGTTTGTGAGCTTATTACTCTTGGGTTCTTGGAACCCTAGACGGCTTTGTGGCTTTGTGGTGCCTTTGTGGCTATTCTTGGGAGCCTCCAATTAAGTTGTGGATGTGTGCCCCAAGCTTTGTGTAAAGGCCCGGTTCCGCCTTGAGGAACCCCTTAGTGGAAGAGTGAGCTAGGCCTTTGTTGCACAAGCTCACACCGGAGAATAGGGTGAGGCCTTTGTGGCGTTGGTTAGGCCTTTGTGGCGATACCACACCCCTCCAACGAGACGTACTCCCTTTCAAGGGAGGAACTCGGGAATACATCATCGTCTCCGCGTGCCTCGGTTATTTCTATACCCGAGCTCTTTACTTATGCACTTTACATTGTGATAGCCTTTGTGCTTGAAGTCATATATCTTGCTATCACCTTGTTACTTGTATTGCTTAGCATAAGTTGTTGGTGCACATAGGTGAGCCTAGTTTATTTAGGTTTTATGTGCTTGACAAAATAAACGCTAGTTTAATTCCGCTTTTGTTCAAGCCATTCGTAAAATTTGATATCGCCTATTCACCCCCCCCTCTAGGCGACATCTGTGTCCTTTCAGCGCCCCCTACGTGTGAGGTCGCCTCGGTCCACTCCTGATGATGCCCCTTCGCCTATATAGACCCCCCGACGGGAAAAACCTAAACACCCGATCACTTTTCCAGAACACATCGCGATCCGCCGCCGCCATCGACCCAAAGATCGGGAGGGTCCAGAAGCTCTTCCCGACACCCTGCCGGAGAGGGGAATCGCCACCGGAGGTCTTCTTCATCGCCATGCTTGCCTCCAGCGCGATGAGTGAGTAGTCTACCTTGGACTATGGGTCCATAGCAGTAGCTAGATGGTTGTCTTCTCCACCATGTGCTTCATGTTTAGATCTCATGAGCTGCCTTACATGATTGAGATCACCGTTATGTAATTCTACATGTTTGGTTTGTTGGGATCCGATGAATATTGGTGTTATGATTGAGTTGATGTACTGAAATGTATCTTATGTTATCTCTATGTTGTTTATGATCTTGCATGCTCTCCGTTGTTAGTAGCTATCTTGGCCGAGTAGTTGCTAGTGACTCCAAGAGGGGGTATTTATGCTCGATAGTGGGTTCATGCCTCTATTTAATCTGGGGGAGTGACAGAAACCTCTAAGGTTGTAGATGTGCTGTTGCTACTAGGGGGAAAACAACATTCATATGCTCGAGGGCATATGCTTTGTTTACATTACACACTTTGCTTAATGCAATTATCTGTTGTTCGCAACTTAATACTTGTGGACTTCTCGGATTGATTCGCCATAAGTGGATTATTAGTCATAGATGCAGTTGGATGGCGGTCTATGTATCTTGTTGTAATGCCCAGAGTAAATCTCATAGTGATCCTCTCATCATATGCACGTTGTCTTTATTCTATCAATTGCCCAACTGTAATTTGTTTACCCAGCATGTGTTATTTTATCTTATGGAGAGACACCACTAGTGAAGTGTGGACCCCGGTCCTATTTCCATCATATTGCTATCACCTGTTTACTTTACTCGCACTGTTTACTTTACTCGCATACTACTACTATTTTCCACTCAATACGCTCATTCCTTTGTTTACAGCAAACCGGTGAGATTGACAACCTCATCGTAAGTTGGGAGCAAAGTATTTGGTTGTGTTGTGTGCAGGTTCCGTGTTGCAGCTGGCAAAGCAAAGCTTGGACGAGGCGCCTTATAAATTGTCCGGAGCTGTCGCAAGCTAGCAAGCATCACCTTCAGTCGTATTGGCTTCTTCCTCTCCTGATCGACATACCTTGGTTTCTTACTGAGGGAAAACCTTGCTTCTATATTCATCATACCTTCCTCTTGGGGTTCCCAACTAGACGGTGAACATTAACCGTACCGCAAGCATCAAGAATTTCCTAGCGCCGTTGCCGGGGAGGAAGAAGAAGACTTCTGCAAGGGGAGTTTCGCACGCACATCCTTTACTTTGTTTTAAGTTTTGTTTTACTTTGTTTTTACTTACATTGTTTTATCAAAAACCCAAAAAATTAGAATCCTTGGTAGTTGTTATTTCTTTACTCTAGTTCATTATGTTGTTCCCTAAGTACGTTCTGGAGGACCTCTCAGTAGGCAGTGGTTCAATTATTGGGAAAGATAACATTGAGGAGTTCTTTAATCATATTAGTATGCATAAAGAAGTTGGGGAAAAGTATTTGGTTGAGCTTGCTCCTAGTATTGAAGTTGCTTCTGCTTATTTAATTCACATGTTGGAAGCTAGGTTGCTAGCCTTAATCCTTTTATGCAACACATGTTCCTTAAGCTTCATGAAATTGAGGATCCTGAAAAGAAAGCTTTTATCTTGAAAACTTTGCGCTTAGAATTTAGAGATGTTGCCATTGAAGCTAGGAAAGTTCTTAAGCGCTTTAATAAACTCGGTTCACCTATAAAGGTTATTAGTACAAACAATGAAGGAACCGAAATACCTATACCTAGCAAGCTTTTGGGATTGTATGAAGCATTTGAAAATAATTTTGATTGGATTTGTCCCAAAAATCTTTTTAGTGATTTGAGTGAACCAAAGCGTGATCACAAAGGATCTTCAAAAACTTATGTGGATGAAATACAATGCCTTATTAACAAAACTTCTGCAGTTGATCTTAATGTTTCTTCTGAAAATACTTGATTCGCAACTTTCTGCGCCTAGCTCAAAGGCATTAAAGAAAAGCACTCTTGGGAGATAACCCAATGTTTTTACTTTCAGTTCTTTTTATTTTATTTGAGTCTTAGAAATTATTACTACTGTAATGACCTCTCCTTATCCTTTTTATTTCGTTTTTGTGCCAAGAGAAGCCTCTAATTTGAGCGAGGTAAGATTTGGGGATGTTGCTGTCCTGAAACAGTTTTTGGTGCTGCACCGTAAAAATTCGTGAAAATTCTCTGTATATCTTTTGGACCTGCGATTTCTTACGCATATGCCCCAGGTTATATCCAAACTTTCATTAGTTGAATACTTTTTGATTTGAGCAACAGAAAACCCTCTAAAAATTCGACCTTTGTCAGCTGTTCTATTTTGACAGATTTCTGCCAATATTTGTGTTTGCCGCTTTATCGCTTTCTTTTTTAGTTCTTTTTATCACGGAACTTTTGGGGAAGTTGCTACAGTAGTATATACTTTATATGTGGTGGTTTTAGGTTGAAACCTGATGCAAAAAGGGTTGATTCTATGTTATGCTTACACTAATGTTGCTAATAGATTTGTGTTTAGTTTTGTATGAAGGAAGTTTTCAAGTGTAGGGATCGGAGAGTGATGAGATGAGTTGAAGAATGGACAAAAGCTCAAGCTTAGGGATGCCCATGCATCACCCCAAGAAATATCCAAGAAGTACAAGCGTCAAAGCTTGGGGATGCCCCCGAGGTACCCCTTCTTCATCGGCAAAAATCAGGTCACCTTTCAATATGCTATATTTTTATTGCTTCATGCATTATGCGTTTTTCTTAGAGCGTCAGTTGTTTTTAGTTTTCAGTTTTCTTTAGTTTTGTTTGCTGCAATAAATGGTTGGACCCCAACAAATTTCTTTTAGAGAAGTTGCCTTGCTTTTCATTTGCCAAGAAGACTCCGTTTTTCACTCTATTCGTTTCAATGAGTGTTCTCTTTTTCTAGAACTACGTTTAGCTTTCGATTTTCACCTTGATTTGTGTTCAGATCTTGTTATATCTTTTCATCAAGGTGTATTTTTGCCTCTGGTCTATATTGGTTTTCATCAAAAGAGCTGTTTATAAAAAGTTCGAATGGTGTTGGAAAAGAGAAAAGCTTTATGCAAAAAAGTGGTACAAGAAGGAGCTTGTGTAGACTGCGGCCTAGGCTTTTGCATGTCGTGCTTGATGTATTTTTTATAGTATGCTTAGTGGTTTTGCTGTAGCATGACTTGTCTCAAATGACTGAGATTGCTTAATGAGCCTTTAAAAAAATCATGCGTTGTTTTTAATTATTTGGAAGCATTATTTTGGTTTTCTCCTTGATGTTTTATTTGGGTTGACTTGGCGCATGCTCACACATGTTAGACTCATACAAAGTCGCCATTGCCTCTATGATCATTTAGTTTTTGACTTTTGATGCCATCTCATGCTTCTTTTAATGTCGCTTTGTCGCTTTGCATGATTATGGCCGTTATTGCTCTCTTAGTTGGTCGCTCCCAGTCTTTTGCTAGCCCTCATTTTGTACTGAGTATGAGCTCTACTCGTGCATCCAACTCCTAAAAACCAAGTTTGTCAAAGTGTCCACCATACATACCTACTAGCAATTTGCTATTCCAAAGTAAATTTGACTTACTTTTATCTACTCTTCAAATTAAACTCTTACCAGTGTTATGCGAAAATTGGTCAGTAAAGCTCTCACGAACTGGAAGGCACACTTTACTTTTTCTCATTCTTAAAAATTTGACATTATGGTCTCTTATATTGATATGTTATTCTTGCAAGTTGTAAGTTGGGAATTAGCCCAGCCAGGCCGTTATGGGGCAAGCTTTCAACATTGCACTTCTTATTTGAGTTGATATCGTGATCTTTTGTTTATGGATACTCGCAGTGTGAAATGAATTGGGAATCTTGCGGGATCATGGAGTTTGTATATGTGTTAGAGAAATGCCTGGGCCGCCAATTTAAGCCATGCATAATTCATGGTGGAAATTTGCAGCATGCCCATAGTGTACATTCGACGACGCATCTCAAAATAAAAAGCTATACAAATGGTAAATAAAAGAGATGTCGAGGTGTTCATTGTCTACTTGTCCTGTCATTTTGATGTGGGTTTGTTCCATGTCATCGTGCACGGAGGTACCCCGTTGGCGGTTCTCGCTGATACGTGTATACTTACAATAACAAGAGCTTGCTTGGGACTCTAAGTAAAGTAGCATGAGGTTTGGGTACTCGTATTCACGGGACACGAGGTTTTCAACTTATGATTTGTCAAGCATATGCAGCATAAGTGTTCTCGCATTAACTCTAACCATTCAAGATGCTTATGATGGGGGCAATGAGAGCTCAAAGCCGGTAAGTACCATAATTTTTGAAGGTTATAAAACTTGCAATCACTGCTTCCCTCTGCGAAGGGCCTTTCTTTTACTTTTATGTTGAGTCACCACCTTCTATCTTGATTCACCATTAAGAAAGCATAGTTGTCATTCTGAGTATAATGTGCATTGTCCCAAAGTTTTGATTGATTGATTCATATTGTTGGTTTCACTTGTTCTTAAATTATTTGTATCTAGTCGCCCTCTTAAACTTGAAGGTGTCCTATGCATTTATGTTTTGCTCTCTCATGAAGGACAAGCTGAAAACCATTTGTATGTTTTTCCTTATGATTTGAACACACGTTTGACTTTCATTGTTTCATTTTCATGATCTTTTGTTTGTGTTCATTTTCATGTTATAACATGGTTGCTAAGTTTCTTCTATCAAGATTATGTCTTTCATGCCCATGTTTTAAGTTCTTTGATCCCAGCGCACAATGCTTACATATATGATCAACATTGTGTAGGTGCATGTCACCTCAAAAATTATTTCTTTTGTTTTCACTTACCTACTCGAGGATGAGTAGGAGTTAAGCTTGGGGATGCTGATACGTCTAAAACGTATCCATAATTTTTGATGCTCCATACTTGTTTTCACACCATTTGTTTAGTGTTTTGTTACACTTCGTGGCATTTTTATGCATTTTCCGGAACTAACCTATTAACAAGTCGCCACAGTGCCAGTTCCCTGTTTTCTGATATTTTTGTGTTATAGATGAGTTACACAGGAAATATTCTCAGAATTGGACGAAACCAAAGCCAGTCGCCCAGAATTTCACCGAAGCTTCCAGAGAACCGAAGAGGAGACGTAGTGGGGCCACAAAGGCCCCACACAACAGGGCGGCGCGGCCTGGCCCTTGGCCGCACCCCCTACGTGTGAGGTCGCCTCGGTCCACTCCTGACGATGCCCCTTCGCCTATAAAGACCCCCCGACGGGAAAAACCTAAACACCCGATCACTTTTCCAGAACACATTGTGATCCACCACCGCCATCGACCCAAAGATCAGGAGGGTCCAGAAGCTCTTCCCGGCACCCTGCCGGAGAGGGGAATCGCCACCGGAGGTCTTCTTCATCGCCATGCTTGCCTCCGGCGCGATGAGTGAGTAGTCTACCTTGGACTATGGGTTCATAGCAGTAGCTAGATGGTTGTCTTCTCCACCATGTGCTTCATGTTTAGATCTCATGAGCTGCCTTACATGATTGAGATCACCGTTATGTAATTCTACATGTTTGGTTTGTTGGGATCCGATGAATATTGGTGTTATGATTGAGTTGATGTACTAAAATTTATCTTATGTTATCTCTATGTTGTTTATGATCTTGCATGCTCTCCGTTGTTAGTAGCTATCTTGGCCGAGTAGTTGCTAGTGACTCCAAGAGGGGGTATTTATGCTCGATAGTGGGTTCATGCCTCTATTTAATCTGGGGGAGTGACAGAAACCTCTAAGGTTGTAGATGTGCTGTTGCTACTAGGGGGAAAACAACATTCATATGCTCGAGGGCATATGCTTTGTTTACATTACACACTTTGCTTAATGCAATTATCTGTTGTTCGCAACTTAATACTTGTGGAGTTCTCGGATTGATTCGCCATAAGTGGATTATTAGTCATAGATGCAGTTGGATGGCGGTCTATGTATCTTGTTGTAATGCCCAGAGTAAATCTCATAGTGATCCTCTCATCATATGCACGTTGTCTTTATTCTATCAATTGCCCAACTGTAATTTGTTTACCCAACATATGTTATTTTATCTTATGGAGAGACACCACTAGTGAACTGTGGACCCCGGTCCTATTTCCATCATATTGCTATCACCTGTTTACTTTACTCGCACTGTTTACTTTACTCGCATACTATTACTATTTTCCACTCGATACGCTCATTCCTTTGTTTACAGCAAACCGGTGAGATTGACAACCTCATCGTAAGTTGGGAGCAAAGTATTTGGTTGTGTTGTGTGCAGGTTCCGCATTGCAGCTGGCAAAGCAAAGCTTGGACGAGGCGCCTTATAAATTGTCTAGAGCTGTCGCAAGCTAGCAAGCATCACCTTCAGTCGTATTGGCTTCTTCCTCTCCTGATCGACATACAACCTTCACATTTCCTGTTGAGATCCCAAGTCTCCAAGTGGGCCCTCTTGGCCACCCAAGACCTTGGCTTTTTAGAGAATCCCGCTCCTGTGTCGTAGGACTTGTAGCTCGGCAGTCCACCGGGTAGGTTTGTTTATCCTTCCTTTTTTGAGTGTCTTCTTGGATAGTTATAGTGGCCCATAGGCGCAAGATGTACCTTGTGGAGGGCGGCGGTCCCCTGGACATAGCATAGTCCATTCAGGCAGTGGCCGTTTAGTCCATGGTCCGTTGGATGGTCGGTGCAAGACCAGAAATTGGAACACATTGATTCCGCTCGTTCCTGTCCTTCGCTTCAGGGCCTGTCCCTCGGTTTCTTACTGAGGGAAAACCTTGCTGCTATATTCATCATACCTTCCTCTTGGGGTTCCCAACTAGACGGTGAACATTAACCGTACCGCAAGCATCACCCCCTGGTGGTGAGCCCAGCTCCTTGCTCCTCTTCGACTCTCCTTCTGGCTCCGTGGGTCTTCTGGCAAAATAGAATTTTTGCAATATTTTCCGGGATTTTTCCTGAAAGTCGGATTTCTGCAAAAAAAACGAGACACTAGAGCAATTCTGCTGAAAACAGCGTTAGTCCATGTTAGTTGTATTCAAAACACAAAAATTAGAGGAGAAACAATAGCAAAAGTGTTCGGGAAAGTAGATACGTTTTGGACGTATCAACTCCCCCCAAGCTTAGCTATTTGCTTGTCCTCAAGCAATTCAGTTAACAACTGAGAGCGATAAAAGAAACTTTTACGAACACATTTGCTTCATAGATGTATATATACTAACTATATGATCAAGTACTCAGGCAATTCATAATAAGAAATATGCAACTAATGTTACCTCATAGTCAAGCTAGCTATGAAAGAGTGCCAACATACTGATAACAAGTAACATGAAACATAAGAAGTTGCAAGATTGTAATGCTCATAAATGATATGAAAGAGTGATATCCCGCTTGCCTTTATTTGTGGAGCAAAACATAAATGCTGAGGCACCTCTGAAGTCCAAGAGAAGACTAGAAGTAAAAATATCAAAGTTACAAGCATCAAAGTTATACCACAATTAACCGTGTTCTGGGACAAGCACATTGCACTAAGAATAACAACTATGCTCTTAAAAAGGTGCTTTAAAGTTAGAAGATGAACACTCAACATAAAAGTAAAAGAAAGGCCCTTCACAGAGGGAAGCAGTGATTTAACATGTGCTAGAGCTTTTCATTTGTAAAACAGAGATACAAAATTTATTTTGAGAGGTGGTTGTTTCATGTCAACGACTGGCAATGGGGACTTGCTATCTTCCATAATAAACAAGTGAGAGCGGTTCTGAGTTCTTTGAAAATTTGGCACATTGGTGCTCTTTTATAAAGTTTTGGCACTCCTCCCCACCTTTTTTTTCCTTTCTCAAACCATGGCTAACCGATTCCATCGGGTGCCCACCAACTTTCACATACCATGGAAGAGTGCTCCTTTTCTTTTCTTTTTAGAAATTAGATTACAATGGTCTGACCAGCTTCCTTGCAAAATTAATGACGAGCAGCTGAAGCTGCCTAGTCGAGGGGTACTTAATTTAATATGGAAGATAACAATTCCGACCACTACGTCCTCATGAGCTAAAAACAGTGGCACAAAAGAGAAGTATTTGAAGGTTTTGAAAGGTAGCACATGAAAATTTACTTGGATTGGATTGCAAATACCATGCATATGAATTGATAGTGGACTCTTTGGTAGACTTGGTTTTTTGGTAATTGGATGCACGAGAAGTATTCCCTCTCAGTACAAGTGAAGGCTAGCAAAAGACTAGGAAGCGACAATCGAGAGAGCAATAACTGTCATAATCATGCTTGCGACAAAACAAAATTAATATAGGCATAAAAATGATACAAGAACTCTGAGGCAAAGTAAATCATCAAGGCTTAATTGACTTTTTGTTCAGTCATGTGCATGCTTGAGCATGTGTCAAGTCGATTCAAATGAAACTTTCAGAGATGGATACCACAATATCATACCATACTATGAATAAAACAATGCAAGCAAGCGTCTACATGACATGCTACAAACTATTAGTAAATTGGAACTAATCATATGAGAGCAAGAACTACAAAGCATCCATTAAATAACATATACCTTACATGAACCGACTAAGCATGTCCACATAGATGAGTATATGTACAAAAATGAAAACAAATAGAGTTCATACCAGCCTCTTACCACATCTCGGATTGTCATATGTCATCATTATTGCTCTTTCACTTGTGTGGCTTGAATAATATGAAATGAATACCAAGCTCCAACGAAGTCATGAGAGACTGAACTCTGCAACTAATACGTCTCAAACGTATCCATAATTTTTGATGCTCCATGCTTGTTTTTACACCATTTGCCTTGTGTCTCGTTACACTTTGTGGCGTTTTTATGCGATTTCCGGGACTAACCTACTAACAAGATGCCATAGTGTCAGTTCCCTGTTTTCTGCAGTTTTTGTGTTTCAGAAAAGCTACATAGGAAATATTTTCGGAATTGGACGAAACAAGTTCCAGAAGTCTTATTTTTCCCGGACGAAGGACGAGGACCAAACGAGAGCCGGAGAGGGGCCAGAGGCTGGCCACACCATGAGGGGGCGCGGCCCAGGCCCTGGCCGCGCCCACCTGTGGTGAGGAGCCCCTGGTCCACCTCTGATGACGCCCTTTCGCCTATAAGAAGCCTCCCGACGGAAAACCCTAAAACAATCGGTGTTTTTCCCAGAACAGTTCCGCAGCTCCGCCGCCGTCGAAGACAAATTTTGGGGGACAAAAGTCTCTGTTCCGGCACCCTACCGGGACGGGGAAGTGCCCCCGGAGCCAACTCCATCGGTCTCCATCGCTGTCTTCGCCGTCTCCATCGACCTCACCGCCATCTCCATCAACCTTGCTGTCTCCTATGATGAGGAGGGAGTAGTTCACCCCCGGGGCTGAGGGCTCTACCGGTAGCTATGTGGTTCACCTCTCTCTCCCATGATGTGATCTTTATGTGATCGTGAGCTTTGTATCTAGTTGAATTGGTAAATGTTATTATTCAGATATTAAGCTACTCCTATGCTTTATTATTATACTCTCCGGAGATACCTCGTATCATGGTGTAAAGGTGACTAGTGTGTGCATCATGTGTATGTTTTTGATTAATGTCTCTATGAAATGTTGGTGTTTGTTGGAACCATATAGTGCGTTCACGGTGATAGTGTGGGACAATCTAGTTTGGGTACATACGGACTTTGAGGAGTGCTTCGTAGCCCTACGCATGATTAGTGTATGTTTTCCATTGGAGAATTCTTTTGAGTTGCATATTTATGATAGTATCTATTGGTTTAATTATGTTATATTTGTTGGGAGTGTGTCCACTAGTGAAAGTATGATCCCTAGGCCTTGTTTCCAAGCTTTGCACACCTGTTTACTTCCTGTTTTGTTAAATGTTTGCTTGCTGCCATTTTTATTTCAGATTATATTTACTACTCAAAATCATCACTACTACTTGTATTTCACTATCTCTTCGCCGAACTAGTGCACCTATACATCTGACAAATGTATTGGGTGTGTTGGGGGCACAAGAGACTTTCTGTATCGTAATTGCAGGGTTGCTCGAGAGGGATAGCTTTGACCTCTTCCTCCCTGAGTTCGATAAACCTTGGGTGATCCACTTAAGGAAAACTTGCTGCTTATCTTCAAACCTCTGCACTTGGAGGCCCAAAACTGTCTACAAGAACAGACGCGTTCGTAGACATCAAGCTCTTTTCTGGCGCCGTTGCCGGGGAGGTAAGGTAAAAGGTACTCACATTCTTTGGTTACTAAGTCTTTTAGTTGCTGGTGAGTGCTCGGAGTTATTTCCTTTAGATTCTGCAATTATATCTTTTTGTTTCTTGTTTTTATTTTCACTAGTTAGGCTTAATGGAAAATAAAGAGTTCTTTAGTCTTTTTTGTGAGTTTAGATTTGAAGAGAAAATTGAAAAACCTTTGGAGCTTATTTCGCATAGCAATGTTATTAGTACGAATGCTTTGAATACCGTTATTGCTAATGCTATAGAAAAGTCTAAGCTTGGGGAAGCTGGTTTTGTTAAGCATGATATTTTTAGTTCCCCAGCTTTAGTGGAGAAAGTTTACTCTGATGATATTTTATCTCCCATATGTGATGTTTTTAATGATGCTTGTGCTCCTCGTCCTTTTAAAATACCTACGAATATTATTGAACGTGCTATGGATAACTGCTATTTAGGAGATGAAACTGTCCATCTCGGTGATCATTTGCTCTTTATACATGAATTATGCGAGTTGTTCCAGTGTGCAGGTATTTCGATGAACCAAGTTAAGAGGAAGCTATTTTCTTTATCACTGAAGGGCAGAGCTGCGGAATGGTATAAAATACTGAAGGATGGCCGACCTGTTGAGTGGGAGGAAATTGTACCTCTCTTTTATTCTAAATTCTATCCTTCTAGCGAGGTTTATAAAGATAGGAATTACATTTATAATTTCTATCCGCATGAGGGAGAAAGCATTTCCCAAGCGTGGGGAAGATTGAAGTTACTAATGCACAAATGTCCTATTCATGATCTTCCCCGTAATATTGTTATTAATAATTTTTATGCAAGGCTTTCAGGATATTACAAGGACTATCTAGATGCATGCTTTGATGGGTCTTTCACAAGCAAGGATGTCGACACCAAGTGGGGTCTGCTTGAAACAATTCAAAACAATATTGAAGGTTGGGATAGCGACAAAGGTAAAGGATCAGGTATGAATTACGAGTTTGATTGCGTTAAGTCTTTCGCTGAAACTGTGGATTTTCAAGAGCTTAGTGCTAAGTATGGTCTTGATCCTCAAATTATGATTGATTGTTTTAAAACCTTTGCTTCCCATATTAATGTTCCTAAAGGAAATGGGGACGTGTATCATGAACCTTTTAAGGACACTTACGTAGAAAATGATATTGTTGTTGATGATTGCAATAAAAATGCTCGAACTTCTGAAAGTCCTATTTCCTATAAGCATGTTAATTTTTGTAGAGTACATAGACCTTGTGAATAAAGTTACAACAAGAAAGATTATTGTGTCCACCACGCGAATGAAGAAACCCGAATGTGGTCCAGGGATCTAGATGAGCTTGGGGAAAAGGTTTGTGAGCTTTATCCTTTTCTTTGTGAACTTTGCGATAAAATGGGTCACTTTAATTTTCAATGCCCATTTAATCGAATAAGTACCAGAAGTTCGTATTGTGATGACAAGATTACTCTCAATCAGCATGATGAGCTCACTTTGTTCTTGGCGTGTGAAGAGATATCTAGGAAGCTTTCTTTGGTAGACATGAATGATGTTGATATTAATAGCACCCTTCGTGGTTGTCGTCTCTATTGTGCTAAAGATTGCCTCGCAAATTTTTACATACAATATCTTATAAAGCATGATGTTTTGCCAAGCTATGACAGGACCCATAGATGTTTCTATCTTATTAATAGGGAGGAGGAATCCTCTAAAGTTTCTTCTGTTGTTTCTGCCAGTAAACCAGATTATGTGGAGAAGATGCCTTTCCCTCCTAAAGGATATGTGGAGAAGATGCCCTTCAAGTCTCTCCCTCCTAAAGGAGAGAGTAAGAAGAGTATGAAGAAGAAGAAGAAGAGGAGCAAAAGGCGAGAGGACACGGCACTACTAGGAGAAACCCTATCTGTGGAGCACCATTTTGGGGCTTAGTGGCGCACCTGTGGTGCGCCACGCATATCAAGCCACTGGTATTTATTATCAGTGGCGCACGGCTATGTGTCCTATCTGTGGTGCACCAAAGTGGGGTGCGCCACGCATAATATCTGCGGCGCACCCAACTTAGGTGCGCCACGGATAGGGTGCGCCACTGACATGTAAAAAGGGTACTCCATTGATATGTTTTCTATTTGTATTTTTTTCAAGAATACAGCAGAAATACACAGTATACAGCACAAAAATATATAGTATACAGTAGAAATGCAAAGATATACACATCAGTAACACAGGAATTCACCGAAATACATCAATATGAAGTCAAGTGTCGAAAGACATCAATATGAAGTCAAGTGTCGAAATACATCAATATGAAGTTAAGTGTCGAATCATTAGACAAGTTACGTACAACTTTGATCATTACATATTATATATGGAGTTACATATCACCTAGACTACTATATGAACGAATAGATCACACCGGCGACGATGATGAGCAAGATCGAGACCATGATCAAGAACTTCATCCGATTCTTCTTCCACACGTGTCTCCTCCACTTGGAGACCGCGAGCTCTCTTGTCTTGTACCCTTTGTAGCAGTTGCCGCTAAAGTTGGTCACCTGTGTCTGGCAGTCCTCCCACTCCTCGTAGACTCCTGGAACCCAACCACTGTACACCACGTACCACTTCGCCATCTCTCTATAGACATGTAGTATATATGTTATGCAACGAAAGGAATGACAAAGTGCAAAAACATGCTTGCATGATCACAAATACTATGGCAAGGATTCATAAGCCTAGAATAAAACATAGCATGGATGACGATCGATCATATATAAGCAAGTCCAACATCGATCATCAAGGCATTACGAGCCTCGGCAAGTTAAGCTTTACACACACATGTCCAACAATAGTTCGGAAATAACACTAGGATAGTAAAGTTTATGATACATCGACCCAACACCGCTAGCTAGCCACAGACATCATGTAGTCCTCGCCGGGAACGGGCGCACGCCCTCTCTCATCATGAACGTCCTTGTGCCGCGCTGCCTGTCGAGGCGTCCTTCAATCTCGCGGTTAGTCAACTCTACGCCACAATTCATGACCCCGCCGGTTGAGTCGACATCTTCATGAAGGACTTGCGCGATCTGAGTCTGGATGCGCCAGAAATCTTCCATAAGGTCCGCATCATCGATCGCCGCAAACTTTTTGGCCCATGGTCGAAGATTAGCTGGTAGCGCCCTGATCCGTGAATCCCGGACGATCCCCTTCAGGTGATGGAGGGCGTAGAAGGCCTCCTTCACACTGCCAGGCGGCTGCTTGACGCATGGAAACTTTGTCTGGTGCATGAAGATATGCTTGCCATTCTTGACTCTCTCGCCACCCTTGGTGAATTTGCCCCCCTTGTCGGCATAGAATTGTAGAG
This sequence comes from Dactylis glomerata, assembly GCA_007115705.1. NCBI lineage: Eukaryota > Viridiplantae > Streptophyta > Magnoliopsida > Poales > Poaceae > Dactylis > Dactylis glomerata. Next base: position 1,714,155 of record QXEO01000964.1, on the reverse strand, counting down.
CATCATCGAGCACACTCTTGATTCGGCCATAGTTCTTCATCGGCTTTGTTTCACTTGATGAGTCAAAGTACATCGCTTGCGACCACCTTGGGCAAATGGATATGAGTGAGCAGTATATGCCTCTGCGTAGCACAATTGAAAAATAAATTGTTGTAAGAGGACCAACCGGAGAATCTAAGAAAGAAGTTTTCACGGCGGTGTTCACTTACTCGGGAAAGCAAGGCAGAAGAATGGAGTCGATGGTCGGGTTCTCCACAAAGATATTCCCAAGGTACTCCTTCACCGTTGCCCGGTCCGCCTCGTTCACCAAGGCAACGTCACGCATGAAGTAGGGGTCTACTATCACGATGCCCTTGGTCTTCTCCCTCTTCGCCTTCAACGCCATATGAAGCGTGTATAGACGGACCAAGTTATAGTCCAGACGGTTGGAGTGCAGCAGATTGTAGATGTCCTCGTACCGCATGAAGAAGATTTCAGCGGGTGATGTATCGACGAAGCCATGGCCCTCCGGCACCTTGATTGTGTAAACCGGGTACCCAGGATTCTTTTCTTGGAGAAGGCGCTCCTCGAGATACTGGATGCTGTCGTGCAAATTCACGATCGCTCCACCCACGTTGGCGAGCATCTCCTTTGTCAGCATCGGCTGACCCGCTATGTGCATGGGGAAATCACGGGGCTCTTCTCGCACGCCGTCCTCAGCCCGGAGTATCTTCCTCGGAGATGGCTGGCTCGAAGCCTTCTTGCTTCGGCTATGCTTCCGGCCCTTCTTCTTCTCCTCGACAGGACCTGTGGATTGCAACTTATCCGGCACGGGAGCAGCGGATTTCAACTGCTCATCGACCGCCTTGTGGAGTGTGGTGGGGCTGATAACATTGGCCGGATTGGGTTGTGTGGCTGTGGCTTCTGGAGGCGTCTCCTGAGAACCGTCGCCGAACCGCAGACGCTGCGTGCATGACAGGGGACGATCGGCTTGTTGACCACGGGAGGCTGGATCTCCAAGAGGAGGCATGTAGATTCCTTTGTTGGCCCCGGTGTCGAGGAAGTCGTCAATTTCATCACCCTGATCATCGCCACGGTTAGGTGCAGCGTCCACGTGCTCGGGTGGAGGCGATGGCGTGTGCGCGGCTAGCTGATGATGCCTCTTGGTGGCGGGGACGAACACCGGTGGCCGTGTCTTTTTAGCGGGGGTAGCCGCGGGGCGTTGATCATCCTTTGCAAGGCGAATCTGTGACTTCGGCCATAGCAAGGGCCAGCCGACGCAACCTCCGAGAGAGTAATGCTCATCGGCTCCATGAGGTTGCATGGGAGGATCAACGCCTTCGCAACCCTTCAAAGGACGCACCAGGGCGACCCTGAACATGCCAGCAGGGATGGGCAAGTTGTGCATCAGGGGGTTCTTCGGTTGGCATATGGTACCCTTGCCTACATCCTTCAGCACGCCGTTCACATAGTGCAGCAAGGTGCAACTAGTGTCCTGCGGGAGAACATGTTGGGCATCATTATCAGATGGTACTCATCAAAAAGGACGGCAGAGTATGAAGTCAAGCCTACGATTAGTTACCTTGGTAAGGGCGTCGAGGTTGGCTAAGGTGGACACGCGAGGCTGCGTGGGCTGCGGTGGAGGCGGCGGCTGCACGTTGGTGTTGGGCGGCGGCTGCACGTTGGTGTTGGGCAGCGGCGGAGGCGGCGGCCGTGTGTTGGTGTTGGGCACCGGCGCCGGCTGCGCGTTGTTGGTGTCGGCGGCCAGCGGGCTCAGCCCCGTGAACGGGTCTGCCGATGGGTAGGAGGGCGGGGTCACCATGTTCGGCAACACGTGTTGGGCCGAGTTGCTACCGGACACGCTGGGCACTGGTATCGGCCCAACTCCACCAGCGGCATTCCACGCCGCTAGACCCTCCCACAGTTGAGGAGGAATGACCTGGCGCAACCTTGCTTCGAACTTCTCCTCCATCTGTGCCGGCAGCGCGGCCACTTGCGCCTTGAGATCTGCAATCTCCCGCCTCTGCGCCTCCTCCACCTTGCTTCTTCTCTCCTTTCTAGCCTTTGATTCCTCTTTGAAGTGGACGCCGACTTTCGTGGTCAGCCCAAAGCCTGAAACACGCCCAGCGGATGTCATCTTCTTGTGCTTGGGCCTCTTCTTCATAATATTCATCGCCCTGTTGAAAGGAGTGTCCCAAGGCTCTGATAGCCCTTGGGTGGAGCAAGCTGCCTCGGCCGCTATTTCAGCTTCCTGCAAAAGGATTCATGAACCCAATTGAATCATCGGTTCATTATTGATTGCAAATCGACTTGAGATCCGCGGTAAGTTGCTTACCACGAGTTTCTCAAACTCTTGCACAGCCTTCGCTGAGGTTTTGAATTCCTTTGTCTTGGGGCACAGGTAGTAGCGGCCCCGCACAAAGTTCAGGACCTGCGGGTCCGTGAATTTGTCAAACATGTTGGGCTTGCCAAGACGAATAAGCTCGGCGTCCTCCTTGTCCCACACTTCCTGGATTCCTCTGTAACCGACACTCCCAAGACGGTGGTGACCTAAGTTCTGTTCATACATCTTCTTCCCCAACGCCGACAGAGCTTTGAAGGTATCGGTCTCCAACTCCTCCTTGAAAAGAAGATAGTCGTCGTGTTCTAGAAGTGGCTCATGCTTCTTGATCTCTTCCAAGCTTTCATTCTTGTCAATCCGCTTCTTCACCCGGGTTCTCCAGCTAGCCAAGGCCGTGCTCATCTTCGTAAGGGCCTGCTGGTTCACCTTGTTGTCTTTGAGGTTTAGGTTCTTGTACTCCTCCGGGAAATCATATCGCTCGTGAAGCTTCTGTAGTAGGAGCTGCACAAGATGCGCATTGCCGGGATCTCGGAGGTTCCTCGTGTTGATCGTCACGGTCTCCCGGACGATGCAACCGATCTGCGTCCCGTATCCTGCGGCAAGGGCTTTAGGCTCCACGGGTATGCCGTTTTCATTCACTTGGGTGAAATCCTCGCATTTTGTGCCAAGCGTCGGCGGGTTTCGATCCTTCCTGATGGCCTTCTTCTTCTTAGCGGCCGAGGCAGATCCACCATCCGTCTATTCGCCAGCATCGGTGGTGTCATCCTCGGCGCCATCGACGCGCTCGCCGCCAGCATCGGTGGTGTCATCGGAGTCTCCGTCTCCTTCTCCACCCTCGGAGTCTCCGTCTCCACCCTCAGTGTCTTCGTCTCCACCCTGATCATCTCCACCTCCGTCTCCGTCCATGATGTCTATTTCCTTCTCCTCAGCCGCCCTCTGGGATTGCATCCAAAATGGCAAGTTGGCCGCCCGGGCTTGTTCTTCGACACTCATTTGGTTAGAAGGGCCAGCGCCGTCGTTGACGTGTCCGGTCAACATGTTTGCACTAAACAAAAGGAGAAAAATGTTTAGTACAACAAAAAATCGATCGGAAAATTCGACAGCACCTCCCCTATAAATGGCTACCTAGGAGTGCCTATTTCTCACCGAAACAAAAATCAATCAACATTTCGGGAGTAATAGGCACTCATTGACAAGTACCTGTAAACAATTCACACAAAAAAAGCACGAAATGTGCCTTTCCAACACACAGTTGTCGACAACATGTCGACAACATCATCACAGATTCATCATCACAGTAAATAGCTCACAGTAAACATCATCACAGATTCATCATCACAGTACTTAGCTCACAGTAAAAAGTTCACAGTAAGTAGCTCACAGTAAACATAGGCAGTAATAACAGAGATGTGCCAGTAATAACAGTAAGTAGCTCACAGTAAACATAGGCAGTAATAACAGTAAATAGTTCACAGTAAACATAGGCATATGTGGAAGTATAATAGGATGCATCAAAAGGACATTTTCTTGGACAAACTAAAGCAGCCATTAACATCACAAGCATCCAGCAACATACTACCAATGGCATCTATCACTGCAGACCTTCTTGGACAAACTAAAGCCATTATGGAAGTAGGCCAGGTAGAGAGAATACAAGTAGCCAGCAACATACACAAGCAGCCAGCAACATAATCAGCAATATTCATCTGCATTCTCTGAAGCAGTTTGACATAAGTTACTATTTCACAGAGAACTAGAACTGAAACTGATTTAGCATGTCAGACTGCATTATTGAATTATATTTACTGTGAGCTACTTACTGTGAACTTTTTACTGTGAGCTAATTCCTTACGTGTATAAGCATGTCATAACAGTAAAGCATATGCTACTATTTCTTTACAAAATTATAAACTAGGTGCTATAAAATTAAAGCACCTAGTTTAGCAAGCAGTGATACCACTTTGGTGATACCATTTGCAAGTAGGATCTTAGAAACAATGAACTACTCTACTGTGTGGTTAAAGACTCAACTATCGGAACTACAAATCGACAGTGACTCAACGCCTACAGGAGATACCTAGCTGAGACCATGGCCATCTTTGGCACTCTGCTTCTCAACTTCACCATGAGGATTAAGCATGAATTCTCTACTGCCTATGCACACAAAATTATCAATTGAGTGAAACAAATTTGGTGCATAAGATAGCACAGCTGCTGCTGCTGCCCCAAGGCCGGAGCCAGAACGGCCGGAGAGAAGCAGCCAGAGGCAAGCCACATCAGCACAGTAACTAAAAATGGCATTTCTTTAGTATAGAAATCTATGCATCCCAATTAATTAGAGACCACATAGTATATATACCTCCTAGTGTCAAAGCAATAACCACAAAGAAATTTGAACCAAAGCTACCAATTCAAATTGACCTCACCATGCCAGTAAGTAAGCAGGGTAGTCAGATTACCACCGTACCAGGCTGCCAGCCCAAACCTTAGACTACAACGGTTCGATTACCACACTGTCACAGAACAGTAGATCAGGTACAAGCTAGTGTCATAGTGCAAATTTTAAAACCAGAGACTTGGGAATACATGACCAAGTGACCAAATTAGCTAGCCAAGTTATATGACCGAGTTTCAATCATATGCGTATTATTTGAAATCTAAACTTGCTGGTCTGTTTATTGTGAATTAAGACAAGTGGTTCCACTAACTATCTATCTTGTTGCTCTGTCAAACGAAAAAAAACAGTGGCACCATAATAAGAATGACAAAAAAATCAATACACTTGTGTTGATACTAGAACATCAAGTACTCTGGACTTTTTTTTGTTACAAACAAGAATTTCCTGGAAAATGAACACATGCAAGTGAAACCAAGTGCCAAATGAGAAAAGGAGGCAATGTGTATGTTTTGACAGTAAAACTAACCTGCTTTTATAATCGTTTTCAGTACAAGAAATAAAAGATACAAGATCAATATACTCTTGTCAAGATGTCCCAGTCTGACAGTAGATAACTTCAAAACAAGGCACGAAATTCAGTCTGATGAATGGTTAGGAAAGAAAATAGCAGGCACATAGGGAGGTACGCAAAATCAAGAAAGAGCATGCACTATGTAAAAAATCTGTTTTGCATATACTAAATGCATAACCGCAATGACAGCATTAAGGCACTAGCATGCACATGAACGAGCTACTATGGTCATAATGAAACATCAAGATGATGGTTTGAACATACATATTTTAAATTAAATATTTACACCCTAGCAACTAACAAAGAGGGGAAACACCGACACAGTGACCGTGCATGATAACGACTTCAACTTTGCTTACCACATACCAAAGATTAATCATTCCACTCCAACATGACAAGTAACAGTACATACAAATCAAGAATGCAGATTCTGAACTGAGCACAAATATGGACCTACCTACAATCATATTCTACAGATGAGCAGAGCAAAACATGGGAAATCATGTGAAGCCATCATTGGATAGCTAGGCAGTAACACAATGCATCTAAAAGCTATTAGTTGCCACATAATCATAGCAAGAATAGTAAGCCCAACTGAATTGACAGAGAGTTAGTCATGATAAGCATACAAAAAAATGCCACATAATCAGTGCACCGGGATTGGAGGGAGAGGCGGCGTCTCGCGGGCAAGAAAGACCACCACCGGTCTACGACCATGCCGCCGATAGCGCAGGCTAGAGACCTACACCTCGACGCCCGATCTAGCATCTCTAAATAATTCGAACGGAGGGGAAAGCGGGGAGGGGAACCGGCGCCTTTACCCATTCCGTCGTGCAGCTCCTCGCTGTTGAGCCATTTCCTCCAGTGGTCGGAGACGACGGTGCAGCGGCGGGCGTCCTCTCCGTCGGCCAAAGACGGCGAGCTCCTCCTCCGCAGACGACGGCGGCGGCTCCTCCACAGACGACGGCGACGGCTCGGGGCAGAGCGGAGGCGAGCGCGGTGGGGCAGAGCGGAGGCGATCGAGCGCGGCGGCTAGGGTTCGGACGGGGAAAGAGATCGAAGTGGGAGAGAAGAAAGGGGCCGAAGCGTTTTTACCCTAAGTCTTGGATATGCGTGGCGCACCCCTCAGAGGTGCGCTACGGATAACCTATGTGTGGCGCACCATATAGGGGTGTGCCACGCATGTCTTCGTATAGTTCAAAATGCACCGAAGTGCAATCTAGACAACAACCTCCACCTAGCCTAGTGGTTGTGTTCCGCGCGCTGGCTGTTTGGGGAGGTGCCAGGTTCGAACCCTGGACCTCCCACCTTTTTTTTACAAAAACTGTATTTCAGAAAGTTTAAAATTACTATATTGCAATAAATAATATTTGCTTATTCTAAAAATAATAATTTTTAAATAGTACCAGTCCGACATCTATATATCATATCATTGTTACAAAAAATCATATGAATCATATATCATATATATGATCGTTGTTACAAAAAACCAAAAATGATTTATATGATTGTTCCTCCAAAAATGACACATGTTGTCCGATGTCGATTCCGAACGAGCTACCGTCGTCGACTCGTCACGATCTTCTTGCCCTTCTTCGTCGCGGTTGAATAATTGAGCCCGGAAACATGGGGATTTCTTCTCATGTACGGGCATCCTTTAGCGGGTAGGGTGGTCTTCCTTCTTCCAGCGGCATCACTAGGCCTGTCGAAGTACTTGTCGAATTCCTCTTCTATCTTGGGATCGCCGTACTTATCAAAGTCTTGCTCGGTGGCCGCTCCCTCCATTCCGATGATGCTCATTTTTCCTCTCCTAACGACAACGCGGCTAGGCCTTACCGGGTCCGTAATGAAGAAGCATTGATCAACCTGGCTCGCCAGTACCCATGGCTCATTTTTCGCCTGGACGTTCGCGCTGGATTTGGCTTCGGGTATGACCATGGTGGTGAAGTACCGACCTTCTTTTTCTACGTTCTTGGCCCATCTGACCCGAAACATCGGCATCTTCTCTCCACGGTAGTTGAGTTCCCAGATCTCCTCGATCCTCCTGAAGAACCTTTCATTGACGGTGGATTCCTCGTCCGCGTAGGACAGCATTGTGACCCCCGAGTTCTGGTGTTCACTGCTATGGTCCTTTTTCTTGGTGTAGAATGTGTAACCATTGATGTCGTACGCCTGATAGGTCCTCACGTTCATCGCGGGGCCCTGTGACAAGACGAATAAGAGTTTTTCCTCTTCCGTGGAAGGCATGTTACCATGATGAAGCTGGAGTAGCTTTTCCTTGAACCAACGCGTAAAGCTGGAGTTGTGCTCTCTAGTTACGTCTCCCTTCGTCCTCCGTCTGCCCGTGTCACTAAACTTCTTCTCAATGAAGCTTTTGTGCTCTGACACCCTAGGTGCGACCAATTCAAGGTGTTGTAGCGCGACTCGGTGTGCCCTGTCAAAGTCTGGTTGTCGGGCTTGGAAGACGATGTGCATAGGGACGAAGCCATCGCGGTGACCAAACCCATGGATCCTGCCGAGGTGCCTCCTGATTGGCAGACCAATAGGGACGTCCTCGTCCTTTTTTTGTAGATAATTCTGGCAGAACGATATGCACTCGTAGGACAGGAAGCCCTTGGCAATGCTTCCATTCGGATGCGCCCTATTGCGAACGTAGCCCTTGAGAACGCCGTTCAGCCTTTCGAACGGCATCATGTTGTGGAGGAATGGTGGCCCGAGGTGGATGATATCATCCACCACGTGGACGAGAAGATGCACCATGATGTCGTGGAACGTGGGGGGGAAGTAAATCTCGAGCTCGCATAGTATCATTACGATCTCACCTTGTAGCCTTTCGAGCTGCTTCATGCCGATCGACTTCCTAGAGAGGACGTCGAAAACGTTGCAGAGGCCAAACACCATCTCACGTACGTGCTCGTCCATGATCCCTCGGATCACTACTGGAAGTATCTGCATCATCAGCACGTGGCAGTCGTGAGATTTCATCCTGGAGAACCTCTTCTTTGTTTCGTCCAGGTATCGTGATATCTTCCCTCCGTAACCGGTAGGAAGCTTGACTCCTAGGAGGACGCTAAAAAACTGGTGGAGCTCCGGCTCACGAAGAGTGAAGCAGGAAGGTGGGCAGTAGTAGCTGTTTCTCTTAGCCTTTTTGCGCATATGACCTTGAGTAGCCGCCTGTGTCTCATCATCATCAGCGTCATCGGGGCGTCCTCCATGAAGTTCTTTCCTGATGCCCAGCTTGATCAGGTCGTTTCTTGCCTTTGGCCCATCTTTGGTTTTCTCTGGTATGTTGACGATAGTGGCAACTAGACTCTCGCACACGTTCTTCGTGATGTGCATGAGATCAAGGCTATGAGGCATGTGGAGGTATTTACAGTACGACAGGTCCCAGAAAACGGACCTCGCTTTCCATACACCTTGCAGCGGCTTTACCCTCGGACGCTTCTTTCCCGGCGCGGGGCACGCTTCCCATTCTTCTAGCAAATCATTGATATCCTCTCCATTATAAATAGGTGGGGATGTTTCGAGCTCCTCACTACCATTGAACAGATCTCCGCGTTTTCTCCAAGGATGATCGGCGGGAAGCCACTTTCGAATGCCAGGGAACACGGTTTTCAAAGAACCGGGGTCCTTCGGTAGCTGGACATGCGACGTTTTATCCATGCACCTGACACATGCATTGTGTCCGTGGGCCACCTGGCAAGAGACATATGCGTATCCAGGATAGTCCTGCACCGTCGTGAGCAATGCGGCTCTCAGACCAAAATACTCTCCTTTGTAGGCGTCCCACATACGTACCGGCGTCTCCCACAACATGGCTAACTCCTCTTTCAACAGCTCGAGATATAGGTGCATGTCGATACCCGGTTGTTTTGGCCCCTGAATAAGAATACTCATGTGTACGTATCTCTGCTTGGTGCACAGCCAGGGGGGAGGTTGTACGGCCATACAAAGACGGGCCAGGTGCTATGTGTGCTACTCTGGTTGCCGAAGGGATTGAGTCCATCTGTGCTCATACCCAGCCTAACATTCTTAGCATCGTCTCCGAAACCGTCTTCCATGTCCAACGCGAGCCACTGGCTAGCATCCGTAGGGTGTGTCAGGATCGTGCCCTTCTCCGGATCATCTCCGGGCTTCTCCCTTTCCGCGTGCCATTGCATGAGCTTCGCTTCCTTAGGGTCTACGAAATACCGCTTCAGACGGGGGGTGATAGGAAAGTACCATACCACTTTTCGAGGAACTTTTCTGTTCCCTCTCTTGTATCGTGATTGGCCGCACACCGGGCATGTGGTTAGTTCCTTGTACTCGTCCCGATAAAGTGCGCAATTATTGATGCATGCATCGTACTTTACGTGCGGTAGGTCGAGAGGGCACACGACTTTCTTGGCCTCCTCGGTACTCCTTGGCAATGTGTTCCCCTCGGGAAGCTTCTCGTGCCAGTAATCCAGGTTATCGTCGAAGCTAACGTCGGTCCATTTGTGTTGCACCTTCATCTCCAAAGCTTTGAGGGTTACGTTCAGGCGTGTATCCCCGGGCCGGCACCCAGGATACAACGGAGTTTTCCCGTCTTTCTCCATTTGCTCCAGCTTGTCTTTCTCACGGGCAGCAGCTTTGGCGTTGCTTGTCTCTGTGAGGAGCAGTTCTTGAACATGAGGGTCCCGCAAGGCTGAAGTTAGCGGTGTCTCCGTGTCTGTGTCTTCTCCACCACCATCGGATCCGGTGTCATCATCATGATCATGTCCCGCATCTCCTTCATCATGTCTAGGTGACTCTTCGCCTTCTCGTCGGCCTCCCACGTCACCATTTCCTGCCGGCGGGGGCCCGTTGTTGACGTCCTCGTCAATGTAGCCTTTCATGAAACCACTCATGAGCAAGTGCTTCTCCAATGTACCGGAATCAGGCTTGATTAGGGCCCTGAGGTTGCATCTATGACAAGGGCATCTTATCTCGGACATGTTGTTCCGAATCATGACGGCCATCTCGCGTTCCTTGTATCTAGCCACCATACCTTCGCTCATGTGGCGCACCATCGTTGCCTGCACGGTATGGAGCAAATGAGAATATTTCGAATAATTTATGGTCATATCGCCGGAAAAATTCGGCATGACCTTCCCTATAAATAGGACATATGGGTAGTGCAAAAGTTTGCCGAAACAGAAATTAATCAACATTTCGGCAAACATCCATGCACCACGCGCCAGTACCTGCAAAAACCATACACAAGTATCCATGCCCCCTCTCGATCACATACAAAACACATATGCCATATATATCTCATATAACACACCGCCATACGTGCCGCGCGTCGGCCGCCACAAGGAAACAAGCATACATGTTTTCATCCAACCATATACTCACCTATTAGACAAGTTACCGACGAATCCGTGAGCGGAGATCCAAACTATTGAGGGAGACAAGATATGTGCTAGCTAGTGGGAGGAATGGAGCTAGATATATGTGGGAGGGGAGGAGGAGGAAGTCAACCCTTACATATCTATCCAAATCCAAGTTTTGGCTAGCTACCTAAAATGGAGAAATAGTTGAAGAAAATGGGGGTGGAGAGAAAAGGAACTAGAGCTAAAGCTAGATCTATGGGAGTGAGAGCTTGGAGTGGGAGGTAGGGGGAGATGGCACCTTTATGGTGGTAGGTACGACATATCTGTGGCGCACCTCAAAATGGTGCTCCACAGATATATATAACAGTGGCGCACCAAAGAGGCATGCGCCACGGATATGTCTGCCACCTTTTCCAGAGGATGGGCCCACTTATATCCGTGGCGCATGCATATGTGGTGCGCCACTGTTATCCTCCATATGTGTGGCGCACCCCAAATCCATGCGCCACGGATATGGGAGCCTGACACCCCAGGCCCTGGTGCTCGGTGGGGCCCACTTATCAGTGGCGCATCCCTTCCTCGGTGCGCCACGCATAAGAAGATATCTGTGGAGCATGTATATGTGGTGCGCCACGGCTACTTATCTGTGGAGCACCGAAACATAGTGCTCCACAGATAATGGGCCCATGGATAAGGGTTTTCCTAGTAGTGCGGTACCTTCCCCTAAGCGTTATGATCCTGCTATAGATTATGATAATTCTGATTGGGATGATGTTCCTATGCCTATTACCTATGTTAGTGATCATGATTGGGAAAAGCACTCTACTTTTTATATTGAAAATCTTTTTGGTACCAATTCTAAGGTTAACTAGTTGAATGCCTGTGCGTTGCCACGGTCCCTTAAAATTTTATTTATCATATTTAAAATTTTACAAATATGAAACTAAATAGTCAGGTATATTAAAGAAACAATAAAATTTTACTTTCTCTAAGTGTCACGGTGACAAGAAGCTATAATTCAACATCATTTCCTCCACCAACAAATATATGTGTTACCACGTCAAACTACCGATATCATGACATGTCAGTTACTACATGTCTCACAGCAAATTTTATTTCCTCCATTTCATCTAACTCGTGTGTTGCTTTACCTAAAATAAACTCATGTGTTGCTTAGAAGAAACTCGAATAGATAGATGTTGATCAAAAAGTACTATATCGTGTAAAAACACATGTGGAGAAATGCTGGCATTTTTCTCTTGTTCACTCTTTGTACCACCATCTTGGACTTAGTTGTTTCCTCCCATTCTTAGTGACAATTTTCACCTTACTGGCTCTCTTCCCCTCACATGGATGTCTAATTTGTCTATCCCCACACTATGTGATAACAAGGTGTAACACTCTTTGTCCAGCTCCATTTCTATTATGTCATCTTTGTCCTCCTTTATCACCCCAAGCCATTCACATTTACATAGCACATAAAAGAATATACGTAGAGATTGTACTTTATCTTGATGACCATACTGATACAATGCACTGTCTCACATCATCCATCTGCTCAACTATGTCATTACTTGGTCTTCAAAACTGTATCTTCCTCTTCCCTTTGTGTCTCTCTCCATCCACCTTCCACCACCGATGCATTGAGTTATGCCTTGTTACAAACGCTTCGCCTAGGTGGGGTACCATCATACCATGCCTGCAGATGCAAACTCGATGACCAGATCATTCTTGCCATCTTGTTCTCCATCGGCTAGCTTGCCCCGAGGATTTGCATGGTCCTCTCTAGTGGGTGTGACAAAAGCATGAACTTTAATTATCAGACATTTCAACGCATAACTAAGAAAATTAGAGGAAGTAAAAAAAGTCAAAACCTTTGAATGATATTTTCCAAAAAACGGATAGAAGGATACAAACAAGAGGATGCAGTTTACTAATGAAAACATACGATAACACACTGGTTGAGAGAGAGATAGAAAACCATGTGTACCTATATATGTACGTATCTCAATGGTAACTTAGAGTGTATTCTGGGTTATCTCCTCTCTATACCTTAACTTGGACCTTCTCAGTTTAATTATGATGCATCTATCTGCATAAAGAAACTACAAACAGTTACTATGCAAAAATGTGAGGACAATTATAAGCCAAAATGAATTCAGTTGAAAACATAAATGCTGCTGAAGTAAAAAATGCGACCAGTCTAATTTGTTGATACAAGAATATCTTTTGTGAACTTCCGCAATGAATATGATACATGCTACAAACAATTATGGTAGACAAGAATACTCCAACTTACCTCAGGTACTCTGGAGCTGTTGATGTACACAAATGAATCAATCTGCCAAGTTCAGTTACAGACATTAGTAATCATATATGTAGAGAAAATAAAAACTGATCTTTTGCCAAACAATTGAAATATAATTTGGCCACAGACTACACAATGCAAATGTCACAGTAATCATCAATGACACCTTTTCCCTACTTCAAGAGGTACCAAAGAATACTGAGTCATGAGTAGAAAAAACAAGTACAAAGAATCTATAATCTAAATATGAATTTGTGCCTTTTAAATAGTAGCGACGGGCAGATAAAGCATATTAATATACTTATCCTCCAACCACACCACAAGATTATCTACCAAACACCATAAAGAGAATTAAAATTCACACCATCCTATTTTGTATACCTTAGTGCTTAAAAAATAAAATAAGATGTCTATATATGCCTTGGTGCTTAAGGACAAATTAAACCTCCATAAAATTCCAGTTTTACTACTTAGGAATTGTCCGGTAAGTTTATCGGTCCTTGCCTGCAGCATGGTGCCCTGCAATCTGGATTCTATAGTACCAAGAATTTTGTTAATCATGTGATGTACAAGAATAATTTCAACTAATGGGTTTTGTGCATAAATCACCTAGTTTCCTGTTTATTCGGGCAGGGCCGCAGGTTGGCGTTTGGTACCTATTTCCTTTACTTGAATCTCCCTATCCTCATTTTCTTTCCGCTCAGCAGATGGCCATATAATTTAGTAAGAAGTAACCTGAAAATACTTTTGGGGTCTTTTCTACTCATGCCAACCTAGAGTGGAGAAAAATCGTGAATACAAATGGAAGTCCTCAGGCTTTTGAGTGATACAGAATGAGAAAATAAACCAGTTACAACAATACATGCAGAAAATAAATTATTTGAGGGTAAGTACTTACAGGAGGGTATCAGAGTCGGTAGTCCTCAGCCAAGGTCAAGGAAAGCGACCTTAATTGAAAGGCATCAGACTTGGCCTCGCTTCGTAGATCTGTCCAGCAGAATTGGGGCGGCTGCACTATGGTACTGGCGGTGAGAGAATGAGGGAGCAGACTGGCTCCTCCACGAGCATGGCCCCCGTCGGCCGTCTCCCGTGCTGCTCCTCCGGGTCAACGCCGTCGAGCGCATCCGCCTATAACGCCTCTGCTTCCTCCCGCCGCCGGCGACCTCGCGCCTGCTTCTGCTGCAGCCCTTCCTCGTGCAACGCCTCACCCTGGCGGAAACCAAAGCACGGCCAAGCTCCACTGCTTTCGAATCCCTAGCGCCGCCGCCTTTAGGCAGTACAGAGAGAGGGGCTACGGCCTGCGGGAGCGGGCACGATTGGAGATTTTTCTGCCGGCATGGGCACGATTGGACTTATTCTTTTTTCATCGTGGGAACGCTGAGACGTAGTATAACTTGGCGGTGGCAGTCCTAAGTAATATGCCTGACATTGCAGTGGTAAAACTGCAAAATCAAATGATGTATACCCAAAGTGCCTTCACCAACTGCAAACCAATAGTAAAGATAATTGCTGTACCACTAGTTGAATGCCCGTGCGTTGCTACGGTCTTTAAATTTTATTCGTCATCGCAAATGTCACACTTGTAAATTTGCATATAACAAAATGTATGTCACACTTGTAAATTTGCATATAGCAAAATGTATGTCTTACGACGAAGCAAAAATAAAGTTAATCTAAAATAAATCGGTATGCATTCACAACTGGAGAAAGGATGTATTATTTATCACTCAAATCTTTCAAATTTTGTTTTATTTTTCTTTTGTACCATTTAAAATATTTACACTTAGCTTCCCTATATCAGTACAAAACAATCCTCTCAAAAGAGAGCTCACCTGTTCCTTTTTAATGTTATTTGTTCGCATGATGGTTATCTAGATGTACAAATTGTCATAGAGGACAATGCTATCTTACATGCGAATCCGTCATAATTCGTCTCTGATGTGCGCTCTCTTCACTCCAAAGCTTTCCGACGCCGCATCCATTGATCATCGCATATGTGTACATTCCAAGCAACCGGTGATGACTGATGAAGCATGGCTTCATTATGTAGCTTTGCTTATAACCAGGAATAAAGAAGGGGATGTGACGTTGTCTCCATATAAACTGATTCACCAAAATTAAAGTAATTTCCTCATATTTATGTTTCTTAGTCCCACTGGTAAAATGTTTTAGTACATACTACAGAATAATAGAACCCAGATGAAGCATGCATGACTGCTAGTACACACCACATCACACAAGAATAGAATAGAACCCAAATGAAGCTCCATAACCAACCTTCCTCTCAAGAAGTACATTGAGTAATACCCAAGAGATTCCATGTCACCCCTTCTGCTTTGTTCTATTTGAAAAGCATCAAACTTTATTAGTTAAACCTGCAAAAAAACTTCATTAGTTACACAAGATGGCGCATATAAAATTCAAGAGAGAATTAATGAAGAAAGGGTAACAATGTGTGTATAAATTATAGACAACAAACATATGGATCTAATCATCAACTTGAAAAGTGGACTAACCAATTCCAAGATGGGTTCTAACACTTGAGTATCGAGCCGTCATAGTCAATTTTTTTATTTCTCTGCAATTCAAGTATATAATTGTCATACAAGCTCTAAGTAGATAAATACAATCTTAGTAATACATCTATCTATTAAGCCCTTAACATGATTTGATGTAGAAACACAATACTACTATGGTGCCTACTGAAATAATATCAGGTATTACCAAATCAACTGAAGTAAAATGACGTAAAAGTAAAAATGATAACGTGGCTCGGATAACAGCAAGACACAGATGGATTAAAAGCATGCTACCTATATAGAATGTGCTCGTGTATTGAAGTGTCTCTGTATTTCTTTGTCGGTCCAAATTCAATAATATACGTGCAAGCCTACAAGCAGATTAAGGATAAAGGGTGAGCGGCAGGTGAACAACACTTAAATAACTCGATGCAAGTATACAAATTTAACTCGGTTGAACTGAAAAAAAGTGTCCATGTACTCGTTAGTCTGTTGTTAGAACACAAGAACTGCAAGATGTCCACGTACCGGTGGATACCATCTGGGACTGCAGCTGACGAGGGAGAAGTTGTCAGGGCAGTCTCCTGTACAGCACGTCCTCAAGTTCTCCTTGATTGTCTCCCGGAATAATGATGGATGTAGAAGGACTGATATACTCACCAAGAGACTCGGCTCGCTGGCTGGCTCCTGAACAACATGTCGAGCTCGCTGCCGCTTGACGTCGTTATCTGAATCTTCACCTGTGAATGCTGCAAATCCAAGGAGTAGTGGAACGGAAAACACATCATGACTTTGATTAAATCAATGTACCCAGAAGCATATGAATGCCAGAAAAGTAATGCACAATATTATAACCTTAATCTCATCTCAAGTATAATACAAAAGAAGACCCTTCAAAAAAGGAAATGTACATGAGGATAAACAATATCATCCAAAATTTTCGTTTTGTGAACTGAACTTATATGAACTGAACATATATCACTTATTATACCATGCAGATCTTTTGCGAACAAATTTAAATTCAAAGTATCATCCGAATGCCCAATTCTAGAGATAACACTCCTTAGAATTCAAACTGACACCAAACAGACTGAACCAAATTCACTACAACCTGGGTTGAACAACTACAGTATTGTTGCCCAAGCGGCTGCCATGAGGGGAACCTAGTTGGAGAAGGGAACGACGAATCACTCAAAAAAGCTGAGTGGGGTCAGGAAGGGTAGCAAAGGGCTGCTCCACCATTACCTCGTTGAAGAAAGGTCGTCCCATCCTTCGCATGTAGCTTCTTCAGCCTCTTCTTGGCCAACTCTGCCCTCTTGCCTCTCCATATCTTCTGCAACAGGCCACTCCTCTAGGATCCTACACACAAACACCATTGCCGCTGGCTCTTCATATTTAAATCCAGATAAGTCCAAGTAAAGCTGAATTAGGAAATAATTTTCAGGCATGAGAAGCACCAGAAGATACAATAGTTTAATAAAATGAAATTACCTTAATTGCAATTTTGAGTTTTGTTGTCAGAACAACAGTGAGCAATTGAGCAACTTACGTTAGCTTCTTTTATTGTGGATCCCTTTCTAGTCCTGGAGTCTGATAATAGCCTATAGATACGCTGCTGCCTGTCCACATGATCAAACCCTGAGAAGAAAACATAAAACAAATAGGAACAAGTCAATTCGAAAGCAAGTAGTCTATTTTATATTATTGAAGTCTTCAAGATTTGATGCCTAACATATTTTTCTTTGACCCATAGCAAGAACCACTGAAAGATGTTAAAACACTGACGAAGTCACACATTCACAGAGTAAAACATCAAATCTCAAAGGGATGCATACCCATGTCATTAAATACAGTAGGATTTTAGAGCATGCATACAGATTAAATTCTTAGGTAGTTAAAATAACAATCGCAAGATATGCAGCTACAGAAATCTATATGGGAAACTGCAGAAGAAATGATCCTCATTTGTGACAACTGTTTCTTATTCTCTTAGCTATATTCAAGAAAAAACACTGGAGCTCAGTAAATTGATCTTGTGAGTTGTGAGGAAGGAAAACCTGATGATATCCAAACAAATAATCAGGTAGTTGGGCTGATCTTTCACCATAGCTACAGATAAATAGTCATATAATAACAATCCAAGAGTGGAAACATAAAATTTACTCATAGGAACTTCATTTACTTGATCATACAGGGCGTCAACCCATTTAACTAATATATACCCCAGAAAAATTACAGAGACGAAATCACGAGCATGGGAAATAAAAAACTGCATACTCATAGGAAGTACATATCTAAACAAATTCAAACCGAACTGATAAATACTACACAAGAAAAGACAGTAGGTGGACGAGTCGACACAACAACAGAACTGGCGAGGGGACTGGGTCAACTAAATGTTTAAGATCATTTGGAAGGAACATAGTTCTGTGTGAAGCCTACGAAAATGTATCGATGGTTTATAACGAAAGACATAGTACAAGAAAATACTCAGAGGTATTCCCAAGGCAATAGGATCTACTGGGGCGTTGAATGGCTCAGCTGCATCGACCTTCATAACTTTCTTAATAGCCTGAGAGCAAAAGATAATTCTAGTAAAGTTTTCATGTATTTAAGACCAAGTATCATGCGATGTTTCAAGAACCAGAAGGGCACCCTGTAAAGCTGAGCCAAGTTGTACTCACCTCAAGTGCAGCAGCCAGCTCTTTCTCATCGCATTGACGCTCCAGGGCAGATAGCCCTTCAAAATTCTTGTATTATTTATTTGTTGATGAGAAAATTGTAGGTGCAACATTTAAGTGGCATCTGAAGCTCTAAGTAATTACATGCATGAATCTCAACTCACTTAGTTGTAACACCACCTTTAGACAAGATAATTCCAGGAGCAACTTACTAAAATTAAAGCAGAAAATACTAATTCCTTGTTTTGTTAGTGCAATTGCTAGATAAACAATGATGCTATCACTCTAGAAACAAGTAGTATTAAACTTCATTATACACGTGATATAAATAATAACTAAAACAGAAACTTAGAGGCCCCTATCTTAAAGAGGATAAGGTAAATTTCATCTAGTGATATTTATGTACCTTGGAGACCTCAAAGCCATGGCATAATACTGCAATCTATTGGAACCCATGGATCCAGTAGCCCCACAAGTTTGTCTATGCTTCTTTGTTATGACTATCAAATGTTCTGTAACAGCCATTTCAGAA
The DNA here is from genome assembly GCA_007115705.1 of Dactylis glomerata. Taxonomy (NCBI): domain Eukaryota; kingdom Viridiplantae; phylum Streptophyta; class Magnoliopsida; order Poales; family Poaceae; genus Dactylis; species Dactylis glomerata. The sequence continues at coordinate 1,695,490 of QXEO01000964.1, read as the reverse complement.
ACCACACAAACAGATTATGGAAAAAGTGTGAGCGCACATACCTAATATTCTACTAAATAGGTCGGTAAGGCATAGAAATGTAAGCAGGTTTAATAGAACTAAAATGACTTGCCTGATATGCTCTCTTTCCAAGGCTTGCCTGTACTTATTACTGTAGGTGGGATCCGACATCGTGTAGAATCATCTGACTACCCAGTTATCCTTCCCTCTGCCATGGCAAAATCAATGTAGTAGACAGTTAGCCAACCTAACAGGACCTAGTGAAACCATGGATTAGCTGAAGACAAGAACATATTATGCGATTCTCTGACTGGAAAAATATTGCTGCATACCTGCTTGTAACAAATTAACCAGCCAAGTCTGATCACAACTCGTTCCATTAGATTGGGCTGAAATTACCCACTACCAAACTTAGTATTGCAGCCGTGAAATCATTCAGCATGTGCATACCCACAAGAAATAGACCTTCAGAGTTCACTGAACATTTTCTTATGAGTGCGGCTTCTCTGAGTTCTCTCTAATTATACCTTCTGTGAATAGTACCATGTAAAGCAGTCTTGCCATCGGTACAATAATGGAAACGAACTTTGGAACAACCGAGTGAACCTCACCTTGCCGGAGGTCTCGAGGACGCGTGGAGATGCTCCCTTCTGCGGCCGAAGAGGCGAGAGGAGTCCAGTGGTGAGCGCCCGCTGCCACCGGCCAAAGTCTGACCGAACCTTGCTGTCCCACCCCGATTCCCATCATTGGACGCCTCCCTGCCGCCTCCCCCACCCGCTCATAGCTTGATCTAGGCAAATCTCGAGGACGCGTGGAGATGCTCCCTTCTGCGCCGAAGAGGCGAGAGGAGTCCAGTGGTGAGCGCCCGCTGCCGCCGGCCAAAGTCTGACCGAACCTTGCCGTCCCACCCCGATTCCCATCATTGGACGCCTCCCTTCCGCCTCCCCCACCCGCTCATAGCTTGATCTAGGCAAATCTAGTGCCCCATCATCACCATAGACAAAGGCCAACATGGGAGAGGGGCCACTCAGTGGAGTTGTACAAAAAATGGGGGAGGGCAGTGGCCTTACCGTACGGAAGATGGCGGCGGTCAGAGGCGGCGCGTGCAAAAACCTAGGCCATCAGACGGGATCGCAGGCGAGGAAGAACGATGGGGATGGGATGGTCGTGAGGGTCGGGACGGGATTGGGGGCACGGGAAGTTGAAGGGCGGCTAGGGTATGGGCCGAAAGGCGAGCGGCCAGACCCGCTCAGGGCGTGCAGGTGCAGAGGCTAGCATCATTGAAGAATGCGGCGGCGGGGCCAAACCCTAGGTGGCGGTGAGCCAGCGACATTCTTTCATCGGAGACGACGGGGAGCTCAGGGTGTGAGGCCTCCGTTGATCCGGAGCTCCGTGTGCCTGCCTGTGGCCGACGGCGTCGCATGATGTTGTGGCTGGCGGGGGAACCCTAGGCGGCATCGCTGCATCTCAGAAGAGGATGGGACGTGGTCATAGGCCTGACAAGTAGAGGATTTTTTTGTGTTTTAGGGTTGGCGGTGGTAAAGGCCTGTAGTATGCCTTGTGTGTAGGGGTATAATCGGAAATCGAATGATGTATTTACAAAGTGTCTTCACCAACTCAAAACCAATAGTAAAGATTAGTACTATCCATGTTACTTCATATGATGATATGTTTGATGAATATGCTTTGAGAAATAGCTGTTCTCTAGCTTGTGATGATACTAAACCTCTAGTTTATGATGGCTATGATGATGAGTATAATGTTTTCAGTTCACCTACTTTTGAGGAGAAAATTAGTTATGATTATAATATGTCTCCAGTTTTTGATGATTATGGTGATGAGAATAATTATTCTGTTGAATCTGCTCCTACTACGATTGTTCATGTGGGGAGTATTAATTCTTTTATGCATGTGGCTCATGATAGGGATGATTTATGTGATAGTTATATTGTTAGTTCTATTCATGATGCTACTGAAAGTTATTATGAGAGAGGGAAACATGGTTTGATGGATCTCAACAATATTGAGTTTCCCTCTTTATGTTGCAATTCTTGAAGTTATACTTGTTTTGCCTTCCTTTGCTTTTTGCTTTGCGCTTTCATGATTTGTCTCTTTACACGATTATTTTTCATAGGAAGTGGTTCAGATTTAAATGTCTTTCACATCTGCTTTTTGATGCTCTATATTGCTTCAAGTTCTTATATGGCGCCTTTGCTTTAAGCTCTTATATGACGCCCACATGAGCATCTTTGCAAATTACTGCGCCTAGCTCAAATGCGTTAAAGAAAAGCACTCTTGGGAGATAACCCAATGTTTTTAATTTCAGTTCTTTTTCTTTTATTTGAGTCTTGGAAGTTATTACTACTGTAATAACCGCTCCTTATCCTTTTTATTTCCTTGTTGTGCCAAGAGAAGCCTCTAATTTGAGTGAGGTAAGATTTGGGGATGTTGCTGTCCTGAAACAGTTTTCGGTGCTGCACCGTAAACATTCGTGCAAATTCTCTGTATATCTTTTGGACCTGAGATTTCTTGTGTATATGCCCCAGGTTATATCCAAACTTTCATTAGTTGAACACTTTTTGATTTGAGCAACAGAAAACCCTCTAAAAATTTGACCTTTGTCAGCTGTTCTGTTTTGACAGATTTCTGCCAATATTTGTGTTTGTCGCTTTATCACTTTCTTTTTGAGTTCTTTTGATCATGGAACTTTTGGGGAGGTTGCTACAGTAGTATATACTTTATATTTGGTGGTTTTGAGTTGAAACCTGAAGCAAAAAGGGTTGATTCAATGTTATGCTTACACTAATGTTGCTAATAGAATTGTGTTTAGTTTTGTATGAAGGAAGTTTTCAAGTGTAGGGATTGGAGAATGATGAGAAGAGATGAAGAATGGACAAAAGCTCAAGCTTGGGGATGCCCATGCACCCCAAGAAATATCCAAGAAGTACAAGCGTCAAAGCTTGGGGATGCCCCGAGGCACCCCCTTCTTCATCGGAAAAAATCAGGTCACCTTTCAACACACTATATTTTTATTGCTTCATACACTATGCGTTTTTCTTGGAGCGTCTTTACTTTTGCTTTCAGTTTCTTTTTTTTTGCTGCAATAAATGTTGGATCACATCATGTGTTTGGAGAGAGACGTGCTCCGTTTTTCATTTGCCAAGAACACTCTATTTTTCACTATTATCGTTCAACGAGTGTTCTCTTTTTCTGCTACTACGTTTAGCTTTTGTTTTTTTGCCTTGATTTTTGTTCAGATCTTGTTATATCTTTTTATCAAGGTGTATTTTGACCTCTAGTCCATGTTGGTTTTTATCAAAAGAGTTATTTATAAAAAGTTCGAATGGTGTTGGAAAAGAGAAAAGCTTTATGCAAAAAAGTGGTACAAGAAGGAGCTTGTGTAGACTGCGGCCTAGGCTTTTGCATGTCGTGCTTGATGTATTTTTTATAGTATGCTTAGTGGTTTTGCTGTAGCATGACTTGTCTCAAATGACTGAGATTGCTTAATGAGCCTTTAAAAAAATCATGCGTTGTTTTTAATTATTTGGAAGCATTATTTTGGTTTTCTCCTTGATGTTTTATTTGGGTTGACTTGGCGCATGCTCACACATGTTAGACTCATACAAAGTCGCCATTGCCTCTATGATCATTTAGTTTTTGACTTTTGATGCCATCTCATGCTTCTTTTAATGTCGCTTTGTCGCTTTGCATGATTATGGCCGTTATTGCTCTCTTAGTTGGTCGCTCCCAGTCTTTTGCTAGCCCTCATTTTGTACTGAGTATGAGCTCTACTCGTGCATCCAACTCCTAAAAACCAAGTTGTTCCAAAGTGTCCACCATACATACCTATTAGCAATTTGCTATTCTAAAGTACATTTGACTTGCTTTTATCTATCCTTCAAATTAAACTCTTTTTGGTGTTATGCGAAAATTGGTCAGTAAAGCTCTCACGAACCTGATGGCACACTTTACTTTTCTCGTTTTAAAATTTTGACATTGTGGCTCTCTTATGTTGAGTTGTTATGCTTGCAAGTTGTAAGTTGGAAATTAGCCCAGCCATGCCGTCATGGGGCAAGCTTTCAACATTGCACTATCTTTCATTTGAGTTAATATCGTGATCTTTTGTTTATGGATACTCGCGGTGTGAAATGAATTGGGAATCTTGCGGGATCATGGAGTTTGTATATGTGTTAGAGAAACGCCTGGGCCGCTAATCTAAGCCATGCATAATTCATGGTAGAAATTTACAGCATGCCCATAGTGAACATTCGATGACGCATCTCACAATAAAAAGCTATACCAATAGTAAATAAAAGAGATGCCGAGGTGTTCATTGTTTGTTTGACCTGTCATTTTGATATGGGCTTGTTCCATGTCATCGGGCACGGAGGTACCCCGTTGGCAGTTCTCGATGATACGTGTATACTTACAATGACAAGAGCTTGCTTGGGACTCTAAGTAAAGTAGCATGAGGTTTGGGTATTCGTACTTCACGGGACATGAGGTTTTCAAGTTATGATTTATCAAGCATATGCATCATAAATGTATTCGCATTAACTTTAACCATTCAAGATGCCTATGATGGGGGCAATGAGAGCTCAAAGCCGGTAAGTACCATAATTTTTGAAGGTTTATAAAACTTGCAATCACTGCTTCCCTCCGCGAAGGGCCTTTCTTTTACTTTTATGTTGAGTCACCACCTTCTACCTTTATGCACCGTCTAAGAGAGCATAGTTGTCATTCTGAGTATAATGTGCATTGTCCCAAAGTTTTCATTGATTGATTCATGATGTTGGTTTCACTTGTTCTTAAATTACTTGTATCTAGTCGCCCTCTTAACCTTAAACGTGTCCTATGCATTTATGTTTTACTCTCTCATGAAGGACAAGCTGAAAACCATTTGCTATGTTTTTCCATATGATTTGAACACACGTTTGACTTTCATTGTTTCATTTTCATGATCTTTCATTAGGTTCTTTTTCATGTTATAACATGGTTGCTAAGTTTCTTCTATCAAGATTATATCTTTCATGCCTATGTTTTAAGTTCTTTTGATCCCAGCGCACAACGCTTACATATATGATTAAGATTGTGATGGTGCATGTCGCCTCCAAAAATTATTCTTTTGTTATCACTTACCTACTCGAGGACGAGCAGGAGTTAAGCTTGGGGATGCTGATACGTCTCAAACGTATCCATAATTTTTGATGCTCCATGCTTGTTTTTAAACCATTTGCCTTGTGTTTCGTTACACTTTGTGGCGTTTTTATGCGATTTCCGGGAATAACCTACTATCAAGATGCCATAGTGCCAGTTCCCTGTTTTCTGCTGTTTTTTGTGTTTCAGAAAAGCTACACAGGAAATATTCTCAGAATTGGACGAAATAAGTTCCAGAAGTCTTATTTTTCCCGGACGAAGGACGAGGACCAAACGGGAGCCGGAGAGGGGCCAGAGGCTGGCCACACCATGAGGGGGCGCGGCCCAGGCCCTGGCCGCGCCCACCTGTGGTGAGGAGCCCCTGGTCCACCTCTGACGACACCCTTTTGCCTATAAGAAGCCTCCCGACGGAAAACCCTAAAACAATCGGTGTTTTTCCCAGAACAGTTTTGCAGCTCCGCCACCGTCGAAGACAAATTTCGGGGGACAGAAGTCTCTGTTCCGGCACCCTGCCGGGATGGGGAAGTGCCCCCGGAGCCAACTCCATCGGTCTCCATCGCCGTCTCCGCCGTCTCCATCGACCTCACCGCCATCTCCATCAACCTTGCTGTCTCCTATGATGAGGAGGGAGTAGTTCACCCCCGGGGCTGAGGGCTCTACCGGTAGCTATGTGGTTCACCTCTCTCTCCCATGATGTGATCTTTATGTGATCGTGAGCTTTGTATCTAGTTGAATTGGTAGATGTTATTATTCAGATATTATGCTACTCCTATGCTTTATTATTATACTCTCCGGAGATACCTCGTATCATGGTGTAAAGGTGACTAGTGTGTGCATCATGTGTATCTTTTTGGTTAATGTCTCTATGAAATGTTGGTGTTTGTTGGAACTATCTAGTGCGTTCACGGTGATAGTGTGGGACAATCTAGTTTGGGTACATACGGACTTTGAGGAGTGCTTCGTAGCCCTACGCATGATTAGTGTATGTTTTCCATTGGAGAATTGTTTTGAGTTGCATATTTATGATAGTATCTATTGGTTCAATTATGTTATATTTGTTGGGAGTGTGTCCACTAGTGAAAGTATGATCCCTAGGCCTTGTTTCCAAGCTTTGCACACCGTTTACTTCCTGTTTTGTTACATGTTTGCTTGCTGCCATTTTTATTTCAGATTACATTTACTACTCAAAATCATCACTACTACTTGTATTTCACTATCTCTTCGCCGAACTAGTGCACATATACATCTGACAAGTGTATTGGGTGTGTTGGAGACACAAGAGACTTTCTGTATCGTAATTGCAGGGTTGCTTGAGAGGGATAGCTTTGACCTCTTCCTCCCTGAGTTTGATAAACCTTGGGTGATCCACTTAAGGGAAACTTGCTTCTGCTCTACAAACCTCTGCACTTGGAGGCCCAACACTGTCTACAAGAACAGACGCGTGCGTAGACATCAAGCTCTTTTCTGGCGCCGTTGCCGGGGAGGTAAGGTAAAAGGTACTCACATTCTTTGGTTACTAAGTCTTTTAGTTGCTGGTGAGTGCTCGGAGTTATTTCTTTTAGATTCTGCAATTATATCTTTTTTTTATTGTTTTTATTTTCACTAGTTAGGCTTAATGGAAAATAAAGAGTTCTTTAGTCTTTTTTCTGAGTTTAGATTTCAAGAGAAAATTGAAAAACCTTTGGAGCTTATTTCGCATAGCAATGTTATTAGTACAAATGCTTTGAATACCGTTATTGCTAATGCTATAGAAAAGTCTAAGCTTGGGGAAGCTGGTTTTGTTAAGCATGATATTTTTAATTCCCCAGCTTTAGTGGAGAAAGTTTGCTCTGATGATATTTTATCTCCCATATGTGATATTTCTAATGATGCTTGTGCTCCTCATCCTTTTAAAATACCTACGAAGATTATTGAACGTGCTATGGATAACTGCTATTTAGGAGATGGAACTGTCCATCCCGGTGATCATTTGCTCTTTATACATGAATTATGCGAGTTGTTCCAGTGTGCAGGTATTTCGATGAACCAAGTTAAGAGGAAGCTATTTTATTTATCACTGAAGGGCAGAGCTACAGAATGGTATAAAACACTGAAGGATGGCCGACCTGTTGAGTGGGAGGAAATTGTACCTCTCTTTTATTCTAAATTCTATCCTTCTAGCGAGGTTTATAAAGATAGGAATTACATTTATAATTTCCATCCGCATGAGGGAGAAAGCATTGCCCAAGCGTGGGGAATATTGAAGTTACTAATGCACAAATGTCCTATTCATGATCTTCCCCCGTAATATTGTTATTAATAATTTTTATGCAAGGCTTTCAGGATATTACAAGGACTATCTAGATGCATGCTTTGATGGGTCTTTCACAAGAAAGGATGTGGACACCAAGTGGGGTCTGCTTGAAACAATTCAAAACAATATTGAAGGTTGGGATAGCGACAAAGGTAAAGGACCATGGCTGCCTGTGAATAGTGAACAAACTGGACTGCGGCAAGGGAATTTCCCTTTCTTCTCCATCAGTGAATAACATTCTATAAACTAATTTCCCTGCACATGATTTAGCAGTAACGAAGTGATGGAGCTTCATGGCAGCAAGATCGAGCCTCTGTGGAGTCAACAATATATCATGGGGAGCAATAGAAAGACCTAGTGCAGCAACAATGCGCGCAACAACAATGCCTCCAAAAATAGGTCCCCTAGCGGCTAGGCGACGAGCAATAAGAGCACCGAGGTTATACTTCTTGCTAACATTAAGAGCAGTGGCTAGAAAAGCTAAATGATAGTTGGAGATATTGCTAGTGTTCCCTCTACCAAGAATACTAGTGGCAAGATAGTAAGTAAAATATCTAATAGCTGGGAGTTGAATGTTCCTTATCTCGCCACGCTGTGCTGTGCGGTCATCATCGTTAGTCACCCCTCGGTAGAGCTCCAACAAATCAGTGGGCTGATGTAGCATCTTCCTCGCCGTCCCAAACATGGGTATACCTATAATATCACAAAACCTCTCCAAAAACATGGTGATAGACTTATCATAAATCTTAAATGCAATGGAAGGATTGAAATGAGTGTTAGTGAATTTAAAGCTTTCAACGAAAATCTTTGTGAGAATAGCATATTGATTACTCTCATCCGTCATGTAAGCAGTCAATCCAACCCTGCTAATAAGGAGCAAGAAATCATCAAGAATAGGGATGGATATCGAGCCAGCTCGACTCAACTCGACTCAACTTGTAAATACTCGTTAATTAACGAGCCAGCTTGACTCAACTCATTAACTAAACAAGCTTCAACCCCCAACTCGGCTCGACTCAATTAAAACTCGAGTTGGCTCAATAAACTCATTAAGCTTGGTAAGAAACTTAAACAAAATAGTACCATCGCATGTATATGGTGCACAAGGCAATAGTCCACCATATAATGTAAGCTTACAAATTAAAAAGTTTCTTAGAAGTCCACCATACCTTACATTAAAAGTGACTCATGAATAATTCACGATAAAAATGATATCACATAGTTTTTTAGTAGTACAAGTAGACATATTACGAGCTAAATGAGTTTAACGAGTACTCATAACTCAACTCATTAAACTCGGTTTCTTAACGAGCTAAAAATGTTAGCTTGGCTTGACTCTTTAGTGTCCGAGTTCGAGCCGAGCTGAGCCGAGCTTTTGAGTACTCATTAAGCTCATGAGTTTCGAGTTTTATTTCCACCCCTAATCAAGAATCCCTGCATCACTCAAAAAGTTAGCACAAGGGAAGGTGGATGGATGCGCATCTCCATCGCCCCCCTCAATGTTTGATGACATAAGATCTTCATTGTAGGACATTCTATATTGAGCAATAGATCTTGAAGGCCTCGATGACCTTGGTGCTTCTCTTTCAAAGATTTCTCCATAGGTGTAGTTGCCCATGTCCCTTTTCTGAAATTTTTGACAAACCTCATAAAAAATGATTTTGAAACAAATAAGTGTAGGAAACTACTATAGGAAGTTACTAGAGGGCTAACATGCATCAAAATAACATTTCTAAGCAATAGAACAAGCATGCAAACTCATTTCACATGCAGCCTATAGAACTAAAATACTCCAGAAATAATCCACTAAACAAAATTCTACTTGGACAATCGGAGGAGTCACATACCGGAGAACAAATGCTCCAAATCTCAGCAACAATGATGGGCTGAGCAAGGAGATCGAAAAATCGAGATGGAGAGCAGCAAGAACACAAGTTTGAGCTGGTGTGTCATTGTTTTCGGGAGAGAGAAAGAGTTGGGGAGGAAGAGATAAGTGAGAGGCCAGGGGCCCCCTCACCATAGGTGGGCGCGGCCAGGGCTGGGTCGCACCCCCTGGTGGTGAGGTGGCATGGCAGGTCCCCCTGAGGTCTCCCAGGTGCCTCTCTGCCCCATTTTTGATATACAAATTTAAAAAGATTTTTCTGGAATTTTTCGAGAAACTTTATTTTCGAGGATTTTTCAGAAAAACGATAAAAAATAAAACTCAGGAAAACGACGGTGGAATGATTGCAAGCAAATCAAAACCAAGTATGCAGCAACTCTAAGATATTTTAATCATGTAACTAACAAAGGGAACAAAAATGGTGTAAGTAAATATGAGTGAGGTAGGATAAATGCGGTGAAAACGAAGTTTCATTCATATAAAATCACTTTGTTAACAAGGTTGATCAAGTCTTGTTACCAAACTAATTTTATATGAGGCAAAACTTTACATTTCACTATATGCTTATGTTACCTCGACCTTGATAGGCATAGTCCCAATCATAACAATTTTATATTCTAACTTGGGCTTTTGCTCTGAACAAATAATTTGACCAACTCTGATGGTCTCAACATGCTTGATTGAATTTAGAGCATTCTTTCTATCAATCTTCTTGGGAAAATAAACCGTATACTCTTTGTCATTGACATTAAAAGTGACTTTTCCTTAATTGCAATTAATAACAACACCTGCAGTGTTTAGAAAAGGTCTCCCAAGAATAATAGACATATTATCATCTTCAGGCATTTCCAACACAACAAAGTCAGTTAATATCAAACAACTGTTAGCAACTTGAACAGGAACATTTTCATATATACCAATAGGAATAGTAGTAGACTTATCAGCCATTTGCAAAGATATATCAGTCGATACCAATTTTTCTAGATCAAGTCTTTTATAAAGAGAAAATGCATGACACTAACTCCAGCTCCCAAATCACATAAAGCAGTTCTAACATAGTTATTTTTAATGGAGCAAGGAATAGTTGGTATACCTGGATCTCCAAGCTTCTCCAAAACTTTAACATCAAAAGAATAATTAGCAAGTAAAGTGGAAATTTCCTCATTAGGAATCTTCCTTTTGTTAGTAACAATATCTTTCATATACTTTGCATAAGGAGTCATTCTAATAGCATCAGTCAAAGGAATTTGCAAAAATAAAGGTTTCATCCATTCACAAAACCTGTTGTAGTGTTCTTCTTCCTTGGATTTGTGTTTTTTACTAGGAAAAGGCATTGGTTTCTGTACCCAAGGCTCTCTCTCTTTACCATGCTTGTTGGCAATGAAGTCTTCTTTGGTGTACTTTGCATTCTTATCAATCTTTTCTGGTTCCTCTTCAACTTCTTCTTTATCGGAAGCATCACCTGGTTTAGTTTCAGCATCAGAAATAGAAACACTATTAGGATCTTTACCTGCTTCAGAGGATTCTGCAGTTGTTTTATGCTTCTTCTTCTTCTTCTTGGAAGGAATATCATCATTTCAAGTGCGTTGAGAATCTTGCTCGATCCTCTTAGGATATCCTTCAGGATATAAGGGCTCTTGAGTGGTAGCACCTCCTCTTGTGCGTACTTCACACGCTTGTTTTTCTCTTGCGGCATTAACTAGCAAGTCTTTTTGCACCTTGGTAAGCTAATCAATTTGAGTCTGAACCATTTGAAAATGTTTAACAAGTATCTTCACATCATTGGAGGTTCTCTCCACAATATCCTGCAACTTGTTAATAGCTCTAGAATTTTCCAACAAATGATTCGGCACCATTCTATTAAAATTATTTTGCTTAACAATAAAATGATCTAACTCATCTAAGCATTGATTAGGAGGTTTAGAGTAAGGAATATCTCTATCATCAAAGCGTTGAAGAGAGTGTACCTCAATAGTGGATGAGTGAGGGATTGGCTTACATAATTCTTCTATAGGAGGTAAATTCTTCACATCTTCGGCCTTAATACCTTTCTCCTTAAGAGATTTCTTGGCTTCCCTTATAACTTCATCATTTAATTCAATCATTCCTCTCTTCTTCGGTGTCGGCTCTGTAGATGGCGCAGGTGTTGGTGCTGGTATTGGCTCAACTGGAGTCCAATCATCATGATTCTGGCTTATTTTAGCCATTAATTCTTCAGCTTCAGCCGGAGTTCTTTCCCTGAAAACACAACCAGCACAACTATCCAGATATGTCTTAGATTCATCAGTTAGTCCATTATAAAATATATCAAGGAGTTCATTTTTAGGCAATGGCTCTTTAGGCAAAGCTCTAATTAAAGAACAAAACCTTGTCCAAGATTTAGGCAAAATCTCTCCTTTTCCCTGTTCAAATTCGAAGATTTTCTGCACAGCAGCATGTTGAGCACTAGCAGGAAAATATTTCTGAAAGAAAGCATTAACCAAAGCAATAGGACTATTAAGAGATCCAGGAGACAAACTATTAAACCAAGTTTTAGCTGCATCTTTCAACGAGAAAGGAAATAATCTTAGCAACAAAGTAAGTGCGGAGCTTAATATCATCAGAAAACAAATTACTCAAAGTAGAAAGCTCATTCATGTGCTCCATAGCACTTTCATTCTCAGTACCACAAAAAGGCTCTTTCTCAACAATAGATATGTAAGATAAATCTAGAGAGAAATCATAATCCTTGTCTCTAATATTTATGGGAGAAGCTGCAAAATTAGGATCAGGAGACAATTTATATCTAACAGCACGTCTCGCTAAAAGTTCCTTAACAGCTTAAGCATCACGAGTAGCATGAGCTTCAGCAATAAAATCATCGTCAAGCTCAATATAAGCATCATCAAAATCTTCACTAGGACATTTCCTAGACTCAGGTGAACTAACAGGTGTAACAGTGGTGTTTCCCATCTTAGCTCTAGCAATTATAGCATCTAAAAAGGAACCTAGCGAACCACTCTCATCAAGCACAGTAGAAGCATTATCTAAATTATCAGTGGCATTTTCAAACTCAGTAAAAGTAGTAGCAGTAGCATGTGCGTGTGGTGGTGTAAGCAACTTACTCATAACAGATGGTGAATCAAGAGCAACAGAAGTGTTCAAAGTCATACCTCTTCTTGTAGTGGATGGCAATATAGGAACTTTTCCATCACGAGGTTTACCCATGATGAAAGGATTGCAGCGAACAATATGAATCCCCAGTGAACTTACAAATAAAGCTATGCTCCCCGGCAACGGCGCCAGAAAATAGTCTTGATGACCCACAAGTATAGGGGATCGCAACAGTCTTCGAGGGAAGTAAAACCCAAATTTATTGATTTGACACAAGGGGAGCCAAAGAATATTTATAAGCCTTAACAGATGAGTTGTCAATTCAGCTGAACCTGGAAACAAACTTGCTCACAGCGGTTTATCAGTAGCAACAGTTTTATAGTGGTGATAGTAGTGAAACAGTAACAGCAGTAGTAAAAAAAGCGGTAATAGTGGCAATAGAAAACAGTAGGATGAAATACTGTAGGCATAGGGATGGATATACGGGCGTTGCATGGATAAGATAATTCATGAAATCAGTGAGACATGGGCATTGCAGATAAATAATATAAAGCATCCTAGTACTAATAATCATAGGCATGTGTTCCGTATATAGTCGTACGTGCTCGCAATGAGAAACTTGAACGACATCTTTTGTCCTACCAGCCTGTTGCAGTAGGGCCTCAAGGGAAACTACTGGTAATTAAGGTACTCCTTTTAATAAAGTACCGGAGCAAAGAATTAGCACTCGGTGAACATATGTGATCCTCACATCACAGCCATCCCCTCCAGTTATCCCAATTTCTGTCACTTTGGGGCCTCGGGTTCCGGACAACAATATGTGTATACAACTTGTAGGTAAGACCATAAATAACAAGTATCATCATATAACAATAACAAGTTCAGATCTGAAATCATGGCACTCGGGCCCAAAGTGACAAGCATTAAGCACAACAAGTTGCAACAATGTCATAAGCACTAATAAAAGATACTAGGCACTATGCCCTAACAATCTCATAGCAAATTACATGAATAATCTCATCCAATCCCTACCATCCCCGTCGCCTACAGCGGCACATATGGATGTGGGAGTCATGGATGGTTGATGGAGAGACGTCGGTGATGATGGTGATGAAGATCTCCTCCAAATCCCCGTCCCGGCAGGGTGCCAGAACAGAGTTTCTGGTTTCGAATCGCGGTTTCTGATGGTGGCGGCGCAGCGGAAGTCTATCTAGGAAAAACGCCGAACCCCCGCTGTTTTCAGGTCATCGGGTATATGTAGGCGGAAGGAGGGGTCGAGGCGACGGCCGAGGCGGCCTCACCATAGGTGGGCGCGGCCAGGCTGGGCTGCGCCCCCTGGTGGTAAGCCCAGCTCCTTGCTCCTCTTTGACTCTCCTTCTGGCTCCGTGGGTCTTCTGGCAAAATAGAATTTTTGCAATATTTTCCGGGATTTTTCCTGAAAGTCGGATTTCTGCACAAAAACGAGACACCAGAGCAATTCTGCTGAAAACAGCGTTAGTCCGTGTTAGTTGTATTCAAAACACACAAATTAGAGGAGAAAAAATAGCAAAAGTGTTCGGGAAAGTAGATACGTTTTGGACGTATCACTCGTCGTGTCGTCGTGGTGAAACAACATATGCCATAGGATGACTTAAATGGGGGCCGAACTAGATGCTGGAGGATTCGGGAGAGGGGAACGAGCTAAAAAGCACGACAGAAAGAGACACTGATCTACCCAGGTTCGGGGCTCTCGTAAGGAGATAACACCCCTACTCCTGCTCTACTGATTGTATATATGGGTCGATGTAGTACACCACAATGGTGCTTCCAAGCTCTCTGCTAGAGAAGGAAGATGAACTGCTAAGTGTAGGAGTATAGAGTGATCAATCTACCTTCAACCTTTCAACCTTCTTCCAGCTACCCACCTTCCAACTTCCAACCCCTTGCTAGGACTCCCTGTGCCACCTTATATAGTGGTGGCCAGGGTTACAACGGTCATACAAGACCACAAGACAAGGGCTACACTCCAAACAGGAGCTGGTGGCGATGGCAGAGACCCTTGACTTCGCCCCTGATTGCTCTCGATGGGACGCCATATCCCTGTACCTTGTACCTCTTGACTGTGGCCTTACCTCTGTGCGGTAAGCTCGTACTTGTGCACAGTGAGGGTAGGTAACCTCCACTGTGCACCCTGCCATCTTACTCTGCTACCATGCTGGGATGTTTTCTTCCTTGATTGTAGGGATGTGACACCTTGGTTGACTTAAGTATCCCGGATATGACCGTTGGCCATACCCAGGACTTATATGCCGGACCAACGACCTACGAGGGTCGGGTAATCCGGCCTCCCCTGCTCCTGCACAACACACAAAATAATTAGGCCGGCATATCTGAGTATATGCCGGCACACCTATACTAGTATTCCGGCTATACCGGCATATCCAGACACCAGCCGGGATATACATATATGCCGGCCTGGCCGATGCTCCTATATTCCGGCCAGGCCCTTCCTCGATAACCCGGCATAAAGTCAATCATAAGCCTTGTGTCTTTCTACTCTCTTGACCCTACCGGGGGTCATCCCCCCGACACGTCATTGCACTGCCGTCGACTACGAAGAAGCACGTAGCATCACCGCATCCTCTGTTCACATCTCCAGAGAGAACTGCTTTCAGCAACGTGAAACCTTGTTCGCAGCTCCGACGAGCACGGCTGGCAGCTCCGACGACCGCGGCTTGTAGCTCCGCCGCCTGTCGCTTGTAGCACCGCCACCTGACCGTAGAAGCATAGCCTCCTGCCTCTTGTAGCACCGCCGCCTACCTGTTGTAGCTCCGCAGGGTGCCGCTTGTAGCTTTGCCGCCTGCCTATTGTACCACCGCCGCCTACCCGTTGTAGCCGCGCCGCGATGACTTGAAGCAGCGTCGCCGGCTTTTGTAGCAGCGCTGTGGATGATTTGAAGCACCGCCGGCGGCCGTTGGTAGCCGTGCCGGTGACGACTTCAAGCTCCGCTGGCGGCCGTTGGTAGCAGCACCGTCGACGAATTGAAGCACCGCTGGAGGCCATTTGAAGCAGAGCCGTCGACTACTTCAGGCACCGCCGGCGGACATTTGTAGCAGTGGGCGGCGGCACTATCCGGTGGGTAGCAGTGCAACGTCGGGTATGTGGAAGGAGATGAAATAGAAGAAAAGTAGGGGAGGATGGCTTCGGGCGGCGGTGCCTGGGACGGTGGTGGCGTGGCGGTGTGTGGAATCGACGGCGGTGGGGTTGCGGCATGGGAAATAGACGGCGGTGCGGCGTGAGCTCGCCGCCGTGAGCTTCCTCTCCCTTGGTCTTCCCGATGGAGGGCGACTGGTGAGTTTGACCAGAGCGGAAGAGATAAGAAAACGAGGGAGGAGGAAGGCTTCGGTGGTGTGTGTACCCGGCGGGGGGCATGTGGCGGGCTCTGAAACAGGAGGTTGCGGTGCGTGCGATCCCCCGGGTTATCAGTATCATTTTCCTTTTGAAAAGGCTGCGTCGATTAAGTTGTCAGGGAATTTTTCTTTTTTTCCTGGCAACTTTGTTTTTTTGTGGTTTTTTGGAATTTTGTTGCACCACCGGATCTCGATTGTGTGGCCAGAGGCGTCACGCCTGCGCGCGATATTCCTCACGTTCGCGCTATTGATGTGCTTCCTTTTGCTACACTAGGATGTGTCTTCCTCATTTGAAGATTGGACCACAGACAGTCTAAAACTAATCGTCTAAACTAAAAAAAAACAATGCGGTGAAACAATATCGTTCACGCGGCTAAAACCAAGTGATACTCCAATACGCAGTGCGGTTGAGCCGGTGAAACAATATCGTTCACGCGGCTAAAACCAAGTGATACTCCAATACGGAGATTGAATCTTCCTCTGCACACTTGCCGCCGCCGCTCCATCGCCGTAGGCCAAGCTCCGGTGAGTTCCTCTTCCTCTGTTCTTCCTTTCCCTGCTCTTCTGCAACTAGGCTGCGGTAGCCTCACTGGTTTGTATCCATGGTAGTTCCTTTGCTGGATATTTCGTTGCTTCGATTAGCATTGCTAGCAGTGTTTCGTAACAGCTCACAGGTGTTCTTCCGCAGAAATTATATCCCTGTTTATTTCCGATTTTAACTGCCTCGGTAGATCTTCTATTCCTGCTAACATCTGTGAGAGTGGTATGCCGGAGAGACTAACCTCCCTCTTTTCTCCGGCCTTGATAGGAATAACATCACGGGACTCCGGCTCTCACGCCTTATCCCGGCCACTAAGATGGCATCTTCAAGCATGACGGCTACCTCGGCCTCTGAGGAAGATACCTCGGCCCGAGCCCAAGGACGCTCCGGCTGGGAGGGGTCGGAGGTTACTCCGGCCGACATATCCTGGGTCACCTCCACCAGGAGAGTCCCGGAGGGCGTAGCATGCCGGCTACCAGCAGGAGAAATTGTGCCGGCACCTGAACCTGGCGAACGCGTCGTCTTCATCGCCCACTTCGAGCGGGGCTTCGGTCTGCCGGTATCAGACTTCTTCCGGGACTTCCTCAACACCTATGATCTTCAACCTCATCATATCCCGGCCAATGCCGTGATGATCCTCTCCGCCTTCGCTGCTTTTTGCGAGGGCTATGCCGGCATAGAGGCCCTTACTCAAGGCTGGGCGAAGTACTTCCAACTGCGGAAGCAAGTCGTCCAAGAGCCGCCCCGGAGCAAGGACGACCCGCCGGAGACGGCCCAGGAAAAGAAGGACCGCCCCATGACCCTCTGCGGCGCGGCCACCATCATGTCCCGAAAGGGCTCGGACTTCCCCAAGGTGGAACTCCTGGAATCTTGCAAGAAGTGGCAGAAAAGCTTCTTCTACGTCAAGAACACCACCGACGAGGATCTGCTCAACCTGCCGCCATTTGTGGACGAGCCACCCTTGGCTATGATGAACTGGACCTATAACCCGAAGAACTCGGTGATGTCGGTGAATGCGCTTCACCGGGTTAAGGGCGAGCTCCTGGATGCCGGTCTTACTCCTCAAGACCTGGTGGCCTGCTATATAAGCCGGCGCGTCTCCCCTCTGCAGCGCCGGTCACACAAGATCTGTCAGATGAGCGGGCCAATGGACCCCACCCGGCACTCCACACACGAGCTGACTCCGGCCGACATTCTGCGCCGGATTAAGGATGTCTGCAAGTCCTCTCAGGCCACTTTTGCCTGGGGGCTAGAACCATACAGCCGGGATAGGCCCGCCCCAACGGTAAACCATCTTATCCGATACATAAAGTCCATGTCCGGCACATAGATACTTAAGCCGACACATGTCTATTTGCCGACACATATCATATTGATCCGACATACCTCTTCCACCGGCATATTTCCTTGTCTGAATACTTGGCTTTGCTGTTTATACAGAAATTCAGCTTCCAAACCATGGAGAACTCCCGGATCAAGATCGCGGCGGATCGCACCGTTGCGGATGTTGAAGATCCGGATCATTGGGATAAGCTTCCCAGGAGCACCCGTGCTGCAGCTGCCATGGGTAAGGGCTCTTCATCCCGGCATTATACTCAAGACCGGAGTGAGATTGATTCTGACGAGGAGATCCTGCTGTACTATGACCCGATGCCACTTGCGTACGCCTTTCCAGAAACACCTATTGCTCACGAGTTTGCAATGCCGTCCTCAGCTATCCCGGACGATGTGGTTATCGACGCCGCCCCTCTGAACCAGGGACCTCCTTCCACCGGCGGACGTGCCGGCCGGAAGCGAGGTGTGAAGCCCCCGTCCGACATACCTCAGAGGTCGAAAAGGCAGAAGGTCGGCGTGCCCAAACAGAAGAAACAGAGGCCTGTTGCCTCGGGGTAAATTTCCTTTTCTTTGCATTTCCTCCGACATATCTCTTGTTTGTATTACTGACTTGGTGTTTTCTCTCTTTCAGTGCTCCTCTTGAGCCGGAACAAGCTTCTGGCTTGAGCGGCGACCCGAAGGTTACCAAGCCCGCTGCCCCTGCTACCTCCGACATTCCCTCTGCCAGTCACACGAGCTCCCCGGCGCCGGCATCCTCGCCTGCGCCCGACAAGACCTCCTCCCCGGCGAAGGACGTTCCTCCGCCGGAACAAGATATCTCTGCCCCCGACGTCCACATGGACTCGGGGGCTCAACAGGAAACCTCGGCTCCTGATGTCCACATGGACACAGGAGCCCACCAAGAAGCACCAGACTCTGGCGCGCCCACCAGCGACGCCGGCACAACTGAAGCCGCCGGAGCAGACACCAAGGGTAAAGGCCCTTTAGTGCCGGAAGTCCGGACTATCCCGGATCCTGCCTCTGCTGGCCAAGAAGCACCGGCCGCGCCGGAACAGCCCGCACCCGAGACTCCTTCAGCTGACAAGACCCCAGCACCGGCCAAGACCACTGCACCGGCCAAGACCACTGCACCGGCCAAGTCCACTGCCCCGGCCAAGACCACTGCACCGGCCAAGTCCACTGCCCCGGCCAAGACCACTGCACCGGCCAAGTCCACTGCCCCGGCCAAGACCACTGCACCGGCCCAGACCGGCACGTTGAAGATTCAGCCGGCCAAGTCCGGCACACCATCTGCCGCAACTGCTCCTCCTAAGGCAGCGTTCCGGACCAGCTCTGCTCTGGCCCTGCATCTTGGCAGGGCAGCAGCCCGGCCGGGGTACCGGACCAGCTTCTTCGACACCCCAGAACTCGAGGGCCTCGTCCCTCTTGCGACGAAAAGTGATCAGAGCCTCGGCTCTCTTAAGGAGCAGTGCATCAAATGGAACGACGCCAGCAACATGGACACTGCGGACTCAAGGAGCAAGAAGCTGGCCGAAGCCAAGACCAGTGGCGACCCAAGCGACTTCCTGGCAGCGAAGCCCATACCGATCGCCAGCGAGCTCCTCAGCATCCAGCAAAGACTTCACAAGTTGGCCTCTGCCACCAACGTAAGTCCTCTCTATTTACACACATATCCCCAGTCCCCGAAAATGTCGGCTGTCCGGGATATGGACATCCGGGATTTTCTCATAGTCCTTTAGCTAGCTTCTTTTGAATTAACTGCCGACATATGAGCTCGATCCGAGCTTCAAATCCTAGTCACCGAGGGCCGGGATAGGTGCGCAGCACCTGTGCCGGGTCTTTAACAATTTCACATCTCTATTATCTTTCAAATCCTCTTGACCGGGATATAAGCTCGATTCGAGCTTCAAATCCTAGTCACCGAGAGCCGGGATAGGTGCGCAGCACCTGTGCCGGGTCTTTAAAAGAATGATCACTTGATAAAATCTTCACTTTAATTATCATGTCA
The DNA here is from genome assembly GCA_007115705.1 of Dactylis glomerata. Classification (NCBI taxonomy): domain Eukaryota; kingdom Viridiplantae; phylum Streptophyta; class Magnoliopsida; order Poales; family Poaceae; genus Dactylis; species Dactylis glomerata. Next base: position 1,675,792 of record QXEO01000964.1, on the reverse strand, counting down.
AATTTCTCTGCCGACATTTCAAATCCCGGCATTTTTGCAGCAAATGAACAACACCCGGGCCGACATGTTCCATGAGTTGGTGTGCGAGCACCGGAAGCTATCTGACGCACACAGCAAGCTTCAGCAGGAGCTGTCCCAGAAAGGTAATCTTTGCCGACATACTGCTGTATGCCGGATATCTTTCCTCTCTTTACTTTGCAATGCTTACTCTTGCCGACACGTAACCTTGTGCCGACATTCTTCAGCTGGCACTGAAAAACAAGTCGCCGCGCTTCTTACGAGGGTGAAAGAGCTTACTGGTATGCCGGATCCTGCTGTTACCCGGATAGCTACTTTATACTTCAAATCCTTTACTCTTTGTCACTGTTTTCTTTCTTCAAATCCTTTTAACTTGAAATCTTTGCAGATGAGAAGGCTGCACTGGAGGCACGCCACCAGGATTGTGTGTCCTCGGTGGATGTGGCCAAGCAACTGGACGACCGGGATGCCGGTCACAAGGCCGAGGTTGAACAGTTGAAGGGCCGGATCACCGAGCTGCTGGACGAAAAGGAACAGAGGGAGGGCCTACTGAAGAAAACCCAGACCCTGCTTGTTACCTCCGAGACTGATGCCTCCAACGCCCACGCTGAACTGGATAGCCTGAAGGAGCAGGCCACCAAATGGGAGGTTACAGTTGCACAGCTGAATGCCGACCTTGCCCGTAAGCTTCAAATCCTTTCCCCTTTTATCCTTTCCGACATAGTGTAATCTTTTTCGGCATAGCATCTATGCCGACATATTTTCCTTTTGCTAACATTGTTTCTATTCTGCAGGCATGTTTCCCGCTTCCGTCGCTGACGTTGAGAGGGCTTTGCAGTTGGACCGAGAAAACCGGGGTGTTCCGGTTGACTCGCCCAACTGGGACATGTCGGAGCAGCTGCTGGCCCTGCAGTCCCGGAAGGAGGCCATGACCCTTTACACTGAAGAGCTCTTCTACGGCGCCCAGGAGGCATTCTCTGCCCTCTGGCCGGGACAAAGGACTCCCACTGACCCGGTTGACCTCGGCAACGACCTGCAGCTTGCCAAGGTTCGCCTCCGGGAGTGGCGAGATTCCGGCGCGAGGGTTGGAGCTGACGAAGCCCTCAGCTACTTCTTGTCTTGGTATGAAAAGGCAGACTTGGAGACTTTGCGCACCGTGCGCGAAGGATCCATCTGGACCACGGATCCGGATCATATCCGTCGCCGCAAGGAGTTGGCCCATAGTTATGTGGACTATGCCGACACCGACAAATTCGTCCGGGACATCCGCGAGCCGGAGAAGAATGACGATGCCGGGACATCTGCTGCTGCTGAGGGTTCCGACTCCAGCCAGGATGAAGATGAAGCTGAAGAGGCCGACACTGATGTCCCGGAACAGGCATCTGCCCCGGGCGGAGGTGATGGCTCCATTCCATCTGCTGGGTCCGGCACACCTGAAGCCGCCACTTCGACTGCTACTGCTCCACCTGCTGGCGGCCCCGCGTCTGCCCCTTGAATCTTTGCACCAGAAACACTTTAAGCTTTATCAGATCCCCGGTATGCCGGGTGCAGATGTAATATACACGTTTAATTTCCTTTGGTTTGCTTCCTGAACAAGTTTTATCTTGGTTTGCTTGTTACTAATGCCGGATCATCTTTTGGCTAAGTCACCGAGTTGTTTTCCTGTTTCCTCAATTTCACAACCTTGGCTACTTGTCTACCTTAATTGGCTTTCGACGTATGAGTCTCAAGGTTGCTTCCTCGAACATACAGTACTTTAACTTTGAGACTTAGACTTCAAATCATCCGACACTTTAAATTTTAACTTTAGCTTTAACGAAAATGTCGGTTCGCTTGCTTTGTATTTCCTTAGCCGTTTTCCATGTGTAGACAATCTCCGGTATCTACTCTTGCTAGCCATGAAGCCGGGTTTCGGACAGCAGCTGAGTCGAAGAGTGGCCTTTGGTGCCGACACATTACTAGGCCGACATAGGAAACATTCAAATAAAGCCAGCCGGCATATAACAAAAAACTGTAAATAAACAACAAATATACCTCAGAGCTAGTTACCCGGCTTCTTCGGGATGCCGGTATTTCATTCATTAGTCTTGTGCCGGCACAACACGCCGGCATACAAAGGAAAATATGGAAATACATACATTGTGTTGCTCAGGAGTAAAAGGGGCGCAGTAGAGCTATGTTCCATGGCCTCTTGGTTTCTTCTCCGGACCTGTCCGCCTTATTCTTCTTGGGGTCCTGCGCATCTATAAGATAATAGGCATCATTGTGCAGAGCTCTGCTCACAATGAATGGCCCCTCCCATGGAGGAGTTAACTTATGCCGGCCTTCTGTTCCTTGCTTTAGCCGGAGTACTAGATCTCCCTCTTGAAATCTCCTTGGATTTACCTTCTGCGCATGATAGCGTCTGAGGTTCTGCTGATATACTGCTGTTCTTGACAGAGTTATTTCCCTTGCTTCCTCTAGCAGATCAACATCATTTTCTCTGGCTTCTTTAGCCTCTTCCTCAGTATATAGCACTATTCTTGGTGCATCATGTATTACATCTGTTGGAAGCACAGCTTCTGCTCCATACACCAGAAAAAATGGTGTGTAGCCTGTTGATCTATTCGGAGTTGTTCTTAAACTCCACAGCACTGCTGGCAGCTCATCTAGCCAACATCCCGGAGTTTTCTCCAGGGGCTCTATCAGCCGGGGTTTTATGCCGGATAATACTAGCCCATTCGATCTCTCTACTTGGCCATTGGCACAAGGGTGGGCAACCGACGCAACGTCCAGCCGGATTCCCACCTCCTCACAAAATCTGGCAAATGGCCCTGGGCAAAGTTTGACCCATTGTCAGTGATGATGCTATGAGGAACACCATATCTCAAGATTACATCCTTTAAGAATTTCACTGCTGTGTGACCATCACACTTGCTTATGGGCTTCACTTCAATCCACTTGGTGAACTTGTCCACCATGACCAGGATATGGGTCATTTTCCCTCTGGCCGGCTTAAAAGCCCCGACCATATCCAGGCCCCAAACAGCAAAGGGCCAGGTTATTGGGATAGTTTTCAGGGCAGATGCCGGCTGATGAATCTGGTGGGCATATCTTTGACACCCATTACATTTCCGGACCAAGTTTTCTGCCTCTTGCAGTGCCGTTGGCCAATAAAAGCCATGCCGGAATACCTTTGCCACCAATGCCCTGGACGAAGCATGGTGACCACACTCCCCCTGGTGAATTTCCCGGAGCATCTCCAGACCCTCCGCAGATTCGACACATCTCTGCAATACTCCGGTGGTACTTCTCTTGTATATTTCTTTGTTGATGACGGTATACGCTTTGGATCTCCTTATAACCCGGCGGGCCTCGGTTTCATCCGCCGGCACTTGACCATCCACCATGAAGTTCATGATAGGACGTGCCCATGAGGGCACTTCCCTGACAGTGAACACTGCCTGATCTATTTCCATCATTTCGACCGACACATAATCGATCTCCATGGGCTGCGAAGTCCCCGGGACTGAAGAATCAGTCCCCGGGTATGCCGGAGCAGTCCCCGGGTATACCGGCACAACCTCTTGGCACATTTTACCCTTGCCTTTAGTTTCGCTCCGGAATACTGTACTAACAGCATATGCCGGCCCAGTCCCCGGGACTGAGGAAACAGTCCCCGGGTTATCCGTCCTGGCTCCGGCATCTATCTCCATTGGAACTGCTTCGTCTGGACCTGGCGGGACATAAATGGAGGATGACTCCGGCGAGGGTTTGATCGATGGCTTCCTCAGATGCTCCAGCGAAATGCCGGGCGGGATTGAATCTCGGGAAGACCCCAGCTTGGATAATGCATCGGCTGCATCGTTCTGAGCCCGGAGAACGTGCCGGAACTCACAACCTTCAAAGTAACCACTTAACTGCTGCACTAGGAAACGGTATGATGCCATGTTAGCATCATGCGCGTCCCATATGCCGGAACACTGCTGAATCACTAAGTCAGAATCCCCGAAGCACATAATCCGGCGAATTCCTATGTCCTTAGACACCTTCAGGCCATGCACAAGTGCCTCATATTCCGCCACATTATTTGATGCTGCAAAGTGAATCTGCAGGACGTATCTCAGCTGGTCATTCTTTGGTGAACTGAGAACTATGCCGGCACCCAAGCCATGGATTGTCTTGGACCCATCGAAATGCATCCTCCAATAATTGGCATCTGGCAATGGTGGCTCATACTGTATCTCGGCCCAGTCAATAAAGAAATCAGCCAAGACCTGGGACTTGATTGTATCCCTCTTATCGTACTGCGGTGTATATGGTGAAAGCTCTATTGCCCACTTTGCTATCCGGCCGCTGGCATCTTTGTTGCCTATAATTTCCGAGATAGGGGCCTCGGCCACTACCCGGATTGGATGCTCTTGGAAGTAATGCTTGAGCTTCTTGGCCGCCATATAGACACCATAGGTCATCTTCTGATAGTGGGGGTAATTTTGCTTTGAGGTGGAGAGGACTTCACTCAGATAATATACCGGCCTCTGCACGGTTTTGCCTCCTTCCTCTCGCTCTACTACCACCACAGCACTGACAACTCGGTTGGTTGCCGCTATATAGAGCAACATTGGCTCCCGGGGCATCGGAGACGCTAATACCGGCGCTGTTGACAACAACTGTTTCAATTCCTTGAAAGCTGCATCTGCTTGCGTTGTCCAGACAAATGTGTCGGACTTTTTCATCAACTGATATAACGGCAGAGCTTTCTCTCCCAGCCGGCTTATGAAGCGGCTCAGGGATGCGAGGCACCCAGTGAACTTCTGTACTTCCCTCAAATCTGTCGGCGGCTTCATCCTTTCTATGGCACGAATCTTGCCGGGATTCACCTCAATACCCCGGCTGGAAACAAGGAAACCGAGCAACTTGCCCGCCGGCACACCAAAGGTGCACTTAGCCGGATTCAACTTCATCCGGAATCTCCTCAGGTTCCCAAAGGTTTCCCGGAGATCATCTATGAGAGTCTTGCTCTCCTTGGTTTTTATGACGATATCATCGACATATACCTGCACATTTTTATCTATCTGATCGTGCAAACACTTTTGCATACACCTTTGGTAAGTTGCGCCGGCATTTCTTAAACCGAACGGCATAGTGAGATAGCAATAAGCCCCGTACGGGGTAATAAAGGATGTCTTTATTTGATCTGGCTCATATAAAGGGATCTGGTGGAAACCAGAATAGGCATCTACAAATGATAACAGTTCACATCCGGCTGTGGAATCAATCACTTGATCGATCCGAGGCAGCGGGAATGGATCTTTAGGACATGCCTTGTTCAAGTTGGTGTAATCAACACACATCCGCCATACTTTCACTATGACGGGCTCATCTTTCTTCTTTTCCACCAAAACCGGATTAGACACCCAATCCGGATGAAGTACTTCCTTGATAAAGCCAGAGGCTAAGAGCCTGGCCACTTCCTCCCATATGGCTTTCCTTCTATCGCCGGCATTCCGCCGGAGCGGCTGCTTCACTGGCTTAGCATCGGGTCTCACGTGCAATGCGTGCTCAGCCAGCTCCCTCGGCACACCTTGCAGGTCCGAAGTAGACCATGCAAAGATATCCCGATTCTCACGGAGGAAGCTGATGAGCTCGCTTTCCTATTTGGGATCCAAACTTGCCCCAACCAGGGCATGGCGCTCCGGGAAAGCTTCATCCAGCGGCACCTTTTTGACTTCCTTGCCTACTTGAAAAGAAGCACTGCCGCCGGGATTTGTCATGCCCGGCATATATTTGCCGGCCACGACCGTTTCAGCAATCTCCACTGCTCGCTTGAGCCTCTTCCTCTCCTCTGCAATGATCAGAGTCTCGGCCAGATTGGATCCGGCGGTGGCACATGCCATCGAACGCTTGTAATCACCAATGATGGTGATCACCCCTTTGGGTCCCGGCATCTTCATCTTCAGATACGCCACATGCGTAGAGGCCATGAATTTTGCCAGTGCCGGTCTACCCAGCAAAGCATGGTAGGGGCTCTCCAGATCAACCACCTCGAACATGAGGTTTTCCACCCTGCAGTTATCCCGGCTGCCAAACATGACATCCATCCGGATCTTGCCCATCGGCGCACACGAAAGTCCCGGCACAATGCCGTGGAACGTGGTCTTGCTTGGTTCCAGCATATTTTCCTTGATTCCCAGCTTCTCCATCGTATCCGATACATGATGTTGATGCTGCTTCCATTATCAATGAGGACCTTGCTGAATCTTACGTTATTAGCCGGCCCGACGAATGTCGGATCCATCACCAGAGCATATCCGCCGGGATTTGGCATGATCCGGGGATGATCTGCCCTGTCCCAACCAACAGCCTGGTCAGACCAGTACATCAGCTTTGGCACAGCCGACATAACGGCATTCACCTCCAGACTCCGCCGGTACAAGCTCTGCTTGTCTGTTCTCTCGGTCTCAAAGACCATATAGCTCTGATCATACTCCTTGTACTCATTCCGGCCCGCTCCTGGGCCTCCGGCGTTATATTCCGGATTATAGCTCTGGTCAACTTGATTTACGCCGGCATTTCCGGCGTTGCTCTGATTCCCAGGATTAACCGGCCTAGGTGGGACTGCAATTGTATTAGCACCTGTCAACGGCGATGGAGCTGCCGGGACAGAGGGTCTAGCCGGTCCCCAGGGACCTGCACGACCTGCTAATATGTCGTCCAGCCACGAACAGTTCCTTGTCAAATGGTTTGCCGGCTTTCCCGGCTGGAATGTGTGAAACACACAAGGCTTGTCCATGGCAAGACCCACAGTATACTTCGGCCACTGCTTCTTCTGGCCGGCGGCTCCGCCGGCATTCTTGTTGGTCCAGACATTCTTCTTCTGGAACGGCTGTGCTTGCTGCTGCGGCTGCTGCTGAGGCTGCTGATAGTTCTCATATCTCGGACGCTGGCTACTGCCGGCGCCCCCTTGCTCTTCCTCCACAGCTGCAACTTGTGCTGCTCCGTACCGATAATCCGGCCGCTCATCTCTCCTCTTATTCCGGTTATCCGGGCGATAGTATTGCCCGGTCTACCGGCATTGCTGGTGTTCCCCTGGGTTTGCCCCTGTCCTTGTGAATCGAGACTGGGCTGCTTGGGATCTCCCAGAGCATAACTATCAGCGATCTTGATTGTTTCGGCCAGCGTGGCCGGCATTTGCCTCTGAAGCTTTTGCCACAGCATGGTGCCATGTTGGCACCCATGAGCGAACCACATGATGGCCTGCTGCTCATTGATTCCTTCGCAGGAATTGCGCAACGTGCACCACCTGGTCAGATAGTCACGGTCAGTCTCATTCACTCCTTGCCGGCAGTTAGCCAGCTGCTGCGGACGGTTGGGCCTCTTGTATGTACTGGTAAAGTTCGACACAAACTGCTCTTCGAAATCAATCCAGCCGTTGATACTCCCGGCCGGCAAATTATTCAGCCATATCCTGGCTGGACCTTCCAACATCTGCGGCACATATCGTACCGCCCATCTGAGGTTTCCTCCGGCGATGTTCACCGCTGTGGAGTAATCCTCCAACCAATCTTCCGGCTTCGTACTGCCATTATATGTCCTCGCGCCACGCGCGAGCTGGAAGAAGTAAGGCACCGGCTCCCCCATAATCCGGGGTCCGAAACACATAGGGCCCGGAGCTCCTTGTCTCTCCACCAACTCTGATTGGTGGAGCTTGTCCAGCTTGAAACGTGCATCATTGGCTTCCAAGGACCGAGGTCCAAGCCGGGATGCTATTGGGCCTGCGATCATCTGCTGCTGCTGCTCCGGCTGATGCTGCTCACTATGCCGGCCTTGCTGATGCTGCTGCTGATATCCCGCCCTGGCAAGGGCGGAATTGCCGTCATCCTCTCGATGTCCCGGATGGCCTGCACCCTGCTGCTGCGCTGCACCTCCGGCGCCCTGTTGCTGACGCCGGGCTGCACTGTTACTCCGGCCACCAACGGCCGCTGCTGCTTCATGCCCGGCCGGCACACTCTGGCCGGGCTTCTTGCTGCCGACATACTTGTCAGCTTGGCCGACATTCTTCTGCACCATCGCCTGCTTTCCGGCGGCAGCCGGATCGTACACCTGGATCTGCTTGTCCCGGCGGCCAGAGGTCACACTTCCGGCACGCCGGGCGCTAGGATGCGGGGACGAGGCTTGGCCCCTCGACCTCGCGCCGGCACCTCCCGCCGACACAATGTACTGGGATGCCCCGGCACCTGGGTTTGCCTTCTTAAAGGCCTCCTGCTGCTTTGTAGCTTCAGACAAAAGTTGGTTAAGCCGGGCTTGCTGCTCACGCAGTGCTTCGCCGGATAAACAAGATAAATCCTTAGCTACCTCGGCCGCCGCTCTAAGGTTCTTTACTGGCGAACTATAGACTACCTTAGGCACAGTACTAGTTGCAGTATGACTCTTATCTCTAGCATCTTTTCCTATCTCAGCATTAAGATTTCTGCCTCTAGTTCTAACCTCTTCTATCCGGCTAGGCCGGATTACTACAGGAGTAAAACCATGGGCTGCCTCATACTCACGGAGTTGCCGGTTAAACCGTTCGCGCTCCTGGTTCATGGCCAGGGCCTCGTCGACGAGGGCCTGACGAGATCCCTCCAGGACCTCCCTTGTCTGCTCCGGATCAACGCCGGATCGCACCGGCTCGAGAAGCCGGTCGATGATGGGAAGAAGAACCTCGCCCCTAGCCGGCACACCGGAAGTGCCGGCCAGGTTCTCCGCACGCTCCAACGGAGGACGCGCCGACCTCTTGACCTTCGGCGGCTCCGGAGGAGAAGCTCCGGCCGCTGCTGCTTTGCCGGCATCTTCCGCCGGCGGCACGGATGTGCCGGCCATCATCACCTCAGCCGACTCTACTGAGCGAGCGCTACGCCCAGCGTGAGCCAGCCGATGTGACGGAGGATCCGACGCCACCAGCACCTCCTTCCTGCAAATTCTCTCAGTTCCCACGTACACCTCGTGGGAACCGAAAGACATAATCCGGCCATCCCTGGGGAACGGCCGGCCACCGAGACAACCGGCGTTGTCACTGACGAAACTGAGCGAGCCTAGCCTCTGGACGAGGCCAGAGACCACGCGCACTCCCGAAGCTGCTATCACAGACCCCGTCCGAATGAACACTCCGCCCAGCATATCGATCTGATGCCCCACGGTGGGCGCCAAATGTCGTCGTGGTGAAACAACATATGCCATAGGATGGCTTAAATGGGGGCCGAACTAGATGCTGGAGGATTCGGGAGAGGGGAACGAGCTAAAAAGCACGACAGAAAGAGACACTGATCTACCCAGGTTCGGGGCTCTCGTAAGGAGATAACACCCCTACTCCTGCTCTACTGATTGTATATATGGGTCGATGTAGTACACCACAATGGTGCTTCCAAGCTCTCTGCTAGAGAAGGAAGATGAACTGCTAAGTGTAGGAGTACAGAGTGATCAATCTACCTTCAACCTTTCAACCTTCTTCCAGCTACCACCTTCCAACTTCCAACTCAACCCTTGCTAGGACTCCCTGTGCCACCTTATATAGTGGTGGCCAGGGTTACAACGGTCATACAAGACCACAAGACAAGGGCTACACTCCAAACAGGAGCTGGTGGCGATGGCAGAGACCCTTGACTTCGCCCCTGATTGCTCTCGATGGGACGCCATATCCCTGTACCTTGTACCTCTTGAACTGTGGCCTTACCTCTGTGCGGTAAGCTCGTACTTGTGCACAGTGAGGGTAGGTAACCTCCACTGTGCACCCTGCCATCTTACTCTGCTACCATGCTTGGATGTTTTCTTCCTTGATTGTAGGGATGTGACACCTTGGTTGACTTAAGTATCCCGGATATGACCGTTGGCCATACCCAGGACTTATATGCCGGACCAACGACCTACGAGGGTCGGGTAATCCGGCCTCCCTGCTCCTGCACAACACACAAAATAATTAGGCCGGCATATCTGAGTATATGCCGGCACACCTATACTAGTATTCCGGCTATACCGGCATATCCAGACACCAGCCGGGATATACATATATGCCGGCCTGGCCGATGCTCCTATATTCCGGCCAGGCCCTTCCTCGATAACCGGCATAAAGTCAATCATAAGCCTTGTGTCTTTCTACTCTCTTGACCCTACCGGGGTCATCCCCCTGACAGCGGCACAGTGGTTGTTGGCCACCCCCCTAAAAATAGCGTGGACGGTGCAGGGCGCCAGAGGAGGACGTCAGCTTCCTCCACCCACTCCTGTGGACCGGCGCCACTACCCTACGAAGACTACGTCCACGGAAGAACAGAATCTACAGCTGTCCTCCCTCCTTGGCCGTGTGTGGCAACCCCTTCCCCAAGAAGATAAGGGGAAGGAGGACCTTGGCGCTATAAAAGGAGGGGGAGGCCACCCCTTAGAGGGGATCGGATCTTCATCTTCTTCAAGCTGCTGCTGGGCACGCAGGTTCTTTAACCTCTGGCCAGCTAGAGCTTTGTAATCAAGACCTTGTACTCCTCGCGAGGTGTCGCGTTGTAATACAAGAAGGCAGGAAGTAGGGGTTTTACCTCACCACGAGGGCCCTGAACCTGGGTAAAGCTCGGTCTCTCTCTGCAGTGCGTTGCGCGTTCGACACTCGAGGCTTCCGTCACCGTGTTTCGTTGCGATCTAAGATCTCACACGTTCAGCCCCCTGCGTTCGAATCTTTGGGTCCGTCGCGTGGTACCCCGTGTTCTTGCGACACGAAATCCATCGACATTTGGCGCGCCAGGTAGGGGGCTGTGGTGTGTTTTCTTCTAGATCTGCTTCGACATGGCCGACGCCAACGCAAGGCTCGAGCGTCTTCGCCGTCGCAACGCTGCTCGGGGGCAAACCGAGCCCATCTTCCGTCGTCATGAAGCTTCGGCCGAGGAGGAAGAGGAGGAAGATCTGGAGTCCTCCTACCTCCCGTCCGGGCGTACAGAGCCTTCGCTCTCCTTCACCGCCACCGCCACTTCTCGCGCTCGTTCTGGGAGTCAGCTGTCTCCTGCGCAGGCTCTCGCCATGGCGCAGGAGCTGCTGCGCTCAACCCACCGACGACGGGCGTGAGGGGTGGCGCGCTCGAATTGCCGAGCTCGTCGCCATCGCCAACGAAGACCCGGCCCAGGGAGGAGCCCAGGGCGGGGAACCCAGATCCGGCGGCGGGGCGTCGCGCCCCGGGCGCCGGAGATGGAAGGGCCAACAAGGCCAAGAAGGTGGTTTCCCGTGCCGCATCTTCGCCGCGCGGGGAGCCCAGTTGCCAAATCGTCCAACGCGCTCCGGAAGACGCACGCGTCTCCCTCGAGCGCCGCCGCGAAAATCATGACCGCGCCATCGACGACATCGGCGAAGCTGGCAAGAACGTCAGGACCCCCGGCGAGCCTATCTACAACCCCGGGTGTCTCGCCCTCACTCGCCAGCAGCGCTACGTGGTCTGGCCTGACAAGTTCAAGCCGGACATCGCCACGCGCTATGATGGGACCACAAACCCTGTCGAATTCCTCCAACTCTACGTCGTCGCCGTCCAGGCCACGCGTGGAGATCAGCGCGCCATGGCGAATTGGTTCCCCATGGCCTTCAAGGACGCTCCGCGAACTTGGCTCATGAATCTTCCTCACGAATCCGTGACTTCATGGAAGGATTTATGTCGTCAGTTCGTTGCCAACTTCATGCCCACGTACGAGCGCCCCGCTACCAAGAACGATCTTAAGGCGGTGCATCAGTACAAGGGCGAGACACTTCGTCAGTACATCCAGCGCTTCAGTCAGATGAGGAACAAGATCCCCAGGATCTCCAACGAGGAGGTCGTCTCCGCGTTCTCCACGGGCGTCTCCGACATCAAGATGCGGGAGAAGTGTCCGTGAATGATGAGCTGACTTTCGTCGTCAGGCTCTTCGAGATCGCCGACCGCTACGCCAAGGCTGAGGAGGGGAGGCTCTTCGTGCACAATCGCCGGAGGCGCTTCCCCCAAAGCCAAAGTCCAAGGACCCCAAGCGAAAGGAGGCTGCTGTCCTCGCGGCGGAGCCAGATCATAAGCAACGCCGCGGGGACCGCTCCGATCGCGATAAAGGTCGACATCGCGGCTACTGCATTATCCACAAGAAGGACACCCACAATACCGAAGATTGTTGGATTGTCCGGAAGTTTCACGAGGAAAACGGCATCGCCAAGCGTCGCGGGGGCGGCCGCAGCCACGGCAAGAGTGGATCCCGGGGCGATCGCCGCGACGACGACCGCGAGGAAGGTCGCCGCCGCGGGGGTCTGTCTCGAGCCGATCCCGAGCCGCTGCCCCCACCAGCAAACGATCATCGGGAGGAGGACCAGGGGGCTATCAAGAGCCGCGAGACTTCGCCGCTTGCCTCCTGGGTGGAGCTCAGGCTCCTCTGTCAAATCGACACTTCAAGCAGCTGTCACGAGAAATCGCGGCGGCGCAGCCCAACGTCGGTAATCGCCTAATGAAGTGGTCGACGTGCAAGATTGGCTTCGACGAAGAGGATCATCCGGCTTCCACAAGGGGCGTGGGCACAATTCCCCTCTTATGCACGCCAACCATCAACAACGTCGCCGTCAACCGCACTCTCATCGATGGAGGGGCGGGCCTCAACATCATCTCGGTCGAGATCTTCGAAAAGATGCAGGTGCTGTACCACCGGCTCATGCCAACTCGACCATTCTTCGGGGTCACCGAGGGGTCTACAACGCCAATTGGGCAGGTAAGCCTGCCCGTCACCTTCGGCACCCGGGACAACTACAGGACAGAAAGCCTCGACTTCGACGTCGCCTACATCGCCCTGCCATACAATGCCATCCTCGGCTACCCAGCCTTGGCGAGGTCATGGCAGCAACGCACCATGGCTTCAACGTCCTCAAGATTCCGGGCGCAACGGCACGATCACCGTGCGCTGCAATGAGAAGGATGCTCTCCGATCAGTTGAGCATGTCTACCGTGAGGCCGCCACCATGTTCCCCGCCGACGAAGATTTACTGGAACACTCCAGTGACCTCACGAGGAAGAAGCAGCTCGTATCCCAAGAGCGGGCTGCTGCGAAGAAGGCCTCTCTCGAGCCCCACCCTCTGGGTTCGACAGGGAAGAAGTTCGCCGCCTCTGCATCGCCTACTCCAAGCGAGGACCTGGTCCATCCAATGCTGGACATGAGCATTGGGGAAGCTGAGGTACCCTCAGGCAGGAGGCCCCAGTTTACCCAAGAGCGCTCGGCAACCAAGAAGGTCCCGCTGCAGGCTGGGGGCTGCGAAAATTTCGTCACCATCGGGGCAGGGCTTTCCCCCAAATAGGAAAGCGCGCTCGTCACCTTCCTGCGGGCAAATTCTGACATGTTCGCTTGGACTCCGTCAGATATGCCCGGCGTTCCCAGGGAGGTGATTGAGCACCACTTAGCCGTGTGCCCTCAGGCACACCCCGTGAAGCAGAAGACTAGGAAGCAAGCGCAAGAGAGCAGGACTTCATCGTCAAGGAAATAGCGAATGAAGAAGGCCAAGTTAATACGCGAGGTGGCCACCCCACCTGGATTGCTAATCCGGTGGTCGTCCCAAAGGCTAACGGCAGTGGGCGCCTCTGCGTGGACTTCACAAGTCTCAACAAGGCCTGTCCCAATTCCTTATCCTCTCCCGAGGATAGATCAAATCGTCGACTCTACCGCCGGCTGCGACCTCCTTTGCTTCTTGGATGCTTTCTCCGGCTATCATCAGATCAAGATGGCAAAGGAGGACGAGGAGAAGACCGCCTTCATCACGCCCTGTGGGGTGTACTGCTACGTCTATTGCCCTTCGGCCTGAAGAACGCAGGAGCCACCTTCCAAAGGCTCATGCGCAAGGCCTTGGGGGCTCAGATGGGGAATGCGGAAGCCTACGTCGACGACATCGTTGTCAAGACTCGCGAGGGTCACACCTTCATCGAAGATCTGGAGGAAACATTCGTCAACCTGAGAAAGGTAAACATCAAGCTCAACCCCGCCAAGTGCGCCTTCGGCGTACCGTCGGGAAAACTGTTGGGGTTCCTCGTGTCTCATCGTGGGATAGAGGCGAACCCTGACAAGGTCAAGGCCATCGAAGAAATGCGTCCACCGCGCAATCTCAAGGAGATGCAACGCCTCGCGGGGTGCATGGCAGCCCTGGGGCGCTTCATCGCGAGGAGTGGGGAGAAAGCCTTGCCCTTCTTCAAGCTTATGAAGCGCACCGGGAAGTTCGAGTGGACTCTGTAAGCGACAAGGCCTGTCGGTGTTCTGGATACCGGGGTATCCCGGTCCACCTGCTCCTGGACCCCGTCATCGGCCCATCTTCAGCCTAGGAGATAATCAACGGTACAAGTCACGGAGAAGACTCTCACGAGGAGGCACCTCGTGAGGAGAACGACGACGGAAACTGCTAAGGACCAGAAGACCTCCTCACGAGCCCCTGTTGGTGAGGAGAGAAGGTACGCCCACGCCAGCTCAGCACGTTTTCGTGCGGAGCAGAAGCTAACGGGCAGAAGACCGCGTACCGCCCACGCTACCCCCGACAAGGAGGAGACCAACTTTCGCTGTGCCTGCCCAAAGCGGCACGTGGTTGTTGGCCACCCCCCTAAATATAGCGTGGACGGTGCAGGGCGCCAGAGGAAGACGTCAGCTTCCTCCACCCACTCCTGTGGACCGGCGCCGCTACCCTGTGAGGACCGAGTCTACAGAAGAGTGTAATCTACAGCTGTCCTCCCTCCTTGGCCGTGTGTGGCAACCCCTTCCCCAAGAAGATAAGGGGAAGGAGGACCTTGGCGCTATAAAGGAGGGGGAAGCCCTCCCTTAGAGGGGATGATCATCTTCTTCAAGCGGCTAGCTGGGCACGCGGTTCTTCAACCTCTGGCCAGCTAGAGCTTTGTAACCAAGGCCTTGTACTCCTCGCGAGGTGTCGCGTTGCAATACAAGAAGGCAGGAAGTAGGGGGTTTACCTCACCACGAGGGCCCTGAACCTGGGTAAAGCTCGGTCTCCCTCTCTGCAGTGCGTTGCGCGTTTGACAATCGAGGCTTTCGTCACCGTGTTTCGTTGCGATCCGAGATCTCACACGTTCAGCCCCCTGCGTTCGAATCTTTGGGTCCGTCGCGTGGTACCCCGTGTGTTCTTGTGACACGAAATCCATCGACATTTGGCGCGCCAGGTAGGGGGCTGTGGTGTTTTTTCTTCTAGATCTGCTTCAACATGGCCGACGCCAACGCAAGGCTCGAGCGTCTTCGTCGCAACGCTGTTCGGGGGCAACCGAGCCAATCTTCCGTCGTCATGAAGCTTCGGCCGAGGAGGAAGAGAAGAAGATCTGGAGTCCTCCTATCTCCCGACCGGGCGTACAGAGCCTTCGCTCTCCTTCACCACCACCACCACTTCTCGCGCTCGTTCTGGGAGTCAGCTGTCTCCTCCGCAGGCTCTCGCCATGGCGCAGGAGCTGCTGCGCTATCAACCCACCGACGACGGGGGAGGGGTGGCGCGCTCGAGTCGCCGAGCTCGTCGCCATCGCCAACGAAGACCCGGCCCTGGGAGGAGCCCAGGGCGCGGGGAACCCAGATCGGGGGGGGCATCGCGCCCCGGGTGCCGGAGATGGGGTAGCCAACAAGGCCAAGAAGGTGGTTTCCCGCGCCGCATCTTCGCCGCGGGGAGCCCAACTGCCAAATCGTCCAACGCGCTCCGGAAGACGCACGCATCTCCCTCGAGCGCCGCCGCAAAATCATGACCGCGCCATCGATGACATCGGCGAAGCTGGCAAGAACGTCAGGACCCCCGGCATCCCAATCTACAACCCCGGGTGTCTCGCCCTCACTCGCCAGCAGCGCTACGTCGTCTGGCCTGACAAGTTCAAGCCGGACATCAGCGCGCGTTATGACGGGACCACAAATCCTGTCGAATCTCCAACTCTACGTCGCGCCGTCCAGGCTGCACGTGGAGATCAGCGCGCCATGGCCAACTGGTTCCCCATGGCCCTCAAGAACGCTCCGCGAACTTGGCTCATGAATCTTCCTCACGAATCCGTGACTTCGTGGAAGGATTTGTGTCGTCAGTTCGTTGCCAACTTCATGCCCACGTACGAGCGCCCCGCTACCAAGAACGATCTTAAGGCGGTGCGTCAGTACAAGGGCGAAACGCTTCGTCAAGTACATCCAGCGCTTCAGTCAGATGAGGAACAAGATCCCCAGGATCTCCACGAGAGGTCATCTCCGCGTTCTCCACGGGCGTCTCCGACGTCAAGATGGCGGAGAAACTGTCTGTGAATGATGAACTGACTTCCGTCGTCAGGCTCTTGAGATCGCCGACCGCTGCGCCAAGGCTGAGGAGGGGAGGCTCTTCGTGCACAATCTGCCAGAGGCGCCTCTCCCCAAAGCCGAAGTCCAAGGCCAAGCGAAAGGAGGCTGCTGCCTCGCGGCGGAGCCAGATCACAAGCAACACCGCGGGGACCGCTCCGATCGCGATAAAGGTCGACGTCGTCGCTACTGCATTATCCACAAGAAGGACACCCACAATACCGAGGATTGTTGGATGCCGGAAGTTTCACGCGAGGAAAACGGTGTCGCCAAGCGTCGCGGGGGCGGCCGCAGAACGGCAAGAGTGGATCCCGGGGCGATCGCCGCGACGACGACCGCGAGGAGGTCGCCGCCGTGGGGGTCTGTCTCGAGACGATCCCGAGCCGTGCCGCTGCCCCCACCAGCAACGATCGTTGGGAGGAGGACCGGGGGGCTATCAAGAGCCGCGAGGACTTCGCCGCTTGCCTCCTGGGTGGAGCTCAGGCTCCTCTGTCAAATCGACAGAAAGCAGCTGTCGCGAGAAATCGCGGCGGCACAGCCCAGCGTCGGCAATCGTCTAATGAAGTGTCGATGTGCAAGATTGCTTCGACGAGGAGGATCATCCGGCTTCCCAAGGGGTATGGGCACACTCCCCCTCTTGTGCACGCCAACCATCAACAACGTCGCCGTCAATCGCCACTCTCATCGACGGGGGGCGGGCTCAACATCATCGGTTCGAGATCTTCGCGAAGAGATGCAGGTGCCTGTACCACCGGCTCATGCCGACTCGGCCGTTCTTCAGGGTAACCGAGGGATCTACAACGCCAATTGGGCAGGTAGCCTGCCCGTCACCTTCGGCACCCGGGACAACTACAGGACGAAAGCTCGACTTCGACGTCGCCTACATCGCCCTGCCATACAATGCCATCCTCGGCTACCCAGTTGGCTAGGTTTCATGGCAGCAACGCACCATGGATTTAACGTCCTCAAGATTCCGGGCGCCAACGGCACGATCACCGTTGCGCTGCAATGAGAAGGACGCTCTCCGATCAGTTGAGCAGTCTACCGCGAGGCCGCCACCATGTTCCCCGCCGACGGATCTACTGGAACACTCCGGCGACTCACGAGGAAGAAGCAGCTCGTATCCCAAAGGGGGCTGCTGCGAAGAAGGCCTCTCTCGAGCCCCACATCTTGGGTTCGACAGGAAAATTCGCCGCCTCTGCATCGCCTACTCCAAGCGAGGAACTGGTCATCCAATGCTGGACATGAGCATTGGGGAAGCTCGTACCCTTAGGCCGGAGGCCCCAGTTTACCCAAGAGCGCCGGCAACCAAGAAGGTCCCGCTACAGGCTGGGGGCTGCGAAAACTTCGTCACCATCGGGGCAGGGCTTTCCCCCAAATAGGAAAGCGCGCTCGTCACCTTCCTGCGGGCAAATTCTGACATGTTGCTTGGACTCCGTCGATATGCCCGGCGTTCCCAGGGAGGTGATTGAGCCCACTTAGCCGTGTGCCCTCAGGACACCACCATGAAGCAGAAGACTAGGAAGCAAGCGCAAGAGAAGCAGGACTTCATCGTCAAGGAGATAGAGAGCTGAAGAAAGGCCAAGTGATACGCGAGGTGGCCCACCCCACCTGGATTGCTAATCCGGTGGTCGTCCCAAAGGCTAACGGCAGTGGGGCCTCTGCATGGACTTCACAAGTCTCAACAAGGTGTCCCAAGGATCCATATCCTCTCCCGAGGATAGATCAAATCGTCGACTCCACCGCCGGCTGCGACCTCCTTTGCTTCTTGGCTTTCTCCGACTATCATCAGATCAAGATGGCAAAGGAGGAGGACGAGGAGAAGACCACAGTCATCACGCCCTGTGGGTGTACTGCTACGTCTGCATGCCCTTCGTCCTGAGAACGCATGAGCCACCTTCCAGAGGCTCATGCCAAGGCCTTGGGGGCTCAGATGGGAAGGAACGCGGAGGCCTACGTCGACGACATCGTGCGTCAAGACTCGCGAGGGTCGTACCTTCATCGAGGACCTGGAGGAAACATTCGTCAACCTGAGAAGGTAACATCAAGCTAACCCCGCCAAGTGCGCCTTCGGCGTACCGTCGGGGAAAACTGTTGGGGTTCCTCGTGTCTCATCGCGGGATAGAGGCGAACCCTGACAAGGCAAGGCCATCAAGAAATGCGTCCACCGCGCAATCTCAGGAGATGCAATGCCTCGCGGGGTGCATGGCAGCCCTGGGGCGCTTCATCAGAGGCTCATGAAGCGCACCGAGTTCGAGTGGACTCCGGAAGCTGACAAGGCCTTCACGAGTTGAAAAGGTACCTCACGAGCCCACGATCATGGTCGCCCCAACGCCTCGCGAGCCTTTGCTACTCTACATCGCGGCAAACTCAAGGACTGCAAGTGCCGTCTCGTC